>OX451736.1:1041207468-1041836789 GCA_948472305.1 Vicia faba
TATTCCAAACCTCAAACACGACCTGTAACACTCCCATTCAACATCACCATTTTCATTTTTCTGTTTTGCAGGTGGAGTTCTATAACTCGATTCAGCTAGTTTCAAAGCAAAGTAAAACTTGGAATAGCATCCCTGGACATCAAGGAAGCTGTACCAATCATCACCTTGCACTGAAAGTACCTCCATCACCAGATACAACTCCAACTGAACAGGTAAGTTCATGAACTCGTATCTCTCTATCCAGGCATTGTTAGCTTTAGGTTTGTGAAGAAAATATGTCACATTCATAGCCCTAAACATGCCCATGTAATTAGTTTTCATTTATATTATGTGTGCTGTGAGAATTTAATGTCTGAACATGGAACAAAAACTAGGTCAGGAATTGGGGGAGAAGAAATTCTCTCTCATCTTAGAGAGTTAAGTCAAGTTCTTTATATGTCTGGATTCGTCTTTTAATGCTCTACATTTTTCATGTTGTGAGTTTTGCTTGAAAGTCCAGGAATTGGGAGATAGAAAACGCGCGTGGATGGTTGTTCAAACATGTTATGAGGTTGAAGATGAAGTCTTCTTGGGCTGGGCCTGAGTTGACTTTCTTTTTGCACCCTTTTGTTACTTTTAAACCCCCTTGGCCTATTATGCTTATTTTCATGATTTTTTGACCTTTTCTTTTTTGTTCTGACTTATTTATTTTTCCTCACAATATTAAAAATATAAAAAAATATTTTTACACCATTTTTATATTTATTAGGCATTTATTTGTTTAAAATAATGTTTGTACATAAATAAATACTTACATACTTTTATTTAAAAAATACTAAAATAGTGCAAACACATTTTATTTTCCATTTTTATTTCATTTTATCTTCTAAAAACATTTTATATAAAATATACTTTTTTTCATAAATATTAAATATTATTATTTTGTACATATTCAATATATTTTGTAAATAATATAAGTACATATATATTTATTAGTATATTTAGGTTAAAAAATATAAAATATACACATTTTCATTTTTATTAATATTTAATATTAAAAATACCTTTTTACAAATATACTTCATTTTTATTTTATTTTTGTACATAATTGATAATTATTTGTACATATTAAATAATTAATACATTTTACTTAATAAAATTAGGGTTTTGCCTTAAACATGGAAAATACTCAAAAAAAAATTTATACTTCTTATTTTGTTTATTTGACACATAAAAAAATACCTTTTTTTTCATACACATAAAAAACATTTTTTGCATCTTGCATATTTATTCCATTTTTATTTAATTGTTGTATATTAATTACCTTGTATAATTCCAAATTGATGTAATAGTCTAGGATTAAATTCCTTGTCAAAATACCCCCATTTGAACATTTGTATCCCCCTTCCCATATATTGTGTTGTAATAACTTAGGAACTTTATTTTTTCGCACTTTAATGCTTTCTAATTATACCATGCTAGAATTAGGGTTTGTATGCGAATCAAAAACAACAAAAATAGTTTGACCTAATTTCAAGATAAACAAGCATGAAAATGGACAACACTAATCACACTTGCACCCCTAGGGTATTCCACTTGTTGCCTTCAATAATGGGCCATATTGCATGCTAGGTCTCTTTGGGAAAAACAAAACAATCAAATGATCATAGTCCCTCGATGACGCTTTCGAAAGTTGCCTAAAAAATGATCAAGTCCCTTAAAGAAAACATTGCCCAAAGATACTTGGCACCATTGCAATTATGGTCTAAACGATGACCCGCGCCCGTCCCTTTCACATCCTAACACAAGATTTTCCACCAAATGCAATGGTGGAACAAAATTGTTAAAAGGGTTAAAAGCATAGGAGAAATCTTTGAGAAACTTAGGAGTAGACAACCTCTTAGTTACTTGAATCAAACTTGCAAAACAAAACACTTGCCTATTTTTAAACCACACCTCACAACACTTTCAAAACAAACTTTCAAAAAACAAATGAAAACCTTTTCAAAAGACGTACATCTTTGTATACATCCCAACATGGATCATTACAAAGGTTGCCACCACATTGGCTTCTTTTCAAAACATTTTCAAACCCACAAAGCACCATTTCAAACAATTGAAAATTAAGGCAAGTTGATCTAAGCAAGTAACTAAGAGCCCATGGATAACCATGGATAGAAAGGGTGCTAATACCTTCCCTTTCTATAATCTACTCCCCGAACCCAAGAAAACATCTCAAAGGTTTTTGCTATGCTTTTTAAACCTTTCCTTAGGATAAAATAAAAAGTCGGTGGCGACTCTTGCTCAACCGAAACATTTGCGAAAACAAACGCGAAACCTCAAGTCAGTTCTCCCACCGTATCATAGACAAGGTAGAGATACGTTGTCCATAAAGCCATTTTAATGATAATAACACACTTTCCTTTTTGAGAAGATCTTGTCTGAGGATAGCCGTTAGCATTTAATTCTGTCTTGAATACTTAGTAACGCTTCAGAGTCTTCTTTGCTTATGATAATGCTTCAGAGTGTTCTTTGCTTTAACTTATGATGACGCTTCTGAGTGCTGATGACTTGGTAAAGATCTTTGATCAGAGTCAGAGTGTATATGTTTATGCGCAGATTCTGGTCATCAAGCTTCAGCGTATAATCTGGTAGCTTCAGCGTGTAGCACATGTTACTGATCTTCTGATGCTGATTTATTACTGATATTCTGATGCTGATTCATTACTGATCTTCTGATGCTGATTCCATCAAAGCTTCTGCATATATAAAACATAATTTTAAGAAGCATATTTGTTCTATATATATAACTTTGAATTTATTTATTCTTTGTATTTTGTTATCATCAAAACTCTAATCAAGGGTTGTAGAATCAAACTATGTTCTAACAATCTCCCCCTTTTTGATGATGACAAAAACCAGATTTTTCAATTAAAAATAAAGAATAAAAATAATAGAATTAAGAAGAGAAAACTCCCCCTGAGTTGATTACTTCCCTTTAATTCCATGAGTATTTGAGCATCAGAACCTTACTGTATCTTTCCTCAGAGTTTTGTACCTGTTCAAGCTTTTCAGAAGAGAAAAAATTTAAATAGATCAGAATGTTTGAGACTTATGTCTCAGTAATCCGTAATTGAAAAATATCATTCTTTCTCCCCCTTTTTGTCAGTTATCAAAAAGAACATAAGATCAGAGCTAAAATGCGTTTATATTAAAAACCAGAAGCAATGATAAGTTCAAAACAATGTAAGAAAATTACAGATAAACAAGTTTTAAAGCCAAGGAAATTCTAAGAGGGAGGAGGTAGACGCGTGAACAAGGTTTCCAACAAGCTCTTGATCTGGATGTTGGTTTCCTGTTGCTGGGTTAACATGCTCTTGATTTCCTCAATTTTGTCGTCCTGTTTATCCATTCTTTCATTCATCAACATATCAGATCTTTTCAGGTCTTCTAGAGTCTTCCTGTCAAGGGAGGAAGCTTGAGGATCTTCAGAAACTGGATGCTTTCCAGAGCCTTCTGCAATATCCTTTTCTTGACCCAGTGCTTCAGCAGGAATCATCTGCTCTGGAGTATCAGTCAGATTGAGATCTTCTGACTCTGGTTGAACTTTGGATGCTGGACGATGTTCAGACCAGGGAGAAATGTCTAGAGGGTGAACTTCTTCCTTAAGCAGCTGTCTCAGAACTGGATCTTCAATTTCTTTCAGCAGATTGCTGAAGTTCTGTTGAGCTTGTCCGTAGCTCTATTCTTGCAACTTATGAGTTTCAGAACATACCCATCTTCTGAACTTTGACCAAAGGTAGTCTAATGCAGCAGGATCAATCAGCTCAAGACTAGCTTGCTTCAGAGAAGTGATCCACTTTTGTACTTCTGTTTCAAATGTCAATAAGCTAGTACCAACATCTGGAGAGGGTTCAGATGGTTTTGGTTTTGGGATAGCTGTTTTGTGGGTTATGGCAGTAAGACGTTCAAAAACCGTTAAATCAATGACAGTCTTGCTGTGGTCATCTGGATTGTTCTTTGGTGAGGGAGTGGGAGTGTCAGGAATTATTATTGGACTTGTTGGGGAGTTTGGTGGAGTTGATTCTAGTGAAGAGGGAATTTGGCGAATATTCAGAATGGTTAGGGGCATACGAATGGCCAGAGGTTCTGTGATTCCAGGAATGGGAATGGTATCAGAATCAACAGTTTGGTTTGATTGATCTTTATGAGGTTCTGGTTCACAGGATTCAGAAGGTTGAGTCTCAGAAGTTTGAACTTCTGGTTGAAATAGTTCAGGTTGTGGAGAAGGTGGATGAATTTCTGGTTGAGGAGATGGAGGTAGTGGGATTTCTGGTTGTGGAGAGAGGGGGATTTCTGGTTGTGGTGAGAGGGGGATTTCTGGTTGTGCTTCTGTGGTGGTTTCAGGGTTTGGATTTTCTGTCATGGGAGCAGAAGTATGTTGGTCAAAGGTATCTATATCAGATAGAACTTTTGCAAGTTCTTGCTGGGTTGCTTCAGTATTTGGATTTGGAGGTTGGGAGCGAGATCTTCTAAGAGTTAAGGATTTAGAGGGGTCAAATTCAATGTCAAAGTCATCAAATGTTTGTGGTGTGGGGTTTTCTGATTGAGTGGGAATTGGTATAGATGTTGATACAGGAATTGAATCTAAAACAGTTACAGAAGAAGGATTACCTTTCTTTTTAGGAGTCCGCTGGGATGATCCTTCTGCTACAACTTTCCTTTTCTTGGTTTTCTTCAGCACAACTTCTGGAGCCTTCTGCTGCAGATCCTGAATGTTCAAATTTGGTGCTGTGACATTCGCCTTGCAAGCATCCAGATATCTGACTATTATATCAGGTTTAGAATCAATCTCTAAGAACAAAGGAAAGTTATCCATAGGGACTCTTCTGCTGGAGATTGTTGCAAAAGAAGTGACACTGGGTTCCTTCTTGATGTTCTCAATCAACTTCATCTTCTTTAGATTCTTTGTATTCAGCGGTTTGCCAACAGTAGCTTCCAAAGAGCTGATTTCCTGAGCCTCTGTAAGATGATCAATCAGCTTATTCTCTGTTAGAACATCTGATATAAGTCTTCCTAGGGGTATCCAGTCCCTTTTTATGCGCTCCTCTTCTCTGGTTTCCTTAACACTGGTCCTTAGATGGTGAAACAACAGATGAGCCAGATTTACCTTAATCTTCTGAGAGATGAAGTAGATCAGAAATTGCTGATCAATATTGATGTAGTTAGGAGAGCTGGTAGGCTTCCTGTGGTTTATGCATCCCAGAATGATCTTGGCCCATATTCTGTGATGGTCTTTTAAATCCCTTATCTTGCTGGAGGGAAGACCCAGAGTGAAGATTTCTCTAGCAATTAGGGAAACATCAGCGCATCTTTCAGCCATGTCAATGCAACGTACACCACCACCACTGTAGCCTATTAATCTTGCAATGAGGTCCTCAATAATAACTATCTTCTTCCCCATAATGTATGAAGTAACTTGATGGTTGGAAGATGAAGCATGAATCCAAAATTCCTTTACCAGAATTGGGAATGTTGGACCCACCAGTCGGTCAAAATATCTGTCCCAGCCTTGAGCTTTTACTTCTTCAGAGAGATTAAACCCGTTCTCTTGAAGACTATTGAAATCCACGATCAATTCTGAAAGAACTTCTAGATTTTTGATGGGTGTGAGAAGGGTTCTGTAGGGTTCTTCGTATTGTTCAGTGGAATCTGATTTATGAGAACTGGAAGTAGGGATGCTTGAGGAAGCCATGTTCACCCGAAGGTTTTGTGAAGAAATTGAAAGGGTTTTTGAGAAAGGATGCAAACTGAAAACAATAAGTTTGTAGAGAAAATGAAAGTGAAGGTAAAAGAGTGTAAATGGTGAGAAATGTGTTTAAATAGATTTCTAAATTTTTTTGAAAACATAAACGGCAAGAGAGAGAAATTAATTATAATGATTATGCGCATTTAATGATAGGTGATTTAGGGGGATTCAGAAAGATATTGGAACGGTTACCCATGACATGTGTCTCAATGCATCCAATCAGCGCTTTTGACCTTTCAGAAATGTGAACGCGTGTTCAGCCTCAGAAAGTAACTGATGACTGGATGACACTTGTTTGCTTGAGTGAACAGCACATTTCTATCCTTGATTGTGATAAATTCTGATACAATCTGTTCTTCTAAAGATCTGAAGAAAGATTGATCAGTAGTTCATGAAAAAATAAATAAAGTTCTGAAGGTTAAGATATGGAATCAAAACAGTTTTATTCTGGGCAGAGCTTCATGCTGAGATGTTTCAGAATGAAGTTGAACCTATCTTCAGAAAGAGGTTTTGTAAAGATATCAGCCCATTGATGGTATGTGTTAATAAATTTTAAATTTAGAATCCCTTTCTGAATATAGTCCCTAATAAAATGGTGTTTTATTTCTATATGCTTAGCCCTATAATGCAAAATAGGATTTTTACTGAGATAAATAGCAGAAGTATTGTCACAAAGGATATGTATGTTACTCTCAAATATCTGGAAGTCCTCAAGTTGACTTTTCATCCAGAGCATTTGTCTGCTGCATCCAGCTGCTGCTATGTATTCAGCTTCAGTTGTTGATAGAGCTATTGTGGATTGTCTTTTGCTGGACCATGAGATCAGATTTTCTCCCAGAAACTGGCAGCTTCCAGAAGTGCTTTTACGTTCTACTCTGTCTCCAGCGAAATCAGCATCACAGATACTTGAAAATTCGCTTAACTGCTGTTAAGTGAGATTCTCTAGGATCTGATTGGAATCTAGCACAAATGCAAACACTAAATAGAATGTCAGGCCTTGAAGCCGTCAGATAAATAAGAGAACCAATCATACCTCTGTAGACCTTCTGTTCTACCTTTTTACTTACCTCTTCTCTTTCCAGAATGCACGTGGGATACATTGGAATCTTTGATGGCTTACATTCTGAGAGATCAAATTTCTTCAGAAGTTCTCTGACGTATTTGCTCTGATGAATGTAAGTTCCTTCTGGGGTTTGATTAATCTGAATGCCCAGAAAGAATTTTAGTTCCCCCATTAGGCTCATCTCACATTCTGCCTGCATACATTTAGCAAACTTTCTTCCCAGAGAGGGTTTAGTGGATCCAAATATGATGTCATCAACATAAATCTGACATACTAAAATGTCATTCTTAACTGTCTTACAGAACAAGGTTGTGTCCACTTTCCCTCTGGTGAATTCCTTTTCTAACAGGAAGTTACTTAGTCTTTCATACCAAGCTCTGGGAGCTTGTTTCAGACCATAGAGAGACTTCTTTAGTTTGAAAACATATTCTGGATTTTTGGAACTTTCAAAACCAGGGGTTGGTGCACATATACATCTTCTTCTATATATCCATTTAAGAATGCACTCTTAACATCCATCTGATACAGAGTGATGCCTTTATTAACAGCAAATGAGATTAAGAGTCTGATAGATTCTAACCTGGCGACTGGAGCAAAGTTTTCTGTATAGTATATCCCCTCTTGCTGATTATAACCTTGTGCTACCAGTCGTGCTTTGTTTCTGATGACTTCACCTTGTTCGTTCAGTTTGTTTCTGAACACCCATTTTGTACCAATGACGTTGAATCCTTTTGGTTTGGGAACTAGATCCCATACGTCATTTCTTGTGAATTGATTTAGCTCCTCTTGCATTGCTAGAATCCAATCATTGTCCAGAAGTGCTTCATCAATTGTTGTTGGTTCAATTAGAGAGACCAGTCCCATGAGGGATTCTTCAGAGTTTCTGAAGCTAGATCTTGTTCTGATTGGATCTTCCTTTCTTCCTAAGATTATTTCTTCTGGGTGATCCATGCTGCTTCTGGATGGTCTTTTCTGGAGTTGATCAACAGAAGGTGCTGGATTGCTTGCAGTGACTCTTTCTGATGTTGAGGGAGTGTCTATGTTGAGAGCTTCTGATGATTTGTCTTCAGTACCTGTGAGTTCAACTTCCATACCTGCAAGGAATTCATTCTGCTTTGACTTTTTAGAGTCAAGCTTATCATCAAAACGAACACTGATTGACTCTTCCACAATCTGTGTTTCTATATTGTATACTCTGTACCCTCTTGAGCATTCAGAATATCCTAACATAATACACTTTTATGCTTTAGAGTCAAACTTGTTCAAATAATTTTTTGTATTCAGAATAAAACATGTACATCCAAATGGGTGAAAGTAGTAAATGTTGGGCTTTCTGTTCTTCCACAATTCATATGGAGTCTTTTCCAGAATAGGTCTTATGGAGATTCTATTCTAAATGTAACACGCTGTGTTTATTGCCTCTGCCCAGAAGATCTTAGCAACGTTAGTCTCGTTGATCATGGTTCTGGACATTTCTTGCAATGTTCTGTTCTTTCGTTCTACAACTCCATTTTGCTGGGGAGTTCTAGGACAAGAGAAATCATGCAGAATGCCTTTGTCATTAAAGAATAACTCAAAATCTTTGTTTTCAAATTCTCCACCATGATCACTTCTGACTTTGACGATTCTAAGATCCTTTTCATTCTGAACTTGGTTGCAGAAGGTAACAAACACAGAGTGTGACTCGTCCTTGTGCCTTAAGAACTTTACCCATGTCCATCTGCTATAGTCATCTACAATTACTAACCCATACTTCTTGCCACTGACTGAAGCAGTTTTAACTGGTCCAAATAAGTCAATGTGCAGAAGTTCTAATGGCTTGGAGGTGGAAACAAAGTTTTTAGATTTGAAAGCTGGTTTTGCAAACTTGCCTTTCTGACATGCTTCACATAGAGCATCTGAATTGAACTTCAGGTTAGGAAGTCCTCTGACCAGATTGAGTTTATTAATCTGAGATATTCTTCTCATACTAACATGTCCCAATCTTCTGTGCCAGATCCAATGCTCGTTGTTAACAGACAGTAGACATTTTACATTCTGATTTTTTAGTTCAGAAAGTTTTATTTTATAAATGTTGTTTTTCCTCTTTCCATTAAATAGGATAGTCCCATCTTTCTGACTAACAGCTTTGCATGAATTTTGATTGAAGATTATATCATAACCGTTATCACTTAATTGACTTATGGATAACAGATTATGCATTAATCCATCAACTAGTAAAACATTACTTATAGAGGGAATATTTCCATTACCTACTGTTCCAGAGCCAATGATCTTTCCTCTCTGATTGCCTCCAAAATCTACGTGGCCTCCAGGCTTAAGTTCCAGGCTTTGGAACATATGCCTTCTTCCCGTCATGTGTCGTGAGCAGCCAGAGTCCAGGTACCATGATTGGTGTTTTTGCTTTGCTGCTAAAGATATCTGCCACATGTATTATTTTATCCTTAGGTACCCATATTTTCTTGGGTCCTGATTTGTCAGTTTTACCAAAACTCTGGTTGAATTTTGGTTTGACATAGTAATCACTACTTGTATATTTTATGTCATGTGTGTGCCCATATATAAAGTGTGAATCAAGTGGAGTACGTTTTATAACTAAATCCATGGCATTTTTTGGTGTAGGTACCTTACCTTGATATCCTATCACTTTTCTGCCATTTCTGCTAACTCCATAGATCATTGAAGCCATTTTGCTTTTGTCTATGTTTTTAGCTAGAAACTTCTGAAAGCTGTGATCATACTCCTTGATGATCTCATCAGCATTGCTGGCAGTTTCAGGGATTGTTTCCTTCTGAGAGTTTTGCAATTGGTTTTCTAATTTTGAAATTTTATCTTTTAACTCAGAATTCTCCAATTTGAGACTCTCAGTCTTATCAGAGTTAGAAGCAAGATTCCTTTTCAGGTTTCTGAATTTGACTCTGATCTGCTGATATCTTTCCAGAATTTCATTAAGGCTTTCTGCTAGTTCAACCTTAGTAAAGTTTATAGTAAAGTCAGGGAATACCTCTTTTGTATCTGATTCAGATTCTGACTCAGAAGCTTCACTGTCTTCTGTTATGTTTGCCTGAGAGCTGTGTTTGCTCTTTCATCATCTGATTTTGAGTCAGCTTCAGATATGTCAGAATCATCCCATGTAGCCATGAGACTTTTCTTCTTTTCCTTACCAAACTTCTTTTTGGGCTTTTCCATCTGAAGCTTTGGGCAATCACTTTTGTAGTGCCCTTGCTCGTTACATTCATAGCAGATGATGTCTTTGTTGTTTGGCTTTCTGTTTCCTGAAGAACCTTCAGATCTTCTGTGTCCAGAGGAGGATTCTGACCTTCTGTATCTGGAGAAAGATTCATTCTGATTTTCTGATCTTCTGGGATTCTTGAACTTCCTTTGCCTCTGCTTCCACAATTGGTTCACCCTTTTGGAGAGGAAAGACAGTTCATATTCTTCTGATGAGGACCCATCAGAGGTTTCTTCCACAGCCTGCAAAACTTTGGAGTCAGATTTTCTGTTATATTTTAAAGCTAATGGCTTACCTTGATTTTGAGGTTCATCTGCTTCTAGCTCTATCTCATGACTTCTGAGGGAGCTGACAAGTTCCTCCAGAGAGATTTTGTTGAGATCCTTAGCTAGCTTAAGCGCTGTGACCATTGGCCTCCATTGTTTTGGCAAGCTTCTGATGATCTTCTTAACATGATCAGTAGTAGAATACCCTTTGTCAAGAACTTTTAGACCAGCAACAAGAATTTGAAATCTTGAAAACATAGTTTCTATTGATTCACTCTCTTCCATCTTGAATGCCTCATACTTCTGAATGAGTGCAAGGGCTTTGGTTTCTTTGACTTGAATGTTGCCTTCATGCGTCATTCTCAGAGAGTCAAACATATTCTTTGTAGTGTCTCTGTTTGATATCTTCTCATATTCTGAATAAGAGATGGCGCTGAGAAGAATTTTTCTGGCCTTGTGATGATTTCTGAACTCACGCTTTTGCTGATCAGACATCGTTTTCCTGTCAATCTTCTGACCACTTCCATCCACTAGGTGCGTGTATCCATCAGTCACCATGTCCCACAGATCAGCATCATGGGCCAGAAAGAAACTCTCAATTCTGTCTTTCCAGTAGTCAAAGTTCTCTCCATCAAAGACTGGAGGTTTGCCACTGAATCTGTCTCTTTCTTCATTGTTGTCATTGCTGATGTTTTGGTTTGGTCCTGCCATTGTGTTTTTCTGACGCTGGATCTTGTACTGACACGATTAAGTGTTATAAGCTCAGAACCAGGTGCTCTGATGCCAATTGAAGATGTGAAAAACACAAGAAGGGGGTTTGAATTGTAAAACTTAAAACAAATGCTTAGACAACACAGTATTTTTATCCTGGTTCATTTGATCTCAAACTACTCCAGTCCACCCGTCAAGGTGATTTCGCCTCTCTCCAACGAGGTCTTAATCCACTATATTCAAAGGATTACAACAGCTACTTTAACAACTGTTAAAGCCTTCTTGAGTATAACCACAAACCGATTTATCTCAAGGAAATCTTTTACAAATAATTTGAACAATGATGTGTTAACGTTTTCTAATAAAACAATATATCACAACTGTGATAATTACACAATTTAAGCTTGGAATAAACTGAATTTGCTAAAGCGTTTGAGTAAGCGTGGTTTTGAAAGCTTGGCAAATTATGTGAGTGCATGCGTGCGTCTTTTCTCACACAGACTTGTTTATATAGACAAGGTGGAGATACGTTGTCCATAAAGCCATTTTAATGATAATAACACACTTTCCTTTTTGAGAAGATCTTGTCTGAGGATAGCCGTTAGCATTTAATTCTGTCTTGAATACTTAGTAACGTTTCAGAGTCTTCTTTGCTTATGATAATGCTTCAAAGTGTTCTTTGCTTTAACTTATGATGACGCTTCTGAGTGCTGATGACTTGGTAAAGATCTTTGATCAGAGTCAGAGTGTATATGTTTATGCACAGATTCTGGTCATCAAGCTTCAGCGTATAATCTGGTAGCTTCAGCGTGTAGCACATGTTACTGATCTTCTAATGCTGATTTATTACTGATCTTCTGATGCTGATTCATTACTGATCTTCTGATGCTGATTCCATCAGAGCTTCTGCATATATAAAACATAATTTTAAGAAGCATATTTGTTCTATATATATATATATATATATAACTTTGAATTTATTTATTCTTTGTATTTTGTTATCATCAAAACTCTAATCAAGGGTTGTAGAATCAAACTATGTTCTAACAGTAGCTCATGGGGATCGTCTCTCCGAGCACGACCAAATTGTCGTAAAGCTAAGCAAGGATTGTAAGTTATACCCCCTTTGATTCCAAGAAACGGGACATTAGGGCATCCCCCACAATGGTCAATAACGGCAGTGTCTTCCATAGCCCGAGAGCTCCAAAGAATATCTGTATGGGCAAGTGACATTACTCTATAGGACCACCCCAAACCTTCTTCGTTCTTCAGCACAAACTTAGGGAGGTGCGAAATAAACCACCTCGACAACAACGACATACAACGCATAAGAGTCCCTCTTCTTCGCACAGTACGAGTGTAGAGGGCATGCAAGATATCACCCAGTAGAGTAGGCACATGATTGCGAGAAAGGAAAATCTTGACCGCGTTCACATCTATAAAGGAATCCCGATTCGGGAAGAGAACCAAACCGTAGATAAAGAGAGCCAAGATATCTTTGAAAGCCTGAAAATCCAAATTATCCCAGAATAGCCTGAAAATTGAAATTATCCAAAATATCTTTATGTTCCATATGATCCGCCAACACACTTCCTTTGATTGCTTTTTGTGTAGTGTAATGGATGTCATATTCAGTAAAAATCATTTGCCATCAGGCTATTCGTTCGGAGAGAGCTGGCTTCTCGAATATGTACTTGATGGGATCCATTCTAAAGCGTATAAAGTTTTCTCGAGTGTTGTACCCCTGTGATACGGTGGCAGAACTGACTGTTTTGAAAATGCTGGTTTGCGTTTTATATTCGCAAAATGTCGCGGTAAGCAAGAGTTGCCATCGAGTTTTATTTTATCCAACCAGAAAGGAAAAAAGCATAGAAAAATTCCTTTTTCGAGATATTCTGAGTACGGGGGGTAGATTATAGAAAGGGAAGGTATTAGCACCCTTTCTATCCATGGTTTTCCATGGGCTCTTAGGTACTTGCTAATCTTTTAAAAAATTGCTTGTGTGTGTTTATTTTGAAAAGTTTTGTTTTACTTCATTTTAACCCTTGTTTCTGTCCTCAAGAGTGTTACGAAGTTATTTTTTGAAAACTTTGTTTGAAAAAAGTGTTTGGTGTGAAAAAGCTTGATTTGAGCAAGTACCTACTAGCATCTACCTACTTGAAAAAGGATTGTTTCTGTTCTTGTTTCCTTTGGACAACGCTATCCTACTATTTGAAAAATAGGTAGCACCGTCGTTGGAATTGAAAGGGTCAATTCGTATGGGACGTACGATCACTAAAGCAATACTACGACGTTTTAGTAATAACCCTAGAGTCTTAAGATCATATTCGAGGCAACATTTCCGAGGTAACATTTCTGAACGGTACTTTTGATCTTTGTTAGACAGGAGGGAAACCACTAAAACACCCTATACTTAATGATCGTTTACCGAAGGCAACCGAAGTGAGAGTATACCCTAGGAGTGCACATGTGCGAGTGATTTGATTTCAGTTATTATCTTTGCACATTAGGGTTTTCTAGCCGTTTTAAAATTATTCATGCAATCTTGTCATACAATCCTATTAACATACATCTAAATAGTTAATATTTGCGAGAATTAAAATGCGAGAAATAAAACCTACGCTATTACAAGGCTTCGGGGTAGGGATTAATTACATAGCCAAAAAACCATAAAAGACGATAAATAAAGAAAATCTTAATTTAAACTATTACATACCGTGGACAGTTACATTAATATTGCAAAAAATAATAAACGCGCGTGATGAATCGAATGCAAAATAATTAGGGTTTTGACCCCAACTAAACCTAATTGTTATTTGAAAGAAAAAATCATTTTTTCGTCGTTTTTGTGTTATTTGAGAAAATAAAGTTCTATTGAATAAAAATAACCTAATCACTAATTAATTTTAATTTAAGAAAAATAATTAAATTAACCTATTTTTGTATTTTTTTTTATTTTGAGAAAGAAATAAAAATTAAATCAAAAGTTAACCCTAATTTTTTTCTAATTGATTTTAATTATATAAAAAGTTAGAATTACCCTAAATTAAATTAAACTAACATTAAATTAAATTTGATAAAATAAAAACCTAATTCTAATTTTTTTGTGAAATTCTTGATTTTATGATTTTTTTGAAAAAAGAAATTAATTTTGGTTAAAAAGTAATTAAGCAAATTAAATAAATAAAAGAAAAAAATAGAAAAGAAAGAAAGATGGGCCTGGTAGCTTTTAGCAAAAGGGGGGTGCTGTTTGCAATTCTGAGCCCAACAAGCTCTTGACCCCTTTGACTTTTTCAATCCCATGTGCTTGCTTGACTCAGGCGCATGGTGTACCTTCAAGAGAGAAGCCTTGGATCTGGCTTGCTGGGGATCTAATGGTTGGATGCTGATGATGCATGATGGACACATGGGAGACTAGCGCACCTGATTATGCAAAGAAAAATAATATGAAGCTAAAGTTGGGACCTGGGGATTGAACCCATGTCCTTGAGCATTATCCCCTTGCCACGCTGCCAGCTGAGCCAGAATGTTTAGTTGTCATTACAATAACACACAATTATTATAAAACATAAACAAAATGTTAGTCCTTAAAATGCGCGAAATTCAAACTGGCAAGTCAGGGAGCGCCACGTAACCATCTTCTTCCTCCCACCGTTGCTGTAAGTTTCATAGCTTTTACCTATGGACACTGAGCGTAGGTATAACCCTGCGCATTTCCAAAACCTTGTACACGTATGATAAATGAATACCAATGGTACCAATCAACTCGTTGCAACCTCACGAGCATCATGGTACCATTATCACTGGCCAATTTTCCCTGTATGAGAAATCCCTAAAAATGAAGCACGAACCCTAGCCATGACAACTTTGTGTTCAGTCAACAAAAATGCAATTAAACATAACCATTAGCTTGCAAACATCTCAAGGATTATAAATATGTCAATTAATCATGCTAAATATGCCAGAATTAACGTATTCGAATTCAAGAAAATATGCAAACTGTGTGACTCTTACATGGCGTTCAAGGCGTGGGGAAGCTTGTTAGTGATTGAAGCACGATCCTAGGATGTCCAACAAACGATTGGTATGATCAAAATGGCTTGAGATGGCCTGAAACTTGGAAATCAGTTTACAACTTTTTCTTGAATTTTTGAAATTCGTTCTCTCTTTTGCACGCCTCTAGCCTCTGCTTTTTTGATCTGCCTTTGTTCCTTATGTATCCTAGAATGTATTAGGGTTACAATTTGTTTCAAATCTTCTCCAATTATGAATATTGATTCATGATTCAATCCTTGCACCGAATATTTCCAAATCTAGCAAATTCAATCTTTTTGTGTCCAAATGGAGCCTTGCACGATTTGATCTTGTCTCCAGCTGTGTAATGGACCTAATCATGCACAAAATCTCAAGATTTAATTAGTTTTTGATATTTTCATTATTTTATATTGATTTTATTTGATTTAAATGAAATAAAATCAAAATAAATAACAAAAATAAAAGAATGACAAGTGGAAGGGCTCATGGGTCTTGGGTCACATTACAAACTCAGTGCAAGCGTAAAAAGTTAGGCCCATTTGACAAAATATGCAATTTTGTACACTTTTGACTTTTGGCAATTTTGCAAAAAGGGTCAACTTGGTCAATGCACAACTCCCACAATTTTGACCCTAGAGATGTGTTCTTGGACTTTTTAGAAAGCTTAAGATGTCCTTTAAGCAACCCATTTGGTATCATCTCAATTGAGTCTTCCATGTTCATGTATGAATCTTTGACCCAAAAGGTAGTTTTGTTGACTTTTCAAAATGACCTATAATGTCCAAATTTATATCTTCTTGTGAGTGCATATTTTGAACTTGGCAGATGAAGATGGATTGTATGTAATTTCATCCTCTTCAAAATGATCTTTGGATGGGTCATTTTTGATAAAGTATGAGAAAGTTATGCTTGGTCGAAGTTGAGTTGACTTTTCCTGCAAAACCCTAATTTAGCAACTTTTGGGTTTTGATGAATTGTGCGCAATCCTTGAGGAATCATGAACAACCCTTGATCAAATGGTGAATAATACTTCAAAATGAGAATGTTGACCAAAATTTTTGAAGTTTGACTGTGTGTGGGCCACAGTTGACTTTTGCCCTAGCATAGTCGATTTTCAGGTCTTTGAGCAATTGACTGAGCAAACTTCCTCTGCAAGGCTTGAAACTTGACATGTATGATCTTGAGAACATATTAGGACAATTGTGAGAATTTGGGACCCTTTGGATTCAAACATCTTGATGCAAAATGAAACCCTAATTTGAGGTAGACTGCTTTAGGAGAGAGTTTGTCTGGTCAACTCTTGGACTTCCTTGAGCAATTTGAAGACCTCACTTGAAATGTATTGACAAACATGGGAGGGAAAATTTTGGGGTACAACAACCCCAAAATTTTCCCTCTCATTTATCAAGAATTTTCTCACAAGATCTCATTTGACTCAAGACTGCACTAGGGTTGATCAACTAAAGATACCTCCTTAAGCATTGATGGCCAAAATTAGGGTTTAAGTTTGCACAAGGATATTTGAACTTCCAATGCCCCATATGACTTTAATGATCATTATGTACCTTCAAGATTTCTCATGTCAAGTTTCAAGCCTTGGATCACACTTTTGCTCAGTCAATTGAGTAGTTGACCTAAAAATTAGTTGTATTGGGGAAAAAGTCAACCATGGCCAATTTACAGTAAAACTTCATGATTTTTGATCCACATCAACATTTTAAACTCATATGTATCATTTGATCAAGTTTGGACCACATTTCCTCAAGAAATTTGATCAAATCTCCAAAAGGGCAAAATGGTCAAAATTAGGGTTTTGATTGGGAAAGGGTAATTTCTGATTTTTGACCTAGCAAATGATCAATTGGTTTATGGCATGATCTCAAGAGTCTAATTGCATCATTTTGACCTAATGATATGGCTCAAAACATTGCTCAAGACCAATGGATTGACATATGAATTTTCAGTCAACTGATCAAAAGTCAACTGTACACTGAAAAATCAAACTTTGACTTGGTCAAAATTCAATGTCAAAGATCACAATTCATCAAAACATGTCAAAATATGAAACTTATTCATCAAGAAATCCAAAATTCAAGATTTCATTTTGAAAAGTTAAAATTTCTAAACTTAGAAATTTTTCTAAGTGTTGGAAATTTCTTACTTTTTCATAAATTTGAGAAAGATTTTCACCATGATGCAAGGTGATTCAAGAGAAACTTCCAACATGAAAGTTGCATATATACATGAAATATACAACTTTTCCTCACACAAATTCTTCCAAAAGTGCTTAGATCTCAAGTTATAATTTTAAGAGCATGTGGTCATGAAACAAAACACTTCGTGAAATTTTTCCCTAATTTGGTCAGGATTTTGACCCAACTTCGTGGCACTTTTTCATATAGTTCCACGGGGAGTCTTCAAAAGAAATTCAAATATGGGTATAGAGCACATTTCAAGCTTTCCAAAATGTCCAAGAACTTCTTGAGATCATTTTTGAGTAGGGAGAATCGAAGAGATGAAGTTAGGGTTTTATCACTTGAGTTACAAGTCATTTTGTGATGAACAAAATTCAAATTCAAAGTTATGCTGCATAACCTCTACTTTGCAGGCCTCAAACTTATTAGGCACTCCATAATTAATTGCTTGCACAACTTTTAGAGGTCTCATCCCAAGAATTCAATGCAAGGCCATGCTTTATATCCATTTTGGGAAGAAAGTGCACATTGCCATTTTGATAAAGTGAATTTTTGCACAAAACTTGTTCTTGAGCCTTGCACTTGTTCTCTTATGATCCTAATTGTCTCATAACACAAGATAAATGTTTTAGACACTTACAATCACCCAGCCCATGCTTGTACTACACATTGAAACTTGGTTTCCCACTTTTCTTGAAAATCAAGTAACATAGAAAAAAGCTTGAAACTTGTACTTCTGACTTGCCAAACTACTCAAGACCTTTTTTTTATACATACACAAACCATTTTACCACAAAAGACACGCATGTTTAAGCCCTGAAGACCCTTAGAATATATAATCACCAAAAACACTTCAAAACTTGTCATTTCAGAGTTTTGAAGTCAATCTTCAAATCTACTCATGCGTTTCTTGGCCTTTTACTTTCAAAAGTTTCTAAATAACACACACAAACAATCCTAACCCCTGCAGCACTACTGTAACACCTCCATCACCATCCACCATTTTCAAAAACAGAGATTTGCACTTGGACTTCTCCAGAACTCCTCAGGCACTTTCAGCTCAAGCTAAGCATCCCTTTAGCTTCTTGGGAACTTGAGGAAGCTAACCCATTCATTGGAACTCACTGAAAGTTGCTCAAACTTCAAACCCGATACCCTCTTGCAAGGTAAGTTTTCTAACTTTGGAAGTTTTCATACAGGCATCATCATTGATTTATTTGTGAATGAAACATGTAGATATCATTGCCCTAAAGCTAACCGTGTTCATAGTTTTCATTAATTTTGTTTGAGCTTAGAGAATTTTAAGATTGAAATTTCTGAGATTTTTAGGGTTCAGTTTAGGGCCAATGAAATTCATGTTTGTATTTGATCTATAGCTTTAATGTTTACATTTCTGAAATCGTGAGGAAATTTGCTACAAGTTTCATGTTTACAGTTTTCATTTTTGTTGAGAAATGAACAAGTTACAGTTGGTCTGGCTAGAGGTTGAAGATGAAGTGTAAATCATGGCGCGTTTTGTATCATATATTTATTAATTTGCTTATTTTAACGGATGTATATCCACCCCAGTGGTAGAAGCGCGTGCCTGTAACCTTTGGGACCTGGGTTCGAGCCCCAGTGGTACCCTTTTGATTTTTTTCCACATTTTTGCATTTTCTGACTTTCCTTTTTGCAGGCGCTGGGCCTATATGTTTTTTTTCTTGTTGCTGACCCCCCTGCTGGCTTCTCACACCCCTGGCCCAGTTTTATTTTTCTTTTTCTTATTTTTTATTTATTTGTTTTCTTAAATATTTTTCTAATATTAAAAATCATAAAAAATATAAAAATAGTAGATTTATATTTTGACATAGTTTATTTATTTTTTCTCACAAAAATTATTTTATTTAATCAATACTTTATTTATTTTACTAATTATCTTTGTAAATTTAATTAAAAATAGGTTTTAGTTATTTTCTTTTACACCATTTGAATATATTATTCTAAAATATAAAAAGACCAAAAATATTTTATAATACTATAATTTATTTTCAAGACAAAAATACCAAAAATACTTTTCTTAAACTTAATTTCTTTTTAATCAATTAATAGATTTAGGGTTTTATTTAAAATATTTTCTTAGTAAATTTAGGTTTTACTTTTAATTAATTATTTTTCCCTTTAATTAATTAGGTTAAAACAAATTCCCCTTTCTTAAAAAAATACAAACAAATATCCATTTACTTTACATTTCATATTTTTGTACATTTATTCATCTTGTACATTATTTATTTCAATTCTTGTACAAATTCAATATGGTTGTAATAGATTAATTAGGTTTATTTTCTTGCAATCCCCATTTATAATTTGTACACCCCCTCCCACAAGTATTGTAATAGCGTAGTAACTTTAAATTCCACAATTTATCGTTTTATATACAAATGCTAGTAATTAGGGTTTGTATGGAAAGACTAAAACCAATCAAATAGAAAACCCTAATCAAAGACAAAGTCAAGCATGAAAAACAATACATTTTCACACAAGCACCCCTAGGGTAAATCCACTTGGTTGCCTTTACAAAATGGCCATATTATGCATGTGAGGTATCTTAGGAAAAACAAAGCAAAATATAAGATCATAGTCCCTCGATGACGCTATCTAAGTTGCCTTTCAAATGATCTTAAGTCCCTAAAAGAGAATGCTAAGATACCTTGCAACATTGCTAATCATGGTTATACGATGACCCACGCCCGTTCCGCTTACATCCAAAGATAAGGTTACTTACCAAATCAATGGTAAGATAACAATGTCAAAGGAAAAGAAAATGAACAAGAAATACCTTTGAGTAAGTAGAATGCTCCTAATTACTTGCTCAATTTCAAATACTTGCTATTTTCAAAACAAACACCTACACTTTCAAAACCTCTTACAAACTTGAAAACATCTTCAAAAGATCAAACATCTTTGTATACATTCTTACGAACGAGAATTATTACAAAGATTGCCTAAACAATGGCATCTTTACAAAATACTTTCAAAAACAACACAAAGCACAATTTCAAACAAAATCAAGTGATCTAGCAAGTAACTAAGAGCCCATGGAAAACCATGGATGAAAAGGGTACTAATACCTTCCCTTTTCATAATCTACCCCACGAACTCAAGAAATAATCTCAAAGGTCTTTCCTGTGCTTTTTCACCTTTCCTTTTGGATAAAAGAAAAGTCGGTGGCGACTCTTGCTAACCGCAACACTTGCGATCAAACGTAAAACCTTCAAGTCAGTTCTCCCACCGTATCACAGAACTGGCGACTCTGCTGGGGACAATTCTAAAAGTGGGGTTACCTTAGGGTTATATCACATTTACTTGCTTTCATTGTTTGACTTGTTTGCTTTACATTATGGTTCTTTGTTTGGGTTTGAATCCTCTAACCGGATTTGGGATACCTTATAGGTAAGTAGCAATATGTTATTGAAACTGTGCGGGGTATACCGACATGGTCTAAGAAATAGCTATGTTAGTGTGACATATTTGTGGGTATAGGTAGCCCTTGAGTTAATCAAGGAGAATACGGGGCCGCTGAGTGATGTCATGAAGCACTAATAAACTTTTAGAACCTTTACTTGACCAACTTGGCCATTAGGACATAGTGAGAAGACCGGATTTGGTGCAGTCCGAAGTTGGTAGATACCCGATACTACACTCATTGAGGTTTGGTTTTTTGGGATATTTCGGTCTCCATTAAAGAGGCTTGTGCTGAAACAATGACCAAGGAAACAAATCAGTGATATTGAGCTCCTTAGAACCCAATTACTATTGCTAGGACAGGTTGAGCCAACTAAACTTCAAGAGGGTACTTACCTATGAGACTCCATACAAGCCTAAACCTAAGGACTTGTTTGCTTTGTTTGTATATGCATACTTGTACATAACATCATAAACATCATAACATCATACTCATTCACTAACCATTTCAAGGATCTTGGGATTTATCTTTGTTCTATTTTGTAGGACATAGATTCTATTCGCAGGAAAACTATTCAAGTAAATCTTGTAAGGATTCCTCCACAACTTAAGGAGCTAGCTTCCAGGATTCCAGAAAATTCTCCATCACTGAGAGACATGGTCGCCTACTAAACTTGGTCACCTCCAGCACTGATGAAGACATGATGAAGGTGCTCTTTCAGTTCTTTGATCCTTTACACCATTTCTTCACATTTCCTGATTATCAACTTGTGCCAACTTTGGAATAATTCTCCTAACTATTAAGGATTCCCATTCTCAATCAACTACCTTTCAACGGTACGGATAGAGACCCAAATCCAGAAGAGATTGCTCAAGCTCTACACTTGCAGTCATCTGATGTCACAACTAATTGAGAAACAAGGAGTGGTGTCAAAGGCTTCCTAGCAAAGTTCTTTTTTGAGAAAGCCCGAAATTGTTGGAACTCTTTGGATTTGAAAGCTTTTGAAAAAATTGTGGCTCTCCTCATCTATGGGATGGTTTTGATTCCAAATCTTGACCAACTCATAGATGTGAACACCGTCAAAATCTTCATATCCCGCAACCCGATACCTACTTTGCTAGGGGACATCCTACATTCTTTTCACACTCACACTATGAGGAAAAGATGTATCCTTATGTGTTGTACTCCTCTCTTGGCAAGATTGTTTATTTCACATCTTCCCCAATCTGTATTAAAGAACGAGCAAGGTTCAAGATGGTCACAAAGGTTGATGACACTCAAACATTCAGACATCCATTGGTGTTCCCAATCTATGCAGAATGTTACTATTGTTGACCGTTATGGATAATTCCCTAATGTCCCTTTACTTGGCATTATGGGAGGTATCACCTACAAGACCTGCTTAGCCTTAAGACAGTTTGGTTACGCCCGAAGGGATGGCCCCCATGAGATGCTCATTCAAGGTTTGGTATTTGACTACGAGAACGACGATCAAGGTCTTCGCCAGAGATTTATCCGATCTTGGAGGATGTTGAACAAGGTAGATAGAAAGACACTGGGGCATAAGAATTCCATCCCTCTTGATCCTTACCTCAAATGGGTACGAGCTCGTGCTCAGAGTCTTATGATGCCTTATCCTTCCATTCTCCCGGTAATCATTGAGCCTGTTAAGGAAGGAGATGCCATACACTATCCTACATCCTAACATGCCCACCTCTCTTGAAGACTTACAAAGAGATTGGATACAACTCAAGGAGAAGCGAGATGCTTTCGAAGCCCAATTTTATGCTAGCGAGAAGAAGGTTTTGGAACTCACTAAGCAACTTCATGAGGAGCAGACTTTGAATGCCTACATCGCACCAAAGAGGATGCGTACAACCTTTTTATCTTAGAGTTTTTTGTATTGTTTTGCCCAAAGAGGCATTGATGTACTCAAGCTTTAATTTATTAATATAACGTGT
Organism: Vicia faba; assembly: GCA_948472305.1. Lineage (NCBI taxonomy): Eukaryota > Viridiplantae > Streptophyta > Magnoliopsida > Fabales > Fabaceae > Vicia > Vicia faba. The sequence continues at coordinate 1,041,230,162 of OX451736.1, forward strand.
GTTTTCTTTTTGTCTAAAACAAATTTGAATCTTTAAAATCCTTGAAATAATTGCATATGCATTTACCATTCATCATAACATAAGCAGGTTTCTTGCAACAAGTCTCCTCATCTTTCTACTGTTTATTTCAGTAAGATGGATCTCGAGCAAACGGTGAAGGACCTCCAAGCAAAAAATGCTCAGTTTCAACAGATGTTCTTAACTCCAGCCAAAGGACAAGAAGAGTTGAAGACCTTGCTGGTTGAAGAGAAAAAGAAGAAAAAGAAAATAACCAGAGTTCTGAACATGGGAAGAAGATTCCAAGGGAAATCAAGAAGGACCCTAGACTTTGCAACGTCATCTGGCGAGAAAGATAATCAAGACAGAAAAGGCAAGGAAGCAGTTGTCCAGCTAGATTCAGAAGAGGAAGAGGAAGAAGAAGATTATTCTGAAGAACAATATCCTCCAGCCAACGATAAGTATAAGCATCTAGAAGAACGATTAAGTGCAATAGAAATCCAAAAAGTGCATGGATTGGACTTTGAGGAGTTGGGTCTAGTATCTGGGATTGTCATCCCTCCAAAATTCAAAGCACTGGTGTTCGCCAAATATGGTGGAGTTTCATGTCCCAAAATGCATCTCCAGTCCTATGTGAGGAAAATCCAGCCTCATACTACTGACAAGGATTTATGGGTACACTTCTTCCAAGACAGTCTGTCTGGAACTTAACTTGATTGGTTTTATCAGTTAGAAAGAGCTAATGTTCATAACTGGGAAGATTTGGCCGCTGCCTTTTACAAACAATACCAATACAACGCTGATATTGCTCCCACCCGTACTCAACTCCAGAGCATGACCATGGTTTCAAGTGAGGGATTCAAAGACTATGCGCAAAAGTGGAGAGATTTAGAAGGAAGGGTCCAACCTCCCCTATCTGAAATAGAATTAGTAGATATGTTTTTGGGCACCTTGTCTGGACCTTTCTTCAATCACTTAATTGGGAGTTCTTCAAAGGGTTTTACTGAATTGATATTGACCAGAGAAAGGGTGGAAGTCGGGATAAAGAATGGGAAGATTTAAAAAGATGCATCCTCTGCTACTGTAAGAAATCCATTCATCGGAAATAAAGAAGTTATTGTTGTATATCCTCAGAGAAATCAAGATACGACTGAACACCATCCAATGATGGGGGCTGTCATGATTCCTAAACCTACGCCTGCTCAACAAAGAGGCAACCAGCCAAGAATGGAAAGGCCAGTCAGACAATTCACCCGAATTAATATGACATTATCTCAAGTATTTCCACATTTGTTAAGATCCAATCTAGTGACTTTGAAAGAAGCTCCAAAGAATCCTAACACAACCTCTCCTCACCATCATCCTAATGCCTGCTGTGCATACCATTTTGAGAGTCCCGGCCATGACACTAACAACTATTGGGCTCTAAAGAACAAAGTACAAGATCTTCTTGAAGCCAAAGAGATTGAATTCGACGCGCCAGAAATGCCCAATGTTATCACTGCCCTTATGCCCAAGCACAGCCGTGATGTTAACACCGTTGAGGAAGATATGTTTGTTAATTTGGTTGATAAACTTGTGACCCCACTCCTGACTATTAAAGAGAACTTATTGAACGCCGGTGTTTTCCAGGGCTGTGATGAAAGCTGTCATTTCTGTTTATCCTCACTAACCAACTGTCCTTTGTTGAAAGAGGGCTTTTGTTGTACCCCAAAATTTGCCCTCTCAATTCTCAAGGCCTTTTTTACAAGGATTTTCAAGGTTCAAGCTTAAACAAGTGCATTTGGATTTTCCAGTACCAAAATTAAAAGGAAACTGTCAAAAAGGGAGAAAACAGATAAAAATATTATTTTGACAAAATTTGGAGGAAAACAAGTGTCCTTCGTTTCAGCTCTTTCGATTGGCCTTTTGGCCTCTTTCGACACAAGCTTGGCTTGCATCTTTCGATTGGCCTTTTGACCTCTTTCAACACAAGCTTGGCTTGCATCCTTCGATTGGACTTTTGGCCTCCTTCTCTTGGGCATGTGACTTCTTGTTGCAGGTTTCGTTTGTGTCTTTTGCTGCCTGCATGCTTGCAATCGAAGGCCATGACCTACTGGTCACATGTACCCCCCTGCAAGGCAATTTTTCGTTTGGGCACTCACCTTCTGTGTGCCTGGATGAAAACATCAGTTGAGCAAGAGCCTCCTTCGAATGCAACTTGGATATGTCCTTCATGTTGAACTCTATGCTTCCTTCGAGCATGAGCTTTCGATTTGGCAATATGTTTTCTTCGATACAAGTTTCGTCTGGGCAATGTGAATCCAAATAGGTCCCCTTCGACTCAGAAGGAAATGATCTTCATACAAGTTTCAATTGAGTTTTTGGTTCCCTCTGAAACAATGTCCTTCGACCCAGGAATGCCCTTCGAATCAGGAAGTAAAGGCCTCCTTCTGGTTTTCTTCAATTCAAAGAGTCAATAATGTTCTGAAAGCTTCCTTTGATTCAGAAGATTAATAATCTTCTGAAAAGGGCCATTCGAAGAACACACAGTTGGTCCATTCGAAGGACACACAACTGGTGAAAACGAATGCTGTTTTGTTCCAGTCTGATTGAAAGGTGTAGAAAGATGGAGGATTCGACTCAAAAGATCAAGTTGAACATTCAGACCCATAGGCTAGGCCACGTGTCTTCCCTTTTTAGGCCTGTACCCATTTATTGTCTAAGACCACTTGCACTTAATAGCACAATACTACCTTTTAGGAAAGTCTGTCTTGAGCCTTGCACCTATTTTCCTTCAGCATGAAGCAACCTCACCTGAACCATTCATCTTGCTTTTTTGGCACAAGTGGACATTCACTTTCCAGCTGGGCCTTATTTTATTATTTTCGCTCCACAAGCAGTGACAGAAGCATGAGTCACAGCCTCTGCACCCCAACTGCCAACAGGCCCACCACATGTGCTGTCACGTTACCTATTATTTTACTATTTTTGCAAGGCTGACTGTTGAAAACATGTACATTCTTTTCCTCTATAAATAGAGGAATTTATGCAAAGCTGAGAGAGGACTTTTTGGCCAAAGGAACGTATCTTCCAAATTCTCATACACCACAAAATTCTCAAACACTTAAATTCTCAAACACTTAAACACTCAAACACTTAAACACTTAAACACTTAAACACTTAAACACTTAAACACTCAAACACATACCCAGAATCCAAACCACAAATCCAGAACTGCATCCTCCTGCCTAACACCAGAACATCAAACCTGTGTTACAAATACAAGCCTAAGGCACAACAAGCCTTGAGGCCTGCATAACCTCAAAACCTGCCTTCCTTACCAAAGCCAGAAAACTCCAGTCAGTTCAACTGCAACTGCAAACAAACCTGCCTAAAGCCAGTCCAACTGCAACTGCAAGCAAGCCTATATCAGAACTAACAAAAACTCAGACTTGCATGTATCAAACCAAAGAGCAAACACTTATCCCCTTAGAATCTGAAACATCCCTATACCTTGTTACCCTTTGAATCCAGTAGGAAGAACCTCACACTTATCTAGTATCAAAGACATAACTCCTGGTTCCTCCCTTTGAATCCAGAAGCATTCAAGGAAACCACTTAAAGACCCATCACACGTTCCAGCCTCAAGCAAGGTAAGTCATTCTTAACCTTGAACCCTTCATTTCTGGCATAACATGTAAATAAGCTTCCCTTTTATGATCGGTGGAAATAGAACTGACTGTTTTTAAAGCTGGTTTCGCGAAATGTCGCGGTAAGCAAGAGTCGCCACCATCTTTTATGTTCTCCAACATGGAAAGGACAAAAGCACAGCAAAATTCCTTCTTTGAGAATGTTTCTCGGTTCGGGAGGTAGATTTATAGAAAGGGAAGGTGTTAGCACCCTTTCTATCCATGGTTATCCATGGGATCTTAGGTACTTGCTCTTATGTTTTCAAATTTTGTTTGCTTTTCAAGTGTGTGTGGGTTTTGAAAAAGTTTCGTTTGAAAAATTTCTAAGTAACTCTTGTATCGGTCCTCAAGAGTGTATGAAAAATTTGTTTGAAAACTTTTGAAAGTGTAGGTGTGAAAAGTTGTTTTTTTGTTTGTTTTGAAAAGAGCAAGTACTTAAGAGAATCTACCTACTCTAAGGAATTAAGCTGTGTAAGAATCCTTTAGATAGTGGTATCCCACCATTGAGAGGTAGGTAGCACCATCGTTGGAGGTGTTCGGGTCAATTCGATTAAGGGACATGTGTGGTCACCTAAGCAATTGTAGGATACCTTAGAAGTAACCCTAATGTCCTAGATCCTTTTATCCGAGGCAACCGTTTCGAGGCAACTGGATCTTTTAGACAAAGGGCGACCTCTAAGATGTCCTATACTTGATGACTACGTTCGAGGCAACCAGTGAGGCGTACCCTAGAAGTGGCATGTGCTTTGTGTGTTGTGTTTCAGTTAAGATTATCTTGTACATGTTATTTGTGAGCTACGGATCAATTTTATTTACATACATTCTTTCATGCATTGTTAACAGTTAGGAGTGCGGAAAAGTAAATTGCGGAAATATAAATTCTAACTATTACAAGGCGCGGGTCTATACATCGCCAAAAAAACAAAGACCCGTTTTGGTAAATGAGTGCAAGAAATTTAAATAAAGCGGTAAAATTCCTACTTAACTATTACATATCCGGAGACAGTTACATAAATAATCAAAATAAAGTAAATGCACGCGAAAGAATTAAATCGGGAACGTCCTAAGGGTTTTGACCCTTTTAAGAAAAGAATTGAATTTTTTTTGTCTTTTTTGTGATTAAATGAAATTAAAATTAATAACTAATTAATTAATTTATTAAAAGAAAATATTTTTGTATTTTTATATTTTTATGAAATAAAGTAAAAAAGAAATAAAATGTTAAAAGAAAAGCCTAAGTCTAAGTTGATTTTATTTATTATGAAGAGATTAAAATTAAACCTAAATTAAACTACATTAATGATATTTAGAATTTATTTACAAAATAAAAGAGTGAATTTAATAATAGTAATAAATGAAATATTTTGTTTTTTTTGTTTTTTTATTATGAAAAATGAAACAAAAGGAATTAAGATTAAAAGAAGAAAAAAAACCTAGTTCTAAATTTATTTTAGTTATTAAGAAAAAGATTAAAGTTGCCTATTTAAACTAATTAATTAATCATAATTTTATTTACAAAAATAACATGAGATTAATAAATAATAATAATATTAGTTTTTTTTTTTGGTTTTTTATGAAAAATATTAATTATGTTAATAGTTAATAAAAAAGGAGTAAGAAATAAAATAAGGCAAATAAAATGAAATAAAATGAAATAAAATGACAAAAATAAAAATGCAAACCCAAGGGGGGTTTGGGCCAGAATTGGGAGTTTGTTTAGCATTGCTGTGGCCCATTTGCCTTCAAGCCACGTTGACTTCTTTGCTTGCCTATGCACAAGGTTGACCAGGGTACATGGTGGGGATCCGTTCATGGCCTTTGGATGCATGCTTGAGGACACATGGCGTGTTTGGGTGTGAGGTGTATGATGCACCTTTCTTGTGAACCTGCACATAAGCACATAAAGAAAAAAATGCATGGAAATTATGGGGGACCTGGGAATACTTACAGTGCTTGATAATGGACCTTAGGACGTGGCAAGGGTTGCTTTAGCTTCAGGGTATGGCAAAGAAGAGAGTCACGTTCTCCTTTTGGCCTGAAAATGCTTGCAAAACTCCTTTTGATCTCACACTTTTTTTTGACACTTTTTGGATTTTGCCCTGGCCGTTTGTGTAATGTTCTAGGTCGTGAATCAAGTATGGACCAACTGCATATATGTTTCTGAATAATAATCAATCAACATCATGAGCCTTAAAGCCTTGTAATGAAGTTTTGATTTTCTCCATAATCACCATTGAAACAACTTGCCATATTTGCTCCAAATTTGAATTCCATGCTTGAAATAGGTCTTGCACGAATTTGGCATGTGAATTATGATGTATCAAGGGTATTCAAACTCAAAGATATCCCTCAATTAATTTTCTTGATTTTTATTTGAATTTTAAAGATTTAAAATGAATTAAATCAAATAAAATTAAATAAAATAGAAAAATTAATTTTTAATCTTGAAATAAATCATGGGACACGTGGGTGGCATGGGAAAGCTGAATCAAGTGTAAAAAGTGGGCCCTTTTTGTCAAAGATGAAGTTTCAAGGATAGTTGACTTTGTCCATTTCACAAAAATTTCCCAACTTCTCCAATGCATATCTTGCTCAATTTTGATCATATGAACATGTTCTTGGACATTTTGGAAAGGTCGTGAAGTCCTCTAACAAATGCCTTTGGTCCCATGTCATTTGAATTTACCAATCTCAAGTTATGGTCTTTGACTTAAAGTGCCTTTTTGTTGACTTTTGAAAATGACCTATAATGTTGAAATTGATAACTTTTTGTGAGAGCATTTCTTGGATTTGGAATGTGAAGATGAGTTGTAGGAAATGTAATCCCCTTCAAAATGAGAATTGGATGGGATTTTTCTGATGAACCATGAAAAAGTTATGCTTTGGTCAAGTTACAGTTGACTTTTCAGCTGTCCAAAAATAGAAACTTTTGCATCTTGATGCTTTTTTAGCCATTCTTGTGAAATCATGGTCAAGATTTGACCAAATGATGATTGTGGCTTCAAAATAAGATGTTGACCAAAATTTTTGACTTTTGACTGCCAAATGACCATTTTGCCCCTACAGTTGATTGTGAGGCAATTAGGGTTTTTGACTGTGCAACTTGACCTTGTGAGCCTTGAAACTTGACATGTAGGTGCTTGACAATGTATATGAGCATATGGGACTTGATTGGGCCCTTGAAAACCTCAACTTCCTTGTAAGAACCAAAACCCTAATTTTGCCTGCCTTAGGAGGGTGCTTGACTGTGTAGCCCTTGAGTAGACTTTGAACCATTTGAGGTGATGCTTGTCAAAACTTTGAAGAATATGGGAGGGAAAATTTTGGGGTACAACAGTTGCCCCTGTTCAATCTTCTTATACCTGAGGATGTAGATTGGCTTGTGTGCCTTTCGTGATCCGAGGGTGGAAGATGATTGAACACTAGAGTGCCCAGAAATTTGCACTCACATAGTAGAGTATCAGCAGTGTGATGGCGGAAATGGGCTTACAGATTCCATTTGGAGAGATGGTGGATAGGAGGATGGGATTATAGATGCCATCTGGAGATGTGACAGAACCTTGTCGGGAATGGGCTTATAGATGCCATTTCGAACTGTGATGGATAGTTGCGGAGATGGGCTTATAGATGCCATCTAGGTGTCGGTCGCGTAAGAGATTCCTTAGCAAGAACTTGCTTACCTGAGAAAGAAAGATAATTACCTGGCCTGCTACAGGGGTTGATCTTCACTCAGTCGCTCCCAGACATGCCCTGGCTAAATACAGGTATCGAATCTGGAACTTCAAAAGGTTGATGGGTTGTCTCTACTGACAGGTTATCTCAGAAAAATCTTTAGGATTTAACTGAACCAGAGGAGGTTTTGTCTTTCTTGACGAGTTGTCTCTTTGGACGGGTTGTCTTCATGGACGGGTTGTCTTTAACGACGAGTGATCTTCAATGACAAGTTGTCTTCAATGACGAGTCGTCTTCAATGACGAGTTGTCTTCAATGACGGGTCGTCTTCAATGACGAGTTGTCTTCAATGACGGGTTGTCTTCAATGACGAGTTGTCTTCAATGACGAGTTGTCTTCAATGACGAGTTATCTTCAATGACGAGTTGTCTTCAATAACGGGTTGTCTTCAATGACGAGTTGTCTTCAATGACGAGTTGTCTTCAATGACGGGTGTCTATACTGATGGGTTGTCTTCAATGACGAGTTGTCTTCAATGACGGGTGTCTTCAATGACGGGTGTCTTCAATGACGAGTTGTCTTCAATGACGAGTTGTCTTTAATGACGATATGTCTTCAATGACGGGTGTCTATACTGACGGGTTGTCTTCAATAACGAGTTGTCTTCAATGACGGGTGTCTTCAATGACGGGTGTCTTCAATGACGGGTTGTCTTCAATGACGGGTGTCTATAATGACGGGTTGTCTTCAATGACGAGTTGTCTTTAATAACGAGATGTCTTCAATGACGGGTGTCTATACTGACAGGTTGTCTTCAATGACGAGTTGTCTTCAATGACGGGATGTCTTCAATGACGGGTGTCTATACTGACGGGTTGTCTTCAATGACGAGTTGTCTTCAATGACGGGTGTCTTCAATGACGGGTGTCTTCAATGACGGGTTGTCTTCAATGACGGGTGTCTATAATGACGGGTTGTCTTCAATGACGAGTTGTCTTTAATGACGAGATGTCTTCAATGACGGGTGTCTATACTGATGGGTTGTCTTCAATGACGAGTTGTCTTCAATGAAAGGATGTCTTCAATGACGGGTGTCTATACTGACCGGTTGTCTTCAATGACGAGTTGTCTTCAATGATGGGATGTCTTCAATGACGGGTGTCTATACTGACGGGTTGTCTTCAATGACGAGTTGTCTTCAATGACGGGTGTCTTCAATGACGGATGTCTTCAATGACGGGTTGTCTTCAATGACGGGTGTCTATAATGACGGGTTGTCTTCAATGACGAGTTGTCTTTAATGACGAGATGTCTTCAATGACGGGTGTCTATACTGACGGGTTATCTTCAATGACGAGTTGTCTTCAATGACGGGATGTCTTCAATGACGGGTGTCTATACTGACCGGTTGTCTTTAATGACGAGATGTCTTCAATGACGGGTGTCTATAATGACGGATTGTCTTCTTTGACTTTAGAAAGTAATTTTAACTGGACTTGTCTTCTTTGACTGGATCTGTCTTCTTTGACTGGATTGGCATCAGAAAAACCTTTGGGATTTAGCTGGACTTGTCTTTTTTGACTGAATCTGTCTTCTTTGACTGGATTGGTCTCTTTCGACTGTATCTGTCTTCTTTGACATAGCTGATCATTTAACTGTATCCTTCCTGAAAGGTAAGGTCAGTCACATGTAATGCATGACATGGATCAAGCGATGATGTTCTCAACATAAAATGAGATTGTATGATGTGTATATGCATGTATCATGACGATGCGATGTTTATGAATGTATTCTCGTCTAGGAAAATAAATCCTTGACGGATGCCGGGAGTTTGAATCCTGGGCTGACGTTGAAGAGTAGAATTCTTCGTTTCCGCTGGGGCGGATGACTGCAAGAGTACCGGTAGGAGAAGATGACTCTGTTGGGGTAATAAACTTGTTGAAGAGATTACTCTGCAGGGAATTACTCTGTGGGAAGAGATACTTTGCTGAGGTTTTGATGATAACTCCGCTGGGGATTCCGTTGATAAGTTATGTTGAGGGAATTGATGAACTCCGCTGGGGGTAGGAAGAACTTCACCGAGGACGATCTTTCCGTGGTAAATAGCTGAGGATAACCCAGTTATAAGCTCTGGTGGGGAATAACCTTTGAATAAAGCCGAGGAGACGCGTCCTTACTCTGTAGGGGATAAGCTTCCAGAATCTACTGGGGATAAGCTTCCTACTGGGGAGATTGATTCAACTCTCCTGGGGAGACTTTTGAACTGTACTGGGGAATGGCTCCACTGGATGTCTGTATTCCGCCGGGGAACAATCTTATATTAAGACTGCCGAGGATTCTTGCTGAGGAATAATCTGTATACTCCGCTGGGGAATATTGAGATTTTCTGGAGATACCCAACTTCCTTAAGGCTGACTGTAGGCTAACTCTGCTTGGGGAGAGTGTTGCTGACTTGCTAGAGATGTTATGCCTTTTCAGGGTTGATGGGAGACCAACTATGCTCGGGGAGAGTTGTTGAATCTTGTCTTACTTAACGGGGAGTGAAGGTATCCTGGTTACGTTCTTCAGCCGAACCTACCTTGGTACTTTGGTGGACAGAGCAACTAGATCGCTTAGACAACTCATTACTGCCCCTGTTTCTGTGGGAGAAGATACCTGTGGAGGCGCTTGATGACTGCCGGTTGACAAATCTTCTTCTGGTAGGCAAGTGACGAGATGACGGAACATAGTCGTACGCTTTTGATCCCTAACTTTTGCCTGGACCGCCCTTTCGGGTTTTCAGTCCACCGGGATACCCATTTTTGCCCAAGCCGCCTTTTCAGGTTTTCGACTTGCCGGGTGTACAGATTTTTTTCATTTCATCCCTTTTTTTTGCCTAGGTGTGTCAACCTAGCGGGTCTTTGCTTATGCGTAGTGTTTTTTTCCGACTATGTCCGTGCTCTCAGGATGCCGGGAGTTGTCACTGTCAGTAGTGCAGTGTTACCATGCCACCAGAAGATCTTCGTTTGATCGTCCAATGCCCCAAGTGATCTAGAAGGAGATTTGCCCCTAGCTGGTTGGCCTTTTGAGAGATTCTCAGAATCTTGACTTAACTGCCCCAGATGATGGACAATGATCATGCCCTGCCCCTTGGTTGGGAGTGCTTTTGTTCACTAGATATTCTTCGTGCGAATTTCTCTGCTGTTGAACAAATAGTCATATGCAAACAATATTATTTTAAGAATGCAAAGCGTATGTCTGTCTCGAAGTTTTTTTTTGCAAATGTATTTTTCAGTAAAAACAAGTGAATTTTGTAAACTGTGATGTCAACTCGTTATTTTACCGCAAGCCTTAAGGAGTCAGGATACCTTTCGTAACAGTATGCTTTCGAACTAACCCATGCTTCAGCTAGGACTTTTTGAGGGTTATATCGTGGCCTGGTTCACGGTTTAAGAAACAAAGGAAAAGGCTCAAACTTTTATTTGTACCCACCCGCTCTTCGTGATGTTCTTCGATCCTAAACTCAGCTGATCGTGCATTAGATTTTGTTTGAGTCTTTGCTCTGATATTCCAGTGATGGTTCGGATGCTGACAGTTTATTTTGAATAGGCAGTCATTTCTTTTTGTTGAGGGTTTGTAAGACCTCTTTCTTTTTTTTTGATTTTGTTATCCCTGTTTTTTGCCTGAACTGTTTCTTTTGTGATTACAGTCAGCGGGATGCCCCAGTTTTGTAAGTCTCCTTCATAGGTTTTAACTTATTGGGCTTTAGTTTTTTTTTGTGGTAATGACTGCCTGTCTTGACGATTGTTCGGAGCCATCACTGTCTTTTGTCTTGTAAGGACTTCTTTGGTGTCATTCGTTGTGCACCTGGATCAACTGAGAAAACTACCCTGCCCCAGGTTATGATTAAGGGTTTTAATTTTCGAAAAGAAAAACTCCTACTTATTTGGCTCGAAGGGGTCGACGAGGGATTATCTTCCTTATAACTCCAGTGTTTAGGAAATGAAACAATGCATGTACCTCATCAGCGGGGTTTGTTCAAAAGCATACTGTAGATTGTGGTATCGTTTTCGTCATCCTCCCTCAAGAGGCTTAGAATTATTAATCGAGCGTTGAACATCACACAAAAATATGAAAGCAATTTGCAATATAGTGAATACGAAATAATTACTTTAAAACAGACATGTGTAATGCATTAATGAAATAACATCGTTTGTCATGAATACAATGTTTTGAACAATCAAATAAAAATACAACTTGAACATTCGAATGAACAAAAAATTTCCAATCCTAGCCATATTTTGGCAAGGGAGTAGTGATCACATCGGGAGTCTCTGGAGAGTCGAACTGGACTTCCTTTGCATCGATCAGATCCCGAACCTTGTTTTTCAAAGTCCAACAATCATCTGTAGCATGCCCCGGGCTGTCAAAATGATAGGCGCAGCGAACGTTGGGGTTATACCTTGAAGGTGTCCTGTTGGGATTCTTAGGAGGGTCCCTTAGAGTTACCAACCTGGTCTCCAGCAGCTGTGGCAATATCTGGGACAAGATCATGCCGAGGGGAGTGAATTGCCTTTTAGGTCTCTCTTCCCTTTGTTGGTTACGATGTTGAGGAGCACCGGCTGGTTTTGAAATAACCACCGCGTTGACAGCACTAGATTCTTTCTTGGATGGTCTCTTCTCAGTGTTCGAGGAGTCACCAGTTTGTATCTTCCCTGACTTGATATCGGCTTCAATTCTCTCCCCAGTCAAGATCAGATCTGTGAACCCAGCAGAAGAATTCCCAATCAGATGGTTGAAGAAAGGACCAGACAGGGTCCCCAAGAACATATCCACAAGCTCAGGTCAGTCAGAGGTGGCTGCACCCTTCCAGCAAGGTCTCTCCACTTTTGAGCATATTCCTTGAACCCTTCACCCGTCCCAAGTGACATACCCTGGAGTTGGATACGCGTAGAAGCGAGGTCAGAATTATACTGATACTGCTTGTAAAAGGCAGTAGCAAGGTCCTCCCAGTTGCGGATACTGGCTCCATCCAGCTGATAGAACCACTCGAGTTGAGTCCCCGACAGACTATCCTGAAAGAAGTGAATCCACAAATTCTTGTCAGCCGTGTAGGGCTGGATCCTCCTTATGTATGATCTGAGATGTAGCTTAGGACAGGATGCCCCGTCGTATTTTACAAAAGCAGGTGTTTTGAATTTGTGTGGGATCACAACCCCAGGAGATAAGCCTAGGTCTCCAAAGTCCAACCCGAGCACACGTTGAATCTCCATAGCATTCAACCGGTCTTCCAGCTGTTTGTACCTGTCCTCCGCAGGAGGGTACTGTTCATCATTGTAATCGGTCTCGTTGTCGGAGACCACTGGACTAGGAGCCTCTCTCACTTGTGGGCTATCCTTCCCAGCAGATGGGGTGGTCAGCTCAGCCTCAATCTATGATCCATTTCCAGATCTGCGTCTAGGGTTGAACAAAACAGTCCTCTTCTTCTTCTTCTTCTGAATCAGAGTCTTCAATTCCTGTTGACCCCGGGCTAAGCTCATGACCAGCTCTTGAAACTGGGTGTTCTGGGCCTGGAGGGCCTTGATAGCTTGTTCATTGGATGATTCAGGATTCATGACGACTGCTGAAATAAACAGCGAAGAAGATTAAGCAACCTGTGGAAAAGAGTACCTGTAATGCAATGATATGTGTGATACGGTGGGAGAACTGACTTGGGTTTTGCGTTTGTTTTCGCAAATATTTCGGTTGAGTAAGAGTCGCCACCGACTTTTTATTTTATCCTAAGGAAAGGTTAAAAAGCACAGCAAAAACCTTTGAGATGTTTTCTTGGGTTCGTGGAGTAGATTATAGAAAGGGAAGGTATTAGCACCCTTTCTATCCATGGTTATCCATGGGCTCTTAGTTACTTGCTTATATCAACTTGCCTTAATTTTCAATTTTTTGAAATGGTGCTTTGTGTGTGTGGATTTGAAAAATGTTTTGAAAAGAAGCCAATGTGGTGGCAACCTTTGTAATGATCCATGTTGGGATGTATACAAAGGTGTATGTCTTTTGAAAAGGTTTTCATTTGTTTTTGAAAGTTTGTTTTGAAAGTGTAGTGATGTGTGGTTTAGAAAATAGGCAAGTGTTTTGTTTTGCAAGTTGGCAAGTAACCAAGAGTTTGTCTACTCCTAAATTTCTCAAAGATCTTTGCTATGTTTTAACCCTTTTAACAATTTTGTTCCACCATTGTATTTGGTGGACAATCTTGTGTTAGGATGTGAAAGGGACGGGCGCGGGTCATCGTTTAGACCATAATTGCAATGGTGCCAAGTATCTTTGGGCAATTTTCCTTTAAGGGACTTGATCATTTTTTAGGCAACTTTTGAAAGCGTCATCGAGGGACTATGATCATTTGAATTGTTTTTGTTTTGCCCAAAGAGACCTAACATGCAATATGGCCCATTTATTGAAGGCAACAAGTGGAATACCCTAGGGGTGCAAGTGTGATTAGTGTTGTCCATTTTCATGCTTGTTTATCTTGAAATTAGGTCAAACTATTTTTGTTGTTTTGATTCGCATACAAACCCTAATTCTAACATGGTATAATTAGAAAGCATTAAAGTGCAAAAAAATAAAGTTCCTAAGTTATTACAACACAATATGGGAAGGGGGTACAAATGTTCAAACAGGGGTATTTTGACAAGGAATTTAAACCTAGACTATTACATCAAAATTGAATTATTTACAAGATATTTAATATACAATAATTAAATAAAATGGAATAAATATGCAAGATGCAAAAAATGTTTTTTTTTATATGTATGAAAAAAAAAAGGTATTTTTATATGTCAAATAAACAAAATAAAAAAAGTGTTAATTTTGGATTTTTTATGTATTTAGGGCAAAACCCTAATTCATTAAATAAAAGTATTAATTATTTAATATGTACAATATTTATTTATTATATACAAAAATAAAATAAAAATGAAGTATATTTGTCAAAAAGGTATTTTTAATATTAAATATTAATAAAAATAAAAATGTGTATATTTTGTATTTTTTAACCTAAATATACTAATAAATATGTATGTATTTATATTATTTACTAAATATATATTATATGTACAAAATAATAATATTTAATATTGATGAAAAAAGGTATATTTTATATAAAATATTTTCCGAAGATAAAATGAAATAAAAATGGAAAATAAAATGTGTTTGCATTATTTTAGTATTTTTCAAATAAAAGTATGTTTATATATTTATTTATGTACAAATATTAATCTAAACAAATAAATGCCTAATAAATATGAAAATGGTGTAAAAAATATTTTTTATATTTTTAATATTATAAGAAAAAATAAATAAGTCAGAACAAAAAAGAAAAAGTCAAAAAGTCATAAAGATAAACAAAATGGGCTTAGGGGGTCTCAAAGTAAAAATGGTGTGTAAACAGAAATGACAAATCAAGCCCAGCCCAAGTGGAGCTTCTTCAACCTCCAGCATTTCTGTTTGAACAAAAACACGCGCCTCTTTGCTTCCATTACAAGGACCTGATTCTTTGACTTTTAATGAAAACTCACAACACAAAAAATGTCAAGCATCCTCTCACGAGTCCATACATATAAAGAACATGATTTAACTCTCAGAAATGAGAGAGAATTTCTTCTCCCCCAATTCCTAACCTAATTTTTATTCCAAGTTCAGACATCAAATTCTCACAGCACACATAATATAAATGAAAACTAACTACATGGGCATGTTCAGGGCTATGAATGTGACATATTTTCTTCACAAACCTAAAGCTAACAATGCCTGGATAGAGAGATACGAGTTCATGAACTTACCTGTTCAGTTGAAGTTGTATCTGGTGATGGAGGTGTCTTCAATGCAAGGTGATGATTGGTACAACTTCCTTGATGTCCAGGGATGCTATTCCAAGCTTTACTTTGTCTTGAAACCAAGTGAATCGTGCTATGGAACTTCAACTGCAAAACAAGAAAATGAAAATGGTGATGTTGCTTGGGAGTGTTACAGGTCGTGTTTGAGGTTTGGAATAGTTTCAAGGGATGATGTGGGATGTGTTTGAAGTGTTTTTAGCAAGAATGCATGGAAGGTTTGAGCTATGGAACTCAAACTGTAGGGATGCCCTGTTTTGGGCAGTTCAATGGTGATTCTGTGAATGGGAAGGTGTTGGAGATGGTTCACTCGTGTTCTAGCTCATAATGGATGTTTAGAATGTGTACAAAGTCTTTTCTTAAGCTTTTTGTTAGCTGAGATGAAAGTTGTGTAATGTTATGCTAGTTTTCTTCACACTTAAGCAAGAGATGGCCACTTGAGTTTTTAGACAGGAAGAGGCCCCCCTAATGTGCTGCAAACCTTGGCCTTGATCAGTGCAATTAGCCCATAAACTTGTGCCAAGGAGATTTGAACTGTACTTGCTTGGATTGTTAATTGACATAAAGTGAAACTTTTCTAAAATGGATATTATGCTTTATCTAAAAATGGATTAATCTTGCATACAATGTCCAAACTCATAGAACAACACCTTGGCACAAAGGATTGGCATTAAATTATGGATTGTAGATGAGATAAAAGACCTGTAATCTAGCTTAAGGCATTCTGAGTTCAAAAATGCAAGGTTATGGACATGTAACTTGGCCAAATCAAAAGTGAGTTTTTCCCATCTTTCCAAATTCGATTCTCCCTAACCATGAGGTTGTTTGATGAGTTCTTGGACATTTTGGAAAGCTTGGAATGTGTACTACAATCAATCTTTGAAATGCAAATTGAAATTCCAAGTGTAAGTATATGAAAAATGGTCTTGAAGTTAGGTAAAAACCTTGCCTAAAATAGGTCAAATTTTCTCTAAGTTAAGAATGGTTTGGTACCCTTGTTCCAAAAATTGTAACTTGAGCTACAAGCTTCTTTTGGGAAAACTTTGTGAATCAAAGTTGTAGATTTTGAAATAGGCTACAACTTTCATGTTTTTACTTTTTCTTGAATCCAAATGAATCTTGGTGAGAAAGTGGGGGCAAAGTTAGGGAAAAATTAGGGTTTTTTATAACTTAGAAAAATTCTAAGTTATGAAAAATCTTCATT
Source organism: Vicia faba (assembly GCA_948472305.1). NCBI lineage: Eukaryota > Viridiplantae > Streptophyta > Magnoliopsida > Fabales > Fabaceae > Vicia > Vicia faba. Next base: position 1,041,246,568 of record OX451736.1, read on the forward strand.
TCAAACCCTAATTTGCAATTCTTGATTTCTTGATGAACAAGTTTCATGATTTGGCATGTTTTGAGAAAAAATGAATTTTGACACTTGATTTTGACCAAAAAGTCAAAGTTTGACTTTTCAGTATACAGTCAAAATTGATCAATTGACTGGGAAATTCAACTGTCAATCTTGTGTATTTGGGATCTTTTGAACTTGTTGGGTATGTCAAGACAATTCCATGGGGTCCTTGAGTCCATATGTGAGTTTGGTTTGCCATTGGCTTGGTCAAACAGTCAAAAATTGCCTTTGTGCAGTCAAAACCCTAAAAATGACCATTTTGCCCTTTTGGTGATCTGATCAAATTTCTTGTGGAATTGTGATCCAAACTTGATCAAATGGTCCATGTGAGTTCATAATGTTGATGTGGGTCAATTTTCATGAGGTTTGACTGTCAATTGGCCACAGTTGACTTTTTCCTCAATACAACTGATTTCTAGGTCAACTGTCCAATTGACTGAGCAAAGTTTGGAATCAAGGCTTGAAACTTGATGTGGATAAACTTGGGAGTCCAATATGAAGCATGAAAGTCATCTTAGGCATTTTAGGTCAAAACATCTTTGTGCAAACACAAACCCTAATTTGGGTCAATAGTGCAAGGAGAAGTCCAGAGCAGATGAAACCCTAACTGGATCTTGAGCTCCAAGGGCTTTGTGATGAGAAAATGTTGAGGAAATGGGAGGGAAAATTTTGGGGTACAACAGTTGCCCCTGTTCAATCTTCTTGAACCTGAAGAGTTAGATTGGCAAGTTTGCCTTTCGTGACTCGAGGGTAAAAGGAGATTGGACACTAGAGTGCCCGGAAATTTGCACTCGCATGTTGGAGTATCAGCAATGTGATGTCGGGAATGGGATTATAGATGCCATTTGGAGAGATGGTGGATAGGGAGATGGGCTTATAGATGCCATCTGGAGACGTGACAGAACTTTGTCGGGAATGGGCTTATAGATGCCATTTGGAAGTGTTGATCGCATAAGAGATTCCTTAGCGATAACTTGTGTATTTTGAGAAAGACAAATGTTTTCCTGGCTTGTTACAGGTGTTGATCTTCAATCTCCTCATGCAGACATGCCCTGGCTAGATACAGGAATCGAGTCTTCAATCGGTTGCTCACAGATATGCCCTGGCTGGATACAGGAATCAAATCTGGAAATAGTTGTCAACAGATATGCCCTGGCTGGGTACAGGAATCGAATCTGGAAATAGTTGTCAACAGATATGCCCTGGCTGGATACAGGAATCGAATATGGAAATAGTTGTCAACAGATATGCCCTGGCTGGATACAGGAATCGAATCTTCGAACTCTTCATACATGCACTGGCTAGATACAGGAATCGAATCTGGAAATAGTTGTCAACAGATATGCCCTGGCTGGATACAGGAATCGAATCTGGAAATGTGGTAGTTGATAGATATGCCCTGGCTGGATACAGGTATCGAATCTGGAAATGTGGTAGTTGATAGATATGCCCTGGCTAGATACATGTATCGAATCTTCAAACTCTTCAGATGTGCCCTGGCTAGATATAGGAATCGAATCTGGAATTGTGATAGTTGATAGATATGCCCTGGCTGGATACAGGAATCGAATCTTCAAACTCTTCAGATGTGCCCTGGCTAGATACAGGAATCGAATCCGGAATTGTGATAGTTGATAGATAGTTGTCTTTTTCTTGAAAAGGCAAAACATCAGTTGTATGCAATGTCATGATGTATGACATGCATGATGTTATGATGTTCAAAATGAGATAGTGTCGTATGCACTTTATCATGTATGTAAGCAAGATGTATGAAATGCGAAATGTTTATGAATGTATTTTCTTCTAGGAAAATAAATCCTTGACGACCGGCCGTGGAGTTAAATCCTGGGCTGGCGTTGAAGAGTAGAGCTCTTCGTTTCCGCTGGGGATGATGGTTGCAAGAATACACCGGTAGGAGAAGATGACTCCGTTGGGGAATAAACTTGTTGGAGAGATTACTCTGAGGGGAAATGCTCTGTGGGAAGAGATACTTCACTGAGGTTTGACAGGAGCTTTACTGAGGATTTCAATGATGGATTCCGCTAGGGATAACAGTGATAAACTCCTCTGGGGATGACAATGCTAAACTCCGCTGGGGATTATGTTGACAAGTTATGTTGGGGAACTTTGATGAACTCCGCTGGGGATTGGAAGAACTTCGCCGAGGGCGATCTTCCGTGGCAATTAGCTGAGGATAACCCAGTTATAAGCCCTTGTGGGGAATAACTTTGAATAAAGCTCGGGAGAGACGTCCGTACTCTGCATGGGATAAGCTTCCAGAATCTACTGGGGATAAGCTTCAAGACCTGCTGGGGATAAGAATTCCACTTTCCTGGGGAAACTTTCGGACTGTACTGGAAAATGATTCCACTGGGGTGTCTGTATTCTGCCGGGGAACAATCTTAGATCAAGACTGCCGGGGATGCTTGCTGATGAATGACTATACTCCGCCGGGGAATGTTGATATCTTGTCTTATTCTATGGGGAGTTGAGATAACTTGATCACATTCTTCAGTTATATCTACCTTGGTACCTTGGCGGACAAAGCAACTAGACTGCCTGGACAACTCTACATTGCCCCTATTTCTGATGTCACATGTAATTAGTCTTTTGTTTCATATGCAAGTACTTATGAATTAGCAATTTAATGTCAAATGCATATATTAAAAATGTACATTGGACGTTCTTCGCAAGACAAAATAGTAAAAGGGAAAAACAATAGGCAATTTGTTTGGAAAACTGAATCTGTATTGATTTTGAAATTTGCCTGTAAATATGCGTTTTTTGTACAAGAGGCCGACGTCCTAGTAAGAGAACGCCGCCGAATAACATAAAGTTTATACAATTTTGAAAAGGAAACAAAACAGCTATGTGCACAATATTCCCACTGGGTTCCAACTCTGCTATCGCCTTTATGTCTTCAAGCATCTCATCACTTTGCTGCTTAGTTGAAGATGAAGCTGATTGATCGATGCCGAAGTCTGAGCCAGATAGTTGATGCCGAATTCTGGATGCAAGGTGATCCAATGAGACATAGTGTTACACTTTATCCCTAACTTTTGCCTGGACCGCCCTTTCGGGTTTTCAGTCCACCGGGATACCCATTTTTTCCCAAGCCGCCTTTTCAAGTTTTCGACTTGCCGGGTGTACAGATTTTTTTCATTTCATCCCTTATTTTTGCCCGAACCCTTTTGGTTCGCCGGGAAGCCCTTATTTTTGCCTAGGTATGTCAACCTAGCGGGTCTTTTATTCATGCGTAGTATCTTTTTACTATGTCTGCATTGTCGGGGTGAGGAAGGTCGTCACCATCCATGGTGGTTAGAATCATGGCTCCTCCTGAGAACACATGTTTAACCACAAATGGCCCTTCGTATGTAGGGGTCCATTTTCCCCGGGGATCACTTTGAGGAAGGATGATGCATTTTATTACCAGGTCCCCAACTTGATACTCTTGTGGTCTGACTTTCTTGTTAAATGCCCTGATCATTCGTTTTTGATACGTCTGACCATGGCAGATAGCAGTGAGTCTCTTTTCGTCAATCAGGTTTAATTGATCAAGTCGAGTCTGGATCCAGTCATCTTCGTTCAAGTCTGCATCCTTCATTATCCGAAGACAGGGTATCTGGACTTCAATCGGCAAGACTGCCTCCATACCGTAGGCCAAGGAAAAAGGAGTTGCCCCGGTTGACGTCCTTGCTGAGGTACGGTACCCATGGAGAGCAAACGGTAACATTTCGTGCCAATCTTTATAGGTCACTGTCATCTTCTGCACAATTTTCTTGATATTCTTATTGGCTGCTTCTACAGCCCCATTCATCTTCGGTCGGTAAGGAGAAGAGTTATGGTGCTGTATCTTGAATTGCTCGCAGAGCTCAGTGATCATCTTGTTGTTAAGATTGGTACCATTATCCGTAATGATCCTTTCTGGGACACCATACCGACAGATCAGGTTATGCCAGATGAAACGTGCCACGACGCTCTTGGTTACCGTGGCGTAGGAAGCTGCCTCAACCCACTTCGTGAAGTAATCAATCGCTACCAAGATGAAGCGATGCCCATTGGATACCGTCGGTCGGATCTCACCGATCATATCAATGCCCCACATTGCAAAAGGCCAAGGTGCCGTCAGGACATTTAGAGGAACCGGAGGGATGTGCACCTTATCAGCATAGATCTGGCATTTATGACAAGTTCGAGAATGCTGGTAACAGTCGGCTTCCATTGTGGACCAGAAATATCCTTCCCGAAGGATTTTCTTTGCCATGGTATGTCCACTGGAATGTGTTCCGAATGTACCTTCATGCAGTTCTATCATGATCTTCTCTGCTTCAGCCTTATCCACATAACGCAGTAGAGTTGAATCATGATTCCGTTTGTAGAGAATGCCGTTGCTGAGGAAGAATTTTGCCGCAAACCTTCTCATGAACTTCTTGTCGTTGACAAATGCACCTTCAGGGTATTCCTGAGCTTCCAAGTATCTCTTCACCTCATGATACCAGGGTTTTTCAGTCACCTTTTCGGCCTCAAGATCGCAGCAGTATGCGGGTTCGTCCAACTTCCAGATAATGATCCGGGGAGCCTCATTGTCCCATTTGACTTTGAACATCATAGCTAGTGCGTCTGCTAACTGATTCTCCTCTCTTGGGAAGTGTTCAAAAGTTATCTCTTCAAAGTGGGGAAGCAAAGTCAGCACATACTCCTTGTAAGGAATAAGATTTGGGTGTTTCATATCCCACTCGCCTTTGATCTGATTGATCACGAGAGCGGAATCTCCGAAGACACTCAGAAGCTTGATCCTTAAGTCGATTGCAGCTTAAAGACCCATGATACATGCCTCATATTCTGCCATGTTGTTGGTGCAGTTGAAACACAACCGGGCGGTGAGTGGAGTATGAGTTCCTTTGGGGGATATGATCACAGCGCCGATACCATTACCCAAAGCGTTGGAGGCTCCGTCAAAATGCATAGACCATCGGGATCCTTCCTCAGGTCCTTCATCCGGTCCAGGTACTTCACAATCTGTTACTACTATGATATCCTCGTCCGGAAATTCAAAGTTCAATGATTGGTAATCGTCCACAGGTTGGTGTGCCAAATGATCTGCCAATACACTTCCCTTGATGGCCTTCTGAGTTGTGTACTGGATATCATATTCTGTCAAGATCATTTGCCATCTTTCTATTCTTCCAGACAGAGCAGGCTTTTCGAATATGTACTTGATAGGATCCATCTTTGAAATCAACAGAGTGGTGTGAGTCAGCATATACTGTCTCAGCCGGCGAGCAGCCCATACCAGAGCGCAACAAGTTTTCTCGAGCAGTGAGTACCGAGACTCACAATCGGTAAACTTTTTGCTCAGGTAATAAATAGCGTGCTCTTTTCGGCCAGACTCGTCATGCTGCCCTAGCACACACCCCATTGAATTATCAAGCACTGTCAAGTATAGTATCAGAGGTCTCCCTTCAACCGGGGGCATAAGAATGGGTGGCTATTGGAGATATTCCTTTATCTTTTCGAAAGCAGCCTGAGATTCATCATTCCAACGTACTACTTGATCTTTCTTCAGCAATTTGAAGATTGGCTCACAGGTAGCAGTTAGATGTGAGATGAATCGGGCAATGTAATTTAGTCGTCCCAGAAAGCCTCTGACTTCTTTCTCTGTCTTGGGAGTCTGCATCTCTTGTATGACTTTTACCTTGGCAGGGTCCACCTGAATACCTTTATCGCTTACAATGAAACCTAGCAATTTTCCGGACCTCACCCCAAAGGTGCACTTGTTTGGATTCAACCTCAGCTTGTATAACTTCAATCGGTCAAACAGCTTCCGCAGATGGTCAAGGTGTTCCTCCTCAGTTTGGGACCTTACAATCATGTCATCAACATATACCTCAATCTCATGATGGATCATATCATGAAATAAAGCGACCATGGTGCGTTGGTAGGTTGCCCCAACATTTTTCAACCTGAATGGAATGACCTTGTAGCAGAAGGTGCCCCACTGAGTCACAAAGGTAGTCTTTTCCATATCTTCAGGAGCCATCTTGATCTCATTATACCCTGAAAAACCATCCATGAAGGAGAACACCTTGTGTTGAGCAGTATTGTCAACAAGAACGTCGATGTGAGGCAGAGGGAAATCATCTTTGGGGCTGGCCCTGTTCAAGTCCCTGTAGTCAATACACATTCTGACTTTACCGTCCTTCTTGGGCACTGGCACCACGTTGGCAACCCACTGAGGGTAAGAAGTCACTGCTAGAAATCCGGCATCGAATCGCTTCATAACCTCAGCTTTGATCTTTTCGGACATCTCTGGGCGCATACGGCGGACCTTTTGCTTTACCGGAGGGCAGTCTTCCTTGGTAGGCAGGTGATGGACCACAATGTCGGCATCCAAACCGGGCATGTCTTCGTAGGACCAAGCAAAGATATCCATGTAATCATGCAGCATTTGGATCAATCGTTGCTTCACGCTGAGCTCTAGATTGGCACCAATCTTGACTTCTTTTCTATCTGTCTCAGTACCCAGGTTTACTGTTTCCACCGACTCTTCATGCGGCTGAATGGCCCTCTCCTCCTGGAGTAGCAGTCTTGCGAGTTCACCAGGCACTTCGCAATCATCTTCACCTTCGTCTTCGGCCAAGTTGATCGGATTCTCGAAGTCATAACTGACAGTAGCAGAGCTGTTACCAGCGAGATCCAGAGTGGATTGAAACCTGTATAAGTGAGTGTGTGTAAATATAGCTGTTTTGCAATATATAACACAAAGAAAAAGAGCACAAGATTTGAAATGCAACAAACGTCCAATGTTTTGATTAATGATATATGGAAATGTCATACAAAAAGCCCTCACAAATGGAGCTACGGTGCCCCGGGTAGGACACCGAGCCAATAAAAGTTTCAACATATTGTTTGTTACAAATTGGAAATAAAAGAGTTAATTACTGCGTGACAAATGTAATAGGTGTAAAATCCTTTGCCGTCCAGTTGCTTGGTCCGTTGTCGATGGTTGGATAGATCCAACTGTCAAATTCTGCTTCCTCTACGTCCTCCTCGATAGCATTCACCCTTGAATTAGTGATAAACACCGGAGCCTTTCTGATCTTTTCTTTGCGCACAGCCCTCTGAGCCTCTGCAGTGAAGCCCAACCCAAACTTGTCGGTCTTTTGAGTGAAGTCAGGAAGCTGACCCCAGTTTGCACATTTGCCTTTCTCGATCACAGCCCGGGCATCCTTCAAGGACGCCATCTTCAGAGGAAAGTCTTCTTCAACCACTGTCTCAGCTGATGCCAACGTTGGGGGTACCTCCTCAAAATGCTGAAAGGGGGTTTCAATAAACTCCCCGTCCATCTCGATATACCGGAATGAATTCAAGTGACTAACCATGTATTCCTCCTCACCCTGCACAGTAACAATCTTCCCTTTGACAGGGTATTTGAGCTTTTGGTGTAGAGTGGATGTTACTGCCCCAGCCTTGTGAATCCAGGGTCGACCCAACAAGCAGGAATAAGATGGACGGATATCCATTACATAGAACGTTGAGTCGAAGACTTGGGAACCCACACGAATAGGAATGTCTACCTCACCGTGCACCATCCTCTTAGAACCGTCGAAGGCTCTAACAATGATGTTACTAGGTTTCAATTCCAGGCCCTCACAATCCAAGCGATCCAATGCCTTCTTGGGCAAAACATTCATGGAAGAACCGATATCCACCAACACGTGTGCGAGAGTAGTGCCCCTTCACTCTATAGAGACGTGCAGGGCATCATTGTGATTTTTCCCTTTGGCGGTGAGGTCAGTATCCGAGAACCCCAAACCATTGTCAGCTGTCAAATTAGCCACACAGTCAGTGAATTGATCTGCAGAGGTCTCTTGCGGCACATGGGCCGTTTTCAGAAATGAAATCAGGGACTTTGCATGGGCCTCTGAGCATAGCAGCAATGATAGCATAGAGATTTTGGAGGGGGTATGCCCCAACTGTTCAACAACATTGAAGTCACTCTTTTTAATGATTTTAAGGATTTACTCCATCTCTTGTTGGGAGGCTTCAACAGCAGTCTTTTTTGGTGCCTCCGTCCTGGAAGGCAAATCGGTAGCAACTTCTTTGCCCCGAGCATCAGAGGACTCAGCGGCAGTAGTAGACACAGGAACTTGAATTGGAACATGCACACTTGCGGGTGTGATGATAAGGGGTTTTCGGATAACTGGCAGTGCAATGTCAGGCGAGAAGAGCCTGCCACTGCGAGTAATCTTGGCGGGACCAGTGATGTTACTGATACTGGTACTGGTGTTGAACTCCTGCTTCACTCCAAGCACATACACGTCTGCCCCATAATGCCATGGGACAACCTTGTTAGATTCATAGGGGAGAGGCCCCGGAACAGTAATAGTAATGGGTGCAACAGACAGAATTTGGACTGGCTTCCTCGGGGGAGCTTTGGTAGGATTGTTAAAAATTGTGACGACAGATACTTCTTCAGCGGAAACAAACGGAACAGCAGTTTTCTTGAACAGAATTTCTTTGCTATCCATCAGGCCTTGGATGCCTGATTTCAGCAGCGGACAACCGGTAGGGATAACAACACACAGGAGGCAACCCTTGCTACAACCCGGAAATAAACCGGCTAGTAGTAAGTTCCTCTTAACAGTCAATAGAGGGGTAGCAACATCATTCACCGAAACAACATACAAATCTTCCTTAATGGCATTTACCCTATGCTGGGGCATAGGAGCAGTTACAACATTTGGCCTCTCAGGCGCCTCAAATTGAATTTCCTTCGCATCGATAAGGTCTTGCACCTTATTTCTCAAGGCCCAGCAATCATCAGTAGTATGCCCGGGGCTATCGGAATGATAAGCACAACGGGCATTTGGGTTATACTTAGGAGATGCAGTATTCACAACTTTCGGAGCCTCTTTGATGGTCACCAAGTTGGTTGATAACAACTGCGGTAAGATTTGTGACAAGGTCATACTCAGCCGAGTATACTGCCTCTTGGGCCTTTCACCTCTTTGTTGATTGTACTGCTGAGGAGCAGCAACAGGTTTTGAAATTACTAAGGCATTAATGGCTTGACGGCTTTCTGGCTTGACTTGTCTTCTAGGACCATAGACTGCACTTGCTTCTTTCTTGAAAGGCCTCTTCTCAGTACTTGCGGAGGCAGTTTTCTGTATTTTTCCTGACCTGATGCCAACTTCTATCCTTTCACCCGTCAGAATCAAATCCGTAAACCCAGCTGAGGAATTGCCAACCAGATGATTGAAAAATGGACCAGACAAGGTCCCTAGAAACATATCAACCAGCTCAGGATCAGTTAATGGAGGCTGCACCCTGCCAGCCAAATCTCTCCATTTTTGTGCATATTCTTTGAACCCTTCGCTCGTTCCTAGAGACATACCCTAAAGCTGGGTATGCGTAGGAGCGAGGTCAGAATTGTATTGATATTGTCTGTAAAATGCGGTTGCCAAATCTTCCCAATGTCGGATACTAGTTCCATCTAGTTGATAGAACCACTCAAGCTGTGACCCCGAAAGGCTATCTTGGAAGAAGTGGATCCAAAGATTTTTATCTGCCGTGTAGGGTTGGATCTTCCTTACGTACGACCTTAGATGCAGCTTTGGACAGGAAGCCCCGTCGTATTTGGGAAAGGCAGGCGCCTTAAACTTGTGTGGGATTACTACCCCAGAAGATAAGCCCAAATCTCTAAAATCCAGCCCCGACACATTCTGAATCTCCATGGCGCTCAAGCGGTCCTCTAATTGCTTGTACCGGTCAGTAGCAGGTGGGTATTGTTCTTCATTGTAGTCTGTCTCGTTGTCAGAGACTGCAGGACTAGGAGCTCCTCCCCCTTGGGGACTATCTTTCTCCGCAGAGGAAGTAGTTGGATCAGCCTCGTTATGGAGTGTGTTCCCAAACCTGCGTCCAGTATTGAACAATGCAGTCCTCTTCTTCTTCTTCTTCTTTAGGAGCAGAGCCTTCAACTCTTGCTGACCTTGGGCCAGGCTCAGGACCATTTCTTGAAACTGGGCACTTTAGGCCTGAAGGGCCTTGATTGCTTGCTCACTGGAGGAATCTGGATTCATGATGACTGTTCAAATAAACAGCGAAGAAGATTAAGCAACCTGTGGAAAAAGGGTACCTGCTATGCATATGGTGCAATGAGATGCGTATGTTTTATGTTTTCAAAGACAAACAAGATTCAACTTTGTAGACAAAAGGGAAACACACTTCATTAGATTCAAATGTTAAATTGTTCAACAACTTGCCCTTAGGCATTACAGGAATGAAAAATACTGAAAAGGAAATAAAAGCTGTAAAAAGAAATATCCAAAGCCCATCAGTGCTCCCATGGCCTCCTCTTCTCAGTATGGATGTAGTTATCCAGGACCCTCTCTTCCTCCAATTGCTTAGTCAGCCTCTGGATCTTCCGTTCCTGTTCGTTGAACTTTTCCCGATAAAAATCCCGTTCTTCCTTTAGCTGCGCCCAAGATCTCTTCAGTGTGTCAAAATCAATGGGTATCTGAGGAGGGAGGACAGTTGGAGGAACCCCATCTTCATCAAGAGATTCAAGAATGATAGGTCTGACAGCTTCGTACGGCATACCTAACCTCTGAGCACGGATGCGGACCCATCTGCAATAAGGTTCCATTGGTAGAGAGGTCTTTGGTCCCAACTCGTGTGGGTCAGCTTTGTGAATTCTGTCCCAAGCCTTAATGAATCCATGGTGTAGTTTGTCACTGTCTACCTGAAATTCAAAATGGAAGTGAGGAACCAACATTTCATGAGGCCCTACTCTTCTGGCTCTTCCAAACTGGCGGAGAGCTAAGCATGGATTATAAGAGATTCCTCCTTGGATACCAATCAACGGGACATTAGGGTATTCTCCGCAACGATCAATAACAGCTACCTCATCCAAACCTCTGAGAGTCCAAGTGATGTCATTATCAGTGAGAGACATTAACCTATGAGCCCAACCCTTTCCTTTTTCATTCTTTAGCACGAACTTAGGAAGGTGCGAAATAAACCACCTCACTAGCAAAGGAGCACAACACCATGGAGTTCCCCGTTTTCGGGCAGTACGAGCATAGAGTTGTTGCAGGATATCACCCAAAAGAGTGGGTACAGGATTCCGAGACATGAAGATCCTTATGGCATAGATACTGATAAAGGTGTCAGGATTGGGAAACAATACTAGACCATATATTAAAAGAGCCAGAATGTCTTCGTACGCCTTGAAGTCCAAGTCATTCTAGAAATCATTAGCTTTTCCAACCAGAAATTTGACCAAAAAGCCCTTAACTCCACTTCTAGTTTCCCAGTTAGCCAATACTTCTTCTTTGGTCAAGGGGAGGACTGCAGCAACCTCTTCAGGCCTAGGAGTCTTTTCCCAACCAGTGAATGGAGTTTGCTCCAAAACAGGGATACCAAGCAAATCAAATAATTCTTCCAGGGTAGGGACCAACTGGAAGTCTTGAAAGGCGAAGCAATGATACAGGGGGTCATAAAACTGGGTCAGGACACTTATCAGTTATTGGTCCCACTTTGCAGTGATCAAGTCAAGAAGAGAACCATGCCTGTTGATGAAGGAAGTAGTGTTTGGAATCCTACCAACCAAATCCTTGAGCAAAGTTGGTGGTTGAACAAAGTCGAGCCGGATAGTATTCCTAGGCACGGGCATCATGATGTCCTACAAAACAGAGCAAAGATGAAACTTTTTTGTCTTTGAAATGGGTTAGTCCTTATACAGGATGCATGCAATGGTATGATGGCATGATGCTATGATGAAGCACACCACAAGTATTCACACAGGCAAGCACGATAAGGCACACAAGTCACACAAGACAACCCTTAGGTTTCAGGCCAGCACGAAGTTTAGGTATTACCCTCTTTTAGTTTCGTTGGTTAAAACCTGTCCTATCAAAAGTAACCGGGTTCTAGAGGATCCCAAATCATTGATTACCCTCAATCGGTCATAACTCCAGCATCGCAATCTTTTCTTGCGGCCAGAACCATCGCGAGAGTTTAGCCTCAATGAGTGTAGCATACTGCTACTGTTCTATGGCCAAGTTTGGTCAATTTAAGGTTCTAAGGTCGGTTGGTGTTTAATGACTCCTTAGAAGACCCATATTCCCCTCGTTGCAACACAAGGGATATCGGTACAGACCAAGGTGCCACACCAACGTAGCCACTGCTTCACCCATGTCGGTCTACGCCGGACAGGTTCCTCACAGATTATGCTACCTAAAAAGGGTATTCCCCAGATCCGGGTTAGGATCTATGAAACTCCGATGCAAAGCCCACAAATGTAAAAGCAAACAAAGCAAGCAATTGAAAACAAAGGTGATCTAAGCCCTAAGGTTACTCCACTTTAGATTTTCCCCAGCAGAGTCTCCAGTTCTGTGATACGGTGGGAGAACTGACTTGGGTTTTGCGTTTGTTTTCACAAATATTTTGGTTGAGCAAGAGTCGCCACCGACTTTTTATTTTATCCTAAGGAAAGGTTAAAAAGCACAGCAAAAACCTTTGAGATGTTTTCTTGGGTTCGGGGAGTAGATTATAGAAAGGGAAGGTATTAGCACCCTTTCTATCCATGGTTATCCATGGGCTCTTAGTTACTTGCTTAGATCAACTTGCCTTAATTTTCAATTTTTTGAAATGGTGCTTTGTGTGTGTGGATTTGAAAAATGTTTTGAAAAGAAGCCAATGTGGTGGCAACCTTTGTAATGATCCATGTTGGGATGTATACAAAGGTGTATGTCTTTTGAAAAGGTTTTCATTTGTTTTTGAAAGTTTGTTTTGAAAGTGTAGTGATGTGTGGTTTAGAAAATAGGCAAGTGTTTTGTTTTGCAAGTTGGCAAGTAACCAAGAGTTTGTCTACTCCTAAATTTCTCAAAGATCTTTGCTATGTTTTAACCCTTTTAACAATTTTGTTCCACCATTGTATTTGGTGGACAATCTTGTGTTAGGATGTGAAAGGGACGGGCGCGGGTCATTGTTTAGACCATAATTGCAATGGTGCCAAGTATCTTTGGGCAATTTTCCTTTAAGGGACTTGATCATTTTTTAGGCAACTTTTGAAAGCGTCATCGAGGGACTATGATCATTTGAATTGTTTTTGTTTTGCCCAAAGAGACCTAACATGCAATATGGCCCATTTATTGAAGGCAACAAGTGGAATACCCTAGGGGTGCAAGTGTGATTAGTGTTGTCCATTTTCATGCTTGTTTATCTTGAAATTAGGTCAAACTATTTTTGTTGTTTTGATTCGCATACAAACCCTAATTCTAACATGGTATAATTAGAAAGCATTAAAGTGCGAAAAAATAAAGTTCCTAAGTTATTACAACACAATATGGGAAGGGGGGTACAAATGTTCAAATGGGGGTATTTTGACAAGGAATTTAAACCTAGACTATTACATCAAAATTGAATTATTTACAAGATATTTAATATACAATAATTAAATAAAATGGAATAAATATGCAAGATGCAAAAAATGTTTTTTTTTATATGTATGAAAAAAAAAGGTATTTTTATATGTCAAATAAACAAAATAAAAAAAGTGTTAATTTTGGATTTTTTATGTATTTAGGGCAAAACCCCAATTCATTAAATAAAAGTATTAATTATTTAATATGTACAATATTTATTTATTATATACAAAAATAAAATAAAAATGAAGTATATTTGTCAAAAAGGTATTTTTAATATTAAATATTAATAAAAATAAAAATGTGTATATTTTGTATTTTTTAACCTAAATATACTAATAAATATGTATGTATTTATATTATTTACTAAATATATATTATATGTACAAAATAATAATATTTAATATTTATGAAAAAAAGTATATTTTATATAAAATATTTTCAGAAGATAAAATGAAATAAAAATGGAAAATAAAATGTGTTTGCATTATTTTAGTATTTTTCAAATAAAAGTATGTTTATATATTTATTTATGTACAAATATTAATCTAAAAAAATAAATGCCTAATAAATATGAAAATGGTGTAAAAAATATTTTTTATATTTTTAATATTATAAGAAAAAATAAATAAGTCAGAACAAAAAAGAAAAAGTCAAAAAGTCATAAAGATAAACAAAATGGGCTTAGGGGGTCTCAAAGTAAAAATGGTGTGTAAACAGAAATGACAAATCAAGCCCAGCCCAAGTGGAGCTTCTTCAACCTCCAGCATTTCTGTTTGAACAAAAACACGCGCCTCTTTGCTTCCATTACAAGGACCTGATTCTTTGACTTTTAATGAAAACTCACAACACAAAAAATGTCAAGCATCCTCTCACAAGTCCATACATATAAAGAACATGATTTAACTCTCAGAAATGAGAGAGAATTTCTTCTCCCCCAATTCCTAACCTAATTTTTATTCCAAGTTCAGACATCAAATTCTCACAGCACACATAATATAAATGAAAACTAACTACATGGGCATGTTCAGGGCTATGAATGTGACATATTTTCTTCACAAACCTAAAGCTAACAATGCCTGGATAGAGAGATACGAGTTCATGAACTTACCTGTTCAGTTGAAGTTGTATCTGGTGATGGAGGTGTCTTCAATGCAAGGTGATGATTGGTACAACTTCCTTGATGTCCAGGGATGCTATTCCAAGCTTTACTTTGTCTTGAAACCAAGTGAATCGTGCTATGGAACTTCAACTGCAAAACAAGAAAATAAAAATGGTGATGTTGCTTGGGAGTGTTACAGGTCGTGTTTGAGGTTTGGAATAGTTTCAAGGGATGATGTGGGATGTGTTTGAAGTGTTTTTAGCAAGAATGCATGGAAGGTTTGAGCTATGGAACTCAAACTGCAGGGATGCCCTGTTTTGGGCAGTTCAATGGTGATTCTGTGAATGGGAAGGTGTTGGAGATGGTTCACTCGTGTTCTAGCTCATAATGGATGTTTAGAATGTGTACAAAGTCTTTTCTTAAGCTTTTTGTTAGCTGAGATGAAAGTTGTGTAATGTTATGCTAGTTTTCTTCACACTTAAGCAAGAGATGGCCACTTGAGTTTTTAGACAGGTAGAGGCCCCCCTAATGTGCTGCAAACCTTGGCCTTGATCAGTGCAATTAGCCCATAAACTTGTGCCAAGGAGATTTGAACTGTACTTGCTTGGATTGTTAATTGACATAAAGTGAAACTTTTCTAAAATGGATATTATGCTTTATCTAAAAATGGATTAATCTTGCATACAATGTCCAAACTCATAGAACAACACCTTGGCACAAAGGATTGGCATTAAATTATGGAGTGTAGATGAGATAAAAGACCTGTAGTCTAGCTTAAGGCATGCTGAGTTCAAAAATGCAAGGTTATGGACATGTAACTTGGCCAAATCAAAAGTGAGTTTTTCCCATCTTGCCAAATTCGATTCTCCCTAACCATGAGGTTGTTTGATGAGTTCTTGGACATTTTTGAAATCTTGGAATGTGTACTACAATCAATCTTTGAAATGCAAATTGAAATTCCAAGTGGAAGTATATGAAAAATGGTCTTGAAGTTAGGTAAAAACCTTGCCTAAAATAGGTCAAATTTTCTCTAAGTTAAGAATGGTTTGGTACCCTTGTTCCAAAAATTGTAACTTGAGCTACAAGCTTCTTTTGGGAAAAATTTGTGAATCAAATTTGTAGATTTTGAAATAGGCTACAACTTTCATGTTTTGAATTTTTCTTGAATCCAAATGAATCTTGGTGAGAAAGTGAGGCAAAGTTAGGGGAAAATTAGGGTTTTTTATAACTTAGAAAAATTCTAAGTTATGAAAAATCTTCATTTCAAACCCTAATTTGCAATTCTTGATTTCTTGATGAACAAGTTTCATGATTTGGCATGTTTTGATAAAAAATGAATTTTGACACTTGATTTTGACCAAAAAGTCAAAGTTTGACTTTTAAGTATACAGTCAAAATTGATCAATTGACTGGGAAATTCAACTGTCAATCTTGTGTATTTGGGATCTTTTGAACTTGTTGGGTATGTCAAGACAATTCCATGGGTCCTTGAGTCCATATGTGAGTTTGGTTTGCCATTGGCTAGGTCAAACAGTCAAAAATTGCCTTTGTGCAGTCAAAACCCTAAAAATGACCATTTTGCCCTTTTGGTGATCTGATCAAATTTCTTGTGGAATTGTGATCCAAACTTGATCAAATGGTCCATGTGAGTTCATAATGTTGATGTGGGTCAATTTTCATGAGGTTTGACTGTCAATTGGCCACAATTGACTTTTTCCCCAATACAGCTGATTTCTAGGTCAACTGTCCAATTGACTGAGCAAAGTTTGGAATTAAGGCTTGAAACTTGATGTGGATAAAATTGGGGGTCCAATATGAAGCATGAAAGTCATCTTAGGCATTTTAGGTCAAAACATCTTTGTGCAAACACAAACCCTAATTTGGGTCAACAGTGCAAGGAGAAGTCCAGAGCAGATGAAACCCTAACTGGATCTTGAGCTCCAAGGGCTTTGTGATGAGAAAATGTTGAGGAAATGGGAGGGAAAATTTTGGGGTACAACAATATGTATGTATGCATGCGATGTTTTCAAGGATCTCGCGGGGTAAACAGAGAAACTTGTTAGAATTTGAATTTGGGTAGCTTGATTGAAGGAACTTCACGTTGTTGAGAGTCCTTCTTCAAGAGTCAAGGCTCACCATATCGAGTGGGTCATAGCCCCTGACTCAAGTTATCAACCTTGGCTAGAGGAAAATAAATCCCCTTTGCCCCTTGCTAGACATCATGACCTGCATCACAAACCCTTGAGATCCTTGAAATGGATTAGTCCTTATGTAGGATGTATGCAATGGTATGATGGCATGATGTTATGCTATGCGTGGAGTGATGTAAGTAAACCCTGTTATGAGTCCAGGTTAAGGACTGTAAACAAACCCTGCAAGAAACTCATGTGTTAGATAACAAGCATACAAGTAGTCAAGTTTGAAAGCACACAAGTCACACAAGACAGCCCTTAGAGTTTAGGCCAGCATGAAGTTTGGGTACTACCCTCTTTCAGTTTCGTTGGTTAAGACCTGTCCTAGAAAATAGTAACCGGGTTCTAGAGGATCTCAATATCATCGACTACCCTCGATCGGTCATAACTCCAGCATCGTAATCTTTTCTTGCAGCCAGAACCATCGCGAGAGTTTAGCCTCAATGAGTGTAGCATACTGCTACTGTTCTATGGCCAAGTTGGGTCAATTTAGGATTCTAAGGTCGGTTGGTGCTTAATGACTCCTCAGAAGACCCATATTCTCCTCGTTGCAACACAAGGGATATCGGTACAGACCAAGGTGTCACACCAACGTAGCCACTGCTTCACCCGTGCCGGTCTACGCAGGACAGGTCCCTCACAGCTTATGCTACCTAAAAGGGTATTCCCCAGATCCGGGTTAGGATCTATGAAACTCCGATGCAGCCTACAATAATAAAGCAAACAAAACATTCAATTGAAAACATAAGAGTGGTCTAATCCTAAGGTACACCTCACTTTTATAAAGTTTCCCCAGCAAAGTCGCCAGTTCTGTGATCGGTGGAAATAGAACTGACTGTTTTTTAAGCTGGTTTCGCGAAATGTCGCGGTAAGCAAGAGTCGCCACTGTCTTTTATGTTCTCCAACATGGAAAGGACAAAAGCACATCAAAATTCCTTCTTTGAGAATGTTTCTCGGTTCGGGAGGTAGATTTATAGAAAGGGAAGGTGTTAGCACCCTTTCTATCCATGGTTATCCATGGGCTCTTAGGTACTTGCTCTTATGTTTTCAAATTTTGTTTGCTTTTCAAGTGTGTGTGGGTTTTGAAAAAGTTTCGTTTGAAAAATTTCTAAGTAACTCTTGTATCGGTCCTCAAGAGTGTATGAAAAATTTGTTTGAAAACTTTTGAAAGTGTAGGTGTGAAAAGTTGTTTTTTTGTTTGTTTTGAAAAGAGAAAGTACTTAAGAGAATCTACCTACTCTAAGGAATTAAGCTGTGTAAGAGTCCTTTAGATAGTGCTATCCCACCATTGAGAGGTAGGTAGCACCATCGTTGGAGGTGTTCGGGTCAATTCGATTAAGGGACATGTGTGGTCACCTAAGCAATGGTAGGATACCTTAGAAGTAACCCTAATGTCCTAGATCCTTTTATTCGAGGCAACCGTTTCGAGGCAACTGGATCTTTTAGACAAAGGGCGACCTCTAAGACGTCCTATACTTGATGACCACATTCGAGGCAACCAGTGAGGCGTACCCTAGAAGTGGCGTGTGCTTTGTGTGTTGTGTTTCAGTTAAGATTATCTTGTACATGTTATTTGTGAGCTACAGATCAATTTTATTTACATACATTCTTTCATGCATTGTTAACAGTTAGGAGTGCGGAAAAGTAAATTGCGGAAATATAAATTCTAACTATTACAAGGCGCGGGTCTATACATCGCCAAAAAAACAAAGACCCGTTTTGGTAAATGAGTGCGAGAAATTTAAATAAAGCGGTAAAATTCCTACTTAACTATTACATATCCGGAGACAGTTACATAAATAATCAAAATAAAGTAAATGCACGCGAAAGAATTAAATCGGGAACGTCCTAAGGGTTTTGACCCTTTTAAGAAAAGAATTGAATTTTTTTTGTCTTTTTTGTGATTAAATGAAATTAAAATTAATAACTAATTAATTAATTTATTAAAAGAAAATATTTTTGTATTTTTATGTTTTTATGAAATAAAGTAAAAAAGAAATAAAATGTTAAAAGAAAAGCCTAAGTCTAAGTTGATTTTATTTATTATGAAGAGATTAAAATTAAACCTAAATTAAACTACATTAATGATATTTAGAATTTATTTACAAAATAAAAGAGTGAATTTAATAATAGTAATAAATGAAATATTTTGTTTTTTTTGTTTTTTTATTATGAAAAATGAAACAAAAGGAATTAAGATTAAAAGAAGAAAAAAAACCTAGTTCTAAATTTATTTTAGTTATTAAGAAAAAGATTAAAGTTGCCTATTTAAACTAATTAATTAATCATAATTTTATTTACAAAAATAACATGAGATTAATAAATAATAATAATATTAGTTTTTTTTTTGGTTTTTTATGAAAAATATTAATTATGTTAATAGTTAATAAAAAAGGAGTAAGAAATAAAATAAGGCAAATAAAATAAAATAAAATGACAAAAATAAAAATGCAAACCCAAGGGGGGTTTGGGCCAGAATTGGGAGTTTGTTTAGCATTGCTGTGGCCCATTTGCCTTCAAGCCACGTTGACTTCTTTGCTTGCCTATGCACAAGGTTGACCAGGGTACATGGTGGGGATCCGTTCATGGCCTTTGGATGCATGCTTGAGGACACATGGCGTGTTTGGGTGTGAGGTGTATGATGCACCTTTCTTGTGAACCTGCACATAAGCACATAAAGAAAAAAATGCATGGAAATTATGGGGGACCTGGGAATACTTACAGTGCTTGATAATGGACCTTAGGACGTGGCAAGGGTTGCTTTAGCTTCAGGGTATGGCAAAGAAGAGAGTCACGTTCTCCTTTTGGCCTGAAAATGCTTGCAAAACTCCTTTTGATCTCACACTTTTTTTTGACACTTTTTGGATTTTGCTCTGGCCGTTTGTGTAATGTTCTAGGTCGTGAATGAAGTATGGACCAACTGCATATATGTTTCTGAATAATAATCAATCAACATAATGAGCCTTAAAGCCTTGTAATGAAGTTTTGATTTTCTCCATAATCACCATTGAAACAACTTGTCATATTTGCTCCAAATTTGAATTCCATGCTTGAAATAGGTCTTGCACGAATTTGGCATGTGAATTATGATGTATCAAGGCTATTCAAACTCAAAGATATCCCTCAATTAATTTTCTTGATTTTTATTTGAATTTTAAAGATTTAAAATGAATTAAATCAAATAAAATTAAATAAAATAGAAAAATTAATTTTTAATCTTGAAATAAATCATGGGACACGTGGGTGGAATGGGAAAGCTGAATCAAGTGGAAAAAGTGGGCCCGTTTTGTCAAAAATGAAGTTTCAAGGATAGTTGACTTTGGCCATTTCACAAAAATTTCCCAACTTCTCCAATGCATATCTTGCTCAATTTTGATCATATGAACATGTTCTTGGACATTTTGGAAAGGTCTTGAAGTCCTATAACCAATGCCTTTGGTCCCATGTCATTTGAATTTACCAATCTCAAGTTATGATCTTTGACTTAAAGTGCCTTTTTGTTGACTTTTGAAAAGGACCTATAATGTTGAAATTGATAACTTTTTGTGAGAGCATTTCTTCGATTTGGACTGTGAAGATGAGTTGTAGGAAATGTCATCTCCTTCAAAATGAGCATTGGATGGGATTTTTCTGATGAACCATGAAAATGTTATGCCTTGGTCAAGTTACAGTTGACTTTTCAGCTGTCCAAAAATAGAAACTTTTGCATCTTGATGCTTTTTGAGCCATTCTTGTGAAATCATGGTCAAGATTTGACAAAATGATGATTGTGGCTTCAAAATAAGATGTTGACCAAAATTTTTGACTTTTGACAGCCAAATGACCATTTTTCCCCTACAGTTGATTGTGAGGCAATTAGGGTTTTTGACTGTGCAACTTGACCTTGTGAGCCTTGAAACTTGACATGTAGGTGCTTGACAATGTATATGAGCATATGGGACTTGATTGGACCCTTGAAAACCTCAACTTCCTTGTAAGAACCAAAACCCTAATTTTGCCTGCCTTAGGAGGGTGCTTGATTGTGAAGCCCTTGAGTAGACTTTGAACCATTTGAGGTGATGCTTGTCAAAACTTTGAAGAATATGGGAGGGCAAATTTTGGGGTACAACACCTTTCAATTTCAAAACACGTACATAGTGTTTGTTACCTTTTCGTTTCCACTCTTTTAGTTTGTTTTTATTGTCTCTCCTTTTGGTTTTGTTCTTTGGTTTGTTACAAATGCTCTAAGAACTAACCTGGCCCTGAGATAATGATAGCATGGCCTTGGGCCATGTTGTTGTTTAATATCTCAAACGAAATAAACAAAAGACATGAGTATGAAACGAAGCCCCGGGCTTCCTCACAGATTCCAGACCCAATCGAAGGAGACAGAAAGGCAGATTGCATCTTTCACAGATTCCAGGCCCAATCGAAGAAGGCAACAAGGCAGAAAGGCCCAGCCAGAGGAACACTTGCACTAAGTCCATGCTCAGACGAAAGGCACTTCCATGCTGGTGCCAGCCTCCAATCGAAGTACATGACCTGACTGGTGCCAAAGCCCAATCGAAGGCCATGACCTCACTGGCGCGAATTCCCAATCGAAGGACAGGACCTTACTGACGCCAGCCCCCAATCGAAGGAGGCCAACAGAATGCAAATCGAAGGGTGCTCCTGCCTGGGTCGAAAGACACTCATTTTTCTTGCTTTTACCTTATTTTTGCCTTTATATTATCATGCAATTCAATATGGTTGTAATAGTGTAGGATATTTATTTCCTGCATTTTTATTGCTTTATACAAATGCTAGTAATTAGGTGTGTATGGCAAGATAAAATCAACAATTAGACAACCCAAAAATCAAAGATAACAATGCATGCAATCAAACACACTTGCACACGTACACCCCTAGGGTAATTCCACTTGTTACCTTATAAAAATGGCCATGTTATGCATGTGGGATGTCTTAGCACAAACGAATCGAAAAAAGATCATAGTCCCTCGATGGCGCTATCAAAGTTGCCTTTCAAAATGATCTTAGTCCCTACAGAAAAGTGCTAAGTCATTTCACAACATTGCTATCATGGTCATACGATGACCCGCGCCTGTCCCGTTAACATCCTAACACAAGGTTGTTCACCAAATACAATGGTGAAACAACACTGTTAAAAGGGTTAAAAACATAAGAAAGATCTTTGAGTAAAATAGGGTAGACAACTCTTAGTTACTTGATCAAAAATTTTGCAAAACATCCTTGCTGTTTTTTAAAACACAGTCCACAACACAATTTCAAAACAACTTTCAAAACATTGAAAACCTTTCAAAAAAGACAAACACCTTTGTATACATTCAAATAAGAATCATTACAAAGGTTGCCACAACGATGGCCTCTTTTCAAAACATCTTTCAAAATCACACACAAAGCACCATTTCAAACAATTGAAAAGCAAAAGCAAGTGATCTAAGCAAGTAACTAAGAGCCCATGGATAACCATGGATAGAAAGGGTGCTAATACATTCCCTTTCTATAATCTACTCCCCGAACCCAAGAAAACATCTCAAAGGTCTTTCCTGTACTTTTTGACCTTTCCTTAGGATAAAATAAAAAGTCGGTGGCGACTCTTGCTAAACCGAAACATTTGCGAACACAAACGATAATACCCAAGTCAGTTCTCCCACCGTATCACAGAAATGGAAACTCTGCTGGGGAAATGTTTAAAAGTGGAGTAACCTTAGGGCTTAGATCACCCTTTGCATGATTAAATTGTTTGTTTTGATTGCTTTACATTTTGGTTCTCTTGTTTGGGCTTGAAATCCTCCACCCGGATTTGGGAAACATTCATAGATAACAATACGTTGTGGAAACTGTGCGGGGTATACCGACACGTTTGAAGCAATAGCTATATTAGTGCGACATATTTGTGAGTACCGGTAGCCTTTGAGTCAATCAAAGAGAATACGGGGCCGCTGAGTGATGTCATTAAGCACTAATGAACTAGAACCTTACTTGACCATCTTGGCCTTTCATTAGGGGTAGTGAGATGACCGACTTTGGTACAGTCCGAAGTTGGTAGATACTCGATACTACACTCATTGAGGGTTGTTTTCTTTGAATATTTTGGTCGCTAGTTAAGTGGCTAAACCAAAACAATGAACATAGAAAATAATCCAATGATATTGAGCTCCTTAGAACCCGATTACTATTTATAGGACAGGTTTTGAGCCAACTAAACTCAAGAGGGTACTTGCCTATGAAACCTCATGCAAGCCTGAAACTAGGGTTTTTGTGTGACTTGCTTGTACATGTGCTTGTGCATACATCATGAACATCATAAAGCATCATATGCATCCACTAACCATTTCAAGGGTTTGGATCTTCATCTTTGTTCTTGTTTTGTAGGTCATGGAAACTCTTCGCAGGAAAACAATTCAAGTCAACCTTGTGAGAATCCCTCCTCAACTCAAGGAGCTTACATCCAGAATTCCAGAAAATTCTCTCTTCAGTGAAAGACATGGTAGACTTCTCAGCTTAGTCAACACCAACATTGAAGAATACATGGTTAAAGTTCTCTTTTAGTTCTTTGACCCCCTACACCACTGTTTCACATTCCCTGACTACCAATTGGTGCCTACTTTGGAGGAATTTTCTCAACTCCTGAGAATTCCTATTCTTAATCAACTACCCTACAACGGTACGGAAAAAGAGCCAAAGCCTGAAGATGTTGCTCAAGCATTACACTTGCAACCATCTGACATCAAGGGGCATTGGGAAACCAGAAGTGGTGTCAAAGGATTCTTGGCAAAGTTTCTGTTTGAGAAGGCCCAAGAATGCTGGAATTCTCTTGATCTACAAGCCTTTGAAGAAATTGTGGCACTCCTTATTTATGGGTTGGTCTTATTCCCAAACCCTGGCCAACTTATAAATGTGAATGCTGTTAAGATTTTCGTGTCCAAGAATCCCATACCTACATTATTTGGGGACATCCTACACTCACTTTACACACAAACAATGAGGAAAAGAGGTGTTCTCATGTGTTGTACTCCTCTCCTAGCAAGGTGGTTTATTTCTCATCTTCCACAATCAGTTCTGAAGAATGAGTAGGGTTTAAGGTGGTCACAACGGTTGATGACCCTCACACATTCTGATGTACATTGGTGTTCTCGGTCCAGAGAAAATGTCATCATTATTGATCGTTGTGGTGAATTCCCTAATGTCCCACTACTTGGTATTAGGGGAGGCATCACCTACAACCCCTGTCTAGCCTTGAGACAATTTGGATATGCTCGGAGGGATGGCCCTCATGATATGCTGATTCCTGACCTAGTTTTTAACTTCGACAACGATGCACGAGGACTTCGCCAAAGGTTTATCAGAGCTTGGAGGATGCCTAACAAGGTGGATAGTAAGACACTGGGGCACAAGAATTCCATCCCCCTTGAGCCTTACCTCAAGTGGGTATGAAACCACTCCCAGAATATCATGATGCCATATCCTCACATTCTCCCCTTGATCAAAGAGCCTGTTAAGGAAGGAGAGGTTCCATACACCATCCTATATCCTGACATGCCAACATCATGGGAGGAAATGCAAAAGAGTTGGATCCAACTCAGAGAAGAACGGGATACTTTTGAAGCCAGCTTCTACGCCAGTGAGGAGAAGGTTTTAGAGCTCACCCGCCGACTTCACGAGGAGGAAACTCTTAACACCTACATCGCACCAAAGAGGATGCACAACGTCTTTTTACATTAAGATTTTTGTAATATTTCTCCCATGGGGCATTTATGTACTAACAAATTTCTTCTTAATATGACGTGCATTCTTTTTTGTTTGCAACAAATTTGAATTTTTGAACCCTTGAATGCATTACATGAACAACATATCATTCATCATATGCATAAACAGGTCTTCAAGCCAGGTTTCCTTATCTTTCTGCTGTTTATTTCAGTAAGATGGATTTGGAGCAAACAGTGAAGGACCTACAGGCACAAAATTCACAATTTCAGCAACTCTTCATGACCTTGGCAAAGGGTCAAGAGGATCTCAAAGCTCTGCTAGTGAAGAATAAAGAGAAGAAAAAAGAAAAGGAGACAGGGGGTAGCTACTTTCGGAAGAAGATTTGAGGGTGATGCTAGAAGGACTCTTGAGTTTCCATCAACGTCCAACGAAGGGATTGGCAAGGGGAAAGGAGTTACTGTGCCTTCCGAATCTGAGGTAGAAGAGGAGGAATAGGAAGCAGACGAAGACTATTCAGAACAACAGTATCCACCAGCGGATGACAAGTATAAGAACCTTGAAGACAGATTGGCAGCTATGGAGTTGCAGAGGGTGTCCGGATTGGATTTTGAGGAACTGGGGCTTGTAGCCGGGATTGTTATCCCTCCTAAGTTCAAGGTCCCAACATTCGCCAAGTACGACGGTCTGTCTTGCCCTAAGATGCACTTGAGGTCGTATGTTAGAAAGATCCATCCACATTCATCCGACAAAGACCTCTGGGTGCACTTTTTCCAAGACAGCTTGTCTGGCACTCAGTTAGATTGGTTTTATCAGCTCGAGAGGTCAGAGGTCCACAATTGGGAAGACTTGGCAGCCGCTTTCTATCGTCAGTATCAGTACAACGCTGATTTGGCGCAGACCCGTACTCAGCTACAGAGTATGGGAATGGCTTCAAATGAAGGGTTCAAGGAGTACGCCCAGAAGTGGCGTGACCTGGCTGGAAGGGTGCAGCCACCGCTATCAGATAGGGAATTAGTTGACATGTTTTTGGGGACCCTATCTGGCCCTTTCTTCAAACATCTAATCGGAAGCTCCTCTGCGGGATTTACTGAGTTGATTTTGACTAGCAAGAGGGTGGAAGCCGGTATCAAAAGTGGAAAGATTCAAAAGGATGCTTCCACATCCACAACTGCTAGAAAACCCTTCCCAGCCAAGAAAGAAGTATCTGCTGTGTACACCCAGAAAAATTGGAAAAGAGAAGAACGTCGGCTAACAGCGGGGGCCGTATTAATACAGAAGTCCGCATCAGACCAGTTTAGAAACAACCAACCGATGAATGATCAGCCCAGAACTTATCAGCAAAGGCCACCACAGCAGTTTACTCCAGTAAATATGACACCTGCTCAAATCCTTCCACATCTACTGAAGTTGAATCTTGCTAATTTAAAAGAGGCGCCAAAGAATGTAAATACCATCTCTCCATCTTACAATCCAAAAGCCAAGTGTGCTTACCATTCCGACAGTATTAGGCACGATACCAATAATTGTTGGGCACTCAAGAACAAAATTCAGGATTTAATTGACGCCAAAGAGGTCGAGTTTGACGCTCCTGAAAAGCCCAATTTTATATCCGCGCCAATGCCCAAGCACGGCCACAATGTGCATGCTGTTTTGGAAAATCTCCATGTTACTGATGTTGCCGATCTGTTAACTCCGTTGTTAATGATAAAAGAAAATTTGTTGAGAGCTGGGATCTTTCATGGTTGTGATAAAGATTGCTATTTTTGTTTGAATATTCAAGATGATTGTCCAATGTTGACGTCGGGTGTCCAATGCCTGATGGATACTCAAGAAATACTTTTTCAGAAAACCCCTGTTAACACTTTCAATCCGATTGCTCCTGATACTTGTGATACCTCAACCAATGATATTGCCATCATAACTATTTCCGACAATCCTCCCAAGGCTTGCAAAAGGCCTGTCAGGATTACACCCAACTCTGAATGTGCACCTCTAAAGATCACAATGCCGGGACCCGTCCCGTACCAATCAAGCAAAATGATACCGTGGAACTATGGGGGAGAAATCTTCTACCATGGCATCAAACAAATCAAAACAGTCCGAGAAATCTCTGAAGAAGACCCTGACATAGGAAACATCGCGGGTACTAGCAAGATCACCCGCAGTGGCCGGATCTTTTCTCCGGAGATTGCTCCTCCCCGAGCAGTCCTCGGACCCTTAAAAATTTCTGCACCTGTTGGACCCTCTGTGTAAGGCCCAATGATTGAAGAGTTAAACACTCTTGAAGAAAGACCATCCACTGATAACACCAACAAAGGTAAGGGGATACTAAAAGAGCCTGTTAGGACGAAGGCTCATGCTGTGGTTATCCCCGAAACCACTCAGAAGGAAATGGATGAAATCCTAAAAATAATCAGAAAAAGTGACTATGAAGTTGTGTAACAATTGGGGCAAACCCCTTCTAAAATCTCAATGTTAGCCCTCCTGCTCTATTCAGAGGCCCACGCTAAGGCTCTGATTAAATTCTTGAAGACAACACATGTCCCCCAAGAGACCTCGGCTGACCAATTCCAAAACTGTGTGGCCAGTCTTACTGCTGACAATGGCCTGGGCTTTTTCGACGCTGACCTAACTCCCAAAGGAAGTAAGCACAATGATGCATTACATGTTTCAGTTGAGTGCCGAGGGACCACACTCGCCCATGTCTTGGTCGATACTGGTTCTTCCCTGAATGTGCTGCCAAAGAAGGCCTTAGACCGTTTGGATTGTGAAGGTTTGACCCTCAAGCATAGCAACATTATCGTCAGAGCTTTCGATGGTTCCAAAAGAATGGTTCATGGGGAGGTTGATATTCCCATCAAGGTAGGCACTGAAGTGTTCAACTCCACCTTCTACGTGATGGACATCCGTCCGTCATACTCATGTTTGCTGGGAAGACCGTGGATTCATCATGCCGGGGCAGTTACATCCTCTTTACACCAGATGCTGAAGTATCCTGTTAAGGGTAAAATCATAACTATGCATGGCGAGGAGGAGTACATGATTAGTCATCTCAATTCCTTTCGATATGTGGAAGTGGATGGCGAGTTCATCGAAATGCCTTTCCAGCATTTCGAAGAAGTTTCTCCCGAGGTAGCAGTTGCGAAGACAGTGGTTGAGGTACCTATCATTCCCAAGCATGTGGCTAGGATGGAATCACTCAAAGACACAGAGGCTGTGATTAAGGAGGGGAAGAGTACAGTATGGGGACAATTGCCTGACTTTCCCCATAAGACGGACAAGTTTGGGTTGGGGTTTACTGCTGAAGGACAGAAGGCTATGCGTCGCTCCAAGACCAAAAGACCACCCATCAAGATTTCTCTCCATGGAATCAATGCTGTAGAAGATGAAGATGAGGAGAGCCACTTTGAAGATTGGATCTTTCCGACTGTCGAAGGGGGTTTGAGCAATTGGGAAGCAAAGGATTTTGTCCCTATCACCTTTATCAACCAGTAATTTTATCTTTGAACAATTTCCCATTTTCTATGGTCTGTAATAACTAAAACAATTTGCACACTATTTTTCACCTCATGCCTTACCCGGGGCATGTAGGTCTACTTGTAAGGGCTTGATTTTCTTCATAATGATATGCCATATTTTAACGAATCATTGGACGCTTTTCATCTATAAACTGCTGTGTTCATTTTCTTTCCTTTTTGCATTTTTGTTTGTTTAAAGATGGCTATCCCTTACACACACCCACATTCACAAATGCAGGTACCCATCCACTCCATATTCCATGAGTGACTATTCTGTTTTAGCCTTCGATAACTCTGAAGATCTGGTCAATCAAGCTGAGTACGAAGTTGACGAAGATTGTGAAGTGTCGGGAGAGTTAGCCAGACTTCTACAACAAGAAGAGAGGGCCATTTTGCCTCATGAAGAGTTGTTAGAAACCATCAACTTAGGGACAGAGGAGGACAGGAAAGAAGTAAAAGTGGGTGCCAACTTGGAACCCAAAAAAGACGGCAAGGTCAGAATGTGTGTGGACTATCGAGATTTGAACAGGGCTAGCCCTAAATATGATTTCCCTCTACCTCATATTGACGTCTTGGTTGATAACACCGCTCAACACAAGGTTTTTTCCTTCATGGATGGATTCTCGGGTTACAACCAGATTAAAATGGCCCCCGAGGACATGGAGAAAACAACCTTTGTTACACAATGGGGTACCTTCTGCTACAAGGTGATGCCATTCGGACTGAAGAACGCAGGGGAAACTTATCAACGCGCCATGGTAGCTTTGTTTCATGATATGATACATCATGAGATCGAAGTTTACGTAGATGATATGATAGCTCGATCACAAACAAAAGAAGAACACCTTGGACATTTGCAGAAGCTGTTTGCCAGGTTGAAGGAGTACAAACTCAGACTGAATCCAAGCAAGTGCACTTTTGGAGTTAGGTCTGGTAAGCTCTTGGGATTTATTGTCAGCAACAAAGGTGTTGAGGTCGATCCTGTTAAAGTGAAGGCTATACAAGAAATGCCAGCCCCCCGTACTGAAAAGGAGGTCAGAGGATTCTTGGGACGCTTAAACTATATTGCAAGGTTCATCTCTCACCTGACATCCACCTGTGAGCCGATTTTCAAGTTGTTGAAGAAGGATCAGGTAGTTGAATGGAACGACGATTGTCAAGTTGCTTTTGATAAGATCAAGGAATACTTATTGGAACCTCCTATTCTGATGCCACCCATCGCAGGAAGGCCGTTGATCATGTATCTGACTGTTTTGGATAACTCAATGGGGTGCGTGCTGGGCCAACATGACGAGTCTGGTCGAAAAGAGCATGCCATTTATTACCTTAGCAAAAAGTTTACCAACTGTGAGACTCGCTACTCACTGCTCGAGAAAACTTGCTGCTCTTTGGTATGGGCTGCTCGCCGACTAAGGCAGTACATGTTGACTCATACCACTTTGTTGATTTCCAAGATAGATCCAATCAAGTATATCTTCGAAAAGCCTGCTTTATCTGGAAGAATCGCTAGATGGCAAATGATCCTGACTGAGTATGATATCCAGTATACTACCAAAAAAGCTATAAAGGGGAGTGTACTAGCTGACCATCTAGCTCATCAAGCCGTCGAAGATTATCAATCCATGAGATTCGACTTCCCTGATGAAGACATCATGACCCTGGACAACATCGAAGGTAACAGACCGTATGACGGACCTGAACAAGGATCCCGATGGACCCTGTACTTTGATGGTGCTTCAAATGCACTCGGCAACGGTATCGGCGCGGTACTCATTTCTCCAGAAGGTTGCCATACACCTTTCACTGCCCGACTTTGTTTCAGCTGTACCAACAACATGGCTGAATATGAAGCTTGCATCTTTGGTCTCAAGGCTGCTATAGACCTGGGGATCAAATCTTTGGTCGTATTTGGGTACTCGGCTTTGGTTATCAGTCAAGTCAAAGGAGAGTGGGACACCAAACATCCCAATATTATCCCATACAAAGAACATGTCTTGACATTGCTGCCTTATTTCGAGCATATTAATTTCGAGCATTTCCCGCGAGAAGAGAATCAGCTAGCAGATGCTCTGGCTACAATGTCTTCCATGTTTAAACTCAACTGGGATAACGAGGCTCCCCAAATTAACATCAAGCGAATGGATGAACCTGCACACTGTTATGAGATTAATACCGAAGAAGTAGTGGAACAATCCTGGTTTCATGAAATCAAAAGGTATCTCCAGACTAGAGAATATCCCGAAGGAGCTTCGGTCAATGACAAAAAGTTCTTAAGGAGATTTGCTGCCAAGTTCTTCCTAAGCAATGGCATCCTTTATAAACGCAACCATGATTGTGTTTTACTTTGATGTGTAGACAAAGCTGAAGCAGAGATGATCATGACTGAGATACACAGTGGCACATTTGGCACCCACTTGAGCAAACATACAATGGCGAAGAAAATTCTAAGGGCAGGTTAGTACTGGTCCACCATGGAAGCTGATTGTCATCAACATTCCCGTACTTGCCACAAATGCCAAGTCTACACCGAAAAGGTACATATTCCTCCTGTTCCTCTCAATGTTCTGACAGCTCCTTGGCCATTCGCAATGTGGGGCATTGACATGATTGGAGAGATCAAGCCCACGACATTCAATGGACATCGCTTCATCCTGGTGGCTATTGATTACTTCACCAAATGGGTCGAGGCAGCTTCCTTTGCCTCCGTTACAAAGAATGTGGTTGCCTGTTTCATTAAGCAGAACCTCATATGCCAGTATGGTATCCCCGACAGGATCATCACAGACAACGGTACAAATCTGAACAATACTATGATCACCTCTCTATGCGAACAGTTCAAGATTTATCATCACAATTCATCTCCCTATCGGCCAAAGATGAACGGTGCTGTTGAAGCTACGAACAAAAATATCAAGAAGATCATTCAAAAGATGACAGTCACCTACAAGGACTGGCACGAGATGTTACCGTTTGCTCTGCATGGATATCGTACCACGGCACGTACTTCAACAGGGGCAACCCCATTTTCTTTGGTGTATGGCATGGAGGCTGTCCTACCCATGGAAGTTCAGATTCCTTCCTTAAGGATCATGAAAGATGCTGGTTTGAGTGAAGACGATTGGATTCAGACCTGGCTTGATCAACTCAATTTGATCGACGAGAAGCGACTTACTGCTGTTTGTCATGGTCAGGCGTATCAAAAACGCATGATCAAGGCTTTCAACAAGAAAGTCAGGCGTCAGATATATCGAGTCGGAGATCTTGTAATCAAGTGGATCATCTTACCGCAAAGTGATCCCAGGGGCAAATGGACTCCTACTTACGAAGGACCATTTGTGATCAAGAGTATCTTTTCTGGTGGGGCAATGATTTTGACCACCATGGATGGCGGCGATTTGCCACACCCTGCGAACGTAGACATAGTCAAAAGATACTACGCATAAAATAACCCGACAAGTCGAAAACCCGAAAGGGCGACTTGGGAAAAAATGGGCATCCCGGTGAACCGAAAACCCGAAAGGGCGGTTCAGGCAAAAATTAGGGATAAAACAAAAAAATCTGTACACCCGACAAGTTGAAAACCCGAAAGGGCGACTTGGGCAAAAAAGGGTTTCCCGGTGGATCGAAAACCCGAAAGGGCGATCCAGGCAAAAGTTAGGGAATTAAAGCGTATGACTGTGTCTCGTCGGATCACTTTAAGAACAATCTCTTCATCAACAAGCTCCGAGCTTCTGATCAACCTAGTCATCGACAGACGAAGCAATGAATGGACAAGATATTCAGAGTTGTGAAGGCTATAGCAGAATGGGAATCCCATGGAATTGTTACACGTAGCCATCTTTCTTATGTATAAAATTTTTCAACATTCTCTTACTAGGATGTCAGTCTCCTTTGTACAAAAATACTCATAAAAGTTAATACAAATACACTTCCAAGTGCAGAAATTTGCTTGCCTTCCTTTTCTTTTTTACACTTATGTTTTAAAAACGTCCAATGTTTTGTTAAATAGGCATATGCATTTGAACATAATCATTGCTTACAAATAAAACGAAATTGAGAAAAGAGGATTACTGAGAGGTTGAAGGTTAGGAAGATATCTTTATGCCATTTCAGAAGAAATCCCTAGCGGAATTAAACTTCAAGTTTCTCAACAGAGTCAAAATTCAGAATATATTTCCCTAACAGAGTTAAACTTCAGAATCCTCAGTAGAGCAAATGCTTTCTAGAACTTGATTCCCCCAGCTGAGATGAATTTCAAAATTCCCCTCAGAGTCAAGTTTCAAGATCCCCAGTGGAGCCCGAAAACCCTGAAAATCCTATTCCCCAGCAGAACCAGAACGGTGAACATTCTCCCCACAGAGATATTTCCCAGCAGATTGAAGATTCTCAGTCTCACTTCTCCAGCGGAAGTCTCCCAGGTTTTAATTCCCCAGTAGAGATCGTCAAAATTCTCATTCCCCGCAGAAGTTAGTGAAGTTTTGTTAAAACCCCTCACAAGTCACCAAGGATTTTCAATCCCCAGCAGTGGTCCTAAGAGTCCTCAACAATCGAAGATCTTTAATCCACAAGCAGTCAGAAAGGATTTCTCATCTTCAACAGTCAAAATTTTGGAATCCCCAAGCTACGGTCAAGGATTTACTTTCCCCGACAGCAGTCAAGGAATTCATTATCTCCAGCTATCAAGGATTTATTTTCCTCAGCAAGACAGCTACTCAGCTTACATGCATAATCATTACATCCATATATCATAAACATTGATGAAGTACAGTTCATTGCATCATACACATCATGCAACATAATTTTGTGTCCAGCTAACATTCTTACCCTTTTCAGGATAAGATTAAAAAGCTATCATTAACAATTATTCAGATACAGTAAGGATACACCCCAAAACACGGCGGTCATTCTATTACTCATTCAGAATTTCAAGTCAGATACAATACAGATACACCCCCAGACACGACGGTCATTCTACTACTCATTCCGACTTCGGCAATCCGATACAGACTAGATACGCTCCAGACACGGCGGCCATTCTATCTCTCATCAACCTCAAGTCCAGATATACTCCTAACACGGATGCCATTCTGGCCCTTACCCCAGCAGTTTGGTTCTCCCCAGTGCAGTCACCGCGGTTGCCATTCTGCCACTCATTCAGATCCCAGTTACAGTTTCAGATACACTCCAGACACGGAAGTCATTCTGCTACTCATACAGATCTCAACTCCAGATACAGTCCAGATACGCTCCAGATACGGTTGCCATTCTGTTACTCATTCAGATCACAGTTACAGTTTCAGATACACTCCAGACACGGAAGTCATTCTGCTACTCATACAGATCTCAAACTTCAGATACAGTCCAGATACGCTCCAGATACGGTTGCCATTCTGTCACTCATTCAGAATTTATCCTCAGCACACAGTTGCTCCATACACAGATTTTTCTCTGTTACCTATTCAGAATACAGATACACTCCAGACACGGCAGTCATTCTGATATTCATTCAAAATCCAAATACAGTTACAACTCAGATACGCGCCAGACACGGACGCCATTCTTTTTTTCATACAAACTCAGTCCCTAGATACAGTTCAATGGCATTCCAGACACGGATACCATTTTGATGCTCATTCTTCTGACCTACAACATTGCAATTCAACAAACGTTCTTGGATGGCATCTTTAAGCCCATCTCCAGCAAGATTCCACCATCTCCAAATGGCATCTTTAAGCCCATTCCCTCAAACTACGCTTTGACGAGTGCAAATGTTTTGGGCACTCTAGTGTCCAATCATCTTTTACCTTCGAGTCGCGAACGATGAAACTGCCAATCTAACTCTTCAGGTTCAAGAAGATTGAACAGGGGCAGCTGTTGTACCCCAAAATTTTCCCTCTCAATTCTCAAGGCCTTTCTTACAAGGATTTTCAAGGTTCAAGCTTGAACAAGTGCATTTGGATTTTCCAGTACCAAAATTAAAAGGAAACTGTCAAAAAGGGAGAAAACAGATAAAAAGATTATTTTGACAAAATTTGGAGGAAAACAAGTGTCCTTCGTTTCAGCTCTTTCGATTGGCCTTTTGGCCTCTTTCGACACAAGCTTGGCTTGCATCTTTTGATTGGCCTTTTGACCTCTTTCGACACAAGCTTGGCTTGCATCCTTCGGTTGGACTTTTGGCCTCCTTCGCCTGGGCATGTGACTTCTTGTTGCAGGTTTCGTTTGTGTCTTTTGCTGCCTGCATGCTTGCAATCGAAGGCCATGACCTACTGGTCACATGTACCCCCCTGCAAGGCAAGTTTTCGTTTGGGCACTCACCTTCTGTGTTCCTGGATGAAAACTTCAGTTGAGCAAGAGCCTCCTTCGAATGCAACTTGGATATGTCCTTCATGTTGAACTCTATGCTTCCTTCGAGCATGAGCTTTCGATTTGGAAATATGTTTTCTTCGATACAAGTTTCGTCTGGGCAATGTGAATCCAAATAGGTCCCCTTCGATTCAGAAGGAAATGATCTCCATACAAGTTTCGATTGAGTTTTTGGTTCCCTCTGAAACAATGTCCTTCGACCCAAGAATGCCCTTCGAATCAGGAAGTAAAGGCCTCCTTCTGGTTTTCTTCAATTCAAAGAGTCAATAATGTTCTGAAAGCTTCCTTTGATTCAGAAGATTAATAATCTTCTGAAAAGGGCCATTCGAAGAACACACAGTTGGTCCATTCGAAGGACACACAGCTGGTGAAAACAAATGCTGTTTTGTTCCAGTCTGGTTGAAAGGTGTAGAAAGATGAAGGATTCGACTCAAAAGATCAAGTTGAACATTCAGACCCATAGGCTAGGCCACGTGTCTTCCCTTTTTAGGCTTGTACCCATTTATTGTCTAAGACCACTTGCACTTAATAGCACAGTACTACCTTTTAGGAAAGTCTGTCTTGAGCCTTGCACCTATTTTCCTTCAGCATGAAGCAACCTCACCTGAACCATTAATCTTGCTTTTGTGGCACAAGTGGACATTCACTTTCCAGCTGGGCCTTATTTTATTATTTTCGCTCCACAAGCAGTGATAGAAGCATGAGTCACAACCTCTGCACCCCAACTGCCAATAGGCCCACCACATGTGCTGTCACGTTACCTATTATTTTACTATTTTTGCAAGGCTGGCTGTTGAAAACATGTCCATTCTTTTCCTCTATAAATAGAGGAATTTATGCAAAGCTGAGAGAGGACTTTTTGGCCAGAGGAACGTATCTTCCAAATTCTCATACACCACAAAATTCTCAAACACTTAAATTCTCAAACACTTAAACACTTAAACACTCAAACACATACCCAGAATCCAAACCACAAATCCAGAACTGCATCCTCCTGCCTAACACCAGAACGTCAAACCTGTGTTACAAATACAAGCCTAAGGCACAACAAGCCTTGAGGCCTGCATAACCTCAAAACCTGCCTTCCTTACCAAAGCCAGAAAACTCCAGTCAGTTCAACTGCAACTGCAAACAAACCTGCCTAAAGCCAGTCCAACTGCAACTGCAAGCAAGCCTGTATCAGAACTAACAAAAACTCAGACTTGCCTGTATCAAACCAAAGAGCAAACACTTATCCCCTTAGAATCTGAAACATCCCTATACCTTGTTACCCTTTGAAATCCAGTAGGAAGAACCTCACACTTATCCAGTATCAAAGACATAACTCCTGGTTCCTCCCTTTGAATCCAGAAGCATTCAAGGAAACCACTTAAAGACCCAGCACACGTTCCAGCCTCAAGCAAGGTAAGTCATTCTTAACCTTGAACCCTTCATTTCTGGAATAACATGTAAATAAGCTTCCCTTTTCAATTTCAAAACACGTACATAGTGTTTGTTACCTTTTCGTTTCCACTCTTTTAGTTTGTTTTTATTGTCTCTCCTTTTGGTTTTGTTCTTTGGTTTGTTACAAATGCTCTAAGAACTAACCTGGCCCTGAGGTAATGATAGCATGGCCTTGGGCCATGTTGCTGTTTAATATCTCAAACGAAATAAACAAAAGACAGGAGTATGAAACGAAGCCCCAGGCTTCCTCACAGATTCCAGACCCAATCGAAGGAGACAGAAAGGCAGATTGCATCTTGCACAGATTCCAGGCCCAATCGAAGAAGGCAACAAGGAAGAAAGGCCCAACCAGAGGCACACTTGCACTAAGTCCAGGCTCAAACAAAAGGCACTTCCATGCTGGTGCCAGCCTCCAATCGAAGTACATGACCTGACTGGTGCCAAAGCCCAATCGAAGGCCATGACCTCACTGGCGCGAATTCCCAATCGAAGGACAGGACCTTACTGACGCCAACCCCCAATCGAAGGAGGCCAACAGAATGCAAATCGAAGGGTGCTCCTGCCTGGGTCGAAAGACACTCATTTTTCTTGCTTTTTCCTATATTTTTGCCTTTATATTCTCATGCAATTCAATATGGTTGTAATAGTGTAGGATATTTATTTCTTGCATTTTTATTGCTTTGTACAAATGCTAGTAATTAGGTGTGTATGGCAAGATAAAATCAACAGTTAGACAACCCAAAAATCAAAGATAACAATGCATGCAATCAAACACACTTGCACACGTACACCCCTAGGGTAATTCCACTTGTTGCCTTATAAAAATGGCCATGTTATGCATGTGGGATGTCTTAGCACAAACGAATCGAAAAAAGATCATAGTCCCTCGATGACGCTATCAAAGTTGCCTTTCAAAATGATCTTAGTCCCTACAGAAAAGTGCTAAGTCATTTCAAACATTGCTATCATGGTCATACGATGACCCGCGCCTGTCCCGTTAACATCCTAACACAAGGTTGTTCACCAAATACAATGGTGAAACAACATTGTTAAAAGGGTTAAAAACATAAGAAAGATCTTTGAGTAAAATAGGGTAGACAACTCTTAGTTACTTGATCAAAAATTTTGCAAAACATCCTTGCTGTTTTTTAAAACACACTCCACAACACAATTTCAAAACAACTTTCAAAACATTGAAAACCTTTCAAAAAAGACAAACATCTTTGTATACATTCAAACAAGAATCATTACAAAGGTTGCCACAACGATGGCCTCTTTTCAAAACATCTTTCAAAATCACACACAAAGCACCATTTCAAACAATTGAAAAGCAAAAGCAAGTGATCTAAGCAAGTAACTAAGAGCCCATAGATAACCATGGATAGAAAGGGTGCTAATACCTTCCCTTTCTATAATCTACTCCCCGAACCCAAGAAAACATCTCAAAGGTCTTTCCTGTGCTTTTTGACCTTTCCTTAGGATAAAATAAAAAGTCGGTGGCGACTCTTGCTAAACCGAAACATTTGCGAACACAAACGCAAAAACCCAAGTCAGTTCTCCCATCGTATCACAACTTTCAATGCCTAATAGATGACAAGGAGATTTTTTTCGAGAAGGCTTCTATTCCAACTGTTTCTTATAATGATGTTTCCATCGTGACCATTTCCAACAATTCTTCCAGGGTCTCCACCAAAAGACCCGTTAGAATTACATCAGTTCCTAAAGTAGCTTCGTTGATAATTACAATGCGTGGACCAATCCCTCATTCGTCAGACAAAATCGTCCCATGGAATTATGGAGGTGATGTCTACTACCATGGTGTCAAGAAAGATTATCCAGCTGCTAAAGATTTAAATTCTGAGAAAGTTGACTCTGATATCAGTAACATCGTAGGGACTAGTAAGATAACCCGCAGTGGAAGGGTTTTCTCTCCAGAAATTGCTCCTCCCAAAGCTATTTCTGGACCCGTAATCATTCCTGTTGTTGTTGCTCCTCCAAAGGCTATTCCTAGTCCTACAATCATCTCTGCTAATACTCCTATTGACAAAACTATTACAATCCCTGTTATCACCCCTAGTGACATTCCTGCTTCCGAGTCAACCGAGACTCGAGGTAAAGGTATTTTGGTTGAGCCTGTCCAGAAAAAGGCACAATCAGTAGCTATCCCTGAGACCTCCCTGAAAGAGATACAGGAAATTCTAAAGATCATGAAAAAAGCGACTACAACGTAGTCGAGCAACTGGGGCAAACTCCATCAAAAATTTCCATGCTGGCTTTATTGTTATGTTCCGAGGCTCATGCAAAGGCCTTGGTAAAATTCCTTAAAACTTCCCATGTACCCCAAGAAACATCTGCTGGCCAGTTCCAAGACTGCATAGTCAGCTTGACTGCGGATAATGGCTTAGGTTTTTCAGATGCTGATTTAACGCCAAGATGGAGGAAGCATAATGAGGCATTACATGTCTCAGTCGAATGCAGGGGCACGACCTTGGCTCATGTTTTGGTGGACATTGGTTCGTCTCTGAATGTTTTGCCTAAAAAGGCTCTTGATAGTCTTGACTGTGAAGGATTAACATTGAAAATGAGCAAAATAGTAGTGAGGGCCTTTGACGGCTCAAAAATGATGGTGCATGGGGAAGTGGACATCCCCATAAAAGTTGGAACCCAAACTTTTGATTCAACTTTTTATGTAATGGATATTCACCCTTCATATTCCTGCTTATTAGGCCGTCTGTGGATTCACAATGCTGGTGCATTCACCTCAACGTTGCATCAAATGCTGAAATATCCAATTCAAGGGAAAATAATCACCGTTCATGGAGAAGAAGAGTATATGGTCAGCCATCTAAATTCCTTCAGATATGTAGAATTAGATGGTGAATTTATTGAAACTCCATTCCAGCACTTTGAAGAAGTCCTGCAAGATGTGGCAGTAACCAAAGCTGTGTCTCAAGTCCCCAAGATTACAAGGCCTCCGCTCAAGATGTCGTCTTTAAAGGATGCCAAGGAAGTGATAGAAGAAGGTGGGTGCATTATTTGGGGTCAACTCCCAGATATCCCATACAAATCTGACAAATTCGGTTTGGGTTTCACTTCAGGAGCCCAAAAAGTTATACGTCGCGCTCGTGCCAGAGGACCACCCTTGAAGATCAGCAACCGCGAAGTCAATGCAGTGGAGGATGATGAAGATAGCTATAACTTGGAGGAATGGATTTTCCCAACTGTCAGTGGAGGGCTCAGCAACTGGGAGGCTAGAGATTTCGTCCCTATCACTTTTATCCCACAATAATTTGTCTTTAAATATTGTCGAATCTGTAATATTAAAACAATTCAGACTCTTAAAACCTTGTGTCTTATCCGAGGCACAATGGTCCATTTGTAAGGGTTATTATCTCATTTCCATATGACATCAATGAATCATGGACGTTTTTGCATACAAACTTTGTGCTCATTGTTTTTCTTTTTACATTTTCTTGTCTTTAAAAGATAGCTACTCTTACACACACTCACACTCACAATGTAGGTCTACATCCATTCGGGATCCCATGGGTAACGATTCTGCTATGGCCTTCTGTTACTTTGAAAATCTAATCTACCAAGCCGAAGACGAAGGTGAGGAAGATTGTGAAGTACCAGGGGAAATCGCCAGGTTACTACAACAAGAAGAGAGGACCATTCAGCCCCATGAAGAACCAGTGGACACAATTAACCTAGGTACCGAAGAAGATAAAAGAGAAGTCAAGGTGGGTGCCAATCTGGAACCTAGTGTCAAGGAGCGTCTGATTCAGTTGTTACACGATTATGTTGAGGTCTTTGCCTGGTCGTATGAAAACATGCCAGGACTTGATTCAGATATTGTGGTACATCGTCTACCAACAAAAGAAGATTGTCCACCGGTGAAACAAAAGGTCCATCGCATGCGACCAGACATGTTGGAGAAGATTAAGGCAGAAGTCATGAAACAATTTAATGATGGATTCTTGGCCATCACTTCCTATTCACAATGGGTTGCCAATGTTGTTCCCGTGCCTAAAAAGGACGGCAAAGTGAGAATGTGCGTGGACTACAAAGATTTGAATAGGGCAAGCCCTAAGGATGATTTCCCACTACCCCACATTAATGTTCTAGTTGAAAATACGACACAACATAAAGTGTTTTCTTTCATGGACGGTTTCTCAGGCTACAACCAAATCAAAATGGCGCCTGAGGACATGGAGAAAACAACCTTTGTCATACAGTAGGGCACATTCTGTTACAAGTTATGCCATTCGGGCTGAAGAATGTTGGGGAAACCTATCAGCATGCCATGGTAGCTCTATTTCACGACATGATACATCATGAAATAGAGGTATATATGGACGACATGATAGCTAGATCTCAAACAGAAGAAGAGCATCTTGATCATTTACAGAAACTTTTTGAGAGACTAAAGAAATACAAGTTGAGGTTGAACCCAAATAAATGCACGTTTGGAGTGAGGTCTGGTAAACTCCTAGGCTTTGTTGTCAACAATAAAGGAATCAAAGTGGATCCCGCCAAGGTGAAAGCGATACAAGATATGCCTGCTCCTCGTACTGATAAGGAAGTCAGAGGATTCTTGGGACGTTTAAACTACATTGCCAAATTCATTTCTCACCCGACAGCTACTTGTGAACCAATCTTCAAGTTACTGAAGAAAGATCAAGTAGTCAAATGGAATTATGAGTGCCAAACTGCCTTTGACAAGATCAAAGAGTACCTGCAAGAGTCTCCTGTTTTGATGCCACCAGTCGAGGGAAGACCATTGATCATGTATATAACTGTTTTGGAAAATTCAATGGGGTGTGTGCTGGGGCAGCATGACGAGTCTGGTCGAAAAGAGCATGCTATTTATCACCTGAGCAAAAAGTTTACCGACTGTGAAACAAGATATTCACTGCTCGAGAAAACTTGCTGCGCTCTGGCATGGGCTGCTCGCCGACTAAGACAATATATGCTGGCCCATACTACTTTATTGATATCCAAAATGGATCCAATGAAATACATCTTCGAGAAGCCTTCCCTTTCTGGGAGAATAGCGAGATGGCAGATGATCCTGACAGAATATGACATACAATATACTACCCAGAAAGCAATAAAGGGCAGTGTACTAGCTGATCACCTTGCTCATCAAACTGTGGATAACTACCAATCCATGAAGTTCTAATTCCCAGATGAAGACATCATGATGGTAAACAACTGTGAAGAATTCAGACCATATGACGGACCTGAACAAGGATCCCGATGGACCCTGGTTTTTGATGGGACATCCAACGCACTCGGCAATGGTATTGGTGTTGTGCTCATATATCCTGAAGGGTGTCTGTTGTACCCCAAAATTTTCCCTCCCATATTTCTCAAAACATTTCAAGAAAGATCCTCAAGTTGCTCAAGGTAGTCAAGGGGTTAACCAGACAAGCTCCCTCCTAAGGCAGTCTACCTCAAATTAGGGTTTCAAATTGCATCAAGATACTTGAGTCCAAGGGATCCCAAATGCTCACCATTGTCATAATATGTTCTCAAGATCATCCATGTCAAGTATCAAGCCTTGCAGAGGAAGTTTGCTCAGTCAATTGCTCAAAGGCCTGAAAATCGACTGTGCTAGGGCAAAAGTCAACTGTGGCCCACATATAGTCAAACTTCAAGATTTTTTGTCAACATCCTCATTTTGAAGTATTATTCATCATTTGATCAAGGGTTGATCATGATTCATCAAGGATTGTTCATAATTCATCAAGAATCAAAAGTTGCTAAATTAGTGTTTTGTAGGAAAAGTCAACTCAACTTTGACCAAGCATAACTTTCTCATACTTTATGAGAAATGACCCATCCAAATCTCATTTTGAATAGGATGCAATGCTCTACAATCCATCTTCATCTCCCAAGTTCAAAATATGCACTCACAAGAAGTTATGAATTTGGACATTATAGGTCATTTTGAAAAGTCAACAAAACACCTTTTTTGTCAAAGCTTCATACATGAGCATGGAATACAAAATTGAGATGAGACCAAAAGGGTTGCTTACAGGACATATCAAGCTTTCTAAAAAGTCTAAGAACACCTCCAAAGAGTCAAAATTGAGGAAGTTATGCATTGGTGAAGTTGACCTTTTTTGCAAAATTGCCAAAAGTCAACTATGCCTAAAACTTCAAATTTTGCCAAATGGGCCCAATCTTTTTCACTTGTTTTGAGTTAGAAACATGGTCCACGAGCCCTAGCCCTTGCCACTTATCATTATCTTATTTATATTATTTATTTTGATTTTTA
Source organism: Vicia faba (assembly GCA_948472305.1). Lineage (NCBI taxonomy): Eukaryota > Viridiplantae > Streptophyta > Magnoliopsida > Fabales > Fabaceae > Vicia > Vicia faba. The sequence continues at coordinate 1,041,288,669 of OX451736.1, forward strand.
TTTGAATTAAATCATTTTAAATCAAAATAAATCATATAAAATCCAAAACATTGAAATTCAAAGATCTTGTGCTTGTTTCAGGTCTTAATGTCCAGCTAGCATCAGATCAAATTCGTCTAAAGGCATGGTGTGCACAAAAAGATTGCATTAGGCCTATTTTTGGAAAGATTTTAAGGTGAATCAAATCAAGATCAAGGACATTGATGGAGGAATATTGAGGCCAGGTTTTCAACCCTAATTCACTCCTCAATACATATAGAACCAGTACAAACTAAAAGAGAGGTGAGAAGGAGGCGTATGAACAAGAACAAACTTGGAAAAAACCATAAAAAGTGAAAACACGAATTCATACTTGAAGGCCAATTCAAGACCCTTGGACTATCCCAATCAATTCCTGGGAGTGTAGGAAAGCAAAAGCAGCCCAGAACAAGCGTTTCCAGGCCCTATATCGCGCTGTAAGTCATCCACGACATGGCTTTTTTTTTAAATCGAATAGCATCATTCTTATACTTGTAGCATAAAATAATTGTATATTATTGTTCACCATCATATTTGCAAGCTTTCTGTAATATTCAATTGCGTTTTCATGGCCTATATTGGATTTCACCATTATTAGGGTTTCTTGCTTCAAATTAGGATCTTCGTTTACATGCAAAATTGAGCCATGAAAGGGCCACCATTGAACTCAGCAGGTCCAGACGGATCCATCTATGGCCTTGGTTTTCATTTATCACGTTTGTATTTGATTTTGAGAATGACAGGGGTTGTAGCTACGGACAAACGTCCGTAGGTAAAAGTTTGGAACTTTTACCAACAGATCCAAGGAGGAAGATGACTAGCTGACAATCAACCATTGGTCTGTTCAAATTTCCGCGCGCTGATTTAATATATATGGCCTTTTTAATATTTGATTATTATTTTGTATTATTATAACAAATAGAACAATTGGCCCAGTGGTAGCCAGGCAAGCGTTAAGGCGTTGGGAAGCTTGAGGTCAGGGGTTCGACCCCTGCCTCCAACATTTGCATTTTTCTTGATTTCTTTCTACAGATCTCATGCGTATACAATACCAAGGGACTATCATACATCCTCATCATCCAGCCATTGGACCTCCTGGAAGCTAGATCTGAAAGCTAGCATGTGAGAGACCACCATGGGGCCTAGTCAAAGCAATGCACTGGATGCAAAAAGTCAACGTGGACCTTTGCTTCTTGGGTCCAGAAATGCTATCTGCACCCCCCAAACTGCTATTTTCAGGCCCAATTTCTTATTCCTTTTTCTTTTTATATTTTATTTCACTTAATTAATTAATTTATTTTATTTTACTAACAAATCAATTATTTTCTTTTTATCAAAAAATCTCAAAAAATATATTTTTCACCAAATTAAATTTAGGATATTTATTTTTTTATCAAAATTAAATTAATTTAATTAGGTTGTTAATTTTAGATAACTTTAATTCTTTTTGCAAATAAATTAACAAATCATTAGAAAATTAGGGTTTTGTCTAAACTTAATTATATTTTCTTTTTTTTTCTTAAAAAATAATAAAAACACAAAAAATAGGCCATGTAATTATTTTTATTAATTAATTTAATTAACTAATTAATTTTGTAGTTAATTTAAAACCTAATTCTTTTCTTAAAAATAATAAAAAAAACAATTTTTTCTTTTAATTAGGTTAGAAGGGTCAAAACCCTAGTTCGCACTCGTTCTAATTTTCATCGCGCGCTTTATTATTTTATTTTTACCCAATTATTGTATCTGCTCACAAGTTGTAATAGTTTAAATTAGGACTTTTATTTTCATTTATCGCTTTATTTTTAAAGGGTTTGTTTTTGGCTATGTAAATACCCGAAGCCTTGTAATAGTGTAGTTTAATTTCTGCACTTTAAATTCCGCAAAATATTAACTGTTAGATGTATGATATTAGGATGCATGACAAGAATGTATGATTAACTTTAAAACGGTTAGATAACCCTAAAATGTGCAAAGATAATAATCTGAAATTGAATCACTCGCATATGCGCACTCCTAGGGTATACTCCCACTTGGTTTCCTATGGTAAGCGGTCATTGAGTATAGGATGCTTTAGTGGTCGTCCTTTTGTCCAAAGATCAAAGTTGCCTCAGAATGGTCGCCTCAGATATTATTATCTCAGATAATTGATCTAAGACATTAGGGTTACTACTAAGACGTCCTAACATTGCTTTAGTGACCGTACGTCCCTTTCGAATTGACCCTCAAAACTCCAACGACAGTGCTACCTACTCACTAATAGTGGGATAGCACTGTCTAAAGGAAACAAACATAGAATGATTCTTTTTTCGAGTAGGTAGATAAGTTCTTAAGTACTTGCTCAATCAAAACAAACTTTTTCACACTTACACTCCTTTTCAAACAAAGTTTTCAAAAACACTTCACTACACTCTTGAAGACAAAAGCAAGAGTTAAATCGAAGTCAAAACAAAAACTTTTCAATTCACACAAAGCACACAAAGAAGCAATCTTGAAAATGATGAGCAAGTACCTAAGAGCCCGTAGAAAACTACAGATAGAAAGTGTGCTAATACCTTCCCTTTCTATAATCTACCCCCCGTACTCAGAAATATCTCGAAAAAGGAATTTTTCTGTGCTTTTTTCCTTTCCTTGTTGGATAAAATAAAAGCCGGTGGTGACTCTTGCTTACCGCGACATTTTGCGAACACAAACGCAAAATGCAAACCAGCAATTCCTAAAAAACAGTCCCGGTTCTGGCCACCGTATCACAGAACTGGCGACTCTGCTGGGGAGATTAATAAGTGGGACGTACCTTAGGATTAGTTCATCATATTGTTTTCTATTGTTTGATTTGATTGCTTTATCTTTGTGGGCTTTGTATCGGAGTTACTATAGATCCTAACCCGGATCTGGGGGATACCTTTTAGGTAAGTAGCAATAGACTGTAAGGGAACTGTACAGCATAGACCGATACAGTTGAAGAAGTAGCTACGTTGATGTGGCCTATTAGTTGGTACCGATATCCCTTCTAGGTGATATTCTGCATGCTCTTTATACCCGTACTATTCAGAGAAGGGGAACTCTCATGTGCTATACACCGCTGCTGGCGAGGTGGTTTTTTTATCACCTCCCCAAATCTGTATTGAACAATGAGGAAGGTGTAGGTTGGGCTTACAGAATCATGTCTGTGATCGGTGGATCTGGAACTGACTGTTTAACGCTGGTTCGCAAAATGTCGCGGAAGCAAGAGTCGCCACCGTCTTTTATTTTCTCCAAATGGAAAGGACAAAAGCACAGAAAAATTCCTTAAAGAGATTGCTCTCGGTTCGGGAGGTAGATTATAGAAAGGGAAGGTGTTAGCACCCTTTCTATCCATGGTTATCCATGGGCTCTTAGATACTTGCTCATTGTGTTTTCAAAATGGTTTGTTTGCTTTTCAACTGTGGGTTTTAAAAAGTTTCTTTGAAAATTCCAGTTCGACTCTTGTATCAGTCCTCAAGAGTGTTTGAAAAATTGCTTTCGAAAGCTTTTTGAAAAGGTGTCGGTGTGAAAAGTATTTTTGAATTTTGTTTTGAAATTTAGAGCAAGTATCTACGAGTCATCTACCTACCCTAAGGAATTCGTCTGTGTAAATGTCCTTTGAAGTAGTGCCATCCCACCATTGAGAGGTAGGTAGCACCACCGTTGGAGGCGTTCGGGTCAATTCGAGGTTCGGGACATGGTGATCACCAGAGCAATGGGAAGACACCTTAGAAGCTACCCTCATGCCAGGTTCCCGGATCATGAGGACTTACTAAGACATCCTCTACTCGACGATCACCTTTCGAAGGCAAGGCAACAGTGAGGCGTACCCTAAGGGTGGTGTGTGCGATTTATGTGTCGTTTTCATTGATATTTGTCTTGTCATGTTATGGTGTTCTACGCTTGATTTTATTTAAGGCCATACATTCTTTCATGCTTTTTGTTAACAGTTAAAAAATTGCGAGGAAAAGTAAATCTAAAGCTATTACAAATGGCGCGGGTCCACATCGCCAAAATTAACCGGACCCGATTTGACAGAAAAGTAAAGAAAGCAAAAGAAATAAAAGTGCGAGAAGTAAATGTTACAAAGCTTCGGGAGAGATACATAATTATTTAAGCGGAAAAAGAAATAAGTATGCGAAATTAAACAATTAAAAATATGGGCGTTGGACCCTTTTGCAAAAAATTAAAATTACATGAATTAAAATTAAAATTAGAAGAAAATGTTTTTGGTATTTTTATGTTTTTTAAGATTTAATAGAAAAAGAATTAATTAAAACTAAAATAAAATGTTAAACCTAGTTCTAATTATTTTTTAAGTTATTAAGAAAAATATTGAAGTTTTTAACCTAAATTAACCCTAAATTATTTTCATGCAAATTTAATTATAAAAAATAAAATAAATATTATTATTGTGAAAAAGAAATATTAAAAAAGAATAAAAATTAACTAAACCTAATTCTACATTTTTTAGATTTTATTATGAAAAGAATTAAAATTGTAACCTAATTTAAAACTAATTAATTACATGCTAATTTATTTACAAGAAAATATCAAAATAAGTAATCATTATATTTTTTATCTTTTTCTGAGTTTTTTTTATGTGTTTTATATTTTGTAAAAAAAATAATTAATTAAATTAAAACAATAAAGCAAATAAAACAATAATTGAAAAAATAAAATATGAAGAAAAAATAAAAAGAATTGCAAACCAGGGGGGGGGGGTAGTCCCCAAATGGAGGTATGCTTTTAGAAATCCAGGCCCATTAAGGAGCTGGCCTTGTTGACTTTTCCTGGGAACGTACACCTGCACTGACTTGGGTTCACCGTGTTCTCCAATCTGCACCTTTGGATTGCTCTTGAGATGAACGTGGCAAGGCCTGATTTTGAGGCGCATGGTGTACCTTGAACGTTAGCGCTGCATAGGAATGGTTATTGCAAAATAATATGACAAATTATACAGACCTGGGGCTCGAACCCAGGTCTTGGACGTTATTACAATCAACGCTTGCCAGCTGAGCCACACAATGAATTTGTTATATAATCAACAAACAAATAATATAAAAAGAAAGTGGATTAATGCTGGCAAACGCGCGCGAATTTTTGAACACGCCAATCAACGTATGCCACGACCTCGTCTTCTTCACGTGTTCCTGAAAACAAAAACATGAGGCAACGGTTTTCTATGCGTTGCTTAAGGTCAGTTTCAAGAAAATAGCGACTAGCGCTATGGTGTCCATAAATTGGGCGCGATAGGTGTTTCCTCTTCGTCTGAACGTGCTGAAGCTAATGGTGGTGGTTTGGAGTCTCAATTTTACAGTACCTGAAAACCCCTAATTTACAGTTCTATAAACCCTAAAAGTTATCAATGGCAAATCTCCAAATATGGCACGAAAACGAAATTAAACCACATGGTTAGTTTCAAAACTTCACAAGGAACATGAATCTACAATTAAAATGCTATGAGGATGTCTAGAAATTAAAATACGATCATGGACTTTTCTTGATACAGTTTGAGTTTGTTTTACCAATTTTTGGCGTGATGATGGATGATTCTGATTGGAATTCGTTCAGGAACCTTCAAGGAAGCTAATGGAATGGTTCTTGTGCTTTGAATCGACCTAAAAAGCTGTTTTCAGAATTGAGTTTTTTAGAGAATTTTCCAAAGTTTGTCAATGGCTTTCTTGCGCAGTTTTTTGTGTATTAGCATTAGGTTTTCACTCAGGCTTATGTACTGAATAGATTAGGTTAACAAAATTGATCCAAATATCTTTCATTCATGGATTTGGAGATTTGATTTTTCACCATTATGTTTTCAATCTTTTCCATGTGCTCTTGTATCAATTATGCTCAAATCAAATCAAATCTTCCTATTTTTGAATGTGCACGAAATATTGAGGGCAAAACATGCATGAAAAGATTTATTAGGTCAAGTTATATATTTTTCACATATTTAAATGATTTAAATGAATTAATATGAATAATAATTCAAATAAATAAATAAAAAATGAGAAAATACTTCCCTTTGGGCCAAGTGGTCGTGCACATGCTTGGAATGATGAATCATGGAAGAAAAATGGGCCCATTAGCATTTTTAGGTCATTTGAATCAATGTTGACTTTTCAAAATATCCAAAAATTTCCCAACTTCCACAAGGCATAACTTGCTCAACGTTTAAGCTTTTCTCATGTTCTTGGACATTTTGGAAAGGTCTTGGAGTCCTCTAACCAATGTCTTTGGTCCCATGTCATTTTGATTTACCAATCTCAAGTTATGGCCTTTGACTTAAAGTCCCTTTTTGTTGACTTTTGAAAATGACCTATAATGTTGAAATTGATAACTTTTTGTGAGAGCATTTCTTGGACTTGAAGTATGAAGATGAGTTGTAGTAAATGTCTTTCTCTTCAAAATGAGCTTTGGATGGAATTTTTCTGATAATCCATGTGAAAGTTATGCCCTGGTCAATTTCAGTTGACTTTTTCAGCTGTCCAAATAAGGAAACTTTTGCATCTTTGATGATTTCTGAGCCAAATTTTGAGAATCATGATCAAGCATTGATCCAATGATGTTTGTGGCTTCAAAATGATATGTTGACCAAAAATTTGAACTTTTGACTGCCAAATGACCATTTTGCCCCTACAGTTGACTGTAGTGCAATTTAGGGTTTTGACTGTGCAATTTTGTACTGAATGCCTTGAAACTTGATATGAGGACACTTGACCATATTTGTAGGCATGTGAGACTTGATTGGGCCCTTGATAACTTCCTTTTCTTGATCAGAACACAAACCCTAGTTTTGACTGTATAGGAGACCTTTGCACTGTGCAACCCTTGGGGAATTTTGTGACCTTGACTTGATAAATCTTAAAGAATATGGGAGGGCAAATTTTGGGGTACAACAGTTGCCCCTGTTCAATCTTCTTAGACCTGAGGATGCAGATTGGCTGACGTGCCCTTCGTAATCCGAAGGTGGAAGATGATTGAACACTAGAGTGCCCAGAAATTTGCGCTCACATGTTAGCAGTGTGATGGGGGAATGGGCTTATAGATGCCATTTGGTGATTGCTGGATAGGATGATGGGCTTATAGATGCCATCTGGATGTTGATCGCGTAAGAGATTCCTTAGCGAGAACCTGCATACCTGCAAAAAGAACAAATGAGTACCTGACACGTTGCAGGAGCTGATTTTCAGATGCTTGGTATAGATATATCCTGACTGGTTGCAGGAGCTGAGTCTGGAGCTTTAAACGGCGATGAATGAACCAGGGATGGTTACTAACTTGCATGAATGGTAAGAGAACCTTGGGTGATTTTAACTTCAACAACGCTCGTCGAGAAAAATCTTGGGTGTCTTCTACTGGGATAAGAATCAGGAAGATCTTCGGGTCGATCTGACTAAACCAAAGAAGGCCTTTGACTGGATAAGCATCAGGAAAATCTTGGGGTCGACTTAACTGAACCGGTCTAGGTCTTGGAATATCTTCAACTGGATAAGCATCAGGGAGATCTTAGGGTCGATCTGACTGAACCAGAGAAGGCCTTTGACTGGATAAGCATCAGGAAAATCTTAGGGTCGATTTAACTGAACCGGTCTAGGTCTTGAAATATCTTCAACTGGATAGGCATCAGGGAGATCTTAGGGTCGATCTGACTGAACCAGAGAAGGCCTTTGACTGGATAAGCATCAGGAAAATCTTAGGGTCGATTTAACTGAACCGGACAAGGTCTTGGAATATCTTCAACTGGATAAGCATCGGGGAGATCTTAGGGTCGATCTGACTGAACCAGAGAAGGCCTTTGACTGGATAAGCATCAGGAAAATCTTAGGGTCGATTTAACTGAACCGGACAAGGTCTTGGAATATCTTCAACTGGATAAGCATCAGGGAGATCTTAGGGTCGATCTGACTGAACCAGAGAAGGTCTTTGACTGGATAAGCATCAGGAAAATCTTAGGGTCGATTTAACTGAACCGGTCTAGGTCTTGAAATATGATTGAGAATTTCAACTGCATCTTTCCTGAAAGGTAAAGGTCAGTCGTATGCAATGCATGATATGGATCAAGCAATGATGTTCTCAACATAAATGAAATTTGTATGATATGATGCGTCTATGCATGCTATAATGATGTATGTGATGTCTTATGTATGTTTTTGTCTAGGAAAGTGAATCCTTGACGGGTGCCGGGAAGTCGTATCCTGGGCTGATGTTGAAGAGTAGATTTTGCTTCCGCTGGGGATGATAACTGCAAGAATACCGGTAGGAGAAGATGACTCCGTTGCGGGATAAACTTGGCAAATGGAAGAGTCTGCGGGGAGAAAAATACTCTAGCGACCATGCTGGGAAGCATTACTCTGTGGGAAGAGGGATGCCTTGCTGAGTGTAGATAATATTTTGCTGGGGATAGGAAGACTTTGTCGACGACGCTCTTTCCGTGGCTTTTGGCTGAGGATAACCCAGTTATATCCTGTTAAGGAAGTAACTCTTTGAATAAAGCCGGATGACGCGTTCGTGCTCTGCGAAGGATAAGCTTCCAGAATCTACTGGGGATAAGCTTTCTGCTTGGGGAGATGAATTCCAACTTTCCTGGGGAAACTGGATTGGACTCTTCTGGGGGAGTTTTGATATGCTGGGGGAAGGGATTCCTTTGAATGTTGGTATACCGCCGGGGAACAATCTTTAGACCAAGACTGTCGGGGATGCTTGTTAAGAATATATGCTGCTGGGGAAGGTATTGAGATCTACGGGAGGATACCCAACTTCCTTTTGATAGTTTTGCTTGGAGAAGAGTGTATTGTTTTGCTGAACCGCTCTCTGGGGAATTAAGGTATCTGGTTATGTTCTTTAGCTGAACCTACCTTGGTACCTTGGAGGATAGAACAATTGGACTGCTCAGACAAATCTTTATTGCCCCTGTTTCTAGTGTCACCTGCAATTAATTCCTTTGTTTCGTATGCAAATATTTATGAGTTAGCAAATTATTGTCAATGCATATATCACAAATTGAACCTTGGACGTTCTTCGCAAAACAAAACAGAAAAAGAAAAACACTTGGCACGTTTAACTGAAAAGTATATTTGTATTGATTTTGAATGGCCTGCGAATAGGCGTTTTGTGTACAAGAGGCTGACGTCCTAGTAAGAGGAACGCCGCCGAATAAGAGAGTTTATACAAATTTTGTACAAAAGAAAGTAAAACAGCTGTGTGAAATGAATGATCCCACTGGGTTTCAACTCTGCTATTGCCTTTATAACTCCGAGCGTCTCATCACTTGATGACCTTGGTTGAAGGTGAAGCTGACTGATCGATGCCGTCTGAACTTGATGTAGATACCGGATTCTGGATGCAAAGTGATCCAATGAGACATAGTATTACGCTTTTATCCATAATTTTTGCCTGGACCGCCCTTTCGGGTTTTCAGTCCACCGGGATACCCATTTTTGCCCAAGCCGCCTTTTCAGGTTTTCGACTTGCCGGGTGTACAGATTTTTCATTTTCATCCCTTCATTTTGCCCGAACCCTTTTGGTTCGACGGGAAGCCCTAATTTTTGCCTAGGCATGTCAGCCTAGCGGGTCTTTTTTCATGTGTAGTATTTTTTTACTATGTCTGCATTGGCGGGGTGAGGAAGGTCGTCACCATCCATATTGGTCAATATCATGGCTCCTCCTGAAAACACATGTTTAACCACAAATGGCCCTTCGTACGTAGGGGTCCATTTGCCCCTGGGATCACTCTGAGGAAGAATGATTCGCTTGATTACCAGATCCCCAACTTGATATTCCTGTGGTCTGACCTTTTTGTTAAATGCCCTGATCATCCGTTTCTGATACGTCTGACCATGACAGATAGCAGCAAGTCTCTTTTCGTCAATGAGGTTGAGTTGATCAAGTCGTGTCTGGATCCAATCATCTTCGTTCAGATTTGCATCCTTCATTATCCGGAGAGAGGGAATTTGTACTTCGATCGGTAAGACTGCCTCCATACCATAAACCAGAGAGAAAGGAGTTGCCCCGGTTGACGTCCTAGCTGAGGTGCGGTACCCATGCAGAGCGAACGGTAACATCTCGTGCCAATCTTTGTAAGTTACTGTCATTTTCTGCACGATCTTCTTGATGTTCTTGTTAGCTGCCTCTACAGCCCCATTCATCTTCGGTCTGTAAGGAGAAGAATTGTGGTGCTGTATCTTGAACTGTTCGCAGAGCTCATCAATCATCTTATTGTTCAGATTGGTGCCGTTGTCTGTAATTATCCTTTCTGGGACGCCGTACCGACAAATCAGGTTATGCCGAATGAACCGTGCCACAACAGTCTTGGTTACCGTAGCATAGGATGCTGCCTCAACCCACTTCGTAAAATAATCAATCGCCACTAAGATGAAGCGATGCCCATTAGATGCCGTAGGTTTAATCTCGCCGATCATGTCTATGCCCCACATTGCAAACGGCCAAGGCGCAGTCAGAACATTCAGGGGAACTGGAGGAACATGCACTTTGTCTGCATAAATCTGGCATTTGTGGCATGTCCTGGAGTGTTGGTAGCAGTCAGATTCCATTGTGGACCAGTAATATCCTGCCCGTAGGATCTTCTTAGCCATAGTGTGTCCACTGGAATGTGTACCAAAGGTCCCTTCATGTAGCTCTTCCATGATCCTTTCTGCTTCAGTCTTATCCACACAACGCAGTAAGGTTGAATCATGGTTTCGCTTATACAAGATGCCGTTGCTAAGGAAGAACTTGGCTGCAAACCTCCTTAGGAATTTCTTATCATTGACAGAGGCACCTTCAGGGTATTCCTGAGCTTCCAGATATCTCTTCACTTCGTGGTACCAAGGCTTCTCAGTCACCAATTCAGTTTCGAGATCACAACAGTATGCCGGTTCGTCCAGTTTCCAGATGATGATCCGGGGAGCCTCATTATCCCATTTGACCTTGAACATTGAAGACATTGTAGCTAACGCGTCCGCTAACTGATTTTCTTCTCTTGGAAAGTGTTCAAAGGTTATCTCTGTGAAGTGGGGTATCAGGGTCAACACACATTCTCTGTAAGGGATCAGGTTTGGATGTTTCGTATCCCACTCCCCTTTGATCTGATTGATCACAAGAGCGGAATCTCCGAAGACACTTAGAAATTTGATCCTTAGGTCGATCGCAGCTTGAAGACCCATGATGCACGCCTCATACTCCGCCATGTTGTTGGTACAGTTGAAACATAGCCGGGAAGTGAGTGGAGTATGAGTACCTTGAGGAGATATGATTATGGCGCCGATACCATTTCCCAAAGCATTGGAGGCTCCATCAAAGTGCATAGACCATCGGGATCCTGGTTCAGGTCCTTCATCCGGTCCAGGTACTTCACAATCAGTTACAATCATGATGCTTTCATCCGGAAATTCGAAGTTCATTGATTGGTAGTCATCTACAGCTTGATGTGCTAAGTGGTCTGCCAATACACTTCCCTTGATGGCTTTTTGGGTCGTGTACTGAATGTCGTATTCCGTCAAGATCATTTGCCATCTTGCAATCCTCCCAGACAGAGCAGGCTTTTCGAATATGTACTTTATAGGATCCATTTTTGAGATCAACAAGGTAGTGTGAATCAGCATATACTGTCTCAGCCGGCGAGCAGCCCATACCAAAGCGCAGCAAGTTTTCTCAAGCAGTGAGTATCGGGTCTCACAGTCGGTAAACTTTTTGCTAAGGTAATAAATGGCATGCTCTTTTCGGCCAGACTCGTCATGCTGCCCCAGCACAAACCCCATTGAGTTGTCAAGCACTGTCAGGTATAGTATCAGAGGTCTCCCTTCAACCGGTGGCATAAGGATAGGTGGTTCTTGGAGATACTCTTTGATTCTGTCGAAAGCAGCCTGACATTCATCGTTCCAACGTACTACCTGATCTTTCTTCAGCAGCTTGAAGATTGGCTCACAGGTAGCAGTCAGATGTGAGATGAAGCGAGCAATGTAATTCAGGCGTCCTAAAAAGCCTCTGACCTCTTTCTCTGTCTTGGGAACTGGCATCTCTTGAATAGCTTTGACCTTAGCAGGGTCCACTTGAATACCTTTATCACTGACCACGAAGCCTAGCAACTTTCCAGATCTTACCCCGAAGGTGCACTTGTTCGGGTTTAATCTCAGCTTGTACAGTTTCAACCGGTCGAACAACTTCTGCAGATGATCTAGGTGCTCTTCCTCAGTCTGGGACCTAGCGATCATATCGTCAACATACACCTCTATCTCGTGATGGATCATGTCATGAAATAAGGCAACCATGGCACGTTGGTAGGTTGCCCCAACGTTCTTTAATCCAAATGGCATGACCTTGTAACAGAAGGTGCCCCACTGAGTAACAAATGTAGTCTTTTCCATGTCTTCAGGTGCCATCTTGATCTGATTGTAACCGGAAAAGCCATCCATGAAAGAGAACACCTTATGTTGAGCTGTATTATCAACAAGGACATCAATGTGAGGTAAAGGGAAGTCATCCTTGGGGCTGGCCCTGTTCAGATCCCTGTAGTCGACACACATTCTGACCTTACCGTCCTTCTTAGGTACCGGCACCACATTAGCAACCCACTGAGGGTAAGAAGTCACTGCAAGGAACCCAGCATCAAACTGTTTCATAACCTCGGCTTTAATCTTCTCCGACATCTCTGGACGCATCCGACGGACCTTTTGCTTAACTGGGGGGCAGTCTTCCTTAGTTGGCAAATGATGGACCACAATATCGGTATCCAACCCAGGCATGTCTTCGTAGGACCAGGCAAAGATCTCCATATAATCATGTAGCATCTTGGTTAACCGTTGCTTCACGCTGAGCTCTAGGTTGGCACCAATCTTTACCTCTTTTCTGTCTGCCTCAGTACCCAGGTTGATAGTTTCCACTGGCTCTTCATGGGGTTGAATTGCCCTCTCTTCCTGAAGCAACAGTCTTGCAAGCTCGCCAGGCACTTCGCAATCATCTTCACCTTCATCTTCGGCTAAGTTGATCGGATTTTCGAAGTCATAACGGGCAGTAGCAGAGTTGTTATCAGTGAGATCCAGAGTGGATTGGAACCTGTATGAGTGAGTGTGTGTGTGTAAATACAGCTGTTTTGAAAATTATGTAAAGGAAAAGAAAGACAGAAAAGGAGCACAATATTTGCAATGCGAAAAAAACGTCCAAGATTTTCATTCATGATATATGAAATGACAGTTTGTATGCCCTCACAAATAGAACCACGGTGCCTCGGGTAAGACACCGGGCCATAGAGTTTATTATTGTTTATTACAAAATAACAAAACATAGGAATTCATTACTTAGTAACAAGAGAAACAGATAAGTTGTCCTTTGCACTCCAATTGTTAGGTCCGCCGTCGGTTGCCGGGTAGATCCAGCTATCAAACTCAGCATCGTCCACTTCGTCTTCGTCCTCAATAGCATTTACCCCATGAGCAGGCAGGGGAGCCGTCACCACATTAGGCTTCTCAGATGCCTCAAACTGTACCTCCTGGGCGTCAATAAGGTCCTGCAGCTTGTTCTTTAACGCCCAACAGTCATCAGTAGAGTGCCCCGGGCTGTCTGAATGGTAGGCACAACGAGCATTCAGATTGTACTTGGGAGATGCGGTATTTGGAAACTTCAGCGCCTCCCTGACAGTCACTAAATTGGTTGAGAGCAACTGTGGCAGGATCTGCGACAAAGTCATGCTTAAGCGGGTGCATTCTCTCCGGGGTCTTTCAACCTTTTGAGGGTTATTTGGCCGGGGAGCGGCAGCAGGCTTAGCAATCATTACCGCACTGACAGATTGGCGGTACTCATGTCTCTCTGATTTCCTGGAACCATATACGGCACTAGACTCCTTCTTGAAGGGTTTCTTTTCCGAACTAGATGATGTACCTTTCGCAATTTTTCCAGATTTTAACCCAGCTTCAATCCTCTCTCCAGTCAAGATTAGATCAGTGAACCCAGCAGAAGAATTCCCAATGAGATGGTTGAAAAATGGCCCAGATAGGGTCCCCAAGAACATGTCCACCAACTCCCGATCAGTCAACGGTGGCTGCACCCTGCCAGCCAGGTCTCTCCACTTCTGAGCGTACTCCTTAAAACCTTCGCTTGCACCTAGCGACATACCCTGGAGTTGGGTACATGTGGGGGCAAGGTCGGCATTATATTGATACTGCTTGTAGAAAGCAGTAGCCAACTCCTCCCAGTTACGAACCTTGGTCCCATCCAGCTGATAGAACCATTCGAGATGAGTCCCTGAAAGACTCTCCTGGAAGAAGTGGATCCATAAATTCTTATCCGCAGAGTACGGCTGAATTTTTCGAACATAGGACCTCAGATGCAGCTTGGGACAAGACGCCCCGTCATACTTGGAGAAGGAGGGTGGTTTGAACTTGTGGGGGATAATCACACCAGTTGACAAACCCAGATCTCCGAAATCCAGCCCAGGTACCTGTTGAACCTCCATAGCTTTCAACCTATCCTCCAATTGCTTATATCTGTCGTCTGCAGGAGGGTACTGCTCTTCATCAAAATCTGTCTCGTTGTCGGAGACTACCGGACTAGGGACCTTTACTTCTGCCTGAGAAGGACTCTTGCCAACAGAAGAACCAGCCTCTTCATGCTGCAGAGTATTACCAAACCTTCGTCCCGAGTTGAACAGAACAGTTCTTCTCTTCTTCTTCTTCTCCTTCTTCAGGAGCATAGCCTTCAGTTCTTCTTGGCCTTGAGCCAGACCCTTGATTAATTCTTGAAACTGCGCATTCTGCGCCTGAAGAGCCTTGATTGATGTCTCAGTTGATGCAGATTTGGGATTCATGATGCTGAAATAAACAGCGAAGAACTGTAAGCAACCTGAAAAGAGGAAAAACCTGCTATGCACATGATGAATGAGATGTGTTCATGCAATGCATTCAAGGGTTCGAAAATTCAAATTTGTTGTAGACAAAAAGGAACACCCGTTATCATTAAAGAAATCATTGTTTAATACATCAAAGCCTCATGGGCAAAAGTACAAAAATCAAATCAATCCCAGAATACACTGCGCATCCTCTTTGGAGCTATGTAAGTGTTGAGATTCCTCTCCTCATGCAACAGGCGGGTGAGTTCCAAGACCTTCTTTTCACTGGCATGTAGACTAGTCTCAAGAGAATTCCTTTCCTCCTTAAGCTGGATCCAGCTCTTCTGCATCTCTTCCCAGGATGTGGGCATGTCAGGGTGCTGAATAGTATGGGATACTTCCCCTTCCAGGACTGGTTCCTTGATTACTGGGAGCATGTGAGGATAAGGCATCACTAACTTCTGAGAGCGGGCGCGTACCCACTTGAGATAAGGTTCCAACGGGATGGAATTCCTGTGCCCCAATGTCTTGCTATCTATCCTACTTGGCATCCTCCAAGCTCTGATAAATCTCTGGCGAAGTCCTTGAGTATCATTGTCGAAGTCAAAAACTATGTCAGGAATTAACATGTCATGAGGACCATCCCTCCGAGCATAACCAAACTGTCTCCAAGCCAGGCATGGGCTATAAGTAATACCTCCTCTGATTCCAAGTAAAGGAACATTAGGGTACTCCCCGCAACGATCAATGATAGTGACATCTTCTCTAGACCTAGGGCACCAATGTATATCTGCATGTGTGAGAGTCATCAACCGTGGTGACCACCTCAAACCCCGCTCATTCTTCAGGACTGATTGTGGAAGGTGCGAAATAAACCACCTTCCCAGGAGAGGAGTGCAACACATAAGGACACCCCTTTTTCTCATGGTTCGAGTGTAACATGAGTGAAGGATGTCCCCCAGCAACGTAGGTATAGGATTCCTGGACATAAAGATCTGAACAGCACTGATATCAATAAGCTGATCTGGGTTAGGGAACAACACCAAACCATAGACAAGGAGGGCCACAACCTCTTCAAAATCTTGCAAGTCAAGGGAGTTCCAACATTCATGGGCCTTTTCAAAAAGAAACTTGGCTAAGAACCCTTTGATGCCACTTCTAACTTCCCAATGTCCCTTGAGGTCAGATGGCTGTAGGTGCAAGGCTTTAGCAATCTCTTCAAGCTTAGGTTCCTTTTCTGTACCGTTGAAGGGTAGCTGATCAAGGATAGGGATCTTCAGGAGCCGGGAGAACTCCTCCAATGTAGGTACCAACTGATAGTCCAAGAAGGTGAAACAATGATGCAGAGGGTCAAAGAATTGGAACAGGACCTTAATCATATCTTCCTCAATGTTGGTGTTGACCAAGCTGATGAGGCTTCCATGTCTTTCACTAAATGAAGAGTTCTCAGGAATCCTGGATATAAGCTCCTTAAGCTGAGGAGGGATCCTTACAAGACTGACTTGAATTGTCTTTCTACGAACAGTTTCCATGTCCTACAAAACAAGAACAAAGATGAAAATTCGAACCCCTGAAATGGTTAGTCAATGCATATGATGCTGGATGATGTCATGATGCTATGATTAAACACACCACAGATATTTACAAAGACAAACATGTAAGGCACACAAGGCACACAAGACAAGCCCTTAAGGTTTAAGGCCAGCATGGGGTCTGGGTAGTACCCTCTTGAAGTTGGTGGGTTCAACCTGTCCTAATCAAAGTAACCGGGTTCTAAGGTTCCCAATATCACGGGATTGCTTTCATTGTTCATCGTTTCGATTTAGCCACTGAACTGGCGACCGAAATATTCCAGGAAAGCAACCCTCAATTGAGTGTAGTATCGAGTATCAACCAACCTCGGACTGCACCAAAGTCAGTTATCTCACTACCCTAAAGAGACCAAGATAGTTCAATTAAGGTTCCTAAGGTCTGTTGATGCTTCACGACACCACGCGGAGGCCCCGTACTCTCCTTGACTGAACTCAAGGGTTACCGGTACACACCAAAGTGCCACATCAACGTAGCAGACTGTTTCAACCATGTCGGTATACCCCGCACAGTTCCCTCACAGCCTTGTTGCTACTTTCTAAGAAGGTATCCCCCAGATCCGGGTTAGGATCTATAGAACTCCCAAGACAATCCCACAATTTAAAGCAAGCAAAGAAAGCAATTGAAAACATAGTTATGACCTAGCCCTAAGGTACACCTCACTTTAAGTTTAAGTCCCCAGCAGAGTCGCCAGTTCTGTGATCGGTGGATCTGGAACTGACTGTTTAACGCTGGTTCGCAAAATGTCGCGGAAGCAAGAGTCGCCACCGTCTTTTATTTTCTCCAAATGGAAAGGACAAAAGCACAGAAAAATTCCTTAAAGAGATTGCTCTCGGTTCGGGAGGTAGATTATAGAAAGGGAAGGTGTTAGCACCCTTTCTATCCATGGTTATCCATGGGCTCTTAGATACTTGCTCATTGTGTTTTCAAAATGGTTTGTTTGCTTTTCAACTGTGGGTTTTAAAAAGTTTCTTTGAAAATTCCAGTTCGACTCTTGTATCAGTCCTCAAGAGTGTTTGAAAAATTGCTTTCGAAAGCTTTTTGAAAAGGTGTCGGTGTGAAAAGTATTTTTGAATTTTGTTTTGAAATTTAGAGCAAGTATCTACGAGTCGTCTACCTACCCTAAGGAATTCGTCTGTGTAAATGTCCTTTGAAGTAGTGCCATCCCACCATTGAGAGGTAGGTAGCACCACCGTTGGAGGCGTTCGGGTCAATTCGAGGTTCGGGACATGGTGATCACCAGAGCAATGGGAAGACACCTTAGAAGCTACCCTCATGCCAGGTTCCCGGATCATGAGGACTTACTAAGACATCCTCTACTCGACGATCACCTTTCGAAGGCAAGGCAACAGTGAGGCGTACCCTAAGGGTGGTGTGTGCGATTTGTGTGTCGTTTTCATTGATATTTGTCTTGTCATGTTATGGTGTTCTACGCTTGATTTTATTTAAGGCCATACATTCTTTCATGCTTTTTGTTAACAGTTAAAAAATTGCGAGGAAAAGTAAATCTAAAGCTATTACAAATGGCGCGGGTCCACATCGCCAAAATTAACCGGACCCGATTTGACAGAAAAGTAAAGAAAGCAAAAGAAATAAAAGTGCGAGAAGTAAATGTTACAAAGCTTCGGGAGAGATACATAATTATTTAAGCGGAAAAAGAAATAAGTATGCGAAATTAAACAATTAAAAATATGAGCGTTGGACCCTTTTGCAAAAAATTAAAATTACATGAATTAAAATTAAAATTAGAAGAAAATGTTTTTGGTATTTTTATATTTTTTAAGATTTAATAGAAAAAGAATTAATTAAAACTAAAATAAAATGTTAAACCTAGTTCTAATTATTTTTTAAGTTATTAAGAAAAATATTGAAGTTTTTAACCTAAATTAATCCTAAATTATTTTCATGCAAATTTAATTATAAAAAATAAAATAAATATTATTATTGTGAAAAAGAAATATTAAAAAAGAATAAAAATTAACTAAACCTAATTCTACATTTTTTAGATTTTATTATGAAAAGAATTAAAATTGTAACCTAATTTAAAACTAATTAATTACATGCTAATTTATTTACAAGAAAATATCAAAATAAGTAATCATTATATTTTTTATCTTTTTCTGAGTTTTTTTTATGTGTTTTATATTTTGTAAAAAAAATAATTAATTAAATTAAAACAATAAAGCAAATAAAACAATAATTGAAAAAATAAAATATGAAGAAAAAATAAAAAGAATTGCAAACCAGGGGGGGGGGTAGTCCCCAAATGGAGGTATGCTTTTAGAAATCCAGGCCCATTAAGGAGCTGGCCTTGTTGACTTTTCCTGGGAACGTACACCTGCACTGACTTGGGTTCACCGTGTTCTCCAATCTGCACCTTTGGATTGCTCTTGAGATGAACGTGGCAAGGCCTGATTTTGAGGCGCATGGTGTACCTTGAACGTTAGCGCTGCATAGGAATGGTTATTGCAAAATAATATGACAAATTATACAGACCTGGGGCTCGAACCCAGGTCTTGGACGTTATTACAATCAACGCTTGCCAGCTGAGCCACACAATGAATTTGTTATATAATCAACAAACAAATAATATAAAAAGAAAGTGGATTAATGCTGGCAAACGCGCGCAAATTTTTGAACACGCCAATCAGCGTATGCCACGACCTCGTCTTCTTCACGTGTTCCTGAAAACAAAAACATGAGGCAACGGTTTTCTATGCGTTGCTTAAGGTCAGTTTCAAGAAAATAGCGACTAGCGCTATGGTGTCCATAAATTGGGCGCGATAGGTGTTTCCTCTTCGTCTGAACGTGCTGAAGCTAATGGTGGTGGTTTGGAGTCTCAATTTTACAGTACCTGAAAACCCCTAATTTACAGTTCTATAAACCCTAAAAGTTATCAATGGCAAATCTCCAAATATGGCACGAAAACGAAATTAAACCACATGGTTAGTTTCAAAACTTCACAAGGAACATGAATCTACAATTAAAATGCTATGAGGATGTCTAGAAATTAAAATACGATCATGGACTTTTCTTGATACAGTTTGAGTTTGTTTTTACCAATTCTTGGCGTGATGATGGATGATTCTGATTGGAATTCGTTCAGGAACCTTCAAGGAAGCTAATGGAATGGTTCTTGTGCTTTGAATCGACCTAAAAAGCTGTTTTCAGAATTGAGTTTTTTAGAGAATTTTCCAAAGTTTGTCAATGGCTTTCTTGTGCAGTTTTTTGTGTATTAGCATTAGGTTTTCACTCAGGCTTATGTACTGAATAGATTAGGTTAACAAAATTGATCCAAATATCTTTCATTCATGGATTTGGAGATTTGATTTTTCACCATTATGTTTTCAATCTTTTCCATGTGCTCTTGTATCAATTATGCTCAAATCAAATCAAATCTTCCTATTTTTGAATGTGCACGAAATATTGAGGGCAAAACATGCATGAAAAGATTTATTAGGTCAAGTTATATATTTTTCACATATTTAAATGATTTAAATGAATTAATATGAATAATAATTCAAATAAATAAATAAAAAATAAGAAAATACTTCCCTTTGGGCCAAGTGGTCGTGCACATGCTTGGAATGATGAATCATGGAAGAAAAATGGGCCCATTAGCATTTTTAGGTCATTTGAATCAATGTTGACTTTTCAAAATATCCAAATATTTCCCAACTTCCACAAGGCATAACTTGCTCAACCTTTAAGCTTTTCTCATGTTCTTGGACATTTTGGAAAGGTCTTTGAGTCCTCTAACCAATGTCTTTGGTCCCATGTCATTTTGATTTACCAATCTCAAGTTATGGCCTTTGACTTAAAGTCCCTTTTTGTTGACTTTTGAAAATGACCTATAATGTTGAAATTGATAACTTTTTGTGAGAGCATTTCTTGGACTTGAAGTATGAAGATGAGTTGTAGTAAATGTCTTTCTCTTCAAAATGAGCTTTGGATGGAATTTTTCTGATAATCCATGTGAAAGTTATGCCCTGGTGAATTTCAGTTGACTTTTTCAACTGTCCAAATAAGGAAACTTTTGCATCTTTGATGATTTCTGAGCCAAATTTTGAGAATCATGATCAAGCATTGATCAAATGATGTTTGTGGCTTCAAAATGATATGTTGACCAAAAATTTGAACTTTTGACTGCCAAATGACCATTTTGCCCCTACAGTTGACTGTAGTGCAATTTAGGGTTTTGACTGTGCAATTTTGTACTGAATGCCTTGAAACTTGATATGGGGACACTTGACCATATTTGTAGGCATGTGAGACTTGATTGGGCCCTTGATAACTTCCTTTTCTTGATCAGAACACAAACCCTAGTTTTGACTGTATAGGAGACCTTTGCACTGTGCAACCCTTGGGGAATTTTGTGACCTTGACTTGACAAATCTTAAAGAATATGGGAGGGAAAATTTTGGGGTACAACAATGTCCCTCGCTCATACGGACATCCTTTGGAGTTCTAAAGATATGGAAAGGGTAGATGTCATTGATCGGTGTGGGGAATACCCCAATGTTCCATTGCTTGGAATTAGAGGAGGAATAACCTATAATCCTTGTTTGGCCTTACAACAGTTTGGACGAGCTCGGAGAGACGGTCCTCATGAGCTGCTGCTTACAGACAATGTCTTTGACTTCAAGGGGGATGTTGAGGGACATCGCCACAGATTTATACGAGCCTGGGGCAGGGTGAACAGGTCTGACCCACATGAGCTAGGACTGGAGACTTCTCTCCCGATGCAACCCTATCTCCAGTGGGTTCGAGCCTGTGCTCAAAAGCTGGGGATGCCATATGAAGCTGTTTTGCCGGTGATTATAGAGCATACTGATGAAGAAGGTGTTCCTTATACAATCCTCCATCCTTATATGCCTACTGATCTAGGGGCATTGAAGAGATCTTGGATCCAGTTAAAGGAAGAAAGGGATACCTACAGAGAGAAGTATCATGAGCAGGAGAGGAAGATCCTGAAGCTTACAAGGCAGCTTGAGAATGAAAGGACAATCAACGATTATGTCAGCATGAAAGGAAAACGACCATGGGATTTCTGATGTCTTTTATTGTTCCTAGTTTAGATTTTCTTTTCAGTTTATTTCTTTTGTAACGCCTTGAAGGCATTGTTAAACATTGTTTCAAGTTTTAATCTAATAAAGTGTGTTTTATTTTGGTTTACAAATTTGAGTCTCCCTAAGTCTTTGAAATCATTTCATACACATTCCATTACCATGCACCTCATTACAGGTACCGTTACACATTTCTTATCTTCTTCGCTGTTTATTTCAGCACAACATGTCTTCTGAAACACCTACTGATCAAGCTATCAAGGCTCTTCAAGCTCAGAATGCTCAGTTCCAGGAAATGTTCTTGAACTTAGCCAAAGGGAAGCAAGATTTGAAGACTCTTATCTTGAAGGATAAGAAGAAGAAGAAGAAGAAGAAGAAGGTGGTTCTCCTGAATATGGGTCACAAATTTGGGAATATATTGCGAGAGGAAGTTGATCTATCTCATTCATCTGGAGGAGGAGAGAATCAAGAAGAAAGGAAGGGCCCTAGCCCTGTGGTTTCTGACAATGACACTGATTTTGATGAAGACCAATATCCTCCTGCTGAGGATAGGTATAAACAACTTGAAGTCTGTCTGAGTGCCATGGAGGTTCAGAAGGTCCCCGATTTGGACTTTGGAGATCTGGGGCTAGCATCTGTGGTGGTGATCCTACACAAGTTTAAAGCTTCTGTCTTTGCTAAGTATGATGGGGTATCCTGTCCGAAGCTACACCTCCGCTCATACGTCAGAAAGATTCAACCATACACTGCTGATAGGAACCTCTGGGTTCATTTCTTTCAAGATAGTCTATCAGGGACTCAACTGGAATGGTTCTATCAACTGGAAGGAGCTAATGTCCGCAACTGGGAGGACCTTGCTGATGTTTTTTACAAGCAATACCAGTATAATGCCGACCTTGCTCCCACACGTACTCAACTTCAGGGTATGTCTATGGGTGCGAGCGAAGGTTTTAAGGACTACGCTCAGAAATGGAGAGATCTGGATGGAAGAGTACAACCCCCTCTGTCTGATAGGGAGTTGGTGGATATGTTTATTGGGACTTTGTCTGGTCCATATTTCAATCATTTGATCGGTAGTTCATCGTCTGGGTTCATTGAATTGATTATGACTGGGGAAAGAGTAGAAGCTGGTATCAGAAGTGGCAAGATACAAAAAGGTGCTTCATCAAGTACAGGAAAGAAGCCTTTCAAGAAGGAATCTAGTGTCGTTTACAGCTCGAGGAGCCAAAATCGACTTGAGCACCGCCAAGCAGTGAACGCGGTGGTAATATCAAGACCTACTGTTGCCCCACAATGCAACAATCAGCAAAGGGTAGAGAGACCGCAAAGATAGTATACTCGGCTCAGTATGACTTTATCTCAAATTTTACCGCAATTGTTGAAGACTAACCTGGTGACTCTGAGGGAAGCTCCGAAGAATCCCAGTACCACCTCTCCGCTGTATAATCCAAACACCCGCTGTGCTTATCACTCTGATAGCCCAGGGCATGATACCAACAACTGCTGGGCCTTGAGGAATAAGGTGCAAGATTTGATTGAAGCTAAGGAAATTGAGTTTGATGCACCAGAAAAGCCTAATGTCATGACTGCTCCTATGCCCAAGCATGGAGTAAATGTTGTGGATGATGATTCGTTTGTGACCTTTGTGGAAGACATTTCTACTCCGTTGATGACTGTTAAGAAGAACTTATTATCAGCCGGTTTATTTCCGGGTTGTGGCGAAGGTTGCCATATGTGTTCCATCCTACCTGCTGGTTACCATTTATTGAAGTCAGGTGTTCAACGCCTGATGGATAACAAAGAGATCTTGTTCGAGAAAACTTTGGTTTCGTTGATTCCTGTTGAAGATGTTTCCATAATCACCATTTCCGCCAATTCTTCCAAGGCTTCCTCGAGAAAGCCTGTTAGGATTACATCTGTTCCGAGAGTTGCTCCTTTGATCATTACTATTCCTGGACCTATCCCTTACACTTCGGATAAGGCTGTCCCGTGGCACTATGGGGCCGACGTGTATTATCATGGGATTAAACAAGACTTGAAGGTTGAAGAGGCTGATACTGATGTCAGCAACATTGTCAAGGTCACCTGAAGCGGAAGACTCTTCTCTCCTAAGATTTCTCCTCCGACAATTAAAAAGCCTGTTGTCGTTCCACCTACCAAAACATCTGCTACTGTTCCAATTCTCACTCCAGTTATCACCCCTGTCGCCGAGTCGTCTGACACTAGGGGCAAAGAAGTTACAGGTGGGCCTGCCTGGATGGAGGCACCTAAAAAAGTCATTGTTGAAACCTCTAGGCAGGAGATGGAGGAAATTTTGAAGATTATCAAGAAAAGCGACTACAACGTAGTCGAACAGCTAGGGCAAACCCCGTCGAAGATCTCTATTGTGTCTTTATTGTTGTGCTCGGAAGCCCATGCTAAGGCCTTAATTGCTTTCCTTAAAACTGCGCATGTGCCGCAGGAAACATCTGCTGATCAATTATAAGACTGTGTGGCTAGTTTGACCGCTGACAACAGGTTGAGTTTCTCCGACGCATATCTGACTGCCAAAGGAAGGAATTATAATGATGCTCTGCACGTCTCAATCGAGTGCAGGGGCACTACTTTGGCCCACGTGCTGGTGGATACTGGGTCCTCATTAAATGTTTTACCCAAGAAAGCATTAGATCGGCTGGATTGTGAAGGGTTGGTTCTGAAGCCAAGTAATATTGTGGTTAGGGCCTTTGACGGGTCCAAAAGGATGGTACATGGAGAGGTGGATGTCCCTGTTAAGGTTGGTTCCCAGACTTTTGCGTCTACGTTCTATGTGATGGACATTCGACCTTCTTATTCTTGCTTGTTGGGTCGCCCATGGATTCATAAAGTTGGGGCAGTAACTTCTACGCTCCATCAGATGCTAAAATATCCAGTGAAAGGTAAGATTATTACGGTGCAGGGTGAGGAGGAATATATGGTAAGCCATCTTAATTCCTTTTGATATGTGGAGATGGATGGGGAGTTCATTGAAACCTCGTGTTAGAACTTTGAAGAAGTCCCCCAGACTCTGGCATCGACTGAAATTGCTGCTAACAAACCTCCAATGAAGATGGCTTCCCTTAAGGATGCTAGGGCTGTTGTTGAAAAAGGTGGGTGTGCGAATTGAGGCCAACTCCCTGACTTTGCACACAAGATTGACAAGTTTGGTTTGGGTTTTACTGCAGAAGCTCAAAGGGCTGTTCGGCGTGCGCAGATTGGAAGACCTCCCATGCATATCAGTAATCCATGAGTGAATGCAATTGAAGATGATGATGAAGAGTCAGATTTTGACAGCTGGATTTACCCGACTACCAACCGTGGCTTGAACAATTGGACGGCGAAGGACTTCGTGCCTGTTTCTTTTATTACACAGTAATAGACTTTTGTTTTGAGATTTGTAACAGACAATTTGAAACTTTTACGGCCCGATGCCTTGCCCGAGACACCGTGGCTTTGTTTGTGAGGGCTTATCATTTGTCATTTTCATATATCATCAATAAAGCATTGGATGTTTTCTTGCATTACAAATTTTGCGCTCCTTGTTTTTCTTTTCTACCTTGCAAAACAGCTATTTGTATTACACACACTCACATATCATAATACAGGTCCGCATCCACTCTGAATCCCACTGATAACGACTCTGCTACTGCCGGTTATGACTTCGAAAGTCCGATCAACCAAGCCGAGGACGAAGGTGAGGATGATTGTGAAGTGCCGGGGGAACTTGCTAGACTTTTACTCCAGGAAGAGAGGTCCATACAGCCGCATGAAGAGCCAGTGGAAACAGTAAATCTGGGTACCGTGGAAGACAGGAAAGAGGTCAAGATCGGTGCAAATCTGGAGTCTAGTGTCAAGCAACGGTTGATACAGATGCTGCATGACTGTGTTGAGATCTTTGCCTGGTCTTATGAATATATGCCTGGGTTGGATACTGATATTGTGGTTCACCGCTTGCCAACCAAAGAAGACTGTCCTCTAGTGAAGCAGAAGGTTCACCGAATGCGCCCCGAGATGTCTGAGAAAATCAAGGTGAGGTTATGAAACAGTTTGATGCCGTTTTTCTAGCAGTTACTTCTTACCCACAGTGGGTTGCCAACGTGGTTCCGGTGCCGAAGAAAGATGGTAAGGTTAGGATGTGTGTAGACTATAGGGATCTGAATAGGGCAAGTCCCAAGGATGATTTCCCTCTGCCTCATATCGATGTTCTGGTTGACAACACCGCACAACATAAGGTCTTCTCCTTTATGGATGGTTTTTCTGGTTACAATCAGATTAAGATGGTTCCCAAGGATATGGAGAAGACAACGTTCGTCACACAGTGGGGTACGTTTTGCTACAAAGTCATGCATTTCAGATTGAAAAATGCCGGGGTAACGTATCAGCGCGCCATGGTCGCTTTGTTCCACGACATCATTCATCATGAGATTGAGGTATACGTTGACGAAATAATTGCAAGGTCCCAGACTGAGGAAGAACATCTTGACCATCTTCAGAAGCTATTTGGCAGGTTGAAGTTGTACAAGCTGAGGTTAAACCCTAACAAGTGCACCTTCGGGGTGAGGTCTGGTAAGCTGTTGGGTTTCGTCATTAGTGATAAAGGTATTCAAGTGGATCCGGCAAAGGTGAAGGCTATACAGGAGATGCTAGCTCCCCGAACGGAAAAGGAAGTTAGAGGTTTTTTGGGACGTCTGAATTACATTTCCCGATTCATTTCACATATGACTGCTACTTGTGAGCCAATCTTCAAGCAGCTGAAGAAAGATCAAGTGGTAAGATGGAATGATGAATGTCAAGCCGCTTTTGAAAGGATCAAAGAATATCTCCAAGAGCCACCTATTCTGATGCCTCCAATTGAAGGGAGACATTTGATCTTGTACTTGACAGTACTCGACAATTCAATGGGGTGCGTGTTGGGGCAGCATGACGAGTCTGGCCGAAAAGAGCATGCTATTTACTACCTTAGCAAAAAGTTTACCGACTGCGAGACCCGATACTCGTTGCTTGAGAAAACTTGCTACGCTTTTGCATGGGCTGCTCGCCGGCTGAGACAGTATATGCTGAATCACACCACTCTATTGATATCAAAGATGGATCCAATCAAGTATATCTTCGAAAAGCATGCCTTGTCAGGAAGAATAGCAAGATGGCAGATGATCTTGACTGAGTATGACATCCAATACATGAACCAAAAGGTAATCAAGGGAAGTGTGTTGGAAGATCATTTGGCGCATCAGGCGGTAGACGACTACCAATCCATGAACTTTGAATTCACGGATGAGAACATCATGTTGGTAACCAACTGTGAAATACCTGGACCGGATGAAGGACCTGAGGAAGGATCCTGATGGTCTATGTACTTTGATGGAGCTTCAAACGCTTTGGGTAATGGCATTGGCGCCATGATCATCTCTCCTGAAGGCTGTCATACTCCGTTTACCGCCCGATTATGTTTTAACTGCACCAACAATATGGCGGAGTATGAAGCATGCATCATGGGCCTTCGTGCAGCTATTGACCTAAGGATCAAGTTCTTGAGTGTATTCGGAGATTCCGCTCTCGTGATCAGTAAGATTAAAGGCGAGTGAGATACGAAGCACCCAAATCTTATTCCTTACAAAGAGTATGTACTGACGTTGCTCCCATACTTCGAGGAGATAATCTTTGAACACTTCCCAAGAGAGGAGAACCAGCTAGCGGACGCGCTAGCTACAATGTCTTCTATGTTCAAGGTCAGGTGGGACAATGAGGCTCCCTAGATTACCATTGAGAGGTTGGACGAACCCGCACATTGATGCGATATTGAGACTGAAGAGGTAGCAGATAAACCCTGGTTTCATGAGGTAAAGAGGTATATTGAGGCTCAGGAATACCCCGAGGGTGCATCTGTTAATGACAAGAAGTTTCAGAGGAGGTTCGCGACGAAGTTCTTTATCAGTAATGGTATCCTTTACAAGCGTAACCATAACTCAACCTTACTGCGATGTGTAGATAAGAACGAGGCAGAAAGGATCATGGCAGAGTTACATGAAGGTACTTTCAGAACTCATTCCAGTGGACACACCATGGCAAAGAAAATCCTACGGGCATGATATTACTTGTCTACTATGGAATCCGATTGTTATCAGCATTCTCGGACTTGTTATAAGTGCCAAGTCTATGCCGATAAGGTGCACATACCTCCAATTCCTTTGAACATCTTGACAGCTCCTTGGCCTTTTTCAATGTGGGGTATCAATATGATTGGTGAGATCAGACCTACTGCGTCCAACGGGCATCGTTTTATCCTGGTAGCAATTGATTACTTTACAAAGTGGGTTGAAGCAGCTTCCTTTGCTACAGTAACCAAGAACATCGTGGCGCGGTTTATTCGGCACAATTTGATCTGTCGGTACGGTGTACCAAAGAGGATCATTACGGACAATGGTACAAATCTCAACAATATAATGATCACTGAGCTCTGCAAGCAGTTCAAGATACAACATCACAACTCTTCTCTCTACCAGCCAAAGATGAATGGGGCTGTCGAAGCGGCTAATAAGAACATCAAGAAGATGGTGCAGAAGATGACGGTGACATACAAAGAGTGGCATGAGATGTTACCATTCGCTCTTCATGGGTACCGTACCTCAGCGCGGACGTCAATAGGGGCAACACCCTATTACTTGGTATATGGTATGGAGGCAGTCTTTCCCATTGAAGTTCAGATACCCTCTCTTCGGATTATGAAGGATACAAGTCTAAGCGAAGACGACTGGATCCAGACCCGACTTGATCAGCTGAACTTAATCGACGAGAAAAGACTTACTGCTATTTGTCATGGTCAGACGTATCAAAAGCGGATGATCAAAGCATTTAACAAGAAAGTTAGACGACAAGAGTATCAAGTTGGGTATCTGGTCATCAAGCGCATCATTCTACCACAAGGTGATCCCAGGGGAAAATGGACCCCTACTTACGAAGGGCCATTTGTGGTTAAGAACATTTTCTCGGGAGGAGCTATGATTCTAACCAACATGGATGGTGATGACCTTCCTCACCCCGACAATGCAGACATAGTGAAAAAATACTACGCATAATCAAAGACCCGCTAGGTTGACTGGCCTAGGCAAAAATAAGGGCTTCCCGGCGAACTAAAAGGGTTCGGGCAAAAATAAGGGATGAAAATGAAAGAACTGTACACCCGACAAGTCGAAAACCTGAAAAGGCGACTTGGGCAAAAAAGGGTATTTTGGTGGACTGAAAACCCGAAAGGGCGGTCCAGGCAAAAATTAGGGATCAAAGCGTAACACTATGTCTCATTGGATCATCTTGCAACCAGACTTCGGTATCAACTATCAAGCTCGGACGACACTAATCAATCTGATCTACCTTCAACCAAGTAGCAAAGTGATGAGACGCTCAAAGACATAGGGGCAATAGCAGAGTTGGAACTCAGTGGGATTGTTCACATAACTGTTTTTCTTTGTTTTTCACAAATTGTGTAAATGCCATCTTTCGGCAGCGTTCTCTTACTAGGACGTCAGCCTCTTGTACAAAACCGCCTATTTACAGGCCAAACTTCAAAGTCAATACAATTCATTTTCGTAAAGAAATTTCAAATTGTTTTTCCTTTTTCTGTTTTGTTTTGAAAAGAACGTCCAATGTTCATTTTTGATATATGCATTTGACAATAATTGCTGCTCATGAATATTGACATATGAAACAAAAGACGATTACTCGTAATTTCAGAAACATGGGCAAACAAGAAATGTCTAGACCTTACAGTTGCTCTAATCACCAGGTACATGAATAAACCTAGCTGAAGAATGTGACTAAGGTACACTCACTCCGCGAAGAGTAAGAAAAGGACAGTGGTGTTAATTCTCCCTAGCTGAGGTTCGCAACCGCGAATAAGTCAGTAAGATTCACCCCAAAGTGGAGTTTATTTATCATCAGCACTAAAACATTATCCCCAGTGGAGTCCGGAAGATTATCCCCAGTGGAGTCTGGAAGATTATCCCCAGTGGAGTCCATAGGATTATCCCCAGTAGAGTCTGGAAGATTGTCCCCAGTGAAGTCGCCACTAAAAGATTATCCCCAGCGGAGTTCATTTCTTTCAAAAAACAGGAAATTCATCCCCAACAGAGTTATCATTGCCAACAACGGTAATTCATCCACAACCGAAGGTATTTCTCCAAGATCAGCAAATCCTCAGCAGAGCATTTCTTCCCCACAGAGTCATTTTCTCACCAATATATTCTCTAGCAGAATTATTCTTCCAATCATCTTCGATCGTTATCCACAGCGAACGAAACTCTTTCACTCTCCAGCAACAATCCAGGATTTATTTTCCCCAGCTAGAAAATATCATAAAACATTGCATGTCCATACATCATGACATGCACATACACACCATACAACACAATCTCATTTATTTTGAGAACATCATTGTCTGATACATATCATGCATTACATACAGCTAACCTTTACCTTTCAGGAAAGAATACAATCAAATTCTCACAAAGTTCAAGCTATGAAGCCCGGGTACGACCGAATAGTATCTTGACTTCTACAGCATATTGTAAAGCCTGGAGAACGGCCGGATAACAGTATCAGACTACCGCGAAGCCTGGATTACGACCAGATAATGGTATCTCTTAAAAGCAAGCTATGAAGCCCGGATCACGACCGGATAATAGTTTAATCCCCAGCAAGCCGTGAAGCCCGGATTACGACCAGATAGCAGCTCAGCAGTTACCATGAAGCCTGGATTCGACCAGATAATGGTATATCATAAACACAAAGCCGTGAAACCCGGATTACGAACGGATAACAACTCAGTAAGTTATTATAAAGCATGGACTACGACCAGATAGCAACACAAGACCATGAAGCCTGGATTACGACCAGATAATGGTAGAAGACGTTGTGAAGCCTGGATTACGACCAGATAGTAATACAAGACCATGAAGCCTAGATTACGACCATATAATGGTAGAAGACATTGTGAAGCCTGGATTACGACCAGATAACAACCAAGAATACTACAAATCCTGGATTACGACCAGATAGTGGTATGTCTTTAATACAAGTTATGAAGCCGGATTCGACCAGATAGTATCTTGATTCCTCTGAACACCATGAAGCCTGGATTCGACCAGATAATGGTATGAGACATCGCGAAGCCTGGATTACGACCAGATAGCGGTATGGTACATCGCGAAGCCTGGATTATGACCAGATAGCGATCCAAGACATTGCGAAGCTTGGATTTCGACCAAATAGCAGTTTACATGGATAGTTACTAAGAAGCCCGGAGTCGACCAGATATTAGTGTTCTCTAAATTCAAGTTGAAGCCCGGATGCGATCAGATAACAACTTAATTCATTCTGAAGCCTGGATTACGACCAGATAAGAATCGAGAAATTGCGAAGCCTGGATTACGACCGGATAGCAAGTTTAATCTCATCTCCCCAGTAAGTCACTGTAAAGCCTGGATCACGACCAGATAACAGTCGGTCTTATCACTATGAAGCCTGGATTACGACCAGATAATAGTCGGTCTTATCACTATGAAGCCTGGATTACGACCAGATAGTAGTTCATTCTTACCTCTTCAACTAAGAGACGATTCCTCAATAGAATAACGGACGACCAAAGCTCCTAAATTTCAACTTTTCTCAAGAAACAGAGACAATTCACCAGTAGAATAACGGACGACTAAAGCTCCTAAAATTCTATTTCTCTCAAGACAAAGAACATCATTCCCCATAGGAATCTTCCTCAACAACAAGTATATAAGCTCTCGCTAAGGAATCTCTTATGCGATCGAAACTCCTTCGGATCGCATCTTTAAGCCCATCTCCCGTCATCAATCTCCAAATGGCATCTGTAAGCCTATTCCCGATATTGCAAGACAAATATCACTTCATGCGAGTGCACTCTAGTGTTCAATCATCTTCCACCTTCAGATCACGAAAGGCAGACAAGCCAATCTAAATCTTCAGGTTTAAGAAGATTGAACATGGGCAGCTATTGTACCATAAAATTTTCCCTCCCATATTTCTCAAAACATTTCAAGAAAGATCCTCAAGTTGCTCAAGGTAGTCCAAGGGTTGACCAGACAAGCTCCCTCCTAAGGCAGTCTACCTCAAATTAGGGTTTCATGTTGCATCAAGATGCTTGAGTTCAAGGGATACCAAATGCTCACCATTTTCATAATATGTTCTCAAGATCATCCATGTCAAGTATCAAGCCTTGCAGAGGAAGTTTGCTCAGTCAATTGCTCAAAGGCCTGAAAATCGACTGTGCTAAGGCAAAAGTCAACTGTGGCCCACATACAGTCAAACTTGAAGATTTTTTTTCAACATCCTCATTTTGAAGTATTATTCATCATTTGATCAAGGGTTGATCATGATTCATCAAGGATTGTTCATAATTCATCAAGAATCAAAAGTTGCTAAATTAGGGTTTTGTAGGAAAAGTCAACTCAACTTTGACCAAGCATAACTTTCTCATACTTTATGAGAAATGACCCATACAAATATCATTTTGAAGAGGATTCCATGCTCTACAATCCATCTTCAGCTCCCAAGTTCAAAATATACACTCACAAGAAGTTATGAATTTGGACATTATAGGTCATTTTGAAAAGTCAACAAAAACACCTTTTTTTGTCAAAGCTTCATACATGAGCATGGAATACCAAATTGAGATGAGACCAAAAGGGTTGCTTAGAGGACCTCTCAAGCTTTCTAAAAAGTCTAAGAACACCTCCAAAGAGTCAAAATTGAGGAAGTTATGCATTGGTGAAGTTGACCTTTTTTGCAAAATTGCCAAAAGTCAACTATGCCTAAAACTTCAAATTTTGCCAAATAGGCCCAATCTTTTTCACTTGTTTTGAGTTGGAAACATGGTCCACGAGCCCTAGCCTTTGCCACTTTTCATTATCTTATTTATATTATTTATTTTGATTTTTATTTGAATTAAATCATTTTAAATCAAAACAAATCATATAAAATCCAAAACATTGAAATTCAAAGATCTTGTGCTTGTTTCAGGTCTTAATGTCCAGCTAGCATCAGATCAAATTCGTGTAAAGGCATGGTGTGCACAAAAAGATTGGATTAGGCCTATTTTTGGAAAGATTTTAAGGTGAATCAAATCAAGATCAAGGACATTGATGGAGGAAGATTGAGACCAGGTTTTCAACCCTAATTCACTCCTCAATACATATAGAACCAGTGCAGACCAAAAGAGAGATGAGAAGGAGGCGTATGAACAAGAACAAAACTTGGAAAAAACCATAAAAAGTGAAAACACGAATTCATACTTGGAGGCTAACTCAAGACCCTTGGACTATCCCAATCGATTCCTGGGAGTGTAGGCAAGCAAAAGCAGCCTAAAACAAGCGTTTACAGGCCCTATATCACGCTGTAAGTCATCCACGACATGGCTTCTTTTTTGAAATCGAATAGCATCATTCTTATACTTGTAGCATAAAATAATTGTATATTATTGTTCACCATCATATTTGCAAGCTTTCTGTAATATTCAATTGCGTTTTCATGGCCTATATTGGATTTCACCATTATTAGGGTTTCTTGCTTTAAAATAGGATCTTCGTTTACAGGCAAAATTGGGCCATGAAAGGGCCACCATTGAACTCAGCAGGTCCAGATGGATCCATCTATGGCCTTGGTTTTCATTTATCACGTTTGTATTTGATTTTGAGAATGACAGGGGTTGTAGCTACGGACAAACGTCCGTAGGTAAAAGTTTGGAACTTTTACCAACAGATCCAAGGAGGAAGATGACTAGCTGACAATCAACCATTGGCCTGTTCAAATTTCTGCACGCTGATTTGATTTATATGGCCTTTTTAATATTTGATTATTATTTTGTATTATTATAACAAATAGAACAATTGGCCCAGTGGTAGCCAGACAAGCGTTAAAGCGTTGGGAAGCTTGAGGTCAGGGGTTCGACCCCTGCCTCTAACATTTGCATTTTTCTTGATTTCTTTCTATATATCTCATGTGTATACAATACCAAGGGACTATCATACATCCTCATCATCCAGCCATTGGACCTCCTGGAAGCTAGATCTGAAAGCTAGCATGTGAGAGACCACCATGGGGCCTAGTCAAAGCAATGCACTGGATGCAAAAAGTCAACGTGGACCTTTGCTTCTTGGGTCCAGAAATGCTATCTGCACCCCCCAAACTGCTATTTTCAGGCCCAATTTCTTATTCCTTTTTCTTTTTATATTTTATTTCACTTAATTAATTAATTTATTTTATTTTACTAACAAATCAATTATTTTCTTTTTATCAAAAAATCTCAAAAAATATATTTTTCACCAAATTAAATTTAGGATATTTATTTTTTTATCAAAATTAAATTAATTTAATTAAGTTGTTAATTTTAGATAACTTTAATTCTTTTTTCAAATAAATTAACAAATCATTAGAAAATTAGGGTTTTGTCTAAACTTAATTATATTTTCTTTTTTTTTCTTAAAAAATAATAAAAATACAAAAAATAGGCCATGTAATTATTTTTATTAATTAATTTAATTAACTAATTAATTTTGTAGTTAATTTAAAACCTAATTCTTTTCTTAAAAATAAAAAAAATTATTTTTTCTTTTAATTAGGTTAGAAGGGTCAAAACCCTAGTTTACACTCGTTCTAATTTTCATCGCGCGCTTTATTATTTTATTTTTACCCAATTATTGTATCTGCTCACAAGTGGTAATAGTTTAAATTAGGACTTTTATTTTCATTTATCGCTTTATTTTTAAAGGGTTTGTTTTTGGCTATGTAAATACTCGAAGCCTTGTAATAGTGTAGTTTAATTTCCGCACTTTAAATTCCGCAAAATATTAACTGTTAGATGTATGATATTAGGATGCATGACAAGAATGTATTATTAACTTTAAAACAGTTAGATAACCCTAAAATGTGCAAAGATAATAATCTGAAATTGAATCACTCGCACATGCACACTCCTAGGGTATACTCCCACTTGGTTGCCTACGGTAAACGGTCATTGAGTATAGGATGCTTTAGTGGTCGTCCTTTTGTCCAAAGATCAAAGTTGCCTCGAAATGGTCGCCTCAAATATTGTTTCCTCGGATAATTGATCTAAGACATTAGGGTTACTACTAAGACGTCCTAACATTGCTTTAGTGACCGTACGTCCCTTTCGAATTGACCCTCAAAACTCCAACGACGGTGCTACCTACTCACTAATAGTGGGATAACACTGTCTAAAGGAAACAAACATAGAACGATTCTTTTTTCGAGTAGGTAGATAAGTTCTTAAGTACTTTCTCAATCAAAACAAACTTTTTCAGACTTACACTCCTTTTCAAACAAGGTTTTCAAAAATAATTCACTACACTCTTGAAGACAGAAGCAAGAGTTAAATCGAAGTCAAAATAAAAACTTTTCAAATCACACAAAGCACACAAAGAAGCAATTTTGAAAATGATGAGCAAGTACCTAAGAGCCTGTAGAAAACTACGGATAGAAAGGGTGCTAATACCTTCTGTTTCTATAATCTACCCCCTGTACTCAAAAATATCTCGAAAAAGGAATTTTTCTGTGCTTTTTTCCTTTCCTTGTTGGATAAAATAAAAGTCAGTGGCGACTCTTGCTTACCGCGACATTTTGCAAACACAGACGCAAAATGCAAACCAGCAATTCCTAAAAAACAGTCCCGGTTTTGGCCACTATATCACAGTGTCATACTCCCTTTACTGCAAGACTCTACTTCAATTGTACAAACAACATGGCGGAATACGAAGCATGCATTTTTGGTCTCAAAGCTGCCATATATTTAGGGATTAAATCTTTAAATGTATTCGGAGATTCAGCTTTGGTCATCAGCCAGATCAAAGGAGAATGGGACACCAAACACCCAAACCTTATCCCCTACAAAGAACATGTGCTGACGTTGATCCCACATTTTGAGAAGATTATCTTCGAGCATTTCCCACAAGAAGAAAATCAGCTAGCAGATGCACTAGCCACAATGTCATCCATGTTTAAACTTAAATGGGATAACGAAGCTCACCAGATCACCATTGAACGAATGGATGAACCAACTCACTGTCACGAGATTAATACTGAAGAAGTAGTGGACCAGCTTTGGTTTCACGAAGTCAAGAGGTATCTCGAGGCTCAAGAATATCCCGAAGGAGCTTCAGTCATCGATAAGAAGTTCTTAAGGAGTTTCTCTGCTAAATTTTTCCTTAGTAATGGCATTCTCTACAAACGCAATCATGACTCTGTTTTTCTCCGTTGCGTAGACAAGATTGAAGCAGAAAAGATCATGGATGAGTTACATGAAGGCACTTTTGGAACCCATTCCAGTGGGCATACGATGGCAAAGAAGATCCTACGGGCAGGCTATTACTGGTCTACCATGGAAGCAGATTGCTATCAACACTCTCGAACCTGCCACGAGTGTCAGGTTTATGCTGACAAGATGCACGTACCTTCGGTTCCTCTGAATGTCTTGACGGCTCCTTGGCCCTTTGCTATGTGGGGGCATCAATATGATTGGGGAAATCAAACCAACAGCCTCCAGTGGACACCGCTTCATCCTAGTGGCCATTAACTATTTTACAAAGTGGGTTGAGGCAGCCTCTTTCACTTCCGTGACCAAGAGTGTTGTAGCCCGATTCATTAAACAGAATCTCATCTGTCGGTATGGTATCCCAGAGAGGATCATCACAGACAATGGTACAAATCTAAACAATACTATGATCAACGCCCTATGCGAGCAATTCAAGATCCAATATCATAATTATTCCCCTTACCGGCCAAAGATGAATGGTGTTGTCGAAGCCGCAAATAATAATATCAAAAAGATCATACAGAAAATGACAGTCACATATAAATACTGGCATGAGATGCTACCATTCGCTCTCCACGGGTATCGTACCATAACTCACACATCAAACAGGGCAACACCCTACTCTTTGGTATATGGCATGGAGGCTATCTTGCCTATTGAGGTCCAGATCCCCTCTCTAAGAATTATGAATGATGAAGGACTGAATGAAGAAGATTGGATCCAAACTTGTCTTGATCAACTAAACTTGATTGATGAGAAAAGACTTACTGCTCTCTGTCATGGTCAAATGTATCAAAAATGGATGATCAAGTCTTTCAACAAAAAGGTCAGACGACAAGTGTATCAAGTTAGGGATTTGGTGATCAAACGTATCATACTACCGCAAGGTGATCCCAGGGGAAAATGGACTCCTACATTCGAATGACCGTTTGTAATCAAAAGCATATCCTCTGGTGGAGCAATGATCTTGACCACCATGGATGGTGACGACCTGCCACACCCTGTGAATGCAGACATAGTCAAAAGATACTATGTTTAAAGAGACCCGCTAGGTTGACACACCTAGGCAAAACAAGGGCATCCCGGTGAACCAAAAGGGTTCGGGCAAAAATTAGGGATAAAACAAAAAAATCTGTACACCCAGCAAGTTGAAAACCCAAAAGGGCGACTTGGGAAAAAAAGGGTATCCTTGTGGACTGAAAACCCAAAAGGACGGTCCAGGAAAAAGTTAGGGAATTAAAGCGTATGACTATGTCCCGTTGGATCACCTTACGAAAAACCTTTGGCTTCTACTGACAAACTCGACGGTTCTGATCAATTCAATCAGCTTCGGACAAGGCAACAAATAGACAAGATGCTCAGAGACATGAAGGCTATAGCAGAATGGGAACCCCATGGGATTGTTGCACATAGCTATCTTTTCTTTGTATCAAATTCTCATTTTTTACGATGACATTCTCTTACTATAATGATTGTCTCATTGTACAAAAATACTTACTCAAAGTCAATACAAAGATATCCCTTTGAAAGTGCAAAACTATATGTTTTTCTTTACTCTTGTGTTTTGTTTACAAAAACGTCCAATGATTTATTTTTGAACATATGCATTTGAACGTAATTACCATTTACAAATGAACAAAATAGAAAGACAATCACTGATGGCTTTAAGAGATAGGGAAATCTCTCTAATTTATTTCCATAAAGTCCTCCGCAGTGTGCAGTTTAATCCCCAGCGCAACAAAGCTTCCAGTTATCAATCCCCAGTAGAAGTTGTCTAATTTCTCAGGATTCCCCAACAGGTTTTTACAAGCAGCACACAACATTTCCCCTACAACAGAGTTTATTTTTTCTAAACGAAAATTCATCAACACTTCAACTTCACAACATGAAGACTTACACTCCATATCCTCAGCAGCAGTCAGGGATTTTATTTCCCCCTATCCAACAACAGTGCAACAGATTAGCTCACATACGCATACATCACATCCATATATCATAAACACCGATAACACGAATGCATATATCACAATCTCATTGTACCATGCATTTCATACATCATGACATTGCATACAACTAATGTTTTTTTACCCTTTTCAGGATAAGATTAATCAATAGCTATCATTAACAATGTTCAAAGGCTTTTCAGATACAGTTCATATACGCTCCAGACACAGATGCCATTATGATACTCATTCAGATTCAGACTCTCAGATACAGTTTAGATACACTCCAGATACGGATTCCATTATGAAACTCATTCAGATTCAGCTTCTCAGATACAGTTCAGATACACTCCAAACACGGATGCCATTCTGATACTCATTCAGATTCATCTTCTCAGATACAAATCAGATACACTCTAGACACGGATGCCATTCTGATACTCATTCAGATCCAGCTTCTCAGATACAATTCAGATTGCTCCTAAAATGGAAGCCATTCTGATACTCATTCAAAATTCAATCTTCAGATACAGTTCAGATACGCTCCAGACACGGACGCCATTCTGACACGCATTCAGATTCAGCTTACAGATACGGTTCAGTAATCATTTCTGGATGGCATATGCAATCCCATCTCCAACAAATTTCCATCATCCCTCCAAATGGCATCTTTAATCCCATTCCCTATACCATCAACCTTCACATCATCGAGTGTAAATTTCTGGGCACTCTAGTGTCCAATCATCTTCCACCTTCGAGTCACGAATGGCAAAACTCGCCATTCTAACTCTTCAGGCTTAAGAAGATTGAACAGGGGCAGCTGTTGTACCCCAAAATTTTCCCTCTCATTTATCAAGAATTTTCTCACAAGATCTCATTTGACTTAAGACTGCACTAGGGTTGATCAGCTCAAGATACCTCCTTAAGCCCTGATGGCCAAAATTAGGGTTTGAGTTTGCACAAGGATATTTGAACTTCCAATGCCCCATATGACTTTCATGGATCATTATGGACCTTCAAGATTTCTCATGTCAAGTTTCAAGCCTTGGATCACACTTTTGCACAGTCAATTGAGCAATTGACCTAAAAATCAGTTGTATTGAGGAAAAAGTCAACCATGGCCAATTTACAGTCAAACTTCATAATTTTTTATCCACATCAACATTTTAAACTCATATGTATCATTTGATCAAGTTTGGACCATATTTCCTCAAGAAATTTGATCAAATCTTCAAAAGGGAAAAATGGTTAAAATTAGGGTTTTGACTAGGAAAGGGTAATTTCTTATTTTTGACCTAGCAAATGATCAATTGGTTTAAGGCATGATCTCAAGATTCCAATTGAATCATTTTGACCTAATGACATGGCTCAAAACATTGCTCAAGACCAATGGATTGACAGATGAATTTTCAGTCAATTGATTAAAAGTCAACTGTACACTGAAAAATCAAACTTTGACTTCTTGGTCAAAATTCAATGTCAAAGATCACAATTCATCAAAAAATGTCAAAATATGAAACTTATTCATCAAGAAATACAAAATTCAAGATTTCATTTTGAAAAGTTAAAATTTCTAAACTTAGAAATTTTTCAAAGTGTTGGAAATTTCTTATTTTTTCATAAATTTGAGCAAACCTTTCACCATGATGCAAGGTGATTCAAGAGAAACTTCCAACATGAAAGTTGTAGATATACATGAAATCTAAAAATTTTCTTCACACAACTTCTTTCAAAAGTGCTTAGATCTCAAGTTATAATTTTAAGAACACGTGGTCATGAAACAAAACACTTAGTGAAATTTTGCCCTAATTTGGTCAGGATTTTGACCCAACTTCATGGAAATTTTTCATATAGTTCCGAGGGGATTCTTCAAAATCAATTTAAATATGGATTGTAGAGCACATTTCAAGCTTTCCAAAATGTCCAAGAACTCCTTGAGATCATTTTTGAGTAGGGAGAATCGAAGAGATGAAGTTAGGGTTTTATCACTTGAATTACAAGTCATTTTGTGATGAACAAAATTCAAATTCAAAGTTATATTGCATAACCTCTACTTTGCAGGCCTCAAACTTGTTAGGAACTCCATAATTAATTGCTTGCACAGCTGTTAGAGGTCTCATCCCAAGCATTCAATGCAAGGCCATGATTTATATCCATTTTGGGAAGAAAGTGCACATTGCCATTTTGATAAAGTGACTTTTTGCACAAAACTTGTTCTTGAGCCTTGCACTTGTTCTCTTTTGATAATACGTGTCTCATAACATAACCAGAATTTTTTAGACACTTACAATCAACCAGCCAATGCTTGTACTACACATTGAAACTTGGTTTCCCACTTTTCTTGAAAATCAAGTAACATAGCAAAAAGCTTGAAACTTGTACTTCTGACTTGCCAAACTACTCAAGACCTTTTGTTTATACATACACAAACCATTTTTCCACAAAGGACACACATGTTTAATCCCTGAAGACCCTTAGAACACATAATCACCAAAAACACTTCAAAACTTGTCATTTTTGAGTTTTGAAGCCAATCTTCAAATCTACTCGTGCGTTTCCTGGCCTTTTGCTTTCAAAAGTTTCTAAACAACATACACAAACAATACCAACCCCTGCAACACTACTGTAACACCTCCATCATCATCCACCATTTTCAAAAACAGAGCTTTGCACTTGGACTTCTCCATAACTCCTCAGGCACTTTCAGCTCAAGCTAAGCATCCCTTTAGCTTACTGGGAACTTGAGGAAGCTAACCCAATCATTGGAACTCACTGAAAGCTGCTCACACTTCAAACTCTATACCCTCTTGTAAGGTAAGTTTTCTAACTTTGGAACTTTTCATACATGCATCATCATTGATTTATTTGTGAATGAAACATGTAGATATCATTTCCCTAAAGCTAACCATGTTCATAGTTTTTATTAATTTTGTTTGAGCTTAGAGAATTTTAAGATTGGAATTTTTGAGATTTTTAGGGTTCAAATTAGGGCCAATGAAATTCATGTTTGTCTTTGATCTATAGCTTTAATGCTTTACATTTCTGAAATCGTGAGGAAATTTGCTACAAGTTTCATGTTTACAGTTTTCATTTTTGTTGAGAAATGAACAAGTTACAGTTGGTCTGGCTAGAGGTTGAAGATGAAGTGTAAATCAAGACGCGTTTTGTATCATATATTTATTGTTTTGCTTATGTTAACAGATGTATAGCCACCCCAGTGGTAGAAGCATGCGCTTGTAACCTTTGGGACCTGGGTTCGAGCCCCAGTGGTACCCTTTTGATTTTTTTCTTCACATTTTTGCATTTTCTGACTTTCCTTTTTGCAGGCGCTGGGCCTTCCTTTGGGCCTATATGTTTTTTTTCTTGTTGCTGACCCCCCTACTGGCTTCTCACACCCCTGTCCCAGTTTTATTTTTATTTTTCTTATTTTTTATTTATTTGTTTTCTTAAATATTTTTCTAATATTAAAAAATCATAAAAAATATAAAAATAGTAGATTTATATTTTGAAATAGTTTATTTATTTTTTCTCACAACAAATTATTTTATTTAATCAATACTTTATTTATTTTACTAATTATCTTTGTAAATTTAATTAAAAATAGGTTTTAGTTATTTTCTTTTACACCATTTGAATATATTATTCTAAAATATAAAAAGACAAAAAATATTTTATAATACTATAATTTATTTTCAAGACAAAAATACCAAAAATACTTTTCTTAAACTTAATTTCTTTTTAATCAATTAATAGATTTAGGGTTTTATTTAAAATCTTTTCTTAGTAAATTTAGGTTTTACTTTTAATTAATTATTTTTCCCTTTAATTAATTAGGTTAAAACAAATTCCCCTTTCCTAAAAAAAATCCAAAAAAAAATCCATTTACTTTACATTTCATATTTTTGTACATTTATTCATCTTGTACATTATTTATTTCAATTCTTATACAAATTCAATATGGTTGTAATAGATCAATTAGGTTTATTTTCTTGCAATCCCCATTTATAATTTGTACACCCCTCCCACAAGTATTGTAATAGCGTAGTAACTTTAAATTCTATAATTTATTGCTTTATATACAAATGCTAGTAATTAGGGTTTGTATGGAAAGACTAAAACCAATCCAATAGAAAACCCTAATCAAAGACAAATTCAAGCATGAAAAACATTACATTTTCACACAAGCACCCCCTAGGGTAAATCCACTTGGTTGCCTTTACAAAATGGCCATATTATGCATGTGAGGTATCTTAGCAAAAACAAAGCAAAATATAAGATCATAGTCCCTCGATGACGCTATCTAAGTTGCCTTTCAAATGATCTTAAGTCCCTAAAAGAGAATGCTAAGATACCTTGCAACATTTCTAATCATGGTTATACGATGACCCACGCCCGTCTCGTTTACATCCAAAGATAGGGTTACTTACCAAATCAATTGTAAGATAACAATGTTAAAGGAAAAGAAAATGAACAAGAAAGAGTTTTGAGTAGGTAGAATGCTCCTAATTACTTGCTCAATTTCAAAACATCTTTGCTATTTTCAAAATAAACACCTACACTTTCAAAGCCTCTTACAAACTTGAAAACATTTTCAAAAGATCAAACATCTTTGTATACATTCTTACGAACGAGAATCATTACAAAGATTGCATAAACAATGGCCTCTTTACAAAATACTTTCAAAAACCACACAAAGCAAAATTTCAAACAAAAGCAAGTGATCTAGAAAGTAACTAAGAGCCCATGGAAAACCATGGATGAAAAGGGTGATAATAGCTTCCCTTTTCATAATCTACCCCCAAAATCAAGAAATAATCTCAAAGGTCTTTCATGTGCTTTTTCACCTTTCCTTTTGGATAAAAGAAATGTCGGTGGAGACTCTTACTAACCACAACACTTGCGATAAAACATAAAACCTTCAAGTTAGTTCTCCCACAGTATCACATCGAGCAGTGAGTATCTTGTTTCACAGTCTGTAAACTTTTTGCTAAGGTAGTATATTACATGCTATTTTCGACCAAACTCGTCATGTTGACCCAGCACACACCCCATTGAATTCTCTAATACTGTCAAGTACATGATCAGAGGTCTTCCTTCAACTGGAGGCATTAGGATTGAAGGTTCTTGTAAGTACTCCTTGATTTTGTCAAAAGTTGTTTGGCAGTCGTCATTCCATCTGACTACTTGATCTTTCTTCAACAATTTAAAGATTGGTTCACAAGAAGCAGTTAGGTAAGTTATAAATCGGGTAATGTAGTTGAGTCATCCTAAGAAACCCCTGACCTCCTTCTCAGTACAGGGAGATGGAATTTCTTGTATTGCTTCAACTTTTGCAGGACTAACTTCAATACCTTTTCCACTGACAATGAAGCCTAAGAGTTTTCCAGATCTCACCTCGAAGGTGCATTTGTTAGAATTCAGCCTCGGCTTGTATTTCTTCAGTCTTTCAAATAGCTTGTACAAGTGATCAATGTGTTCTTCCTCAGTTTGCGATCTTGCAATCATGTCATCATTATAGACTTCTATCTCATGATGAATCATATCATGAAATAGAGCTACCATAGTCCATTGATAAGTTGCGTCTGCATTCTTTAGACTAAAAGGCATGACCTTATAATAGAAGGTGCCCCACTGTATGGCTAAAGTGGTTTTCTCCATGTCTTCAGGCGCCATTTTGATCTGGTAGTACCTGGAGAAGCCATCCATGAAGGAAAACATCTTATGTTAAGCAGTATTGTTAACCAATACATTAATGTGTGGTAGTGGGAAATCATCTTTGGGGCTTGCCCTATTTAAATCCCTATAGTCTACACACATACGAACCTTACCGTCTTTCTTCGACACTGGGACCATATTTGCAACCCATTAGGGATACAAAGTCACTGCCAGGAAACCTACATTCAACTGTTTCATTACCTCAACCTTGATCTTCTCAGACATATTTGGCTGCATGTGACAAACCTTTTGTTTGATCGGAGGACAACCTTCCTTCATTGGCAGATGATGAACCACGATATCAATATCAATCCCCGACATATCTTCATATGACCAAGCGAACACCTCAACATATTCATTCAACATATTGACCAATCTTCTCTTGACACTGTCTTCCAGGTTGGAACCAATCTTGACTTCTTTGTTATCTGCCTCAGTACCCAAATCTATCACTCCAACTGGTTCTTCATTCGGTTGAATGGCCTTTTCCTCTTGTATCAGGAGTCTGGAGAGTTCCCCAGGTATCTCACAATCTTCTTCATCTTCGCATTTATCTTGATAGATTGGATTTTCAAAGTCATAGATGGTAATAACAGAATTATTGTCAATAAGATCCGGAGTGGATGTGGATCTGCAAATGTATGTGTGTGCATGTAAGGTCACATGGCTATTTGAAAATGCAGTAAAGTAAAGAAAGACAAGGAGCACAAAATTTGAATGCAAAATAGTCTAATGTTTTCATTAAAATAAGCATATGACATATGAAAACGACAAACCCTTAACAAATAGACCATTGTGCCCCGGGCAAGGCACATAGTTTAAAGTCATTGTTTTTAGAGGAAATTACAGAAAAATTTCTCAAAGCAATAAAATACAGGAAATGGCAATTACTCTTGGCTGAAGGAGATTGAGATGAAGCCTTTGGTCTGCGAGTTGTTGATTCCTCTGTCAACAATTGGGTAGATCCAGTCGTCGTCACTATCAGAGTCTCCCAAAGCATTAACTTCATTGTTGCTGATACAGAGAGGTGGTTTCCCTGCACAAGCATATCGAACCTCTTCCTGAGACTTGAAAGTGAAGCCTAACCCAAATTTGTCTGACTTGTAGGGGATATCAGGAAGTTTCCCCCAAATGATGCAACCTCCATCTTCAACAACATCATGAGCATCCTTGAGAGAGGCCATTCTTGGTGTATCTTTAGCAGCATTGGGAGTGGCAGGAGTGGCCTTGGCAACAACAATCATTGGAGGGACCACTTCAAATGCTTGACAGGGGGTTTTCAATGAATTCTCCATCAATTTCAACATATTTAAAATAATTCAAATGTTTTATCATGAACTCCTCCTCTCCGTAG
Organism: Vicia faba; assembly: GCA_948472305.1. NCBI lineage: Eukaryota > Viridiplantae > Streptophyta > Magnoliopsida > Fabales > Fabaceae > Vicia > Vicia faba. The sequence continues at coordinate 1,041,333,541 of OX451736.1, forward strand.
ACTGTGACAATTTTCCCTTTTACCGGGTATTTCAGCTTTTGATGTAATGTGGAGGTAACCACACCTGCCCCATGAATCCATGGGTGTCCGAGTAGACAAGAATAGGCCGGGCGAATATCCATCACATAGAATCTTGAGTTGAAGACATGAGGTCCAACCTTCATAGGAAGATCAACCTCTCCATGGACCATCCTTTTCGACCCATCAAAGGCTCTCACCATAATATCACTTGGTTTCAGCACCAACCCTTCACAGTGCAATCTATCTAAAGAACCCTTTGTTAAAACCTTGAGGGAGGACCCGATATCCACTAATACGTGTGCTAAAGTGGTACCTTTACATTCAATGGAAACATGTAGAGCTTTGTTGTGATTCTTCCCCGTTGGAGTCATATCTGCATCTGAAAATCCCAAACCATTGTCAATAGTCAGGCTTGCTACACAGTTCTCGAATTAGTCAGCAGTAGTTTCTTGTAGGACATGTGCATTTTTCAGGAATTTTATCAAGGCTTGGGCATGTGCTCCGGAGCATAGAAACAAAGACAACATGGATATCTTTGAGGGTGTCTTCCCTAGTTGTTCCACTATCTTGTAGTCACTTTTTTGGATAATTTTTAGAATCTCCTCCATCTCTTGGATTGATGGGTCTTTAATATTTTTTATGGGCGCCTCTAACCGGCCAGGCTCAGCCATTTTTTCATTTCCTTGAGTATCAGCAACAGGTTTAGCAGCAGAAAGGAAAATGGGTATTGTAGTAGTGGTTGTCGGAGGAGAGATCTTCGGAGAGAAGATCCTTCCCATCCTAGTGACTTTACTTGATCTAGCAATGTTTGTAATGCCAACACCTTCATTTTCACCAATCCACAACTCTTGTTTGATGCCATGATAATACACTTCCGCCGCATAGTTCCAGGGCACTGCTTTGTCGGAAGAGTAGGGGACTGGCCTGAAGAAGTGAAAAACACAAGAAGGTGGGGTTGAATTGAAACTTAAAAACAAAAGCAGTAGACACGATATTTTTATCCTGGTTCGTTTGATCTCAAACTACTCTAGTCCACCTGCTAAGGTGATTTTGCCTCTCTCCAATGAGGACTTAATTCACTAATCAAAACTGATTACAATACTACTTTGACAACTGCCAAAGTCTTCTTGAGTACAACCACAACCCGGTTTCTCTCAAGGAAAACTAGCTTAATCAAAAGAAAATAATTTACTATGTATTGTTGTTTTTTGTTACAAAAACTGTATCACTACTGTGATATTACACAATTTGAGAGTATAAGAGAATATGAATATTTGCAGTGTTTAAGATGTATGAGCAATCGTTGATTAAAAATCATAAATGATTTGTCCTTTAAGCTTGTTTATATAGCAGGGAAATCTTGTCCAAAATAAAGCGTGATGATGGAAACTTAATGCAATTTCCATATTGAGAAGATTCTTGTTTGAATGAAGCCATTGCATATGATACTGTCTTAATTGAAAAGTAACGCTTCAGAACTAGAATCTTGCATGAAGCTTTTACTTCAGAACTTTGATGACTCAGAGATATGAAGATCTGATGGTATATTAGACTTCTGCTCAGAATCAGAGTATCTTTTACTTTAACGCAGATTCTGATCATCATTCTTCGGAACATTCTGATTAGCTCAACTTGAAAGCCTCTGTGGTTTAACTTCTGATGTTGTTTCAGTCAGAACTTCTGTACAGGAAACAACACAAATTTAGAGTGAATATTTGTTCTTTGTGTTTGTTATCATCAAAACTATAATTAAGGGTTGTAGAATCAAACTATTTTCTAACAATCTCCCTCTTTTTGATGATGACAAAAACTTGGATTTTCAATAAAAAATATAGAACAAAAAAGCTTAAGAGAGTCTCCCTCTGAGTTGATTACTCAGATAGAGATGAGTTACTTCCCTGAAGTTCCTTCTCGTCAGAGCTTTTGATGCATCTCCTTCTATCCTTATCAGAATACGTTCCTGTTTAAGCTTTCAGAAAACATAGAAGTTATGATATTCAGAATGTTTGAGACTTTGTCCCGGTATACTATTATTGAAAATGTCTTACGTTCTCCCCCTTTTTGTCAGGTATAAAAAAGCAATATAATCAGAGTAAAAAAGATGATTTACATTGAAGACGGAATGCAATGACATTTTTCAGAAACAAAGAGGATAAGATGAAAAATATAGATAAAAAGTTAAAGAGAATCTAAGAATGAGGGAGAAGGCGTGTGAACAACGCTTCCAACAAGTTCTTAATCTGAGTGCTTGATTCTTCCTGCTTTCCCAGAATGTCTTTGATTTCTTTTGTTGTATCTTCTTGTTTGTCCAATATATCCTTGATCTCTTTGTTTGTGCCTTCTTGCTTATCCAGTCTGGCATGGATTAAAGAATTCTCCTTCTTCAACTCTTCTAGAGTTTGCATGAATAGAGACGAAGTTGGTGTATCTTCAAGGGTTGCATGTCGTTCAGAACACTCTGCAGCCTCTTCTGATTGAACAACTTCTTATGTTGCAATTACCTTTTCTGGAGAAGTAGTTAGAGGGTGACTATCAGAATTTTGTTCAGTGGCTTCTGAAGGTTGGTGCTCTTTCCAGGGAGCATTTTCCAACAGAAGAATTTCTTTCTTGTCCTAGTGGCTTAGAACTTGATCTTTGAAGGCTTTCAGCTGATCACTGAAGTTCTACTGAGCCATCTCATAGCTCAATTCTTTCAGCTTCTGGGATTCCGTGTTGAACCATTTTCTGAATCTATCCCACAGAGAATCAGAAGCAGTAGGATTAGAATTCTCTTGACTTGCTTGCTTCAAAGAAGTAACCCATTCCTGTATTTCTGTTTCAAAAATAAACAGGTTCTTACCAACGTCTAATTTGGTTAAGGTTGGTTTGGGTTTGGGGATGGCAATTTTATTTGAGGTGAAAGCTAGATGGTCCAACGCTTCTAGATCAATGACAGTTCTGAGGTGATCATCTGGACGGTTGATTGGTGAGGGAGTTGAAGAATCAGAAATCAGGATTGGTAAGTGAGGAGTGTTTGGTGGTGTGGATTCATATGGTGAAGGTATTTCTGGAATATCATGAATAGAGAGAGGTAAACGGACCGTAAGAGGTTCTGTTATCCCAGGAATTAGGGTAGTGGTATCAGAGTCTGAAAGGGAGTCTTCTGATTGGTTTGCGGTAGCGTGTTGAATTTCTGGTTCAGGTGTTTCAGAAGATGGAATTTCAGATTGAGGAGTGAGAGGGTTTTCATTTTCTGGTTGGGGTGAGTTGAGGTTTTGATGTTCTGGTTGAGGAGAGTGTGGTTGTGGATTTTCTAGTTGTTGAGATTGAGTGTTTGGATTTTCTGGGATTGGTGAGGAAAAGTCTTGATCTAACAGTTCAATATCAGAGAGAACTCTTGCAAGTTCTAGTTAATGTTGTTCTGGATTTGGATTGTGGGAGTGAGGTTCATTTAAGAAATTTCTAAGAGTTATAGATGGTTCAAACTCTATGTCAAAATCCTCAAATGTTTGAGGTGAAGGATTTTCTGTTGGTTGAGGGGGAATGGTTTCAGATGTTGGAATAGCTATTGATTCTACAACAGAAACAAAATATGTGTTAACTTTCTTTTTCGCAGCTTTGGGTGTCCTCTGAGAGGATCCTTCTCCTGCTGCTTTCCTCTTTCTGGATTTCTTTAGCACAACCTCTAGAGCTGGCTTGTGCAGGTCTTGGATGTTGATTTCTTGAATAGTCCCATCTTCCTTGCAAGCTTCAAGGTATCTGACTATAATCTCTAGAGAGGCATCTATCTCAGAGAATAGTGGAAAATCCTTCAGAGGAATTCTCCTAGAAGTGATGACCTCATGAGAAGCAATTGTTGGTTCCTTCTTAATGCTTTCAATAATATTCATTTTCTTCAGATTCTTGGCATTCAGAGGTTTCCCAGTAGTTGCTTCCAGAGTGCTGATTTCTTAAGCCTCTGTCAGATGTTCTATCAACCTGTTTTCCGTTAGAATATCTGAAATCAATCTTCCTAGAGGAATCCAATCCCTCTTAGTTCTTTTTTCTTCTCTTGTCTCTTTCACACTTGTTGTGAGATGGTTGAAGAGCAAATGTGGAAGGTTTATTTTGGTCTTCTTTGCAATGAAGTATATCAGAAACTACTGATCAATGTTGATGTAATCAGGAGAGCTTGTAGGCTTCCTGTGATTGATACATCCCAGAATTATTCTAGCCCATATTCTGTAGTGATCTTTCAAGTCTCTGATCTTACTGGATGGCTGTCCAGAAGTGAAAATGACCCTAGCAATGGATTTTAGGTCAGAACACTTATCAGCCATATCAATGCATCTGACTCCGCCGCCATTGTATCCAATGAGTTTCCCAATCAAATCTTCTGTAATCACTATCTTCTTCCCCATAACATATGACGTGACATGGTGGTTGGATGAAGTAGCATGAATCCAGAACTCTTTAAAAAGAATGGGAAAAGTTATATCCAATAGACGATCAAAGTATCTGTTCCATCCCTGTGCAGTTACATCTTCATACAGATTAAACCCATTTTCTTGTAAACTTTCAAAATCGACGATCAATTCACAGAGAACTTCAAGGTTGTCGATCGGAGTGAGCAGTGTTCTGATGGGCTCCTCATATTATTCAGTTGATGAAGAATCAGAAGCACTGTTGAGATTCTTGAGACTTGATGAGGATGCCATTGTTCATACGAATTCTTTGAAGAAAATTGATAGAAAGGGTTTTTTGAAAAACTAGAGAAAAAGAGAATATTGAAGGTGGTAAAACATGAATGAATGAAATAGTGAATTGAGTTTATATAAGCACTTTTGAAAACATAATCAATAAGAAAGAGAAAAACAAGTAATGATTATACTAAATTAATGAAACCTGAAATTAGGGGATTTAGTGAGATATTGAACAATTACCAATGACAAGTGTCTCAATGCATCCAATCAGAGCCTTGGATCCTTCAGAATTTGAAAGTGTGTTCCGCCTCATAAGGTAGCTTGTGAAAGGATGACAGGTGTTTGATGGTGTGAACTGCACGCCTCTATCCTTGAAATGAAAAGTTCAGATCTTCATAGATAGATTCTGAGGCAACTGTACTCCTAACTTCTGAAGACAAGTTGATCAGATGTTCACAGAAAACAATAAAATTCTGAGGGTTAGAATATGTGAATAAAACATTTTATTCTGGACACAATTTAATGCTGAGATGTTTCAGAATGAAATTGAATCTATCTTCAGAAAGGGGTTTTGTAAACACATCAGCCCATTGATGGTCGGTGTCAATAAATTTTAAAGTAAGAATTCCTTTCTGAATAAAGTCCCTAGTAAAGTGATGTTTTATTTCGATATGCTTAGCCCTAGAATGCAAAATTGGATTTCTGGATAGACATATGGCAGAAGTGTTATCACAGAAGATAGGAATGTTACTCTCAAATATGTTGAATTCTTCAAGTTGACTTTTCATCCAGAGAATTTGAGTGCTACATCCAGCAGCTACTATGTATTCAGCTTCTGTTGTTGACAATGCTATTATGGACTATCTCTTACTGGTCCATGAGATAAGGTTGTCTCCCAGAAACTGGAAGCTTCCATAAGTTCTTTTACGCTCTACTCTGTCTCCAGCAAAGTCAGCATCCCAGTATCCTACTAAGCTGTATTCATTGGATTTTCTATAAAACAAGCCCAGATTAGTAGTACCTTTCAGATACTTGAAAATTCGCTTAACTGCTGTTAAGTGAGATTCTCTAGGATCTGATTGGAATCTATCACATAAGCAAACAGTGAATAAAATATTAGGCCTTGAAGCCGTCAGATAAGGGAGAGATCCAATCGTACCTCTGTAGATCTTCTGTTTTACCTTTTTACTTACCTCTTCCTTTTCCAGAATGCACGTGGGATGCATTGGAGTCTTCGAGAGCTTACATTATGAGAGGTCAAATTTCTTCAGAAGTTCTCTGACATATTTGCTCTGGTGAATGTAAGTTCCTTCTGGAGTTTGGTTTATCTGAATGCCCATAAAGAATTTAAGTTCCCCCATTAAGCTCATCTCAAACTCTGCCTGCATGCACTTAGCAAATTCTCTTCCCAGAGAAGGTTTAGTGTATCCAAAAATGATATCATCTACGTAAATCTGAAAAACTAAAATGTCATTCTTAAATGTATTACAGAACAAGGTTGTGTCCATTTTCCCTCTGGTGAATTCCTTTTCTAACAGGAAGTTACTTAACCTTTCATACCAAGCTTTGGGAGCTTGTTTCAGACCATAGAGTGACTTCTTTAGTTTGAAAACATATTCTGGGTGTTTGGAATTTTCAAACCCAGGGGGTTGGTGCACATATACCTCTTCATCAATGTAACCATTTAAGAATGCACTTTTGATATCCATCTGATACAAAGTGATGCCATTATTTACATCAAAAGAGATTAAGAGTCTGATAGATTCTAACCTGGCGACTGGAGCAAAGGTTTCTGTATAGTCTATCCCCTCTTACTGACTATAACCTTGTGCCACCAGTCGAGCCTTGTTTTTGATGACTTCTCCTTGCTCATTCAGTTTTTTTTCTGAACACCCTCGTTGTTCCAATAACGTTGAATTTGGGAACCAGATCCCATACGTCATTTCTGGTTAACTGGTTTAATTCCTTATGCATTGCCAGAATCCAGTCATTGTCCAGAAGAGCTTCATCAATTGTTGTTGGTTCAATCAGTGAGACCATTCCCATGAGGGATTCTTCAGAGTTTCTAAATGTTGATCTTGTTCTGATTGAATCATCTTTCTTTCCCAGGATCTTATCTTCTGGGTGAGCTATGCTGCTTCTGGATAACCTTTTCTAGAGTTGATCAATAGAAGGTACTAGAGCACTTGTAACATTTCTTTCTGAAGTTGTTGGAGCGCCTCTGTTAGGAACTTCTGATGAGTTGTCTTCAACACCTGTGAATTCAACTTCTATATCTGCAAAAGATTCATTCTGCTTTGACTTTTGAGGGTCAAGCTTATCATCAAATCTAACACTGATTGACTCTTCAACAATATGTGTTTCTGTATTGTATACTCTGTACCCTCTTGAGCGTTCAGAGTATCCTAACATAATACACTTGTGTTCTTTAGAGTCAAACTTGTTCAGATGATCTTTAGTATTCAGAATAAAGCATGTGCATCCAAAAGGATAGAAATAAGAAATGTTGGGCTTTCTGTTCTTCCACAATTCCTATGGAGTCTTTTCCAGAATAGGTCTTATAGAGATTCTATTCTGAATATAACACGCTATGTTAATTGCTTCTGCCCAGAAGATCTTAGCAATGTTAGTCTCATTGATCATGGTTCTGGCCATTTCTTGTAATGTTCTGTTCTTTCGTTCTATAACTCCATTTTTTTGGGGAGTTCTAGGACAAGAGAAGTCATGCGAAATGCCTTTTTCATTAAAAAATGTTTCAAATTTTTTATTTTCAAATTCTCCACCATGATCACTTCTGACTTTGACAATTCTAAGATCCTTTTCATTCTGAACTTGGTTACAAAAGGCAACGAACACAGAATGTGACTCGTCCTTGTATCTTAAGAACTTTACCCATGTCCATCTGCTATAGTCATCTAAGATCACTAACCCATACTTCTTGCCACTAACAGACGCAATTTTCACTGGTCCAAATCAGTCTATGTGCAGAAGTTCTAATGGCATAGAGGTGGAAACAACATTTTTAGCTTTTAAAGCAGGTTTTGCAAATTTGCCTTTATGACATGCTTCACACAGAGCATCTGAGATGAACTTCAGATTAGGAATTCCTCTGACCAGATTGAGTTTGTTAATCTGAGATATTCTTCTCATACTAACATGCCCCAATCTTCTGTGCCAGACCCCTTGCTCGTTGTTAACAGAAAGAAGGCACTTTACATTCTGACTTTTTAGTTCATAAAGTTTTATCTTATAAATGTTGTTTTTCCTCTTTCCATTAAATAGGATAGTTCCATCTTTCTGACTAACAACTTTGCATGAATTTTGATTAAAGATTATATCATAACCGTTATCACTTAATTGACTTATGGATAACAGGTTATGCATCAATCCGTCAACTAAAAGCATATTATTAATAGAAGGAAGATTACCATTACCTATTGTTCCAGAGCCAATGATCTTCCCTCTTTGTTTGCCTCCAAAGCCCATGTAGCCTCCAGGTTTAAGTTCCAGGCTTTGGAACATATGCTTTCTTACCGTCATGTGTCGAGAGCATCCAGAGTCCAGGTACCATGACTGGTGTTTTAGCCTTGCTGCTAAAGATATCTGCTACATATATAATTTTGTCCTTAGGTACCCATATCTTTTTGGATCCTGGTTTGTTAGTTTTACCAAAATTCTGTTTGAATTTTGGTTTGGCAGAATAATCATTACTAGTGTATTTAATGTCACGTGTGTGCCCGTATGTGAAGTGTGATTTTAGTGGTGTGCGTTTTATAATAAGGTCCATGAATTTCTTAGGGGGAGATACTTTACCTTGGTATCCTATTCCTTTTCTGCTATTTCTGCTAACTCCATAGATCATTGAAGCCATCTTTCTTCTATCTATGTTTCTAGCCAGAAACTTCTGAAAGCTGTGATCATACTCTTTGATGATCTTATCAGCATTACTGGGAGTCCTTGAGATTATTTCCTTCTGAGAGTTTTGTAAATCATTTTCTAATTTTAAAATCTTTTCTTTTAACTCAGAATTTTCTAATCTAAGACTCTAAGTTCTTTCAGAGTCAGAGACAAGATCCTTTTTCAGGTTCATGAATTTGACTCTGATTTGCTGATACCTTTCCAGAATTTCATTCAGACTTTCTGCAAGTTTAGCTTTAGTAATATTAACAGTGAAATTAGGGGATACCTCTTATGTGTCTGATTCTGAGTCTGAAGAAGAGGCCTCGTTATCTTTTGTCACATTTACCATAAGAGCGATGTTGGCTCTTTCATCATTTGACTCTGAGTCAACATCAAAAGTGTCTGAATCATCCCATGTTGCCATGAGGCTTTTCTTCTTCTCCTTGAAGAACTTCTTTTTGAGCTTCTCCTTCTGAAGCCTTGGACATTCACTTTTGTAGTGCCCTTGTTCATTACACTTATAGAAGATGATGTCTTTGTTATTTGACTTTCTGTGACTGGAGGAAGCTTCAGATCTTTTGTGTCCAAAGGAGGACTCAGACTTTCTGTATCTAGAGGAGGATTCATTTTGATTCTCTGATCTTCTCGGGTTTCTGAATTTTCTTTGTCTTTGCTTCCACAGCTGATTGACCCTTCTGGAGAGAAGAGATAATTCGTCTTCTTCTGATGAGGATCCATCAAAAGTTTCTTCCATAGCCTGCAAAACCTTAGAATCAGATTTTTTTGTTAGATTTTAATGCTAGAGGCTTACCTTGCTTCTGAGGCTCATCTTCTTATAGATCTATCTCATGACTTCTGAGGGAGCTAACAAGTTCCTCTAGAGATATCTTGTTGAGATCTTTAGCCAGCTTAAGTGCATTGATAATTGGCCTCCATTTCTTCGGTAGACTTCTTATGATCTTCTTTATGTGATCAGCAGTAGAATATCCTTTGTCAAGAACTTTCAGCCCAACAACAAGAATTTGGAATCTTGAGAACATTGCTTTTATGGATTCAATGTCTTCCATCTTGAATGCTTCGTATTTCTGAATGAGCGCAAGGGCCTTGGTTTCTTTAACTTGTATGTTGCTTTCACGCATCATTCTCAGAGAGTCAAACATGTTTTTGGCTGTCTCTCTGTTCGAGATCTTCTCATATTCTGAGTATGAGATGGCACTGAGAAGTATTATTCTGGCTTTTTGATGGTTTCTGAAATCACGCTTTTGCTGGTCAGACATCCTCTTTTTATCTATCTTCTGACCAGTTTCATCCACAGGATGTGTGTATCCATTAATTACCATGTCCCATAGATCAACATCATGAGCCAAAAAGAAGCTCCTAATTATGTCTTTCCAGTAGTCAAAAATTTCTCCATCAAAGACTGGAGCTTTGTCGCTGATTCTATCCTTGTCCTCGTGATAGTCATTGCTGATGTTTTGGCTTGGTCCCACCATAGTATTTTTCTAAAGCTTAGATCTTGTACTGACACAGTTAAGTGTATGAACTCAGAACCAGGCGCTCTGATGCCAATTGAAGAAGTGAACAACACAAGAAGGGGGGGTTGAATTGAAACTTAAAAACAAAAGCAGTAGACACGATATTTTTATCTTGGTTCGTTTGATCTCAAACTACTCCAGTCCACCCGCCAAGGTGATTTTGCCTCTCTCCAACAAGGACTTAATTCACTAATCAAAACTGATTACAATACTACTTTGACAACTGCCAAAGTCTTCTTGAGTACAACCACAACCCGGTTTATCTCAAGGAAAACTAGCTTAATCAAAAGAAAATAATTTACTGTGTACTGTTGTTTTTCGTTACAAAAACTGTATCATTACTGTGATATCACACAATTTGAGAGAATAAGAGAATATGAATATTTGCAATGTTTAAGATGTATGAGCAATCGTAGATTAAAAATCATAAACGATTTGTCCTTTAAGCTTGTTTATATAGCATGGAAATCTTGTCCAAAATAAAGCGTGATGATGGACACTTAATGCAATTTCCATATTGAGAAGATTCTTGTCTGAATGAAGTCGTTGCATATGATACTCTCTTAATTGAAAAGTAACGCTTCGGAACTAGAATCTTGCATGCTGCTTTTACTTCAGAACTTTGATGACTCATAGATGTGAAGATTTGATTGTATATTAGACTTCTGCTCAGAATCAGAGTATCTTTTACTTTAACGCATATTTTGATCATCATTCTTCAGAACATTCTGATTAGCTCAGCTTGAAAGCCTTCTTGGTTTAACTTCTGGTGATGTTTCAGTCAGAACTTCTGTATAAGAAACAACACAAATTTAGAGTGCATATTTGTTCTTTGTGTTTGTTATCATCAAAACACTAATTAAGGGTTGTAGAATCAAACTATGTTCTAACATGGCCTCGGTGTAGTGATAATCAGGGGAGTAATTCTTGGTTCAGATGGAATCCTTATAGGGCCTTTGGAGGTGATCCTAACTGGAGTACTTGAAATGGTAATTATGGACACGTCTTCAAACTCTTGAGATACATTTTTGGTCAAACTTTTCACAGATGGAATTTTTGCAAATAAAATTTCATGGCTATTGATCAGGCGTTGGACACTTTTTTCCAGCCATATACAACCATTAATTTGTGTAGCACAGTGGGAACAATCTCTAAGGCATCCTAGAAATACTCCGGGTTCCAAAAAATTATTTTTAATAGCCATCAAAGGAGTGGTTAAATTATTGACGGAGGAAACAAAAGAGGCATCTTCAATAGCATTGACACCCTTACCATGACTGGGCATGGGTGCGGTGATCACGTTGGGATCCGGTGGAGGGTCAAACTCAATTGTTTTGTTATCAATCAGGTCTTGGATTTTGTTCTTTAATGCCCAAAAATCATTGGTATCATGTCCGAGACTATTTTAATGGTAAGCACAATTTGCATTGGGGTTATATTTTGGAGAAGCTGTGTTAGGATTAGAAGGGGGATCTTGTAAGGTCACCAGATCAACTTTCAATAGGTGTTTCACAACTTGAGATAGTTGCATATTGATTCTAGTAAATTTTCTTCTCTGGGCATCCGGCCTTTGTTGGATGCTTTGTTGACACGGTCGTTGAGTTGGAGTTGGATTGGAAATCAATACTGCCCCTACTGAATGATGAAGATCATTCTTAGTACGGCTTCTTGACCCATACACAACATTAGTCTTTTTTACCAATAAATGGTTTTTTCACAGCATGAGAAGTGGAGGCCATGGGTATCTTCCTGCTTTTAATTCCACTTTCAACCCTTTCACCAGTCAAGATATATTCAGCAAATCTGGATGATGAACTCCCAATCAGCAAGTTGGAAAATGGACTAGTCAATGTTCCCATAAACATTTCTACCAATTCTCTATCAGTTAGAGGTGCTTGCACCCTTCCTGCCAGATCTCTCCATTTTTTGGCGTACTCTTTGAAGCCCTCATTTGAACCCATGGTCATGCCTTGCAATTGCACACGGGTCGATGCCAAATCAACATTATATTGGTAATGACGGTAAAAGGCAGCAGCCATGTCCTCCCATGTATGGATGTTTGTCCCTTATAATTGGTAAAACCACTCTAATTGCATTCCAGATAGACTCTCTTGGAAAAAGTGCACCCATAGTTTCCTATCGATGGCGTGCAGTTGGATCTTGCGAACGTATGATCTGAGATGAAGCTACGAACATGAGACACCGTCATACTTGGCAAAGATAGGGATCTTAAATTTGTTGGGAATGACCACCCAAGGAACCAAAACCAAGTCTCCAAAGTCCAATCCAGGAACTGCTTGGATCTCTACAGCCTTTAATATGTCTTCTAGTTGCTTATATTTGTCATCGGCGGGCGGGTATTGCTCATCGAAATAATCCTCGTCCTCAGAAATTTGGTTATTCTCACCCCCAACACGGGTGCTTTTAGCATCTTGATTATCATCCTCCTCGGAGGAGTCCTCTTCAATTTGAACTTATCTGGCGGGGCCTTTGAACCTCTTCCCCATGTTGATCACAACTTTCTTCTTGGTCTTCTTCTTCGTGACAAGAAGCGTCGTCATTTCTTGTTGGCATTTTTCCAAGTTGAGAAGAGTTTCTTGGAACTGGGTGTGTTGAGTTTGCAAGTCCTTGACGATTTTCTTGAGATCCATCTTATACTGAAATAAACAGTAGAAAGATGAGGAAACATGTGTTGAAAAAACTGCTTATGGTATGATGCATGTTATGTGGATGCCACGTTTTCAAGGACTTTAAGGAATTTAAATTTGCTAGATAAAAAGAAGAGAAAAAACATCAATTGCATTAATAAGTTCTAGAGTTACAAATGCCTCTTGGGATTACAATGGAAAAAAGCAAAAATGTCTTAAGGAGACAACAAAATAAACCCCTAAAACAAAAAAACTTAAATCTCCCATGAACACATCCTCTTTGGTGCAATGTAGGCATTCAGGCCTCGCTCCTCGTGAAGTTGCCTCGTGAGCTCCAACACTTTCTTCTCGTTTGCATAAAATTGAGCTTCAAAGGTATCTCATTCCCCCTTGAGTTGATTCCACGATCTCTGCAATTCCTCGAAGTCGGGAGGCATGTCAGGATGGAGAATGGTATAAGGAACACCCCCTTTGACAACTGGTTCCATAATCATAGGTAGGATGGCTGGATACGACATCATGAAACTTTGAGCACGAGTTAGTACCCATTTAAAGTGAGGCTCAAGAGGGATGTAATTTTTATGCCCTAAAGTCTTGCTATCAACCTTGTTTACCATGCCCCAAGCATGCATAAACCTTTGATAATAACCTTGGACATTGTTCTCATAGTCGAATATAATACTTTGAATGAGTGAGTCGTGGGGACCATCCCTTCCAGCATATTTAAACAGTAGTAGAGATAGAGAAGGGTTATAAGTAATACCTCTCCTAATGCTCAAGAGTGGAACATTAGGGAACTCCCCACAATGGTAAATAATAGTAATGTCTTCTTGGGAACGAGAGCACAAGTGGATGTCTGCATGAGAAAGCGCCATTATCCTTTGCGACCACCTCAAGACTTGCTCATTCTTTAATGCTGATCAGGGAAGGTGAGAACTAAACCACCTAGACAATAACTGAATGCAACATATAAGACCCCCTCTCTTCCTCATGGTACAAGTGTGAAGACAATGTAGAATGTCTCCAAGCAAAGTAGGCACGGGATTACGAGTAAGGCAAATTTTGACAGCATTCACATCTATGAGTTGGTCAGGGTTAGGAAAAAGAACCAACCCATAGATTAGAAGAGCCAAGATATCCTCAAAAGCTTGCAAATCCATGGAATCCCGAAATAGTTGAGCCTTCTCGATCAGGAATTTAGCCAAAAAGCCTTTGACCCCGCTTCTTGTCTCCTAGTTGGCTATAATGTTAGAACTCTTCAAATGTAAAGCCTTGGAAATAACCTCAGGTCTTGGGGTCTCCTCTAAACCGGTGAATGGTATTTGATCAAGGACTGGTACCCCCAATAGTTGAGAGAATTCTTCCGTTGTAGGCACCAATTGATAATCGGGAAAGGTGAAACAATGACGTATGGGATCGAAGAACTGAAAGAGCACCTTCAACATGTCTTCATCAAAGCTTGAGGTAGCCAGGTTGAGAAGTCGACCATATCTTTTGGTGAACGGAGAATTTTCAGGAATCCTTGACGCTAACTCTTTGAGTTGAGGAGGTACCCTTATGAAATTGATTCGAATGGTATTTCTGCGGGTGGAAGCCATATCCTACAAAATAGAACAAAGATAAATCCCCAAGTCTTTGGAATGGTTAGTGAAAATTCTATGGCATGATGTCATGATGTTTAGGAACAAATAATCACACACAAACAAGCATATAGGGTCTTAGGTTTAGGCTTGCATGTGGTTTATAGGTAAGTACCCTCTTGAAGTTTAGTTGGTTCAACCTGTCCTAAAAGAAAGTAACCGAGTTCTAAGGAATCTCAATATCACTAATCTTTCTTCATCGGACATTGTTTCATCACAAGCTTCTTTACTAGTGATCGAAATATCCCGAAAGTATGATCTCTATGAGTGTAATATCGAGTATCAACCAACTTTAGTCTTGCATCAAATCCATCTATCTCACTACTTTATAATGGCTAAGTTGTTCAACTAAGGTTCTAAGGTCAGTTAGTGCTTCATGGGACCACACAACGGCCCCGTATTCTCCTTGTCTGGACTCAAGGGACACTGGTACCAACAAATATGTCACACTAATGTAGCCATCGCTTTAACCATGTCGGTATTACATCACATAGTCCCCACGATCTATTGCTAATTACCAAATATGCCCCAAATCCAGGTATAGGATTTTTTACAAGTAATAAACCCAAGCATTACCCACAAAAAATGTAAAGCATACAAGACAAAAAAAAGAAGCAAATAAAGGTGATCTAGCTCTTAAGGTAACCCCACTTTTAGTTATTCCCCAGCAGAGTCGCCAGTTCTGTAATACGGTGGGAGAACTTACTTGGGTGTTTTGCGTTTTATTGTAAATGTTGCGGATAGCTAGAGCCTCCACCGACTTTTCTTTTATCCAATGAAGGAAAGGGTGAAAAGAACAAGAAAGACCTTTTGAGATTTTTCTTGAGTTCTGGGGGTAGGTTATGAAAAGGGAAGGTGTTAGCACCCTTTTCATCCGTAGTTATCTACGGGCTCTTAGTTTCTAACTCACTTTTGAAAATGATTTATAAATGTGTTTGTGTTTGTTTGAAAGTATTTTTGAAATGTGCCTTTGTTTAGGCAAACTTTGTAATGACTTTCGTCTATATAAGAATGTATACAAAGTGTTGTCTTTTGAAAATATTTCATAAAGGTGTTGGTGTGTTTGAAAGATGTTTGTTTTGAAGTGTTTATGAGCAAGCAACTACGAGTGTACTACCTACTCAAAAGAAGTCTTTGTTCTTTTCCTCCTTCTTTAGATAGTGTTATATTACCATTAGTTAGTAAGAAACTTATCATTGGATGTAAAGGGACAAGCGTGGCTCATCGTATAGTCATAGAAGGCAACATCGTATGATACTTTAGCAATTTTTCGTAAGGGACTAAGATCGTTTACCGAAGGCAACATCGAGGGGTCATCGAGGGACTACGATCTTGTAATCGAGGGTCTTTTGCTAAAGTATCTCACGTTCGAGGGACATGACTGTTTTATCCGAGGCAACAAGTGTGGGTTAACCCTAGAGGTGCATGTGTGCAAAGTGTATTATTTTCATTTAGTTTGTCTTGAATTAGGGTTGTCTACTTGTTTGATTTTAAGTCTTGCCATACAAACCCTAATTACTAGCAATAATATGGAAAGCGATAAATTGCAGAATTTAAATATCCTATGCTATTACATTACTTTAGGGGATGGGGGATACAAATTACAAATGGGGGTGACAAGTAAAATAAACCCTAATTACTATTACAAGGCTTTGATAATTACATAAATCATAGAGTGAGATAATAGAATGTACAAAAATGTAAAGATAAGAGAAATTATTTTTATGGTGAGTTTTTGAGTGAAAAGGTTTTAATTAAACTAAATTGAGCTAATTAATTTACAAGAAAGTTAATTAATTACCAAAACTTAAAGTCTAAGTTAAAAGAAAAATTAAACCAAATCTAAGTATAGTTAATTTTACTTAATTAACAAAGAAAATGTATTTTAGAGTTTTTGTTATTTATAAAATAAAATAAGGTAAAGATAAAAGAAAAAATTTTAGTCTATTTATCTAAGAAAATATATTTTGATTATTTTTGATTAAAAATAAATAATAATAAAATAAAATAAAATAAAAGAAGAAAATAAAATAAAATAAAATAAAATATAAATATAAATTAAAGAGTCAGGAGGTTTGAAAAGAAATTAGGGAGGTTAGAAAGTAAAGGAGTTTAGTTTTAGGCCTAAGGTTTATTTTTGTTTCTATCAGAAAAACAAAATTAATAAAAATGTTGAGCCAGTGTTGTTGAGAAAACAGGGGGTGATGGTGAGTAAAAAGAGGCAGGCCCAACACTGGAAGGCCCAGGCGCGCTTGAGTGGAAAAGAAACAAGAAAAATATGAAAAGAAGAAACAAAAGGGGACGTTGGGGCTCGAACCCAGGACCCTTCATACTAATGCCGTTAGCGCGCGCTCTCTGCCACTGGGGTGACTGTTTCATCCAGTATAAGAACAACAACTAATAAATATAAAATAAACCAATTTCTAGTGACAACTTCATCTTCTTCCTCGCGCCATAACCAGAACAACAAATTTCAAATTCGTATCTTGCTCATTTCTCAACCATTTCATAAATTGTAAACATCAAACTTGTTAGAAATTTCACCACGATCTAAAATATTTAAATAAATTAAACAATGGATCAATGATAAGCATGAATTTTATCTGGTACCAAATCTGACCTAATTTTTTTCAGAAAGTTCAAACTTAAAATTCTCCATGCTCAGGCAATATAAATGAATTCTGAGGACATGGTTAGTTTCAGGGCTATGATGTCTACATTTTATCTTTTAAAATCAAAGCCAAATGATTCTTGTATGAAGAGACGGGAGTTCAGAAAACTCACCTTGCAAATGGAGATCTTGTTTTGAGTTTGAGCACTTTTCAAGGTGTTGTGATGATCTGGTTAGCTTCAATGGACCTCTAGGAAGCTAATGCAAATGTTACTTTGAACTGAGAGTGCCTGAATTATGCTAGAGAAGTCAATGTGAAAAGTGTTGTTTTTGAAAATGAAGGATGATGATGGAGGTGTTACAGTCATGTAACAGGTGTTTGGTTAGGTTCTAAATGATATATAGATGTTTTTTGATTTATTTTTAGGAAGAACGCACAAGTGAAATGAGAGTTTGAGGTCTACGGTCAGAAGTGGCACAAAAATGAGGTTTGTGAGCAATTCTAAGTTTGAGGGAGTTTGGGGGAGTTTATCAGCTTTCTAATTTGTGTGTTATCTTGCAAAATAGTGCTTCTACTTATATGAAAAGGTTTGGAAGCTTGGAGTGTTAAGAATCACAAGATCACAAGTTATGGATTTTTGGCTTATTTTTGAAGCAAGCTTGACAAAATTTTTTCCAAGGCATGGTACAAATCTATCTAGAGTGGTTAGAAGCTTTAAACATGTTTATCTAACTTTGTATGTTGAGTGTGTGTTGAGGGAGCAAGTTAGAGGCTCAATACAAGTTAACTTTGTGATTAAAGTAACTTTACAAGAATAACAATGTTACTTTGTGCCAAAAATGGATGAATCTCTTGGACAATGGCTCTAATACTTGGATAATAACTCTAAAAATCATATAAACCATTAATTATGGAGTGAATTTCAAGTTAGAAACCTGAAAAGTAAGATTATGCAGCATAACTATGAGATTTGGCCAAGGGTTCATCATCAAAATGACATGTAATTCAAGAATGGATGCCCAACTTCTTGCCTTAGATTCTCTTAGCTCAAATATTATCTCTTCAAGTTATAGGACATTTTGGAAAGCTTGAAACATTGTCTACATCTTCCATGTTTTCCACTTTGGCTAAATTAAATTGGAACTATGTGAAAATTGGCCAAGAAGTTGGGGCAAAAATCTGCCTAAATTAGGTGAAAATTTCACTGAGTGTTTAGAAAAAAGTCATGACTTCATGAGCTTATAATTCAAAATTTAAGAATTTTTAGGACTTGATCAGAAAAGAAAAGTTGCAGATTTCATCAATATCTATAACTTTCATGTTGAAAACTTTCTTTGAATCATCTTGCATCTTGATGAAAAATTGCCATGAAGTAGTTAAATTATCAAGGTTTAAAACACTTAGAAATTTTTCTAAGTCTTGAAAATTTGACTTTTTATGGACTTTTTTATTTTCTTGATTCTTGATGATAAAAATTCATATTTTTTAATGTCTTGATGAATCTTGATCTTTGAAACTCAATGTTTACCAAAAAGTCAAAGTTTGACTTTTGGTGTAACAATTGACTTTACATCGGTTGATCAAATTTCAACTATCAATTGTTTGATCTTGAGAAATGATTTGAGCCATGAAATTAGGTCAAGATATTGTGTTTGAATTCTTAAGATCATGCTTCAAACCATTAAGTCATGCATTAGGTCAAAAGTCAATGATTGGTCAATCTCAGTCAAAACCCTAATTTTGACCATTTTGCCCCTTTGATGATTTGAATGCTTTTCTTGAGGAATTATGATCAAAACTTGATCAATTGATGAATAAGACTTCAAAATATTGATATGGGCTAAAGATCTTTAATTTTGACTGTAGGTTGACCATAATTGACTTTTTACCCAATACAATTGATTTTCAGTCATCTGATCAATTGACTGAGCGAAATTGTGATCTAAGACTTGAAACTTGGCATGAGTATTCTTGGAGACCCATAATGAACCATGAAAGTCTTTTGAATAATTATAAATCCAATTTCTTATGTGAAAATGAAAACCCTAATTTGTGACCTCAATGCTTAGGAGATGAGTTTGTCTGATCAGTTCTTGAGAATTCTTTAGCATTGGAGATCCTTTGTGAGAATTATCTTGAGAAAAAAGAGGGTAAATTTTGGGGTACAACAATTAGTTATTAGGTTTTAGTTATCATCCATAACCCTAAATCATTTTCTAAAAACACAAAAATATTAAAACATTTTTTCTAACGTCTTTTCTTATTTCTTACTATTAATTACATTCTAAGACAACTGTATAGGCTGCACTACCAATGTAACAACGTAGATTTATCTTTTCTCACATTTTTCCTATTATGTATCTACTCCGAGGATGTAATAGCGTAGATTTATTTTCTCGCATTTTCTATTATGTATCTGCCCCAAAGCCATGTAATAGCGTAAGACTTTATATTCCGCACTTTAGTTTTCTTTACATATTTAATTGTAAATGATGATAGTCCCTTTGATGCAATTGCTAAAGTATCCTTACATGTTACCTTCGATGACCATACAATGACCCTACGCCTGTCCCTTCACATACAATTGATAGGGTTACCTACTAACTAATGGTATGGATAATACTATCTCCAAAGGAGAATGGAAAGAATAAGAAAGATTCAGTGGGTAAGAACTCTTGAATGCTTTCTTACAACCTTTTTCACAATTCAAAACATTTTTCACATTGTAGCAACTAGTTTTTTAATCAAATCCGCCACTATTAGTTTTTATCCTAGGGAAGGGAATCTAACAGAAAACCCTAATTCGCAGACAGAGATTCTAGGTTTTGGACTTCATTAGATGAAAGGAAGGTGTTAGGCACCTTTCATCTACCTTGTTCACAAGGATACTAGGTTTTAGGTTTATGTTTGGGTAAAATAGGGTTTTAAGTTTTATTAAAGGAAAAGAGTTTTAATTTTTAATAGGAGAATGGGTTTAAATTTTTAATAGGGGAAAGGGTTTTAATTTTTAACAGGGGAAAGGTTTAAATTTTTTATAGGGGAACTCGCTATGATTTTTGATCATATGCCTACGTAAACTCTTATGAGGAATCAGAATCCCAATTCGTAGTTCATACGGGTTTGTGTATTTTAGGGGTTGTAAACGTACTTTGAATCACCTCGCATTTTGACTGAGAGTAGTGATTGCGGAGATTTTGACTAAATGCACAGTAAGTCAAAATCTGCTTGAAACCCTTTGCAAAAAAAGTTGTTTAGATTATTTGATTGCGAAAAAAATAGTTTGAGATTTGTTGAGTATTTTTTATAGATATTAATTGCAAAAAAATCTTATTAATGCATGATATAAAAAATATTTAATGCAAATAATATAAGAAAATAATATGCAATTTTTGATGTAAAAATAATTTAAGTGATATAATAAATAATATTAATATTCACAATAAAATTTAATAATTATAATAATAGTATAATAATTACAAAATATAAAAATAAAGGAAAAAATAATTTATGAACAGGGGGGTTGCGTTGCTGGTCACTAAGTGAAAACAGGGGGCGCTAAAAGCTAATAATCCTGGGTAAAGGGGTAGAAGTTCTGAAGAGGACAGAAGTTCTGCAGGGGACGCAGGGAAGTTGACTAGGTTTTGGCCCAGTCGCAGAACTTCTGGAAAGGGGCGCTGCTAACTGGTTAGTAAAAATCAAAACATAGGGGTGTCAAATTCTGGGCTAAGCCCACTACACAAAATTTCTGGAAAAGGGCAGACAGAAAGTATATAAGTCTAATGCTGATTCTGGACAAGGGAAAAATCTGAAACCTGGGTTAAGCCCAGTTAGAACTTCTAAAAGGGGAACTACATCTGAACGTAAGAAATTAGCGTGAACCTATGCAATCAGAATATAAAACTATCTACATATCTGTTTTCTATAGTTTCAGCCCTGCTTATGTTCTCCTGATCCTATTCATCTTAAACCCAGCATGAAAATAGTAAAGAAACAAACTAAAATTTGTTACCCCTTTGGCGCTCTTGCTTCTGATTCTGGTGCGTGTTTTGTTGTCTTTTCCTTCTTCTTTTGCAGATTCTGGTGACAGCAGTGACGGAAGGTGGAGAGACGGCGATTGAAACTAGGGTTCCAGATATTGGAACCTCAGTTACTCTTCTGCGTGTTCTTTTTCTGGTTTTCCATAAACTCTTGTGTTCTTTCTGTTCTTGCTCCTACTGCATTTTTCTTATTTTGCAAGCTTTTCTGCAAATTCGTCTCTCTCTCTCTCTCTCTCTCCGTATTCTTTCCTCCCCCCCCCCTCTTTTGCTAATTTGTTCCTCTATTTATAATGTTCAATTTTTGGGCTTGGATTATTGCTAGAGCAAATATTAAGGATAAAATTAAAAAGATTTGATTGAAATTGATTCTCTGTGGAAGATTTAATTGAAATTGATACAGTGCACGCCCACCAGATTTGGGCTTGGTTTGCTTAGCCTCTGAAACTCTAAGCTTGGGCTATGGATGATTCTTCTTTGCTTATAATCTGATTCTGCCATTGCTTACAATTTGACTCTGCTAGAAGATCTGATATTCCAGTTCTGTACCAGTACTAGCTTGTGCGTGATTCTGGCTCTGATCCGCATATATTTTTGCGATTGTGTCTGTAAACAAGAACTTCTGGGATTTGTTTCAGAAGTTCTGATGGGTCAGCGCTTGATCCATACAGCCTAGCACTTCTTTGTTTGCAGTCAGAACTTATCCTTTAATTCAATTGGGCCTAGCGTTAATTCTTCCCCTTTCTTTTGCATACTCCCAGATTTAATTTTCACCCCTCCTTTTTTAAATAACAACTAAATCTTCTTGATTTAAAATACATCCCCTGATCTTGAATAAAGATAGTCCATCAAATATTGTTGTACCATCTTTAATTAAATAATTCTAAAAAAAGGATCGCTGAGGTAGGACAAATTTGGGGTATGACAATTGCCCCTATTCAATTATCTTCCAATCGAATAGCATGAGAAAACGCAGGTCTAGCGCATTTTAATTGGGAGTTTATTGAATACTTGGAATATCCAAAATTTGTCCGATCCACTCATAAGGTTATGCTGATATACCACACCCTCATGGGTCTCAAGAAAATAAGAGAAGCCAATGATATATCGCTCACCTGGGTTTGAAGTAGTGGGTTGGATGAGGAAAGTACATTGAGGTTCAGAAGAAATGTACTGAGTTTTTGCGAATACTTTGAGGCTTAGAGGCAACTTAGTGAGCTGGGAGAGTACATTGAGGCTTAGAGGCAATATACGGAGATTTGCAAATACGTTGAGGCTTAGAGGCGACGTAGGGAGCTGTGAGAGTACATTGAGGCTTGGAGGCAATGTATGGAGATTTGCGAATACGTTGAGGCTTAGAGGCAATGTAGTGAGCTGTGAGAGTACATTGAGGCTTAGAGGCAATGTACGAAATTTTTGCGAATACGTTGAGGCTTAGAGGCAACATAGTGAGCTGTGAGAGTACATTGAGGCTTAGAGGAAATGTATAGAATTTTTGCGAATACGTTGAGGCTTAGAGGCAACGTAGTGAGCTGTGGGAGTACATTGAGGCTTAGAGGCAATGTACGAAATTTTTGTGAATACGTTGAGGCTTAGAGGCAACATAGTGAGCTGTGAGAGTACATTGAGGCTTAGAGGCAATGTATGGAATTTTTGCAAATACATTGAGACTTAGAGGCAACGTAGCAAGCTGAGAGAGTTCATTGAGGCTTAGAGGCAATGTGCCGAGTTTTGTGAATACGTTGAGGCTTAGAGGCAACATTTTGAGCTGTGAGAGTACATTGAGGCTTGGAGGCAATGTTTGGAGATTTTCGAATACGTTGAGGCTTAGAGGCAACATAGCGAGCTGTGAGAGTATATTGAGGCTTAGAGGCAATGTACAGAATTTTTACGAATACGTTGAGGATTAGAGGCAACGTAGTAAGCTGTGAGAGTATATTGAGGCTTAGAGGCAATGTACGGAATTTTTGCGAATACGTTGAGGCTTAGAGGCAATGTAGTAAGTTGTGAGAGTACATTGAAGATTAGAGGAAATGTACGGAATTTTTGCGAATACGTTGAGGCTTAGAGGCAATGTAGTGAACTGTGAGAGTACATTGAGGCTTAGAGGCAATGTATGGAATTTTTGCGAATGCGTTGAGGCTTAGAGGCAACATAGCAAGCTGAGAGAGTACATTGAGGCTTAGAGGCAATGTACGGAGTTTTGTGAATACGTTGAGGCTTATATGCAACATAATGAGCTGTGGGAGTACATTGAGGCTTAGAAGAAATGTACGAAATTTTTGTGAATATGTTGAGGCTTAGAGGCAACATAGTGAGCTGTGAGAGTACATTGAGGCTTAAAGGCAATGTACGAAATTTTTGCGAATACGTTGAGGCTTAGAGGCAACATAGTGAGCTAGGAGAGTACATTGAGTGCTTAGACGCAATGTACGTAATTTTGCGAATACGTTGAGGCTTAGAGGTAACTTAGTGAGCTAGGAGAGTACATTGAGGCTTAGAGGCAATGTAGTGAGCTAAGAGAGTACATTGAGGCTTAGAGGCAATGTACGGAATTTTGCGAATACGTTGAGGATTAGAGGCAACGTAGGGACTGGGAGAGTACATTGGGCTTAGAGGCAATGTACCGAGTTTGGAGAATACATTGAGGCTTAGAGGCAATGTACTGGGTTTCGTTCATTATTGCATGGAGACTTAGGTAATAGATTACTTTGTAAGAAACTCATTACTGCATGGAGACTTAGGTGATGGGCTGAATGCGTCAAGGCATGGAGACTTAGATGACAGGTTGGATCGTAGGAGAAGTGTTTGGTTGATGGACCCTTAGATGATTGAATCGAGGGTTAGGTTGTTCATTTTCTATATGATACAGGCGTATGCATGCATATTGAATGTTTGTATGTATGCAAAATGTATACGGTATGCATGCTTCAGATATGCCAGATGTATGTATGAAATGTGTGTAAAATACGCGTATGCCTTGAAATGTTATGAAGACTATTTCTGGCATTCTCTCCTTTAAAACATTGGCTTAGAGTTACCAATTCCATTGCGTTGTATGTTGTGTCGTCGTAGCTTTATTGAATTTGAACGCAGTGAACAATGTTAGCAAAATTTTGAACATTGATTTTCTGTATTGTAAGTGCAGGTGTAGACGTAGACGTAGGTATTGGCATATGTGTAGACTTTTATGTTGTAAGCGCAAGCGTAAACATGGACATGTGTATAGAATTTGTATTGTAGACGCATGATTAGACATGTGCGTGGATGTAAACATGGATTTTCTTTCGATATTTTTCTAACCAAAATGTTTTTTTTTTATGTTTTATCAAAAGCTTTTATTTATTAATTTCCCCGAAATAATTTTAAGACAATATATTTACAAGTAATAATCGTAGTATTTTGTAAACAAGTCAGAGAAAAGAAAAATGCAATTTGAAAGATGCAAAGAAAGCAAATGTTTTGTTGACATGCCTCTGAATAGGTGAGAGTATAAGATGCAATTCCTAGAAAGAGGTAATTACAGAAAGTTTTAAAATTGTAAATGGCAATAAAAAATGATAATTGATGCTTTTGTTCCCCAATATCCTTTTAATAGCCCTTATCTCCTTTGCTTCTGAGTTGTATGATTCAAATCCATCTCTCCCTTTGTGGTTCGTAATCGTAGTTCTTAGATCGCAGTCTTTTTGTTCTTTATTTCCTTGCATGATCCCTAATTTTTTCATGGATTGCCCTTTCGGGTTTTCAATTCACCGGGATAGTTTTTTTTTGTTTATATGCCCCTAATTTTTTCCTGGATCTCCCTTTAGGGTTTTCAATCCACCAGGACGCTCCTTTTTGCCTAAGCCTCCCTTTTAGGGTTCGAGCTTAGCGAGCTTCTTATACATAGTATTTTTTGACTGCGTCTGAATTTGCCGGATGCAGTAGTTCTTCCCCATCCATTGTTGTGAGGATAAGACCACCACCGGAGAATGCTATTTTGACTATGTATGGACCTTCGTAGTTAGGGGTCCATTTACCATGTGAGTCGAGGCGAGGTAGCAAGAATCTTCTTGAGCACTTAGACCATGTTGTGGTTCATCTTGTGTAGTACACTGTTACTCTAAAAGAATTCTGAGGCTAATTTCCGTAGAGTTTATTTTTCGATGCTGGAGGAATTTTCTGGATGTTCTTGTTTTTCGAGGTACTTGATGTCATAAAATCAAGGCTTTTTGTCTGGACCTTCTTTAATAGCAAGGAAATGTGCGGGCTCTTCGAAGTGTCTATTTGTGATGCACGGTTCATGGTTTGGCCAAGTTACATAGCTGATAGGGTTTCCAGAGTGTCTGCCATTTGATTTTATTCTCGTGGGATATGGCTGAAGGTGATCTCTATAAATTCCACAACCAACTTTAAAACATGATCCCGATATGGAATCAGTTTTTGATGTTTAGTATCCCATTTGCCGTTGACTTGGTATATGGGTTGCAGAGTCCCCAAATACTTCGAGATGCTTTATTCTCAGATCAATGGCAGCTTCCAGTCCTAGTAAACAGGCATCGTACTTGGCGTGGTTATTGGTATAGTCAAACACAATCTTGTAGTATAGGGCTAGTGATCATTCTTTGGAGAAGTCAAAACTGCCTCTACACCATGACCTAGTGCATTTGAAGCCCCGTCGAACATGAGTGTCCAATGTGCCCCTGGCTCGGGTCCTTTGTCAAGTACTGGTATTTCGTAGTTGCTTATTTTACAGCAATGTTTGTATCTAACCTTGGTCTGTTTCTATAGGAACAAGCAAATATGTGCAATAATTTGATCAACTTCTTTGTGGCTCCGCTCTAACATTTCCCCTTAACTTAGTTTCTTCTGAATCTTCCCCTGTGCTTAGCTTAATGGTCTTTTGATATGGTTGTATATTGTCAGCCTTTCGTTCTATTTCCCTTGCTCTTTCCTCATAGAGTTAAAGATCTTCATCATCTTCCTCTTCAACTTGGTTGATAGGAGCATCAAAATTATATAGGGCTACAACAGTAGCATTGCCGATGGTTTTGGGCATGGATTTGCACCTTTATCATGTTTTGGTGCAGAGTTTAGTATATGAATTTTGAAGATGCATATGCAGAGAAAGTAGTGCCATTTTTAAATTTAAGGAATAAATGCAAAAGAAAGATAGGGATCTTAGTTGAAAACAAAATATAACTTTTATTAATTGCAAATATTGTCTGAAACAAAATGGGGGAACCCTTACAAGCAACCCCTATGCCTCGGGCTTGACATAGGTTCTTTTTAAAACAAGGAAAATTACTTAGGAAAGAAAAAGATCTCGGGAATCTCCACGGCAGTCCAACTTTTGAGTTCTTCTCCTGAAGCACGCTCCATGATAAAGTCAGTTTCCTATCTTGTGTGAACTTTGTTGGATATCATTGACACGTTTCCGCCATGCTCTGCTCCCTTTTTGACAAAGGTCTCTTGAATCAGAGGTAAGCGTGCTTTTCCTTTTGGAGTAGCTTTCGATGATTGATAGCTCAATCCAAAGAGATTCTTCTTCTCAGGGATTTCAGGGAGCTTTCCCCAGCATTTTGAGGCATCACATCCCATGGTTGCTTGCAGATCTCTCCACGGCGTCACCTTAGGCTTATTACCCTTCTCGACTCGTAAAGTCACCCTTGAAGAAATTTCCAAGGCTTGGAATGGGATAGCTATATAGTCTTTGTCGGAACTGATATATCTGTATGATTTAATGTGGCTTACGAAGATATCTTCCTCGCCATCGATTATGATTAATTTCCCTTCCACTAGGAACTTCAATTTTTGATGCAGGGCCGAGGTGACCGCCCCTGCTGCATGGATCCAAGGTCTTCCCAGTAAGTAAGTGTATGCTGGTTTTATATCCATGACCTGGAAAGTGATATTGAATATATGCGGCCCAATTTTAACTGGAAGATCCACCTCTCCTAACACCGAGCTCCGAGAACCATCAAATGCTTTCACTATTGTAGAACTTGACCTCATCAACTTCATCTGTCGTTAACTTTATCAGACTGGACTTTGGAAACACATTGAGGGAAGAAACGGTATCAGTGAGAACCCTGGATAAATGGGTAGTACCTATTTTCATAGTAATATGGAGTGCCTTATTATAAGCTCGACCCTGTGGCGGCAATTCATTGTTGCTGAAACCCATGTATGATCTGGATGTTAGGTTTGCTACGACATTGTCAAATTGATTTACCTAAATTTCTTCCGCGACGTGATCTGAACTTAGCACCTTCATCAAGGAGTCTCGGTGCGCTTCAGATTGATAAGTAGTGAGAGTATGGAGATTTTCGTTGGAGTTTTGTGAAGTTGATCCAACACTCTATAATCACTTCTTTTGATTATTTTTAAAAACTCTTCTGCCTCTTGATCAGTAAAGTTTTTGCTTGGAGGTTCTGCTTCTTAACTTAAATCCACTGTTGCTTTTCCCTTGTCCTTTGTTGGAGTCTCATCCTTCTTCTTTGATGGGTTTGCTCCAAGAATTTGACAACTTCAGGTTATACCCCTTGTCCCTGCTATATTTGAAATTGCAGGTCCCTGACTTGGTGAGGGCTTATCTTCTTGATTCACTCCATTAATGTACACTACTGAGTCATAACCCCATGGTACTTCCTTTTTATTTTCATAAGGGATAGGTGACGGTCCCTTAAATACCATTGTGGCCTTTGGAATTGCTGATATTAAGAGAGCCTTCTTGGGTGCCATTCCTGTGGTCTTTGTTGATTCTTCCCACGGGATCACTAGAGTTTTCTTGTTAAGATCTAGGCCTTGGAAAGGGATTACCAATGGCTTATTTCCTTCAATTGCGGCTACATATTTTTCTTCAGGGTATGGTCCGAATTGGAATATCCCCTGGTCCATTAGCTTTTGCAAAGTTCTTTCGAAGGCTTTATCATGTTCCAACAGGAACCCACATTCGAACATATATTCTTTTAACAAGTTGATTGGGGTTTCTGCTTGTCCGACTGCCCCAAAGTCAGTGACTACTTCAATTGCATTTATTGTCGGCCCACCATGTGGAGCCATGGGATTTTTCTTGATGTTAGGTTTCTCAAAGGTGATATCTTAAGATTCTAACAAGTCATGCACTTTGTGTTTGAATGCCCAACATTGTTCTATGGTGTGCCCAGGAGAATTACCATGGTATTCGCACCTGGCGTCGGCATTGTATCTTCGCGGGAGTGGCCCGACTGGAGGAGTTGGATGTTTGATTTCCAGCAATGATGCCTTAACCAAGTGTCGTAATAACTGGCTGGGTGGCATAGGGAGTGGATCAAAGCTTCTTTGTGGCCTTTTAAATCTATCATGTTGCTGCCCTTGCGGGATCATTAGTGGTTGTGATGCCCTTGGTTGTGAGGCTACAAAGTTAATTTCTCCCTCTTTTCTTTTCTGGTAGTTTGAAGCAGGTCTTTTGGATTATGGGGAGAGTTTGATGATCCCCATGATATCTTCCCATTTTTTATTCCAGTCTCGATTCTTTCTCCGATAGTCACTAGATCTGAGAATCCTGAAGAGATACTCCAAACCATTTTCTCGTAATACAGCCCTTGCAAAGTTCCCATGAACATGTCTACTAATTCCTTCTCTAATAGCGGTGGTTGCACACGAGATTCCATCTCCCTCCATCTTTGAGCATATTCCTTGAAGGACTCTTCTTTCTTTTGGGATAGATTCTGGAGTTGCATGCGTCTAGGCTCCATGTGTAGGTTATATTTGTAATGCTTTAGGAAAGCATTAGCAAGATCTTCCCAGGTTTGAATGTGTGTTCGCTCCAATTGCATATACCATTATAAGATGCCCCACTCAGGCTATCCTGAAAATAATGAATCATCAACTTCTGATTGTGGGCATGGGCATGCTTCTTCCTACAATACATGCGTAGATGATTTCTTGGACAAGTGAGCCCCATGTACTTTCCAAAGTTAGGTACTTTGAACTTGGTGGAATTACCACATCAGGAACTAGACCCATTTCGAGAGGGTCTACCTCGAAGGCCTCGAAACCTTCCACAACTTCTAATCTTTCCTCCAGAGCTTTGTACTTATTTGGTACCGGTGGATTGTCAACAACATGAGTACCAGTCTTCTTTAAGGGTGCCTGGTTGGCATCCTCTGGGTCGCGGTTTCTGTATTGTAGGTCCAAGTAGTTGTCCATGTTGTTGACTGGGATTTGTAGGGTCCCTGCTTTTGATGGTGGTGGGACAAACTGTAACACCCCAATTCTACCCGACGATTATATAAATAAATCAGAGTTATAAAATCATTCATGCAAACAAATCAGGATGCCACAAATTCATCATTAAAAACTCATTGCATTCATCGTGGATACATAACACTTTGAAACTTAGGATGAACCATCAACATGATACTTTCATCTCTTAATTCAACAAATTTAAACATCTACGCAGCGGAATTCTTAATAACATCTTTATCATCGTTACAGCAACTTCAGAACAACACAATTTTAATAATAATCCACTTAAAGTTAAACAACTGAATAATCAACAATCAAAAGCAACAAGCGTTCATCACCCCGAGTGTTACATATCAGAGTAATGACACCGACTCAAACTACTGAAGGTATACAACCTTCACTCTCGATTACCTGCACGTTACCAACATAAGGGAAACATTCAAATAGAAGGGGTGAGATATCTAACAATATAATAAAATGTATGATAATTAATATATTAAATTAGATCACATAAAATCACCACTTCTCATCTCACAGTCAACAACAATCACAACAATAATACACATTCACAACATCAATACACAACTTCTTTATGCAATCATATAATGTGACTCAATACTATGCAAATGCATGTGGTACCATTGGAGCAGAACTCCAATCTTAAAAATCTGCCAATAAATAGAGGCATCAACAAGGCATAAGCCTTCATCTTGATATTCACCGATACAGTCCATCTTAACGAGCATAAGCTCCATCTTGAAATGAAATTTATGCGACACAATCATTAATGTAATGAAAACACCACAATTAACAACATCTCAACACAAACATCATCATCAACATCATTTATACATCATAAATCATCAAACATCATTTATACATCATAAATCATCAAACATTATTTATACATCATAATTCATCAAGCATAATCTCATTAATCATCATTTCATTAATAACTCAGTCGTACCATAATACAACAGTAACTCGTCAATTCGCAACGTTGGCCATAGGCCTACAACATGATATTGCCTATAATTAATTAATCATCTAAGATTTACTTCTAAATTACAAAACCTCTACATATTACTATTTTGTAATACTTCATCATCCTCATCATTCATCCTACCGTTACAACCCAAACAACAATCTAAAATCATATCATCCTCATCATTCTTCACAAAAAAATCAACATAACGATCAACACAGGAACTAATTCAAATCCTACTTTGGATACTAGGATTATCCATCTGATTATTAATTTTTAATCCTTAATAATGAAGTTCATCGTGTTAGCTATTCAACGCTTCGAACGACACCTCAAATGGAGTTCGAAAACTCAAGTTACAGCCTGTTCAAAATGATTCTGCCAAAAACCAGATGACATGGATCGACGTGTAATACCTTGGGTCAACGCGTACTGAACTGATCATGCTACATGAGTCGACACATCCTCCCTTGTATCGAATCATCCTGAGTCTGCAACATTGCATGTATCGACTCATCCTGAGTCTAAAAGCCTACATGTATCGATGCAGGACTCCTTCATGTCGACTCATCCTGAGTCTAACAGCATTCTTGTATCGACACATAATGTTTGGGGTCGACACATACTGCTCTGCTAGGGATATTTTTTGCGATTTCTCTGTGTTTTCACTACGGGTTCCATACTTTAGGCCCTAAAAACATCATCTAATCATAGATAATCATCAATTACAATTATCCTATAATTCTACATCAAATATACAACATTGGGACATCATCATTCATCTCTCAATCATCAATTCTCATCATATAACAACATATATAATTCAATCATAAGCCAAACAATATTTCACCTCTAACCCCACATACCAATTATTATGAACCCTATTATAGAGTCAGAACCCCACCCTTACCTTGGATTGAAGGCCGCTCTATAACTTTTCTGGTTGAATTCCCGTTCTGCCTCTTTTCCTCTTTTCCAACAACTTTCACGTTCTTTCTCTAACCCTTATTCTTCTTACTGCTTCTTCTTTCTCCTTATTCTAACAATAATAGAATAACCCTATTATTCTCTTTATTCCTTAATGGGCTTAAAACTACTACACCCCCTCTTTACTACTTCCATTCCTTTAAAACAAGCCCACATCAAATAATATTATCCTTTTAATATTATTCCACAACTTTAATAAAATAAATAAATCCAACTAATCACAACATAATTCACAAATATTCCAAAAACAATTTAATTAAATAATTAATTAAATTACGGACGTTACAACTCTCCTCCACTTAGAATATTTTCGTCCTCGAAAATTTACCTTAATCAAACAACTCAGGATAGGAGTCTCTCTTCTTGCTCTCCAACTCCCAAGTCATGCTTCCTCCGGAAGCTCCAAGCCAAACCACTTTAACCAAAGTAATCTCTTTTCCCCTCAGAGTCTTTATTTCACGATCCGCGATCCGTACAGGCATCGTCTCCTTTGTAAGATTATCCCGTACTTGCACATCATCCATATGAATCACATGAGATGGATCTGAGATATACTTCCAAAGTTGCGACACATGAAACACATCATGCAAATTCGAAAGATTAGGCGGTAAAGACACTCTATAAGAAACATTGCCCACTCTCTCTGAAATCTGATATGGTCCAATAAAACAAGAAGTGAGCTTCTTAGACTTCAATGCTCTCCCAACACCAGTCACAGGTGTAACTCTAAAAAACACATGGTCACCCGCTTGAAATTCTAAATCTTTCCTTTGCTTGTCATGATAACTCTTCTGTCTACTTTGGGAAGCTTTCATCTTTTCTCGAATCAACCTGACCTTCTTAGTAGTCTCACGAACAAGTTCAAGTCCAAGTACTAGACTTTCACCAGATTCATGCCAACATAAAGGAGTTCTACATCTTCGACCATACAATGCTTCAAAAGGTGCCATCCCAATACTAGAATGGTAAATGTTATTATAAGTGAACTTTATCAACGGAAGATAAGTATCCCACGAACCTCCCTGATCAAGAACACATGCCCTCAACAAGTCTTCCAACGATTGAATAGTCCTTTCAGTCTGACCATCTGTCTGAGGATTATACGTTGAACTCAACCTCAAGTTAGAACCCAACGCTTCTTGCAAACTCTTCCAAAAATCAGAAGTAAATCTTGGATCTCTATCTGACACAATGCACAAAGGATCACCATGTAGCTTCACAATCACACTAGTGTAAATCTCAGCCAACTTCGACACTGGAAAACTGATGTTAATAGGAATAGAATGAGCTGACTTCGTAAGCCTATCAACAATCACCCAAATCGAATCATGTCCTCTTATAGTATTAGGTAACCCCGTCACAAATTCCATCGAAATGCTATCCCATTTCCATTCTAGAACTTCTAACGGTTGTATCAACCCTGCAGGCCACAAATCGAGCCACATCACTCTTCATCCCAGGCCACCAAAACAAACCTTTCAAATATTGATACATCTTTGTAGCTCCTGGATGAATACTCAACTTACTTCTATGACTCTCTTCAAGTATCACTTTCTTCATCTCAGCATCATCAAGAATACAAATCCTGTTATGAAACCTCAACACACCTTGTGCATCTAGCTTAAAATCATTATCCTTAGACTGATTGATTCCAACCATCGAATCTACGAGTTTCACATCCAACTTCTGAGCTTCTCTGATACTGTCTAGAAATTCATTATTAATCTTCAACATACCTAACATAACACTCTACAGAGTCACCTTGCAAACTAAGCTCATATCTCTGAATTGCTCAATTAATTCCAACTCTTTAACCATCATTGCTGATATATGTAAAGTCTTTCGACTCAACGCATCAGCTACCACATTCGCTTTTCCTGGATGATAATTCAAACTGAAATCATAATCCTTTAACAATTCCAACCATCTCCGTTTCCTCATATTCAACTCCTTCTAATCGAATAAATACTTTAAGCTCTTATGGTCACTAAACACTTCAAATCTAGAACCATAAAGATAATGCCTCCAAATCTTCAACACAAAGACAACTGCATCAAGCTCTAAATCATGCGTAGGATAGTTCTTCTCATGAGTCCTCAACTGCCTTGACGCATAAGCAACTACCTTATCATTCTTCATAAGCACACCTCCTAAACCCATCTTAGAAGCGTCACAATATACCACAAAAGGCTCTCCTGGATTAGGCAACATCGAAATCGGAGCCGACGTCAACCTCTTCTTCAATTCTGTAAAACTTTCTTCGCACTGAATATCCCACAGAAAAGATCTACCTTTACAAGTCAACTTAGTCAACGGAAGTACCAACTTAGAAAAACCTTCTATAGTAACCAGCTAATCCCAAAAAGCTTCTAATCTCAGTAGCTGACTTCAGAGTTTCTCATTGCAACACAACATCAACCTTCGATGGATCTACAACAATGCCACTACCTGAAATCACATGACCAAGAAAACTAACCTCCTTCAACCAGAATTCACACTTGGACAACTTTTCATACAACTTCTTCTCTTTCAAAACTTGCAATACTACCCTTAAGTGTTCTGCATGCTCTTCTTCTGACTTAGAGTAAATCAAAATGTCATCAATGAACAGCACTACAAACTGATCCAAATAAGTATGAAAGATATAATTCATATATTCCATGAATACTCCCGGCGCATTAGTAACACCGAAAGGCATCACCGAATACTCGTAATGTCCATAACGCGTTCTGAAAGCCGTCTTCTGGATATCTTCATCCTTCACTTTAATCTGATGGTAACCCGACCTCAAATCAATCTTACTAAACAAACGAGCATCCACCAATTGGTCCATCAAGTCATCTATTCTTGGAAGCGGATACTTGTTCTTAATTGTCACTTTATTCAACTGTCTATAATCAACACAAAGCTTCATACTTCCATCTTTCTTCTTTACTAACAACACTGGAGCACCCCGTGGCGATACACTTGGTCTTACAAACTTCTTCTCAAGTAACTCTTCTAATTTCTTCTTTAACTCTGACAATTCAGATGCATACATCCTGTATGGTGCCATAGACACAGGTCTGGTACCAGGTACAAGATCGATTGCAAATTCAACTCCTCTCTCCGGTGGTGCATCAGGAATTTCATCAGGGAAAACTTTAGGAAATTCACACACCACCTGCAATTCCTCAATTATAGCTTGAGTCTCTACAGATAGCGACGCCATCAACGAGAACATCTGTGTGTTGTACCCCTAAATTTGCCCTCTCATATTTCTCAAAACATTGCAAGAAAAATCTCCAAGCTGCTCAAGGTTGCTCAAGAGTTGGTCAGTCAAGCTATCTCCTAAGGCAGTCAACCCAAAATTAGGGTTTTGTGTTACATCAAGATCCTTGAATCCAAATGACCTCAAGTTCTCCCAAATTTCCTAATATGTTCTCAAGATCATCCATGTCAAGTTTCAAGCCTCGTAGAGGAAGTTTGCTCAGTCAATTGCAAGGGTCCAAAAATCGACCGTGCTAGGGCAAAAGTCAACTGTGACCTACAAATAGTCAAAATTCAAGATTTTTTGTCAACATTCTCATTTTAAAGGATATTTCATCATTTGATCAAGGGTTGATCATGATTCATCAAGGATTGCTCAAAATTCATCAAGACTCAAAAGTTGCTAAATTAGGGTTTTGTAGGAAAAGTCAACTCAACTTTGACCAAACATAACTTTCTTATACTTTATGATAAATGACCCATGCAAAGCTCATTTTTAAGAGGGTGCAATTTCCTACAATCCATATTCATACCCCAAGATCAAAAAATTCACTCACAAGAAGTTATAAATTTAGACATTATAGGTCATTTTTGAAAGTCAACAAAAACACCTTTTTTGCCAAAGCTTATAACTTGAGCATGGAATATCAAAATGAGATGATACCAAAAGGGTTGGTTAGAGGACATCTCAATATTTCTAAAAAGTCCAAGAACACCTCCAAAAGTTCAAAATTGAAGAAGTTATGTATTGTTGAAGTTGGACATTTTTGTAAAATTGCCAAAAGTCAACTATCCCCAAAACTTTGAATTTTGTCAAATGGGCCCATTCTTTTCCACTTTATTTGAGCTTCCATCATTGTCCACATGTCCTAGATTCAGCCATGAGCCCATATCTCTTTTTTATTATTTTATTTGATATTTTATTGAATTTATTCATTTGAAATCAAATTAAATCATTTAAAATCTAAAGCTTTGA
This sequence comes from Vicia faba, assembly GCA_948472305.1. Classification (NCBI taxonomy): domain Eukaryota; kingdom Viridiplantae; phylum Streptophyta; class Magnoliopsida; order Fabales; family Fabaceae; genus Vicia; species Vicia faba. The sequence goes on from OX451736.1 coordinate 1,041,369,000, forward strand.
TTACATGAGATTTTTTGGCTGTTTCAGGTTGTAATTATCATCATTACCATCATCAAACTCGAATCATAAAATATCATGTGCAAAAAGATTGAAAATTGGAAAATTTGGAAAGGTTAATAATGGAGATCAAATCAAATCCCAAGACATTGATTTAGAGAGATTCAGTCCATAATTTCTACCCTAATACAAAGCATGATACATAAGGAAGCAAAGGTAATCGAAACAAGGGTCGGAGGCTGCAGAAAGAGGCAGAACAGAAATTGAAAAAAGCACCAAAAATCTTGAAATCGAATCCATAGTTAGAGGTATTTTCATAAGCCAAGACCTATCCCAATCGCTTCCTGGGTGTTCACTTAATCTTCCTGGATCAAAAGCAAGCTTGCTCATACACCCAAATGCGCTGTAAGTCCCTCGTTACCTAGCCCTGTTCTTGGATTCGATTTGATCCATTCTTGCATCATTTGAACGAGATAATTGCATATTCATAACCCTCACGTTATTTGCAAACCTTTGGCAATAATCAATTTGGTTTATAGGCGCTGTAACCCCAAAACACCATAGCTAGGGTTACGTTTTTGTTTTTAGGGATTCTTATTTCAGGTGAAATTGGTCCATATAATGGGCATGGTTGCACTCAGGAGAAGGAGACGAACACAACCATGCCCTTGAAGGTCATTCTTGTTGCCTGGAATTGGTTTTTGGATCGAGCTGCGTTTTTAGCTACAGATTCAAATCCGCAGGTAAAATTATAGTAGAGAAAGGACAGGGATGAAGAGCTGGCGTTCACCCATTGGCCCGTTCAAATGTTTTTCGCGCGTTTTATTTTTCAGATCAATAAGCGTTGTTTTGTTTTATTATTATTGTGTATATTACTAACAAAGAGAACAAAGCAGCGTAAAGGCAAGGCATATGTGCAAATATCCATCAGGACCTGGGTTCGAATCACAGGTCCCCCAATTTCTATTTGATTTTGTATTTCAGGTGATCAAGTGCATATCCAGGCTTGCAGCTCACCGTGCACCATCAAGCATGCAGTAGCCAGATGGCCATTGGCCAGATCTGGTGGCCAGGATCTGAAGGTCCACCATGGAACCAAGTCAGCGCGTGCACACCAAATCTGGAAAGTCAACGAAGGGCCAACACAATTGGGCTTCAGATTGCTATCTAGCACTCCAAAATCAGACCCAAACCCCTTTCTTTTCTATTTTATTTATTTAGTTTTATTAATTGTTTTTATTGTTTTATTTAATTAACTAACCAATTAAAAAATTCTTTTCTTTATAAAATAAAATTCACAAAAATATTTTCTTTATCAAATCAAATTTTAATTTTAATTTTATTAATAAACACTAATTAAATTAACTTAGGTTTTAATTAGAATAACTTTAACATATATTTGTAAATAAATAAAATTAAATTAGAATTAATTAGGTTTTTACTAATTCAATTCATTTTATTTTTCTTTCTTAAAATAACAAAAAAATCAAAAAATAATTTATTTTTATTAATTAATTAATTAATTTAATTTAGTTTTTAATTTAAGTTCATTTCTTTCATAAAATAAAAAAACAACAAAAGATCTTTTCTTTAACAAAAAAAGGGTCAAAACCCTAGAACTTTGCGCTCGATTTAATTTCCCGCACGCGATTTACTTTCTTTTACCAATGATGTATTTGCCTCCGGTTTGTAATAGCTTAATAGGACTTTTATTTATTTTTTATCGCTTTATTTATTCTTTAAGGGTTTGTCTTTGGCGATGTAAATACCTGGCGCCTTATAATTTAATTTCCGCACTTTTATTTCCTGCAAATTATAATTGTTAGATGTTTGATAATAGGATGTCATGACAAGACTGGATGTTTTAACCTAAAATCAACTTAGATCACCCTTAACATGTATAAAGATAAAATTAACTGAAAACGACACACTCGCACATGCGCACTCTTAGGGTACACCTCACTTGGTTGCCTTCGTACGCGATCATTGAGTATAGGTCATTTTAGAGGTCGTCCTCTTGTCTAAAGATCATAGTCGCCTCGAAATGGTTGCTTCGGATATTGTTGCCTCAAACAAATGATCTAAGACATTAGGGTTACGGCTAAGGCGTCCTAACATTGCTTTAGTGACCGTAAGTCCCTAATTCGAATTGACCCTTAAACTCCAACGACGATGCTACCTACTCATCAATAGTGGGATATCATTGTCTAAAGGACATTAGCATATAACGATTCCTTTTTCGAGTAGGTAGATGGTTCTTAGATACTTGCTCTTTTAAAAACAAAAACTCTTCACACTTACACTTTTCGAACAAAGTTTTCAAAAACACTTCATACACTCTTAAGGACAGAAGCAAGAGTTAAATCGAAGTTTCAAATAATTTTTTTTTCAAACCCACAAGCACAAAGAAAGCAATTTTTGAAAACAATATGAGTAAGTACCTAAGAGCCCGTGGATAACCACTGATAGAAAGGGTGCTAACACCTTCCCTTTCTATAATTTACCCCCCGAACCTGAGAAATATCTCGAAAAAGGAATTTTTATGTGCTTTTTTCCTTTCCTTGTTGGATAAAGTAAAAGTCGGTGGCGACTCTTGCTTACCGCGACATTTTGCAAAAACAAACGCAAAACGCAAACCAGCATTCCAAAAAAAACAGTCAGTTCTTCCCACCGTATCACATTGTGCTTCCTCTTGTATCAACTTTCTCAACTGTCTAGCAGACAACATACTATCTTCCTCTTCTTCAGAAGTAGAAAACCTCACATACTTGTTGTTGTACCCCAAAATTAGCCCTCTCATTTCTCAAGGAATCACCCTGGATCCTCAAGTTTGCTTCCATCAAATTCCGAGCCTTGAACTGCAATTTTTCAAGGAAATCATCCATAAGGGCAAAATGGTTAAAAGCATACTGAAAAGTCAAACTTTGACTTTCAGATCAAATCAAGTTTCAACAATTTTATTTCATCAAGACATGAGATTGATTCATTAAAAAATCAGGAGTCAGAAGTTACTTTGGAAAAATCAAATTTTTTAAACATTTAGAAAATTTTCTAAGTGTTAAGAGTATGTGATACTTCAGAACTTCTGAGCCAGCCTCTATGCAAGTGCACTTAGAAGTTGCAAACACGGTTCAGAACATAACGCTTCAATCAGAACATGCAGAAGCGATGCTCTTTGGTCAGAACATGATGCTTCAGTCAGAACATGATTCTTCAGCATATGAAGGCGATGTTCAATGCTCCGGTCAGAACATGCCCCTTCAGAATTTGAAGTTTACGTTTATGATCTTCTGCAATCAGAACATCACCAAATCCCAAGACCTCGTTTAAACAACCTGCTACACTGCTGCAACACATTACTCTAACCAGCAGTTAATCCAGTCCACGTCTGCATCTTCCCAAATCTTGTATTGTACCAAATACAAAAGGATGTGATCAAAAAGCAATGGAACAGTGTGCCAAAAAAGTTCAAATCCCATCTATTCCCCCCCCCCCCCCCCAAAACCACAACAAATTCATCTATAAATAAGTGGCTCCATCACACTTGCAAAAGGCTGGCTTTTGGAGAGAGATTGGCCAAAAGAGAGAAGAGGAAACAGGGAAAACCTTCACAAATCCAAAGCAAAACCTTTTGTTCCTCCTCTTTGAATCAAAGAACACAACCACTATTCTTCTCTCTTGCTAACTCAGAACATCCTGAGGCAGCAACCCAAAGCTCCATGCCCATGTTCCAGGTTCAAGGTAAGTCTTTCTGACTGTGCTTGTTTTTCATTCTGAACATCATTAACATGTAAATATCATAGTATTAATGTTGTACATATCGTTACATGAATAGGAAAACTATGGATCAGAACTTCTTGATTAGGGCTAGACTCAAATTTAGGATTAGAACTTCTATAAACTGTTGTGCTATTATCCTTTTGATTTGCTGAACAGAACTTCTAGGATTTTCTCACTATTTAAGAACGCAGAACTTCTAAGCTCTCTTCACTATTTTAACACACAAAACTTCTATGATTTTTCTCACTGTTGACACACACTGAACTTCTGATGTTCACTCACTGTTCTAACACAGCACATAACTTCTGAGTTCTGCTTACATAGCAATCCGGAACTTATATGTTTTTCCCTCTAACGTGTTTTGTAGGACCCCAGAGTTTACCAACTCAGAACTTCTGACACCTACTGACGTCTCCTGCTGAGTCACAGCGCTCTTGACTTCAAAACTTCTGATCCCCGTGGTTTCGCTCACAGCAACACGCTTTTCTCAACTCTTTCATTTATTTCCCTTTTTATCATTTTTTATATTAACCCTTTTTTTATTAACATAAAAAAAAGATAAAAATATTTTCTTTTATTATTTAATTAACTTAAGACAAAAACATTTTCTAAACAAGTGCATTTCCTTCTTACATTGTACATTTCAATATAGTTGTAATAGTAACTTAGGATTTATTTTTACTTGTAATCCCCATTCATAAATATGTACCCCCATCCCCTAAATATTGTAATAGCGTAGGACTTTACATTTCTGCAACTTATTGCTTTCAAATGTAAATGCTAGTAATTAGGTTGTGTATGGCAAGATATGAAAATCAACAAATAGATCACCCTAATCAAGACTAAATGCATGTAATCAAACACACTTTGCAGACATGCAACCTTAGGGTAATTTCACTTTGTTGCCTATCAGAAAAATAGTTATGTCCCTCGAACATGGGCATTTTAGCAAAAGACCCTCGATAAAAGATTGTAGTCCCTCGATGACCCTTGATGTTTTCCTTCGGTAAAACGATCTAGTCCCTAAACGAATTTGCTAAAATGTTCATAGGTTGCCTTCTATGACTATACAAACGTCCAACGCCCGTCCCTTCACATCCAACGATGAGGCTTCTTACCAAATAAATGGTAAGATAGCAACATCTAAAGGAGGAGGAAAATCACATCTAAGACCTTTTGAGTAGGTAGGCTCACTCTTAATTGCTTGCTTGCTCACAACAACAAAATTTTATACACTCACACTTCCATTTGAAACATTTTCAAAAGATAACACTTTGTACGTGTTCTTATAGAAACGAAAGCCATTACAAAGGAAACCGTTTTCAAAATCACTTTCAAAAAACACAAACACATCTTTGAACTATTTTCAAAACAATACTTTGTATGCATTCTTATAGAAACGAGAATCATTACAAAGTTACATTTTCAAAATACTTTTAAAACCCACACCACAAGCACATTTTCCAACAAAAGCAAGTGATCTAGCGAGCAACTAAGAGCCCATGGAAAACCATGGATGAAAAGGGTGCTAATACCTTCCCTTTTCATAATCTACCCCCCCCCCCCCCCCCGAACTCAAGAAAATATCTCTAAAGGTATTTCCTGTGCTTTTTCACCTTTCCTTATTGGATAAAAGAAAAGTCGGTGGCGACTCTTGCTAAACCACAACATTTACGAACACAAACGCAAAACACCTCAAGTCAGTTCTCCCACGGTATCACAGAACTGGCGACTCTGATGGGGAAATACTTAAAAGTGGGGTTACCTTAGGGTTAGATCATATTTACTTGCTTACATTGTTTGATTTGCATGCTTTACATTTTGGTTCCTTGTTTGGGTTTGTTTTAAAATCCTACACCCGGATTTGGGGACACCTTTTAGGTAAGTAGCAATAAACTGTGAGGGAAATGTGTGGCGTATACCGACACGGTTGAAGCAGTAGCTACGTTGATGTGGCAATTTGGTTGGTACCGATAACCCTTGAGTCAATCAAGGAGAGTACGAGATGGTCGCATGGTGTCGTGAAGCATCAACTTACCTTAGAACCTTTAGATTGCACAACTTGGCCAGTAGGACGTAGCGAGGTGGTCGACCTTGGTGTATTCCCAAGGTCGACAGATACTCGATGCTACACTCATTGAGGTTGGACTCTTGAGCTTTGTTTGGTTGTGAGTCAATCGCCTATTGAACAAAGCTGGGAGAAAGATCAGTGATATTGAGATCCCTTAGAACCCGGTTACTATTAACTAGGACAGGTTGAGCCAACTAAACTTCAAGAGGGTACTTACCTACAAACTCCATGCAAGCCTAAACCTAAGGACTTGTTTGCTTTGTGTGAATATGATTATTTGTATATAAACTTTCTTACCTCACATATTTGTACATAACATCATAACATCATACCATAGCATAACATCAACCGTACCATTTCAAGGATCTCAAGGGTCTTTGATGCAGGGTCACGTTGAACAAGACGTCTAGAAAGGGGCAGGGGGATTTATTTTCCTCTAGCCAATGTCGTCAAAAGATCAAAACACGATAAACTTGAGTCAGGGGCTATGACCCACTTGATATGGTGAGCTTGACTCTTGAAGAACGACTCCCAATGACACGAAGTTTCTTCAATCAAGCTGCAATCAAATTCTAACAGTTTCTTGTTTACCCCGCGAGATCCTTGAAAACATTGCATACATATTATACACATCATTACAAGTACCATTACAGGTTTCTCATCTTCTTCGTTGTTTATTTCAGCAGAAATGTCTTCCGAACAGAGCATCAAGGACCTTCAAGCACAGAACGCTCAATTCCAACAAATGTTCCTGGCTATGGCTAAGGGGCAAGAAGACCTGAAAGATCTCCTTCTCAAAGACAAGAGGAAGAAGTCCAAGAAGTCAGTAGGCGTCCTAAACTTGGGAAGAAGACCTGGGGGACCAATCAAGGGAGCTCTAGATCTTTCAACTCCATCCAACATGGGGGATAGTCTTGAAGAAGACCACAATTTGGAGATTGATGAAGTTGAAGCTGGCTACTCCTAGGAACAATATCCTCCCACTGATGACAAGTACAAACAGTTGGAGGATCACCTCAGTGATATGGAGATTCAACAGATACCTGGATTGGATTTAGGAGACATGGGTTTGGTTTCTGGAGTGGTCATTCCGCCAGAGTTCAAAATCCCTACCTTTGCCCTGTACGATGGAGTATCTTGCCCTAAGATGCACTTAAAGTCTTATGTCCGCAAGATTCAACCATACACAACTGATCCAAAGCTTTAGATCCATTTCTTCCAAGAGAGCCTAGTAGGGACTCAACTTGAATGGTTTTATCAATTGAAGAGTTCTCGCATTCGCACCTGGGAGGATTTAGCTGCTACTTTCTATAAGCAGTATCAGTACAATGCTGATCTTGCACCAACTCGTGTGCAATTGCAGAACATGACCATGGGTTTCAACGAGAGCTTAAAAGGGTATGCCCAAAAGTGGAGAGATTTGGCTAGTAGGGTGCAACCCCCTTTAACTGACAGGGAGCTGATTGACATCTTCATGGGAACTTTGGCAGGGCCTTTCTTCAAACACTTGATCGGAAGCTCCTCAGCCGGGTTCACCGAGCTAATACTGACCGGCGAAAGGGTCGAAGCTGGCATCAAAAGTGGAAAGATCCAAGGGCCATACCTTCTGATGCTCAGAAAAAGCCATACAATGGGAAGAAAGAGTCCAATGATATGTATGGTCAAAAGAGTCATCATGACCAACACGTAGGAGCAATCTTGATCTCTAATCCTACGCCTGCTCAACAAAGACAGTGGCATCAACGTAAGGAGGTCACGCCTAAAATACAATTAACTAAGATCAACATGTCACTGGCTCAAGCGCTACAACACAAGTTGAAGGCAGAGCTGATTACGTTAAAGGTTCCTCATCCGAACCCTAAGACTTCTTCTTCTAACTACAACCCGGGTGCAAGGTGTGCTTATCATTCTGGTAGCCCAGGGCATGACACAAACAACTATTGGGCTCTGAAGAACAAGGTCCAAGACATGATTGATGCCAAGGAGATCGAGTTTGACCCTCCGGAGACTCCAAACATAATCACTGCTCCTATAACGAATCATTGAAAGCTTTTATTCATTTGAATTTTCAAGTTGTAATTTCTCTTTTGTTATTCAAACAATTATCTATTAATGTCAAACTTTGTTTGATTAATGCATTGCATATGCTTGTCTTGAATCAATCCATTCATTTTCATTACATTTAAGCTATGCTTTTAACTCTCTTTATGACATTCAACTCTTGCTAAAAGTTACAAGCCTTTAGAGGGAGGATGACGAAAACAATGCCATATTCTCATACAATATGCTTTTGAACAGACCTTACTGATGATGTACAGGCGTTTTTTTCAAATCCTAAACACTGGATTTATAAGGAAGATAATCCCTAGTCAACCCCTTTGAGCCAAAGAAGTAGAAGTTTTCTGTTTTAACATAAATTTAAACCTTTAATCAAAACCTGGGGCAGGGTAGTCTCTCAGTTAATTCAAACGCGCGTTAAGACGCAAACCCTCATCTCGTAATACAACGAAGGACGTCAAGAAACATTCATATGGAATCAAAAGACGGTGATGGTTCCCTATCACATAGGCATTCATTATCTCTCAAAAAGAAAATCCCAGTAAATCAAAATCTACAAAGGAGACTTGAGAAAAACAGGGGCATCCCGCTGACTGTAATCTCAAAACAAGAACAGTCATGCAAAAATTAGGGATAACAAATCAAAAGGAAGAGGTCACTACAAACCCTCAACAACATGAAAAAATGTTGCAAAAATGACTGCCTTCCGACAAACTTAACTTGTTTGAACCATCACCAAAACGTCATTCCAGACTCAATTGGAGTTCAAACGCACAATTAACTGAGTTTAGGACTGAAGAACATCACGAAGAGCGGGTGGGTACAAATACATTTTGAGCCTTTATCCTTTGTTTTTTAAAACCGTGAACCAAGCCACGTTACAACCCTTCAAAAGTCTTAATTGAAGCATGGGTTAGTTCGAAAGCATACTGTTACAAAATGTATCCTGACTCCTGTAAGGCTTTACTCTAAATCCTGAGTTTGAATTTTCTTAATAAAATTTCTTTACTTGCTAAAACACATTTTCAAAACTTCAAGACAAACATAAACTTTACATTACTTGAATATCACTATTTGCATATGGCTATTTGTTTGACAGCGGAGAAATTCACATAATGAATATCCAGTGAATGAAAGCTCTCTCAGTGAGCAAAATCAATTCAAGAAGGATGATACTTCCATTGTCAAAACTCCTATCAACAAGGGGACATGACATGTCACTATCCAGCGTACCTGGGGAAGTCCAGTCAAGATTCCAGGAAACCTCTCAAGAAATGCAGAGTAACCAGGGGCAGGTCTCCATCTCCGTCACTTGGGGCATTGCACGTCAATCTCAGCAAAGGGTTACATACAATCAAACATTTTGGCAATACCACAAACATTTGCTGCTAGGGGCAATGACAAGTCTCCCTAAATCCTTTCTCATAGGATGATTCCCTAACCAGATTTTCGATCTCTGAAAACCTCTCCCCAACTGAGTCGACTTCAAGAATCCTCGAGGACTTTCCCCCAACAATGTCGTCACCTCTCAAGCAGACCGCCAACAGGGTTTATTTCCCCAACAAACGGTAGGATTTCCCAACTTGAGTTTTCCTCTCTGACTACTACAAATAAAAGGACCACAACTCCTCTTCCCCAGTAGACTACTCTACAATCCCCGACAAGTTACTGTGAAGCCTGGACCTAACCAGACATTAGTTCAACTTCGACTCCCCAGTAGAGCAGCAAACAACCTACTCCTGAACTCTTTTCCCAAGCAAGAATCAATACTCTCCATAAAGTTTTCAATATTCCCCAGCGGAGTTCTCCTCTACACAATAAAACAGGAATCCCCAGTGGAAATATTCTAAGCAAAGTTTGAAGATGCACCAACTCTTCAACAGCAGTCCAGGATTTAACAACTCCCCAGCATTTGTCAATGATTTATTTTCCAGATAAAGATACACTTCAATAAACATGTCACATTTCATACATCCTATTTGCATGCATGATAAGTGCATATGACACAATCTCATTTATTTTTGAGAACATCATGACATCATGCATTTCATACATCATGACATTGCATACAACTAACGTTATACCTTTTTCAAGAAAAGGTCAATCAACAGATGGCTACCATCAACCTTTTCAAGTTCCAGATTAATACTTGTAACAAGCCAGGAAAACTATCTGTGGACGACTGATTATAGATTAATACCTGTAACAAGCCAGGAAAACTATCTACATGAAGAGATTGAAGATTAATACCTGTAACAAGCCAGGAAAACTATCTTTCTTTCTCAGGTCAGAGATTAATACCTGAAACCAGACAGGACAACTATCTCATCGACCAACCTGTTCAAGTTCCAGATTAATACCTGTAACAAGCCAGGAAAACTATATGTGGACGACTGATTGTAGATTAATACCTGTAACAAGCCATGAAAACTATCTACATGAAGAAATTGAAGATTAATACCTGTAATAAGCCAGGAAAACTATCTTTCTTTCTCAAGTCAGAGATTGATACCTGAAACCAGACAGGACAACTATCTCATCGACCAACCTTTTCAAGTTCCAGATTAATACCTGTAACAAGCCAGGAAAACTATCTGTGGACGAATGATTGTAGATTAATACCTGTAACAAGCCAGGAAAACTATCTACATAAAGAGATTGAAGATTAATACCTGAAACCAGACAGGACAACTATCTACTCGACCAGCTCAAACAACCCAACCTTCAAATATAGTCCAGATACGATCCAGATTCGGATGTAATTCTGTCACTCATTCAAATACAGTCTAGATACAATCACCTTCGGATGGCATCTTTAAGCCCATCTCCAACAACTATCCATTACATCTCCAAATTTCATCTTTAAGCCCATTCCCTACATAATCAACTAACACATCTCCGAGTGCAAATTTTCCAGGCACTCTAGTGTTCAATCATCTTCCACCTTCAAGTCACGAATGGCAGAATTCCCAATCTAACTCTTCAGGTGTAAGAAGATTGAACAAAGGAAGTTGTTGTACCCCAAAATTATCCCTCTCATTTCTCAAGGAATCACCCTGGATCCTCAAGTTTGCTTCCATCCAATTCCAAGCCTTGAACTGCAATTTTTCAAGGAAATCATCCATAAGGGCAAAATGGTCAAAAGCACACTAAAAAGTCAAACTTTGACTTTAAGATCAAATCAAGTTTCAACAATTTTATTTCATTAAGACATGAGATTGATTCATAAAAAATCAGGAGTCAGAAGTCACTTTGGAAAAATCAAAATTTTTAAACATTTAGAAAATTTTCTAAGTGTTAAGAGTATGTGATACTTCAGAACTTCTGAGCCAGCCTCTATGCAAGTGCACTCAGAAGTTGCAAACACGGTTCAGAACATGACGCTTCAATCAGAACATGCAGAAGCGATGCTCTTTGGTCAGAACATGATGCTTCAGTCAGAACATGATTCTTCAGCATATGAAGGCCATGTTCAATGCTCCGGTCAGAACATGCCCCTTCAGAATTTGGAGTTTACATTTCTGATCTTCTGCAATCAGAACATCATCAATTCCCAAGACCTCGTTTAAACAACCTGCTACACTGCTGCAGCACATTACTCTAACCAGCAGTTAATCCAGTCCACGCCTGCATCTTCCAAATCTTGTATTGTACCAAATATAAAAAGCTGTGATAAAAAAGAAATGGAACAGTGTCCCAAAAAAGTTCAAATCCCATTTGTTCCCCCCTCCCCCCCCAAAAAAAACCACAACAAATTCATCTATAAATAAGTGGCTCCATCACACTTGCAAAGGGCTGGCTTTTGGAGAGAGATTGGCCAAAAGAGAGAAGAGGAAACAGGGAAAACCTTCGCAAATCCAAAGCAAAACCTTTTGTTCCTCCTCTTTGAATCAAAGAACATAACCACTATTTCGTCTCTCTTGCTGAATCAGAATATCAAGAGGCAGCAACCCAAAGCTCCAAGCCCACGTTCCAGATTCAAGGTAAGTCTTTCTGACTGTGCTTGTTTTTCATTCTGAACATCATTAACATGTAAATGTCATAGTATTAATGTTGTACATATCATTACATGAATAGGAAAACCATGGATCAGAACTTCTTGATTAGGGCTAGACTCAGATTTAGGATTAGAACTTCTATAAACTGTTGTGCTATTATCCTTCTGATTTGCTGTTTAATAAGAACTGATAACATGTTGAACTGCTGATTGTTCACTCACTATTTTAACACACAAAACTTCTAAGATTTTATCACTGTTTAAGCACGTAGAACTTCTGAGTTCTCTTCACTATTTTAACACACATAACTTCTATGATTTTTCTCACTGTTGACACACACTGAACTTCTGATGTTCACTCACTGTTCTAACACATCACAGAACTTCTGAGTTCTCCTTATATAGAAATCCAGAACTTCTATGCTTTTCCCTCTAACGTGTTTTACAAGACCCCAGAGTTTACCAACTCAGAACTTCTGACACCCACTGACTTCTCCTGCTGATTCACAACGATCTTGACTTTAGAACTTCTGATCCATGTGGTTTCGCTCACAGTAGCACGCTTTTCTCAACTCTTTCATTTATTTCCCTTTTTATCATTTTTTATATTAACCCTTTTTTTATTAACATAAAAAAAAGATAAAAATATTTTCTTTTATTATTTAATTAACTTAAGACAAAAACATTTTCTAAACAAGTCCATTTACTTCTTAAATTGTACATTTCAATATGGTTGTAATAGTAACTTAGGATTTATTTTTACTTGCAATCCCCATTCATAAATATGTACCCCCATCCCCTAAATATTGTAATAACGTAGGACTTTACATTTCTGCAACTTATCGCTTTCAAATGTAAATGCTAGTAATTAGAGTGTGTATGGCAAGATATGAAAATCAACAAATAGATCACCCTAATCAAGACTAAATGCATGTAATCAAACACACTTTGCACACATGCACCCTTAGGGTAATTTCACTTTGTTGCCTATCGGAAAAATAGTCATGTCCCTCGAACATGGGTGTTTTAGCAAAAGACCATCGATAAAATTTCATAGTCCCTCGATGACCCTCGATGTTTTCCTTCGGTAAAACGATCTAGTCCCTAAACGACTTTGCTAAAACGTTCATAGGTTGCCTTCTATGACTATACAAACGTCCAACGCCCATCCCTTAACATCCAACGATGGGGCTTCTTACCAAATCAATGGTAAGATAGCAACATCTAAAGGATGAGGAAAAGCACATCTAAGACCTTTGCGTAGGTAGGTTCGCTCTTAGTTGCTCGCTTGCTCACAACAAAAACATTTTATACACTCACACTTCCATTTGAAACATTTTCAAAAGATAACACTTTGTACGCGTTCTTATAGAAACGAGAGCCATTACAAAGGAAACCCTTTTCAAAATCACTTGCAAAAAACACAAACACATCTTTGAAATATTTTCAAAATAACACTTTGTATGCATTCTTATAGAAACGAGAATCATTACAAAGTTACATTTTCAAAATACTTTCAAAACCCACACCACAAGCACATTTTCCAACAAAAGCAAGTGATCTAGCGAGCAACTAAGAGCCCATGGAAAACCATGGATGAAAATGGTGCTAATACCTTCCCTTTTCATAATCTACCCCCCCCCCCCCCGGATCTCAAGAAAACATCTCTAAAGGTCTTTCTTGTGCTTTTTCACCCTTCCTTATTGGATAAAAGAAAAGTCGGTGGCGACTCTTGCTAAACCGCAACATTTGAGAACATAAACGCAAAACACCTCAAGTCAGTTCTCCCACCGTATCACACTTGTCATAACAGTTAATATGAACATAATTATGCTCTAACCAGTCCATACCCAAAATCACATCCAAACCTCTTAACGGTAAACAAACCAAGTCAACAGCAAAGTCTTTGTCGAAGATCGACAAGGGACACTTCAAACACAAAAAAAAGTAGTCACCGACCGCTTGGCTGGAGTATCGACGACCATTTCTCCATTCAAAGAAGACAACATAAGACCAAAATTTTCAACATAATCAGAAGCAATAAAACAATAAGTAGCATCGGTATCAATAATAGTAATTAAAGGAGTAATATTAATGAAACATGTACCTCTGATAAGTCTGTCCTCAGCTGTTGTCTGATCCTCAACCAAAGCAAACAATTTACCACTTGTCTACGCCCTCTTTGGTTTCTGACACTGACTACCAATGTTCCCTTCTTCACTACAGTTGAAACAAATCACATCCTTATGCTTGCACTCAGATACAACATGTTCGTTCTTACCACAACGGAAACACCTCTTTACTTCAGTAGTACACGCATTACTCTTATGCCCAGGTTTCCCACATTTAAAACAAACCACACCACCAGGAGCATCTCCCCCACTAGTCCTTTGAACCTGAGCAACTTTCTATTTACCTTTACTAGCTGGGGTATCATAAGGCTTACCACGGTTCTGTTGGTGCTTACCCCTCTTCTCACTAATAATCTTATAATGAGCATTATTATCCTCTTCATAAATTCTGCAGCTATCCATCAAATCAGCAAAGATACGGATCTTCTGGTATCCAACTGCCTTCTTGATCTCCGGGCGTAACCCGTTCTCAAACTTGATACACTTTGAAAACTCAGCATCTGCCTCAGCGTAGTGCGGATAAAACTTAGCCAACTCAACAAACTTGGCAGCATACTCAACAACCGACATATTCCCTTGCTTCAGCGCAAGGAATTCAATTACCTTCTTACCACAAACATCTTTAGGAAAGTACTTCCTCATAAATTCCCTACGGAACACAGCCCAAGTGACATTCTCAACTACAACTTCCAATCTTTGACAAGTCTCTAGCCACCAGTCATTATCCTCGACTTCTAGCATATGAGTACCATATCGAACCTTCTGCACTGGAGTGCAGTTCATCACACAGAAGATTCTCTCAATCTCTTTCAGTCACTCCAATGCTTCGTCAGGATCATACTTTTCCTTGAACGTAGGCGGATTATCTCTCTTGAAAGTCGCCAAACTACGAGATCCAACATTCCCGTCAGCATTCGACTGATTCTCCATCGCATGAGCCATTGCTTCTAGAGCAGCAGCAAGTGCAACATCATTCCTTCCAACCATCTCAACTTATCACTACAACATAAACAATGGTTAAAACTCAAATTAACAATACTCGATTGTTAGATAACTACGACTCGACAACAAGGTCAGACCAACCTTTTACTCTGATACCAACTTTGTAACATCCAAATTCTACCCGGTAATTATATAAATAAATTAGAGTTATAAAATCATTCATGCAACCGAATCAGGATGCCACAAATTCATCATTAAAAACTCATTGCATTCATCGTGGATACATAACACTTTGAAACTTCGGATGAATCATCAACATGATACTTTCATCTCTTAATTCAACAAATTTAAGCATCTACGCAGCAAAATTCTTAATTACATCTTTATCATCGTTACAGCAACTTCAAAACAACACAATTTTAATAATAATCAACTTAAAGTTCAACAACTGAATAATCAACAATCAAAAGCAACAAGCGTTCATCCCCCCCGAGTGTTACATATCAGAGCAATGACACCGACTCGAACTACTGAAGGTATACAACCTTCACTCTCGATTACCTGCATGTTACCAACATAAGGGCAACATTCAAACAGAAGGGGTGAGATATCTAACAATATAATAAAACATATGATAATTAATATATTAAATTAGATCACATAACATCACCACTTCTCATCTCATAGTCAACAATAATCGCAACAATAATACACATTCACAACATCAATACACAACTTCTTTATGCAATCATATAATTTGACTCAATACTATGCAAATGCATGTGGTACCATTGGAGCAGAACTCCCATCTTAAAAATCTACCAATAAATAGAGGCATCAACAAGGCATAAGCCTTCATCTTAATATTCGCCAATACAGACCATCTTGAAATGCAATGTATGCAACACAATCATGAATGTAATGACAACACCACAATTAACAACATCTCAACACAAACATCATCGTTGGCCATAAGCCTACATCTTAATAACTTCCAATTATTAGAGGCATCTCAACATCTTTCATCAACATCGTTCATCAGCATCATTTATCATCATAAACCATCAAACATCATTTATACATCATAACTCATCAAACATCATTTATACATCATAATTCATCAAGCATAATCTCATTAATCATCATTTCATCAATAACTCATCCGTACCATAATACAACAGTAACTCGTCAATTCGCAATGTTGGCCATAGGCCTACAATACGATATTGCCTATAATTAATCATCTAAGGCGTACTTATAAATTACCAAACATCTACATATTACTATTCTGTAATACTACATCGTCCTCATCATTCATCCTACTGTTACAACCCAAACAACAATCTATAATCATATCACCCTCATCATTCTTCACAAAACATCAACATAACGATCAACACAGGAACTAATTCAAATCCTACTTTTTATACTAGGATTATGCCTCCTATTATTCATTTTAATCCTTAAGAATTAAGTTCATCACATTAGCTATTCAACACTTCGAACGGCACCTCAAATGGAGTCCAAAAACTCAAGTTACAGCCTGTTCAAAATGATTCTGCCAAAAACCAGACGACATGGATCGACGCGTAATGCCTTGGGTCGACGCGTACTCAGCTGATCATGCTACATGATTCGATGCATCCTCCCTTGTATCGACTTATCCTTAGTCTTCAACACTGCATGTATCGACACATGCTCCTACGTATCGACTCATCCTGAGTCTAAAAGCCTACATGTATCGATGCAAGACTCCTTCGTGTCGAATCATCCTAAGTCTAATAGCATTCTTGTATCGACACATAACCTTTGGGGTCGATACATATTGCTCTACTAAGGATATTTTCTGCGATTTCTCTGCGTTTTCACTACGGGTTCCATACTTTAGGCCCTAAAAACATCATCTAATCATAGATAATCATCAATTACAATTATCCTATAATTCTACATCAAATATACATCATTGGGACATCATCATTCATCTTTCAATCATCAATTCTCATCATATAACAACATATATAATTCAATCATAACCCAAACAATCTTTCACATCTAACCCCACATACCAATTATCATGAACCCTATTATAGAGTCAGAACCCCACCCTTACCTTGGATTGAAGGTCGCTCTATAACTTTTCCGGTTGAATTCATGTTCGGCCTCTTTTCCTCTTTTCCAACAACTTTCACGTTCTTTCTCTAACCCTTATTCTTCTTACTGCTTCTTTTTTCTCCTTATTCTAACAATAATAGAATAACCCTATTATTCTCTTTATTCCTTAATGGGCTTAAAACTACTACACCCCCCTCTTTACTACTTCCATTCCTTTAAAACAATCCCACATCAAATAATATTATCCTTATAATATTATTCCACAACTTTAATAAAATAAATAAATCCAACTAATCACAACATAACTTCATAAATATTCCAAAAACAATTTAATTAAATAATTAATTAAATTACGGGCGTTACACAAACCCTTCAGTCTCAGCTTCTTGTTGGGCCATGACATGCTTTTGGAGTCCTGTCTCTGGTTCTTTCCTTAGTTGGTAACCGCTTGATGCACCAATGGTTTGGGCTACTTCTTCGAAAGCTACCCTGGGAATCTGGTCCTGCCTGTCAATGATGTTATTCAGAGCTAGAAGAACTTGGCTCAGATCTCCTTTCATTGAACTCGCATCACCCTTTACTTGGTCGAGATCTTCTTTGAACGCAGCCCGAGTCTCCTCAATTTGTTTCATTGCTTTTTGCTGGTAGGCCCTTGTTTGATATGGAGGCCAATAAGGGGGAGATCTTATTCTACCAATGGTTTACTGGAGAGATTTTGCGAGAGATGAGTTTTGATATGATATGCAGGTGTTTTATGAATGCATGCATGCAAATGAATTTGTATGAACATGAAATGTCTTATTCATTTGGGTACACATTTATCTTTTGTTTATTATTATTATTTTAATTGGTGATTGTCTTTGAAATGGATACGCAAACGAGATACAGAAACAAAATTCCTTTATTGAAAGTAACATAATCCAGATATTGAAAAATATTACAACTTTGAATCAAAACTTGTTTACATAAACATAAATGAAGGGAAATAAATCTTCTAGGTGCGCATGCGGATGTGTGCTCTGAAACCATCAACCATTGCTCGACAAAGATGGAGAAAGTCTTCAACATCCTTTGGAAGAGGAACCATCACACTTTCTGCGTCTCTCAGACTTCTAGGGATATCCTCAATAAGATTGTTGGCTAAGAAGACAAGCTTTTCATGTCTTTCTTTATAAAGATGGGTCATAAACCAAGTATATAGGAGTGGAACGCAACAATTCAAAGTGCCTTTTCTCTTTTCATACATCATACACAAAGTGTAATAAATTTCAGCAAGTAGAGCAGGAGTTGGATCAGTATTAAAGACTTTCGCGCCCCAAAATATGCTAATGGTTGTAGGGTCAATATAGTCTATGGTCCGAGGAAATAAAATTACACCAAATACCAGTAGCCTTAAACAATCAACACAAGATTCCCATTCTTTATAGTTAGAAAATTCAAGTGCCTTAGCTTCCTAGTATATCCTTTTGATTCCTTGTATCGGACCTTCCCGTCGGTAATTTTGCACTAACTCAGGGTAAGGGATCCCTAAGCCTTTCGCCAAAACTTTGACTTCAACAACTTGTCTGATACCTACAAAGGCCTTCTCTTTGGAAAAGTTCAGAATTCTATCAAATTCTTCTAGAGCCGGTGCTAGCTGGAAGTCTTGGAAAGTAAAATATCTCAACGGAGGGTCGTAGAACTGAATGAGGGCAGATACAACATCTATTTGAACATCTACTCTGGTCAAGTCGAGGGTATCCCCATAGTGGCGAGCGTACATCTTCAGAGCTCTCTAAGATAATTTCCCCTTTATAGTTTTGATTTCAGAAAGGTCAGGCTGGAAGGCATTGACGCGGACACGTTGTTTCCCTTTGGTATCCATTTTTTTAGACAGTCCCCAAAAAACTTGATTTTATTATTGTTCATTTTGGTACCATGTGAATAAGACAGATAAAAGATGCAACTGATGAATATATGACAAATATGAATGCATGAGTGTATGGATGTATGGTTTAGTGGTGGAGTTTTGTGGTAGGTATCCTTAGAAGGTAGGTTTCTTAATTTTGACCTATGGTTAATCTACCCCACCAGAAGGTGGTTTCCTTAAGGGTATCATGAACAACACCAGAGGGAAAAAGCACAAGGACCTCCCTTAGGTGGAGCCTCTTTACGGACCTAGACTTTCGTCTCAAAGTCGTGAAAGGTCTCGTCATGAATTTTTAGGTTAAGGTCGTTACAAAGAGTCATGGGTAACCTTCCAAAGTCCTACCCGTCAAGAGGATATCTCTCGATAAGTGTTCCTTTTTCAGAAGTTCACCGACTCTAGGCGAAGTCGTCACATAAACTCGCAGGGATGATGTACCCTCTAAGCTAATAGACGAACCTTCTTTCTAAGGGTTATTGAAAATACATTTTTTTTAAAAAATAAAAATTCCCACCACACAGTAAATATATGATAAAAAGAATTGACAATAAATAAATAAATGCAATGAATAAAAGAAAACAATAAATAAATAAAGCCATAAATAAATAAAATAAAACCCAAAATAAACCTAAAACCTAGAGTTAGTCCACAGCAGAGTCGCCAGCTGTTGCGACTGGTTTTTTAATCAAAGCCGCCACTATTAGTTTTTATCCCAGGGAAGGGAATCTAACAGAAAAGCCTAATTCGCAGACAAAGATTCTAGGTTTCGGACTTTATTAGACGAGAGGAAGGTGTTAGGCACATTTCATCTACCTTACTCACAAGGATACTAGGTTTTAGGTTTAGGTTTGGGTAAAATAGGGTTTTAAGTTTTTTTAAGGGAAAATAGTTTTAATTTTTAATAGGAGAAAGGGTTTAAATTTTTAATAGGGGAAAAGGTTTTAATTTTTAATAGGGGAAAGGTTTAAATTTTTTATAGGGGAACTCGCTACGATTTTTGATCGTATGCCTACGTATCCTCTTATGAGAAATCAGAGTCCCAATTCTTAGTTCGTATGGGTTTGTGTTTTTTAGGGGTTAGAAACATACTTTGAATCACCTTGCATTTTGGCCAAGAGTAGTGATTGTGAAGATTTTGACTAAATGCGCAGTAAGTCAAAATCTGCTTGAAACCCTTCGCACAAAAAGTTGTTTACATTATTTGATTGCAAAAAAAATAGTTTGAGATTTGTTGAGTGTTTTTTATAGATATTAATTGCAAAAACATCTTATTAATGCATGATATAAAAAATATTTAATGCAAATAATATAAGAAAATAATATGCAATTTTTTGATGTAAAAATAATTTAAGTGATATAATAAATAATATTAATATTCACAATAAAATTTAATAATTATAATAATATTATAATAATTACAAAATAGAAAAATAAAGGAAAAAATAATTTATGAACAGGGGGTTGCGTTGCTGGTCACTAAGTGAAAACAGGGGGCGCTAAAAGATAATAATATTGAGTAAAGGGGTAGAAGTTCTGAAGAGGACAGAAGTTCTACAGGGAACGCATGGAAGTTGACTGGGTTTCGGCCCAGTCGCAGAACTTCTGGAAAGGGGCATTGCTAACTGGTTAGTAAAATCAAAACATAGGGGTGTCAAATTCTGGGCTAAGCCCACTACACAAAATTTCTGGAAAAGGGCAGACAGAAAGTATATAAGTCTAATGTTGATTCTGGACAAGGGAAAAATCTGAAACCTGGATTAAGCCCAGTTATAACTTCTAAAAGGGGAACTACATCTGAACGTAAGAAATTAGCGTGAACCTATGCAATCAGAATATAAAACTATCTACAGATCTGTTTTCTATAGTTTCAGCCCTGCCTATGTTCTCTTGATCCTATTCATCTTAAACCCAACGTGAAAATAGTAAAGAAACAAACTAAAATTTGTTACCCCTTTGGCGCGCTTGCTTCTGATTCTGGTGCGTGTTTTGCTGTCCTTTCCTTCTTCTGTTGCAGATTCTGGTGATGACAACGACGAAAGGTGGAGCGACCGTGATTGAAACTAGGGTTCCAAATATTGGAATCTCAATTACTCTTCTACGTATTCTTTTTCTGGTTTTCTAGAAACTCTTGTGTTCTTCCTGTTCTTGCTCCTACTGCATTTTTCTTGTTTTGCAAGCTTTTCTACAAATTCGTCTCTCTCTCTCTCTCTCTATATATATATATTCTTTCCTTTCTCCCCCCCCCCCCCCCTCTTTTGCTAATTTATTCCTCTATATATAATATTCAATTTTTGGGCTTGGACTATTTCTGGAGCAAATATTAAGGATAAAATTAAAAAGATTTGATTGGAATTGATTCTCTGTGGAAGATTTCATTGAAATTGATATAGTGCACGTCCACCAGATTTGGGCTTGGGTTGCTTAGCCTCTGAAACTCTGAGCTTGGGCTATGAAAGATTCTTCTTTGCTTACAATCTGATTATGCCCTTGCTTACAATTTGACTCTGCTAGAAGATCTGATATAACAGTTCTTTACCAGTACTAGCTTGTGCGTGATTCTGGCTCTGATCCGCACAACTTTTTGCGTTTGTTTCTGTAAAGAAGAACTTATGGGATTTGTTTTAGAAGTTCTGATGGGTCAGCGCTTGATCCATACAGCCTAGCACTTCTTCATTTGCAGTCAGAACTTCTCCTTTAATTCAATTGGGCCAAGCGTTAATTCTTCCCCTTTCTTTTGCATACTTGCAGATTTAATTTTCACCCTTCCTTTTTTAAACAACAACTAAATCTTCTTGATTTAAAATACACCCCCCGGATCTTGAATAAAGATAGTCCATCAGATATTTCTGTATCATCTTTAATTAAATAGTTCTAAAAAAAGGACCGCTGAGGTAGGACAAATTTGGGGTATGACACACATCACACTTTCAAAACAACAAATATTTTCTAAAACACTTTGTATACATTCTTGAGGACTGACACAAGTATTATTACAAATTTATCCTTACATTGGTATTTCATAATATTTTCAAACAAATCACACACACACACACACACACAAAGTAAGTTTTCTTAAAAGTGAGCTAAGCAATTAAGAGCATGTAGATAACTACGGATGAAAAGGGTGCTAACACCTTCCCTTTTCATAACTTACCCCCGAACTCAAAATTTATCAAAGATCTTTCCTGTTCTTTTCACCTTTCTTAAATATTGGTTAAAAGAAAAGTCGCTAGCGACTCTTGCTAACCGCAACATTTGTGATAAGACCAAAAAAGTTAGTTCTCACACTGTATTACACCAAGGTTCTACCTAATGGAACTCACCTTAGGTAAAGGGAGATTAGGATGATACACTTGCTGCAAGTGGACTCTTATCATGCCTAAAACTTCACCCCCAACCATGCCAAACCCGTAATACGCTTTTAACCCATTATCAGCTTGGAACTCCAACCATCAAACGCACTTTTCTCCTTCAATACAGAAACTATGATCATGAAATTATACATCAAAATGAAGGGTATTTCGTGTAGATTTCAAAACTTCAAGAATTACCTGAAACGGAGCTACGAGTAAAAGGTTATGGCTTAATGATTGAAGGCTTCTCAAGGAACTCGTAAAACAAAATCAGCTTCAGATCCCCCAACTTCAAACGTGATTATCTCTCTGATCATAAACACACATGTAATACAGTGGGAGAATTGACTTTTTTTTATGTTTTATCGTAAATGTTTCAGTTAGCAAGAATCGCCACCGACTTTTCTTTTATCCAATGAAGAAAGGTGAAAAGAACATGAAATACCTTTGATAGATTTTGAGTTCGGGGGGTAAGTTATGAAAAGGAAAGGTGTTAGCACCCTTTTCGTCCGTAGTTATCTACGGGCTCTTAATTTCTTAGTTCACTTTAAACTTGCTTTGTGTGTGTGTGTGTAATTTGAAAATATTTTGAATTCCAATTGTGAGGCAGACTTTGTAATAATTCTTGTATCAGTCATCAAGATTGTTTACATAGTGTTTGAAAATGTTTCATTTGAAAGTGTGATATGTAAAAATTATTTGTTTGTGAGCAAGAAATTTATTGAGTCTTACCCACTAAAGGCCGTTCTTGTTATTTTCCTTCTCCTTTAGAGATAGTCCTATCCATACCATTAGTTGGTAGGTAGCCTTATCTATTGGATGTGAAGGGACGAGCGAAGGGTCATTGAATAGTCATAGAAAGTAACTGGTAAAGATACTTTTAGCAATTCGAAGGGACTATCATCATTTTTCTCGTAGGTTCATCGAAGGGACTAGATCATTTTGTAGGCAACTCGAAGGGTCATCGATGGATTATGATCTTTATTCGAAAGGGACCATGATGATATTTTTTAATTAAGGGTCTTTGCTAAACTATTCCTATTTTCGAGGGACATGACCAATGTTTTCCGAAGGCCACAGAGGGAATTACCCTAGATGTGTATGTGTGCAAAGTGATTCAATTACAGTTATGTTATCTTAGAATTGTTTAAGGTTATCTACCGATTAACTTTATCTTGCCATACAAGCCTATTACTACATAATTATATATATACAAGACATAAAAAATAAGTGCAGAAAAGTAAAGTCCTATGCTATTATAGGGCCTTGGGGAAATTACATGATAAAGAAATTGTGCATCCTATACAATTTGTCTAATAAAATTAATAGCAAAATAAAATAAAATGTTAGTAAATTATTTTTAATGTCCTAATATCTAAAATGTTCTAAATTAATTTTTTGTGCATTTTTTGGTTTGGTTTGAATGATAAAATAAATAGACATTAAACCTAAATTAAAGATTTAATTAATTATATAAAAAAAACCTATGTCTAATTAATTAATTAAGAAAAATATTGTTAAAAATTAAATTAACCTATTAAAAGTCTAAATCTGATTTTATTATATTTTTTATGAACTTTTTTGATTTAATAGAAATTAATTACATGAGTAAGAAAATAAAAAGAAAGAAAGTTAGAAATAAGTGGAACTAAAAAATGTAATGGGGGTGGAAATCGGTTCATCAATGGACAACCAGGATTTGGACATTATAAACTTCATGTAATGGTCGCAACCTGTTCTAAACATCATAATTAACATACATGAACACACAAGATTAGTTAACAATGAATAAAATAGAAGTTTAAGATTTTAGAAAAGTTACCCAACTTGTGTTCTTGAGAGAGCACGTTCTGGGATGTCTTGAGCTTGTTGAAAGACTGGAAACGACTCCTGGGATCTACAGGAGTGCAATGGAATGCTTGGAATTGCTTGGGAGAGGCTGCAAATAGGGTTTCACGCTTGCCCTAGTTCTTGAGATTTTTTTTTAAATTCTTGGAGCTTGCTATTGAGGTAGCAATTCGTGGTCTTGTTCACTGATGTTGTGTGTATTTATAGAGGTAGAAAATAGATCAAGACAAAAGAGGAAAAGACTAAGTATTCAATGCCTTGCCAAAACACAAAACAATATGTTTTCAAACATTCCATTTTTATAATATTATGTCTCAATCTTGCCTCCCATGGTTTTGGCAAGTTGGATATGTGTTTTTGGGCCTCAAATTTGATCCAAAACCAATCCCACATGCCTTGGTCCGTAATTTTTTTTATTTAATTTAATTTATTTTGTATTTAATTGAATAAAAATAAAAATAAATTAAAAAAAAATTATGGTAAGATATGAATGAGTTTAGGATTCCTCAATAAGGTTATGAACATGATTAGACCTTAGAAGATAGGTCCACTAGTCCAAAATTTTCAAAACTGCTCAATTGAGGTTTCATGTATCTCTCAAAAATTTCTCAACTTGCACCAATCATATTTCACTAAATTTTTGTTATATGGAGGTGATCTTTGACTTTTTGGAAAGCTCAAGATGTTCCCTACAACTCTCATGTTGGTCACTTTTTCGTTTGAAGTTTTTATCTTGATGTAAATTGCTTTCACAAAATATGACTTTTTATTGACTTTCAAAATGACTTGTAATGTCTTGGCTCATATCTCTCAAATGAAGCATTTTTGGACGTGAGCTTAGAGAGAAAAAGTTGTATAGAATTGAATTTCCTTAGATATAAGCTTTGGTTAATAATATTCTGATGAAGCATGTAAAAGTTATGTTTGGTCAAAGTTCAATTGACTTCTCCTTAAGAAAACCATAATTTAGTGGCTTTGACTTTTGATGAATCTTGAGGTTTTTGGAGGAATCATGATCAAACCTTAATAAAATGATGAATGTGGCCTAAAAATCTTGATGTTGACCAAAAATCTTGAAGTTTGACTATATGTTGACCACAGTTGACTTTTTGTTCAATACAATTAACTTTCACTCATCTGAGCAATTGACTGAGCAAACTTGTGATGCAAGGTGTTGTACCTCAAAATTTGGGCCAATTTTTCACCATGATGTAAGATGATTCAAAGGAAACTTTCAACATGAAAGTTTTAGATCTCAATGAGATTTAAAACATTTCTTTACACAAATTCTTCTAGAAATGCATGTATTTCAAGTTTTGATTTTGTGAATACATGTTCTTGAAACTAAACACTTAGTAAATATTTTGCCCTAGTTTAGGCAGGATTTTGACCTAACTTCATGGCAATTTTTCACATAGTTACAAGGGGAACTTTCAAAAGTAATTCAAAGAGGGGTTGTAGATCACATTACAAGCTTTCTAAAATGTCCAAGAACTCCTTGAGATCATGTTTGAGCAAGTAGAATCGAAGGCATGAAGTTGGCATTTCATTCTTGAATTATAGGTCAATTTCGTGATGAACAAGAATGCAAATCCATGCTAGGATGCACAATCTTTGCTTTTCAGGCCTCAAACTTGTTTGACACTCCATAATTAAATGTTTTCACAGATTTTAGAGGCTTCAACTCAAGCATTCAATGCATTGCCCATGCTTAATGCCATTTTGGGAAGAAAGTGCACATTGCCATTTTTGAAAAGTAGCTTTATGCACAAAATCAGTTCTTGAGCTTTGCACTTGTTTTCTTCTGATCACACACAACCTATAACTCAAAAGAAACTTGTCTCAAGCCTCTAACAAGCCATCCCATGCTTGTACTATACCTTGAAACCATATTCCCACTTTTCTTCAAAATCAAGTAACATAGAAATCAGTCTATATCTTGTACTTCTGACCCTCTCAAGCACTGAAACCTTATCCTTACTTATGCACAAGTTGTTTGCATCAAAATACACGCATACACAAGCCCTAAAACTCCCTAGAACTCATAATTGTATCAAAAAAACCCCATTGTTGCATAATCTGACCAAAAACTTGAAACTCACATCTCCCTCGTGCGTTTCCAAGCCTTTGGTTCCTAAAGCTTCTAAACATAAAATACAACTCATCCCTGACCCAGTTCTATAACTGTAACTCCATCTTCATCAACCTCCATGACCAAAAATAGGGCCCTGCAAGTTGATTTCTCCAGAACTCCTCAACCACTTTCAGCTCAAGCCAAGCATCACATTAGCTTCCTGGTAACTTGAGGAAGCTAACCAAATCATTGGAACTCATCAAAAGCTGCTCAAACTCAAAACACGATACCCTCTTGCAAGGTGAGTTTTCTGACTTTTGAACTCTTCATATAGGCATCATTAATGTTTAATTTGTGAATGAAAAATGTAGATATCATTACCCTAAAGCTAACCATGTCCATAGTTTTCATTTATTTTTCTTGAGCTGAGAGGGTTTTAAGTTTGAATCTCTGAAAAAATTAGGTCAGAATTTGGTACCATTTAAAATTCATGTTCATCTTTGAGTGTTAGCTTAATTTATTTACATGGTTGGATCCGTGATGAAATTTCCAGCAACTTTCATGTTTGTACTTTTGAAAATGGTTGAGAAATGGAAGAGATAGCAATTTCAAAAAATCATGTTAAATGGTCTGGCGTGAGGTTGAAGATGATACATGCCTAGGAATGTGTTTCAAATATATATTTTTAGTTTTGTATTAATAAACGGATGTATAGCCACCCTAGTGGTAGAAGCACGCGCCTGTGACTATAGGGACCTGGGTTCGAGCCCCAGTGGTACCCTTCTTCTTTTTCATGTTTTATTTTTACAGATCCTGTAGAGGCAACTTCTACATGCGCATGGTATACCCTCAATCAACACCATTTGATCTTCATCAAGCCAAATTCAGCGCACTATATGCTTCCACCTTGATGGACCCTCAAAAGAACACCCACACTGGATTATAACACATGCGTCTGGCCCAACAGAGTCATTGAGCTTAGCTCTGTTTTGCTAACATTCACCCCCTGTTTACTCTTTGCATACATGCCTAAAATATTTTCATTTAATTATTTTTATTTAATCATTTTTATTTAACATCAAAAAATAAATAAAAAACATAAAAGGTTCTTGACTTAGATTTTAAATTAATTAATTAATTTTCATAAATTAAATTAATTTTATTTAATCACACTTAGGTTTATTTTATTAATTAGTTTGTAAAATTAATTAGAACTAGGTTTTTTTTTAAAATTATTTTTACACTATAAAAAATATTTTCCTAAAACAAAACTCCAAAATTATTTGTCTTAAAACATTTAGAATATTTTAGTATTTTATTTATTTTCATAAATTAATCAATCACACTTTATTTTCACTTTAATTAAATTCGTAAATACAAATAACTTCTAATTTCTTTACATTAAAATTTTCAATTTCTTTTTTCAAACAAAAAACAAATAAAAACATTTTATTTCTTAAAATATTTAGAACTTTTTTAGTGTTTATACTTAGCCCTTTTCCCATCTTTTCCCATTTATTCACTCTTTTACATTATTTTGTGACTATGCATTTGTTGTCAAATTTTGTAATAGTAATTTAGGGTTTATTGCTTTCATCCCCATTCATAAACTTGTACCCCCATCCCCTAAAGCATCGTAATAGCATAGGACATTTAAATTCCACAATTTACCGCTTTCAATATTATTGCTAGTAATTAAGATTTGTATGGAAAGATAAAATCAACAAGTTAGCAAACTCTAATTCAAGACAAAATAATGCATGTAAATCAACACACTTGCACACTTACACCCTTAGGGTAAATCTACTTGGTTGCCTTATGAAAATGGTCATATTATGCATGTGAGGTATCTTAGCAAAAGCGATAAAAAATACAAGATCATAGTCCCTCGATGACGCTATCAAATTTGCCTTTCAAAAATGATCTTAGTCCCTAAAGAAAATGATAAGATATCTTACAACATTGCTAATCATGGCTATACGATGACCCATGCTCGTCCCTTTTTACATCCAAATATAGGGTTTCTTACCAAATCAATGGTAAGATAACAATGTCAAAGGAAAGAGGAAATAAACATGAAAGAATTTTGAGTAGGTAGAATGTTCCTAGTTGCTTGCTCATTTTCAAACCAAAAACATCCTTGTTATTTTCAAAACAAACATCAACACTTTCAAAAACATCTTTCGAACTTGAAACATTTTCAAAAGATCAACACTTTGTATACATTCTTACGAACGAGAATCATTACAAAGTTTTCCTAAACGATGACGCCTTTTCAAAATCCTTTCAAAAACCACACAAAGCACATTTTCAAACAAAAGCAAGTGATATAGCAAGCAACTAAGAGCCCGTAGATAACTACGGATGAAAAGGGTGCTAATACCTTCCCTTTTCATAATCTACCCCCCGAACTCAAGAAAACATCTCAAAGGTCTTTCCTGTTCTTTTCAGTCTTTCCTTTTGGATAAAAGAAAAGTCGGTGGAGACTCTTGCAAATTGTAACATTTGCGATCAAACGCAAAACACCCAAGTCAGTTCTCCCACCGTGTTACAAAATTGGCGACTCTGCTGGGGAAAATTTTAAAAGTGGGGTTACCTCAGGGCTAGATCATATTTACTTGCTTCCCTTGTTTGACTATAATGCTTTACATTATGGTTCCTTTTTTGGGCTTACTAAGGATCCTACACCCGGATTTGGGGCACCTTTTTTAGGTAAGTAGCAATAAACTGTGAGGGAACTGTGTGGGGTATACCGACACGGTTGAAATAGTAGCTACGTTGATGCGATACTTTGGTGTATACCGGTAGCCCTTGAGTAATCAAGGAGAATACGGGGCCGCTGTGTTGTATCATAAAAGCGTCAACTGACCTTAGCACCTTAATTGACCAACTTGGCTTTTAGGACGTAGTGAGATAGCTGTCTTTGGTGTAAACCCAAAGTCGGTTGATACTCAATACTACACTCATTAAGGTTTGACCCTTGATTTTTGTTTGGTGGCAAGTCAATTGTCTATCGGAACGAGATTTAGGGGAAAGACCGATGATATTGAGATCCCTTAGAACCCGGTTACTATATTTAGGACAGGTTGAGCCAACCCAACTTCAAGAGGGTACCACCTTAAAATCCATGCAAGCCTTAAACCTAAGGTCTCTGTGTGATTTTCTTGTGCTTGCTATATCTGCTTTATCTGAGCATAATCATGACATCATAACATAGCATGTCATACTAACCATTTCAAGGATTCTTAGGGTTTATTTTTGTCTTGTTTTGTAGGACATGGCCCTCACCCGCAGATTCACTATCCAAGTCAGTCTGGTAAAAGTACATCCTCAGCTTAAGGATTTGGTATCAAGGGTTCCCGAAAGCTCTCCATTCACTGAAAGGCATGGTCGACTTCTCAGCTTGGTCACCTCAAACCCTGATGAAGAAATGTTAAAAGTACTCTTTTAATTCTTTGACCCTCTACATCACTGCTTCACTTTTCTGGATTATCAGTTAGTGCCTACTGTGGAGGAGTTTTCTCTATTGTTGGGGGTGCCTATCCTTAATGAGGTACCTTTCAATGGTATGGAAAGAGACCCTAAACCCGAAGATATTTCTAAAGCTCTGTCCTTACAACGGTCTGACGTGGTAGAAAATTGGGAAACCAGGAGAGGTGTCAAGGGTTTTTTGGCTAAGTTCTTGTTTGAGAAAGCTCATCATTTTGGGGATACCTTGGACTTACAAGCTTTTTAAGAGATGTTAGAACTTCTCATCTATGGGTTGGTACTGTTTCCTAATCCGGACCAGCTCATAGATGTGAATGCGGTTAAGGTGTTCCTGTCACGCAATCTGATACCTACTCTGCTTGGAGATATCCTACATTGTTTTCATACTCGCCTTATAAAGAGAAGAGGAACCCTTCTATGCTGCACACCTCTTTTGGCTAGGTGGTTTATTTCGCACCTACCCCGATCCGTCTTGAAGAATGAATAGGGCTTGAGATGGTCTCATAGGCTAACGACTCTTACACATTCAGGCATTCATTGGTGTCCCCGATTCTCGGAGAATGTTACCATCATTGATCGATGTGGAGAATTCCCTAATGTCCCTCTCTTAGGCATTAGGGGAGGAATCACTTACAATCCTTGTTTGGCACTGCGACAGTTTGGATATGCAAGAAGGGATGGTCCTCATAATACACTTATCCAAGGAATCGTTTTTGACTACGAGAATGATGCTCAGGATTACCGTAAAAGATTCATGCGACCTTGGGGCATGGTACATAGATTTGATAGCGAGACACTGGGGCACAAGAATTCCATCCCTCTTGAGCCTTATCTCAAATGGGTGTGAGCCCGTGCTCAAAGTCTTATGATGCCTTACCCCTCCATTCTCCCAGTTATCATAGAGCCTATTATGGAAGGAGATGTCCCATACACTATCCTTCATCCCGACATTCCCACCTCTCTCGAAGACTTGCAAAAGGATTAGATATAGCCTAAGGAAGAGCGAGACACTTTCGAAGCCCAATTCTACGCCAGTGAGAAGAAGGTTCTGGAACTCACCAAACAACTTCATGAAGAGTGGAGTTTGAATGTCTACATCGCACCAAAGAGGATGCGCTCAACGTTTTTGTCTTAGAGTTTTGTATTTTTATTTCTTTCATTGTAAGCCCAAAGAGGCATGATGTACTCAAACTTTGATTTATTAATATAACCGGTGTTCCATTTTTGTCTAAAGCAAATTTAAATATCTAAATTCCTTGAAATCATTTGCATATGCATCTTCATTCATCATAACACAAACATGTTTCTTACAACTGGTCTCCTTATCTTTCTACTGTTTATTTCAGTAAGATGGATCTTGAGCAGAGAGTAAAAGATCTCCAGGCACATAACGCTCAGTTTCAACAAATGTTCTTGACTCTGGCCAAGGGACAAGAGGATTTGAAAACTTTACTGATCAAATAAAAGAAGAAGAAAGAAAAGAAATCAACCGGTGTTTTGAATCTGGGAAGAAGGTTCCCAGGGCCATCCAGACGGACCCTAGACTTCACAATATCATTAGGTGAAAAGGATAATCGAGAAGGGAAAACAAGGAAGTGACTGATCATCTAGAATCTGAAGAGGAAGAAGAGGTTGATTACTATGAAGAGCAATATCCTCTGGCTGACGATATATACAAACAGTTGGAAGATCGCTTAAATGCATTGGAGATTCAGAAAGTGCCCGGGCTGGACTTTGAAGAGTTGGGTTTGGTGTCTGGGATTATTATTTCACCAAAGTTCAAGGCACCAATGTTTGATAAGTACGACGGGGTTTCGTGTCCCAAGATGCACCTCCGATCTTATGTCAGGAAGATACAGCCCCACACTACCGATAGAGATTTGTGGGTCCACTTATTTCAGGATAGTCTATCCGGGACTCATCTAGATTGGTTCTATCAACTGGAGAGGGCCAATGTCCATAATTGGGAAGACCTGGCCACTTCTTTTTATAAACAGTATCAGTATAACACAGACCTTGCTCCCACCCGTTATCAACTCCAGAGTATGGTTATGGGTTCAAGCAAAGGTTTCAAAGACTACGCTCAGAAGTGAAGGGACTTAGCAGGAAGAGTCCAACCTCCCCTATCTAACAGAGAGCTAGTGGACATGTTTTTGGGTACCCTGTCCGGTCCTTTCTTTAATCATCTAACTGGAAGCTCCTCAACCAGCTTCACTGAATTAATCTTGACCGGGGAAAGAGTGGAAGCTGGGATTAAGAGTGGGAAGATCCAAAAGGACATCCTCCAGTGCCGTGAGAAAAACATTCATTGGGAAGAAAGAGTTTGGTGTTGTGTACCCTAAAAGGAATCAAGACAAAATTGAACACCATCCAACGGTAGGGGCCGTCATGATCCCTAAGCCTGCACCTACTCAACAAAGGAACAACCAACCTAGAACAGAAAGACTAGTAAGACAACTTACCTGTATAAATATGACGTTGTCTCAAGTCTTGCCACATTTGTTGAGATCTAATCTGGTGACCTTGCGAGAAGCTCCGAAGAATCCCAACACTGCCTCTCCCCATTACAACCCAAACGCCTGTTGTGCTTGCCATTCATAAAGTTCAGGTCATGATACAAATGACAGTTGGGTTTTGAAAAACAAGGTGCAAGACCTTCTCGAAGCAAAAGAAATTGAGTTTGATGCTCTTGAGATCCCAAATGTTATCACCACCTATGCCCAAGCACGGCCGTGATATCAATGTTGTTGAAGATGATGTGTTTGTTGTTGTTGTTGATGAGCTTGTTACTCCTCTCCTGACCGTCAAGAGGAACCTGTTGAAGGCCGGTTTATTTCCGGGTTGTGGCGAAGGATGCCACCTCTGTTTATCCCTACCGACTGGATGTCATTTATTGAAATCAGGTATCCAGCGCCTGATGGATGACAAAGATATTTTGTTTGAAAAGACTCCCATCCTAACCATTGTTTACAAGGATGTTTCAATAGTAACCATTTCCACCAATCCTTCCAGGTTGACTCCATTGATAATTACTATGCCTGGGCCAATCCCGTACTCCTCAGATAAAACTGTCCCCTGGAACTATGGGGGTGACGTCTACTACCACGGCGTCAAACAAGATTGGTTGGCTGATGAAGACTCGATTTTTGAGAAGGCTGACCCCGACATCAGCAACATTGTGGGAACCAGCAAAATAACACGAAGTGGAAGAGTGTTCTCTCCTGAGATTGTTCATCCGAAAACTACTACCGGTCCTATGGTCATCTGTGCTTTTGTTCCTACTACTACAATTCCCGTGGTTACCCCTGCTGATACCCCTATCACCGAGTCGACCGAGACTCGGGGCAAAGGCATTTTGGTTAAGCCTATCCGGATGAAGGCACAATCAGTATCTATCCCAGAGGCCTCCAAGAAGGAGATGGAGGAAATTCTGAAAATTATAAAAGAGAAGCGACTACAACATAGTCGAACAGCTAGGGAAGACTCCGTCAAAGATCTCTACGCTAGCTTTACTGTTATGCTCCGAGGCTCATGCAAAGGCCTTGGTGAAATTTCTCAAAACTGCCCACGTGCCACAGGAAACCTCTGCTGACCAATTCCAAGACAGTGTGGCCAGTTTGACAGCTGACAACGATTTAGGCTTTTCTGATGCTAACCTGACACCTAGAGGGAGGAAACACAACGAGACATTGCATGTCTCTATCGAATGCAGGGGAACTACTCTGGCCCATGTCCTAGTAGACACTGGTTCATCTTTGAATGTGCTGCCTAAGAAGGCTCTAGATAGACTAGACTGTGAAGGTTTGACCTTAAAACCTAGCAACATAGTGGTAAGGGCCTTCAACGGTTCAAATAGAATGGTGCATGGGGAAGTGGACATCCCCTTTAAAGTTGGAACTCAAACCTTTGATTCAACTTTCTACGTGATGGACATTCTCCCTTCCTATTCCTATTTATTGGGCCGACCTTGGATTCATGACGCTGGTGCCGTCACCTCTACATTACACCAGATGTTGAAGTACCCAATCAAGGGAAAAATCATCACTGCCCATGGAGAGGAATAATATATGGTCATTCACCTAAACTCCTTCAAATACGTGGAAATGGATGGTGAATTCATCGAAACTCCATGTCACCATTTCGAGGAAGTCCCATAAATAGTGGCAGCAACCAAGACTTTTTCCCAAGTCCCGAAGATTACCAGACCTCCACTAAAGATGGCTTCTCTGAAAGATGCCGAGGCAGTGGTCGAAGAAGGTGGGTGTCCTATTTGGAGCCAACTCCCGGATATCCCCTACAAGTATGACAAATTTGGTTTGAGTTTTACTTCAGGAGCCCAAAAAGCTGTTCGTGGTGCTCGTGCCGGGGGACCACCTTTACGAATCAGCAACCATGGAGTCAACGCAGTGGAGGATAGTGATGAAGGTTGTGACCTGGAAGAATGGATTTTCCCAACTATCAACGGAGGACTCGACAACTGGGAAGCCAAGAATTTTGTCCCAATTACTTTTATCCAACAGTAATTGTCTTTAAATTTTTGTCGGACTTGTAATGATTAAACATTTGAGACTTTTAAAACCTTGTGTCTTACCCAAGGTACAACGGTCCATTTGTAAGGGTTGTTACTACATTTTCATATGTCATCAATGAATCATGGAAATTTTTGCATGCAAACTTTACGCTCTTTGTTTTTTCTTTTTTCTACATGTTTATTTTTTCAATGATACCTATGATCTTACACACACTCACATATCAAAATGCAGATCCACATCCACTCAGGATACCATGGGTAACGATTCTGATATGGCCTATTGTGACTTTGAAAATATGATCTACCAAGCCGAAGACGAAGGTGAGGAAGATTGTGAAGTGCCAGGGGAACTAGCCAGGTTACTTCAACAGGAAGAAAGGACCATACAGCCCCATGAAGAACAAGTAGACACAGTTAACTTAGGTACCAAAGAAGTCAAGAAAGAAGTGAAGGTGGGTGCCAATCTTGAACCTAGTGTCAAGAAGTGCTTAACTCAGTTACTACATGACTATGTTGAGGTCTTTTCCTGGTCATACAAAGACATGCCAGGACTTGATGCTAATATCATGGTCCATTATCTACCAACCAAAGAAGACTACCCTCCGGTAAAACAGAAAGTCTGTCGCATGCGGCCAGACATGTCAAAGAAGATCAAGACTGAAGTCATGAAATAATTCAACACCGGATTCTTAGCCATCACCTCCTATCCACAATGGGTCGCCAATGTTGTTCCAGTGTATAAAAATGATGGTAAAGTACGCATGTGCGTGGATTATAAAGATTTGAATAGGGCAAGCCCTAAGGATGATTTCCCGCTCCCCCATTTCGATATTTTGGTTGACAATACAGCATAGCATAAAGTGTTCCCATTTATGGACGGTTTCTCAGGCTATAATCAAATCAAAATGGCACCTGAGGACATGGAGAAAACGACCTTTGTCACACAGTGGGGCACATTCTGTTACAAGGTTATGCCATTCAGGTTGAAAAACGCTGGGGAAACCTACCAGTGCGCCATGGTAGCTCTATTTCATGACATGATCCATCACGAAATAGAGGTCTATGTGGATGATATGATAGTCAGATCTTAAACTGAAGAGGAACATCTTGACCATTTGCAGAAACTGTTTGAAAGGCTAAAGAAATACAAGCTAAGGTTGAACTCGAATAAATGCACATTTGGGGTGAGGTCCGATAAACTCCTAGGCTTCATCATCAGTGTAACGCCCGTAATTTAATTAATTATTTAATTAAATTATTTTTAGAATATTTGTGAAGAAGTGTTATTAAATTGGATTTATTTTAGTAAGTGGAGAAATAATAATATTAGAGGTATTATATTATTATGTGGTGAAATGATATTAGAAGTATAATATTATTTAAGGTGGGCCTATTTTGAGATAGTGGAAGTATTAAGGGGGTGTAAGTTTGGAGCCCACTAAGGAATAATAGAATATTAGGTTATTTTATTATTTGTGAGAAGGAATAGAAGAAAGAACAATAGAAGGAAAAATCAGGATTGTGAAGAACGTGAAGCTGCTGGAAATAGAAGGAGACGGCAAGAACGAAGAATTCAACCCGGAAATTGTAGAGCGACCTTCAATCCAAGGTAAGGTTGGGGTTCTGGCTTTATAATTGGGTTCATGATGTTTGATATATGGGGATAGATGTAATTGCTATTTGTTCTTGAATCAGATGTGTTATGAATGATGTATGGTAAATATTGATGAATTTTGGATGAATAAGAATGTTAATATGTTGTTTGATCAATGTAGTAAAAGAGTATAATGTTAGGAGATGAATTACCATGATTATAATAAGGTTTGTAGGGCTGTAACATGATTCTCGTAGTGTGAATTACAGTAGAAAACGCAGAAATTATGCAGAATGTAACAGGATGTGTCGACCCCAAACTGGATGTGTCGATACATGAAGGGTGTTAGACTTAGGATGAGTCGATACAAGGAGGGCTTGCATTGATGCATGATAGTTACGAGATTCAGTATGATTCGACACGAAGAAAGGATGCGTCGATACATGAGTATGTGAGACTCAGGATGAGTCGATCGGTAAGGTGCATGTCTCGATACATGTTGTGATTTGAAGTAGGATGAGTCGATCCATAAGGAGGATGTGTCGACTCATAGTGAATAGTTAAAGCCATGATGAGTCGATCCATAGGGTTTTGTGTCGACCTCAAGCTTGATGCGTCAATACATGGGCGATGTTAGACTGAAGATGAGT
Organism: Vicia faba; assembly: GCA_948472305.1. Lineage (NCBI taxonomy): Eukaryota > Viridiplantae > Streptophyta > Magnoliopsida > Fabales > Fabaceae > Vicia > Vicia faba. The sequence continues at coordinate 1,041,405,534 of OX451736.1, forward strand.
CGATGCATAAAGGGCTTGCGTTGATACATGTTGTGTAAAGGCCAGGATGAGTCGATCCATATGGGGGATGTGTCGACTCATGTTGTGCAGGTGAAGTAGTTTGCGTCGATCCATAGAGTTTCGTGTTGATACATAATGTCTGGTTTTTGACAGAATTGGCTTTTAGTTGCTGTAACTTGAGTTTTAGGATGCTGTTTGAGATGTCGTTCGAAGCGTTGATTAGCTAACGCGATGAACTTTATTCTAGATGATTTAAATGATGATGAAGAGGTGTAATCCTAGTAACCAATCTAAGATTTAGAATTAATTCCCGTGATTGATCGTTATTGCTGGATTTTGGACAGAATGATGAATAGTAGATGTTTAGAGGTGGCTGTTAGAATTATGAAGTGAGATTAGCGACAGTAAAAATGTAAAATCGCAGAATAATAGTATGGATTACTGTAGTATTGATATACAACTGACTTAATAGTGAGATGTGGTCATTAAAGTTGTGTTTGATAATTATGATGAACCAATGATGTTTGATAAATAAATGATGTTCAATAAATTATTTTGAGATGTTTATGAGATGCTGTGATTGAGATGTTTTGAGATGATTGAGATGTTATTATTTTAATATGTTTATGAGATGTTGTGATTGAGATGTTTTGAGATGATTGAGATGTTGTTATTTTGAGATGTTTATGAGATGTTGTTGTTCTGAGACGTTCATGAGATGTTGTTCTGAGATGTTTATGAGATGTTGTTGTTTTGAGATAATTGAGATGTGGTTAATTGAGTGTTGACATTACATTCATGATGAGTCGCATACATTGCATTTTTGAGATGGAGCTTATGCTCGTTGATATGGCCTGGATTGGCAAATTTTGAGATGAAGGCTATGCCTTGTTGATGCCTCTATTAATTAGCAGATTTTTGAGATGGGAGTTCTGCTTCAATGGTACCATATGCATTTGCATTGTTTTGAGTCACATTATATGATTGAATAATGAAGTGTACTTGATGTTGATGAATGAGTATATATGCTGTAATTATTTCTGATTATGAGATGAGAAGTGGTGATATTATTGATCTAATTTAATATATTAATTATCATGCGCTTTATTATATTGTTAGACATCTCACCCCTTATATTTGAATGTTGCCCTTATGTTGGTAACGTGCAGGTAATCGAGAGTGAAGGCCGTATACCTTCAATAGTTCGAGTCAGTGTCATTGCTCTGATATGTAACACTCAAGGGGGTGAACGCTTGTTGATTTTTTATTGTTGATTTTCAGTTGCTGAATTTTGAATTGATTATTATTAAATATGAGATGTTTCAAAGTTGTTGCTTTTATTTAAAGATGTTATTGAAGAATTCCGCTGTGTAGTTGTTGAATTATTTAATGAAAGATGTTATGTTAAGGGTTCATCCGATGTTTGAAAAAGTGTTATATATCCACGATGAATGCAATGAACTTGTTAGAAGAATTTGTGACGTCCCGATTCATTTGTATGATTGAAATTTTGTAACTCTGATTTAATTGCATATTTGCTTAGGGTAGAATTGGGGTGTTACAAAGTTGGTATCAGAGGAAAAGGTTGGTTCGACCTTGTCGTTGAGTCGTAGTTGTCTAACAATTGAGTATTATTATTTGAGTTGTAATCGTTGTTTATGTTATAAGACCAAGTTTATCGCCGTGGGGAGCTCCAGTGTTGTTAGTGAAGAAGAAAGATGGAAGTATGAGGCTTTTGTGTTGATTATAGACAGCTGATTAAGGTGACGATTAAGAACAAGTATCCGCTTCCAAGAATAGATGACTTGATGGACCAATTGGTGGATGCTCGTGTGTTTAGTAAGATTGATTTGAGGTCAGGTTACCATCTGATTAAAGTGAAGGATGAAGATATTCAGAATACGGCTTTCAGAACGTGTTATAGACATTACGAGTAATCAGTGATGCCTTTTAGTGTTACTAATGCACCGGGAGTATTCATGGAATATATGAATCGTATCTTTCATACTTATTTGGATCAGTTTGTAGTGCTGTTCATTGATGATATTTTGATTTACTCTAAGTCAGAAGAAGAGCATGTTGAACACTTAAGAGTAGTATTGCAAGTTTTGAAAGAGAAGAAGTTGTATGCAAAGCTGTCCAAGTGTGAATTTTGGTTAAAAGAGGTTAGTTTTCTTGGTCATGTGATTTCAGGTAGTGGCATTGCTGTAGATCCATCGAAGGTTGATGATGTGTTGCAATGGGAAACTCCAAAGCCAGCTACTGAGATTAGAAGCTTCTTGGGATTAGCTGGTTATTATAGAAGGTTTATTGAAGGGTTTTCTAAGTTGTCACTCCCGTTGACTAAGTTGACTTATAAAGGTAGAGCTTTTATTTGGGATGTTTAGTGCGAAGAAAGTTTTACGGAATTGAATAAGAGGTTGACGTCGGCTCCGATTTTCATGTTGCCTAATCAAGGAGAGCCTTTTGTGGTGTATTGTGATGCTTCTAAGATGTGTTTGGGAGGTGTGCTTATGCAGAGTGGTAAGGTAGTTGCTTATGCGTCGAGGCAGTTAAGGACTCATGAGAAGAACTATCCTACGCATGATTTAGAGCTTGCTGTAGTTGTTTTTGTGTTGAAGATTTGGAGGCATTATCTTTATGGTTCTAGATTTGAAGTGTTTAGTGACCATAACAGTTTGAAGTATTTGTTTGACTAGAAGGAGTTGAATATGAGGCAACGAAGATGGTTAGAATTGTTAAAGGATTATGATTTCAGTTTGAATTATCATCCAGGAAAGGCGAATATGGTAGATGATGCGTTGAGTCGAAAGACTTTACATATGTCAGCAATGATGATTAAAGAGTTGGAATTGATTGAGCAGTTCAGAGATATGAGCTTAGTTTGCGAGGTTACTCCGCAGAGTGTTATGTTGGGTATGTTGAAGATTAATAATGAATTTTTAGACAGTATCAGAGAAGCTCATAAGTTGGATGTTGTTGTACCCCAAAATATTCCCTCCCATTTCATCAATATTTTCTCACCACAAGACCCTTGGAGCTCAAGATCAAGTTAGGGTTTACTCTGCTCAAGACTCCTCCTTGCACTGTTGACCCAAATTAGGGTTTGTGTTTGCACAAAGATGTTTTGACCTAAAATGCCCAAAATGACTTTCATGCTTCATGTTGGACTCACAAGTTTATCCATACCAAGTTTCAAGCCTTGATTCCAATCTTTGCCCAGTCAATTGGACAGTTGACCTAAAAATCAGCTGTATTGGGGAAAAAGTCAACTGTGGCCAATTGACAGTCAAACCTCATGATTTTTGACCCACGTCAACATTATGAACTCATATGGACCATTTGATCAAGTTTGGATCACAATTCCACAAGAAATTTGATCAGATCACCAAAAGGGCAAAATGGTCATTTTTAGGGTTTTGACTGCACAAAGGCAATTTTTGACTGTTTGACCTAGCCAATGGCAAACCAAGCTCACATATGGACTCAAGGACTCAATGGCATGGTCTTGACACATTCAAAAAGTTCAAAAAGATCCCAATTGCACAAGTTTGACAGATGAATTTTCCAGTCAACTGATCAAATTTGACTGTATACTGAAAAGTCAAACTTTGACTTTTTGGTCAAAATCAAGTGCCAAGATTCATTTTTCATCAAGAAATGCCAAAGTATGAAACTTGTTCACCAAGAAACCAAGAATTACAAATTAGGGTTTGAAATGAAGAAATTTCATAACTTAGAAATTTTCTAAGTTATGAAATTTCCTAATTTTTTCCTAACTTTGTCCCATCTTTTCATCAAGATACATTTGGATTCAAACAAAACTCAAAACATGAAAGTTATAGTCCATTGCAAAATCTACAACTTTGATTCACAAAGTTTCCTCAAAAGAAGCTTGTAGCTCAAGTTATGATTTTTGGAACAAGGGTGCAAAACATTCTTAACTTAGAAATTTTTTGACCTATTTTAGGCAGGATTTTTGCCCAACTTCATGGCCACTTTTCACATGCTTCCACTTGGAATCTCAACTTGCATTACAAATATGGATTGTAGTACTCATTCCAATCTTTCCAAATTGTCCAAGAACTTCTCAAACACCCTTGTGGTTAGGGAGAATCAAATTTGTCAATATGGGCAAAAGTCACTTTGTTCATGAGCCAATTTCATGTTCATACACTATGCATTTTTCAAGTCAGCTTGCACAAGCTAGGTTACAGGCCTCTAATCCCATTTTCACTCAATAATTCAATGCTAAACCTTTGTGCCAAGATGTTATTTTTCTCATTTGGTCATTACATGGAAGTTTAATCCATAATTAGAAAAAGTAACTTATCTATTCTTGTAAAGATCAACTTTATGTCAAACACAAATCTAAGAAGTACCAATGCAGATCTTCTAGGCACAAGTTTATGGACTAATCCCACTGATCAAGGAGAGATTATGCAGCATGCTTGAGGGACCTGCCTTGACCTATAACCCAAATTGACAACTTTGCTTATCTAAGAAGAAACTTTGCAAAACTAAACACAACTTACATTCCTGCAAGCAATAAACAAAGCAAACTTTGTCCACACATTCCATACTCCCTGACTAACCTGAAACACGACCAAACCATCCCAAATACCTCCTCATTCATCAAAGCCCATTTTTCTGCAAAACAGAGTCCCTGTTGCAGATTGACTTGGCCAGTTCATTTCCATCGTGCATTTTCATCCAAGCCACCTCAAATACCTTCCATAACATCCATACAAACTATCCCAAGCCTTGGAAACAGACTGTAACACCTCTAACCAAGTTTTCCATTTTCATTTTTCTCTCTTGCAGGTTGACTTCTGTAGCTTGATATAGTAAGATTCAAAGCACACCAAGCATTGGAGAAGCATCCCTGAACTTCAAGCAAGCTGTACAAGTCCTCACACTGTAGTGAAAGTGCCTCCATTGTTGTACACGATTCAAGCTGAACAGGTAAAAATTTGAACTTCTATCTCTCTATCCAAGCATATTTAGGCTTAGGTTTGTGAAGAAGTTATGTCCTACTCATGGCCCTGAAGCTACCCATATCATTACTTTTCATTTATGTTGTGTGTGCTGAGAGAATTTTGAACCTGAACATTGAACAAAAGTTAGGTCAGGAATTGGGGGAGGAGAAATTCTCTCTCATTTCTGAGAGTTAAGTCAAGTTTTTTATATGTCTGGATTCGTCTCTTGATGCTCTACATTTTTGGTGTTATGAGTTTTGCTTGAAAGTCCAGGAATCAGGAGTTAGGAAACGCGCATTGTTGTTGTTCAAACAAGTCTGGAGGTTGAAGATGACTGGCTTGGGCTGGGCCTGAGTCAGTTCTACTTTTTGCACCCCTTTTTTCAATTTGCACCCCCCTGGCCCATTATGTGATATATTTGTTATTTTTGATTTTTTCTTTTTGATTCTGATTTTATATTTTTATTCAAACATGAAAAAACACTAAAAATATTTTTCCCACATTTTTTGCATTTTATTTGGTACTTATTTGTTTCATTTAGTTCCATATGTAAGTAAATAAATAAATATATACTCTTATTTAAAATACTAAAAATAATACAAATACATTTTATTTTATTTTATTTTATTTTTTTTTATCTTTTGAAAACATTTTCTAAAAAATATACTTTTTTTTGTAAATAATAAATATTTTTATTTTTTGTATATATTTAATATATTTAATACATAATATAAATATTTATATATTTAGGATATTTAGGATAAAAATACAAGAATAATACATTTTTATTTTTATTAATATTTGGCCTCAAAAATTACTTTTTTATAATATACTTCTCTTTTATTTATTTTTTGTATATAATTAATAAATATTGCATACATTAAATAATAGTACTTTTTATTTAGCAAATTAGGGTTTTGCCCTAAAAACACAAAACATCCAAAAATTGATCCTTTTTATTTTTGTTTATTTGTCACATGAAAAATACTTTTACATACATATAAAAATCATTTTTTTGCATCTTGCATATTTATTTTATTTTATTTAATTATTGTACAATTAAATAACTTGTATATTCCATTTGGATGTAATAGCTTAGATTTTAATTTCTTGCTAAATATTCCCATTTGAACATTTGTACCCCCATCCCATAATTATGTTGTAATAATTTAGGATTTTATTTTCCGCACTTTAAAGCTTTCTAAAAATGCCATGATAGACTTAGGGTTTGTATGCAAAAATCAAATAACAAATAGCTTGACCTAACTCAAAGACAAACAAGCATGAAAATGGACAACACCAAACACACTTGCACCCCCTAGGGTTACTCCACTTGTTGCCTTCAATAATGGGCCATGTTGCATGTTGGGTGTCTTTGGCAAAAACAAAACAATTCAAATGATCATAGTCCCTCGATGACGCTTTCGAAAGTTGCCTATCAAAATGATCAAGTCCCTTCAAGCAAAATTGCCAAAGACACTTGGCACTATTGCAATCATGGTCTAAACGATGACCCGCGCCCGTCCCGTTAACCTCCTAACACAAGATTGTCCACCAAATACAATGGTGGAACAAAATTGTTAAAAGGGTTAAAACATAGAAAAAACCTTTGAGTAAAATTTTAGGGGTAGACAACTCTTAGTTACTTAATCAAATTTGCAAAACAATCCTTGCCACTTTTCAAAACCACACTCCACAACACTTTCAAAAACACTTTCAAAACAATTTTCAAAAACATTGAAAACTTTTCAAAAGACAAGTACACCTTTGTATACATTCACACATGGATCATTACAAAGGTTGCCACAACAAATGGCCTCTTTTCAAAACATTTTCAAACCCACACACAAAGCACCATTTCAAACAATTGAAAACACAAAGCAAGTGATCTAAGCAAGTAACTAAGAGCCCATGGATAACCATGGATAGAAAGGGTGCTAATACCTTCCCTTTCTATAATCTACTCCCCGAACCCAAGAAAATATCTCAAAGGTTTTTGCTGTGCTTTTTTAACCTTTCCTTAGGATAAAATAAAAAGTCGGTGGCGACTCTTGCTCAACCGAAACATTTGCGAAAACAAACGCAAAACCTCAAGTCATTTCTCCCACCGTATCACAGAACTGGCGACTCTGCTGGGGAAAATTTTAAAGTGGGGTAACCTTAGGGCCTAGATCACCCTCTTGCATGGCTAACTGTTTGCTTTGATTGCTTTATATCTTGGCTCTCTTGTTTGGGTTTGAAATCCTACACCCGGATTTGGGGAAACATTCATAGATAGCAATACGTTGTGGAAACTGTGTGGGGTATACCGAGACGGTTGAAGCAATAGCTATATTAGTGCGACATATTTGTGAGTACCAGTAACCCTTGAGTTCAATCAAGGAGAGTACGGGGCCGCTGAGTGATGTCACTAAGCACTAATGACCTAGAACCTTACTTGACCATCTTGGCCTTTCATTAGGGGTAGTGAGATGACCGGCTTTGGTGCAGTCTGAAGTTGGTAGATACTCGATACTACACTCATTGAGGGTTGTTTTCTTGGAATATTTTGGTCGCTAGTTAAGTGGATAAACCAAAACAATGAACATGGAAAATAATCCAATGATATTGAGATCCTTAGAACCCGGTTACTATTTATAGGACAGGTTTTTAAGCCAACTACACTCAAGAGGGTACTTACCTATGAAACCCCATGCAAGCCTGAAACTAGGGTTTTGTGTGAATTGCTTGTACATGTGTTTTGTGCATACATCATGAACATCATAAAGCATCATATGCATACACTAACCATTTCAAGGGTTTAGATCTTCATCTTTGTTCTTGTTTTGTAGGTCATGGAAATTCTTCGCAGGAAAACTATCCAGGTCAACCTTGTGAGAATCCCTCCTCAACTCAAGGAGCTCACATCCAGAATTCCAGAAAGCTCTCCCTTCAGTGAAAGACATGGTAGACTGCTCAGCCTAGTCAACACCAGCATTGAAGAGGACATGGTAAAGGTGTTGTTCCAGTTCTTTGACCCCCTTCACCACTGTTTCACATTCCCCGACTACCAATTGGTGCCCACTTTGGAGGAATTTTCTCAACTCTTGAGAATTCCTATTCTTAATCAACTACCCTACAACGGTACGGAAAAAGAACCAAAGCCTGAAGATGTTGCTCAAGCACTACACTTGCAACCATCTGACATCAAGGGGCATTGGGAAACTAGAAGTGGTGTCAAAGGCTTCTTGGAAAAATTCTTGTTTGAGAAGGCACAAGAGTGTTGGAATTCATTGGACCTACAAGCCTTTGAAGAAATTGTGGCACTCCTCATCTATGGGTTGGTCCTGTTCCCAAATTCTGACCAGCTTGTGGATGTCAACGCCGTCAAGATCTTCTTATCCAGGAATCCAATACCGACATTTCTTGGGGACATTCTTCACTCATTTTACACACGAACAATGAGAAAGAGGGGTGTTCTCATGTGCTGTACTCCTCTCCTTGCAAGGTGGTTTATTTCGCACCTTCCACAATCTGTTTTGAAGAATGACCAAGGCTTAAGGTGGTCACAACAATTGATGACCCTCACTCACTCTGATGTACATTGGTGTTCTCGGTCCAGAGAAAATGTCATCATCGTCGATTGTTGTGGAGAGTTCCCTAATGTTCCATTACTTGGCATTAGAGGAGGCATTACCTACAACCTTTGTCTAGCTTTGAGACAATTTGGATATGCACGGAGGGATGGCCCTCACGACATGTTGATTCCTGACCTAGTTTTTGACTTCGACAACGATGCGCAAGGACTTCGCCAAAGATTCATCAGAGCTTAGAGGATGCCTAACAAGGTAAACAACAAGACACTGGGGCACAAGAACTCCATCCCTCTTGAGCCTTATCTCAAGTGGGTACGAACCCGAGCCCAGAGTCTAATGATGCCTTACCCCCATGTTCTCCCTGTGATTAAAGAGCTCGTTAAGGAAGGAGAGGTTCCCTACACCATCATGTATCCTGACATGCCAACATCGTGGGAGGAGATGCAGAAGAGTTGGATCCAACTCAAGGAGGAACGGAACACTTTTGAAGCCAGCTTCTACGCCAGTGAGAAGAAGGTTTTGGAGCTTACCCGCCGACTCCATGAGGAAGAGACCCTCAACACCTACATCGCACCAAAGAGGATGCGCAACGTCTTTTTACCTTGAGAAGTTTTGTAATATTTGGCCCATGGGGCATTTATGTACTGACAAATTTCTTCTTATTAATATGACGTGTGTTCTTTTTGTTTGCAACAATTTTTAATTTTCTAAATCCTTGAATGCATTGCATAAACAAACATATCATTCATCATGCGCATAAGCAGGTCTCCACACCAGGTTTCCTTATCTTTCTGCTGTTTATTTCAGTAAGATGGATCTCGAACAGACGGTCAAGGACTTGCAGTCTCAAAACTCACAGTTTCAACATCTCCTGATGACCTTGGCAAAGGGTCAGGAGGATCTAAAGGCCCTGCTTGGGAACAAAGAGCAAGTGAAAAAGAAGAAGAAAAGAGTCGGGGTGGCTACCCTGGGAAGAAGGTTTGAGGGTGAAGCCAGAAGAGTTCTTGAATTTCCCCCTACGTCTGAAGAGGGAACCAGTAAAGGAAAAGGGGTTGCGGTACCTTTCGAATCCTAAGTTGAAGAAGAAGAGGCTGAAGAAGACGAAGACTACTCAGAGCAATAATACCCGCCCGCCGATGATAAGTACAAGAGCTTGGAAGACAGGTTGGCAGCTATGGAGCTGCAGAGAGTTCCCGGCTTAGATTTCGAAGATTTGGGATTAGTTGCTGGAATTGTGATTCCCCCGAAGTTTAAAGTGCCAATCTTTGCAAGATATGACGAGCTGTCTTGCCCAAAAATGCATCTCAGATCATATGTAAGGAAGATCCAACCTTACACTGCAGACAAGAACCTATGGATCCACTTCTTTCAGGATAGCCTTTCAGGGGCTCAACTCGAATGGTTCTATCAGCTGGATGGAGCCAGTATCCGAAATTGGGAAGACTTGGCTACTGCATTTTATAAGCAGTATCAGTACAATTCTGACCTCGCTCCCACGCGTACCCAACTCCAGGGTATGTCACTGGGGACGGGCGAAGGATTCAAGGAGTATGCACAAAAGTGGAGAGACCTGGCTGGCAGGGTGCAGCCACCGCTGACTGACCGTGAACTTGTTGACATGTTCCTGGGGACCCTGTCTAGTCTGTTCTTCAACCATCTGATTGGAAATTCTTCTGCTGGGTTTACAGATTTGATCTTGACTGGTGAGAGAATAGAAGCTGGTATCAAGTCAGGGAAGATACAGAAAGGTGCCTCCTCGAGTACTGAAAAGAAGCCCTTCAAGAAGGAAGCCAGTGCTGTTTATGGTCCCAGAAGACAAAATAAGCTGGAACGCCGCCAAGCTGTTAATGCATTGGTAATCTCAAAGCCTGCTGCTGCTCCTCAGCAATACAACCAACCAAGGGGTGAGAGACCCAAAAGGCAGTACACTCGACTCAGCATGACCCTGTCTCAGATTTTGCCGCAACTACTGTCAACCAATCTAGTAACTGTCAAAGAAGCTCCGAAGGTAGTGAACACAACCTCTCCAAAGTACAACCCCAACGCCCGTTGCGCTTATCACTCTAATAGCCCGGGGCATACTACGGACGATTGCTGGGCTCTGAGGAATAAGGTTCAGGACCTTATTGATGCTAAAGAAATACAGTTCGAGGCGCCCGAAAGAACCAATGTTGTGACCGCTCCCATGCCCCAGCATGGAGTGAATGTTGTGGAAGAAGACCGATATGTAGCCTCTATGGAAGAGATTGTTACTCCATTATTGACCGTCAAAAGGAACCTGTTGCTAGCCGGTTTATTTCCGGGATGTAGTAAAGGTTGCCATCTATGTGCTGTTTCACCTGCTGGTTGTCCCTTGCTAAAGTCAGGCGTCCAAAACCTGATGGATAACAAAGAGATCTTGTTCGAGAAGATTGATGTTCCTGCTGTCCCTATTGAAGAAGTGTCCATTGTTACTATTTTCAACAACCCTCCAAAGGCTCCCTCAAAGAAGCCTGTCAAAATCATGTCCACTCAGAAGATTGCTCCTATCATCATCACTGTTCCGGGGCCCCTCCCCTATACATCCGACAAAGCTGTCCCATGGCACTATGGGGCAGATGTTTATGTGCTTGGAGTTAAACAAGAGTTTGATACTAGTACCGGCGTCAGTAACATCACCGGGCCTGCCAAAGTTGGTAGGCTGTTCTCACCAGATATTGCGCCTCCAGCTACTCAGAAACCTCTTGTCATCACACCTGCCAGTGTGCCTGCTTCCCTTCAAGTTCCTGTTTCTACCCCTGCTGCCGAGTCATCTGACGCTCGGGGCAAAGGGATTGCTACTGATATGCCTGCCCTGACGGAGGCACCAAAGACAACCAATATTGAAGCTTTCCAGCAAGAGATGGAAGAGATTCTCAAGATCATTAAGAAGAGTGATTTCAATGTAGTTGAGCAGTTGGGGCACACCCCATCAAAGATTTCTATGCTATCACTGTTATTGTGTTCAGAGGCCCATGCCAAGGCCCTGATTTCCTTCCTGAAAACGGCTCATGTGCCACAAGAAACGTCTGCTGATCAATTTACCGATTGTGTGGCCAACTTGACTGCCGATAATGGTTTGGGCTTCTCTGACACCGATCTGACTGCCAAAGGAAAGAACCATAATGATGCCCTGCATGTCTCCATTGAATGCAGGGGCACTACTCTTGCCCATGTGTTGGTAGACACCGGTTCTTCATTGAACGTATTACCCAAGAAGGCCCTAGACAGGTTGGATTGTGAGGGTTTAGAGCTCAAGCCTAGTAACATTGTTGTCCGGGCCTTTGACGGTTCGAAAAGGATGGTACATGGGGAAGTTGACATTCCAATCAGGGTTGGTTCTCAAGTTTTTGATTCTACCTTCTATGTGATGGACATCCGACCATCCTATTCTTGTTTGCTGGGTCGTCCATGGATCCACAAGGCTAGAGCTGTGACCTCCACACTACATCAGAAGCTGAAATACCCGGTCAGAGGGAAGATTGTTACAGTTCAGGGGGAAGAAGAATATATGGTCAGCCACCTAAACTCGTTCCGGTACATAGAGATGGATGGGGAATTCATTGAAACTCCATTCCAACACTTTGAAGAAGTTCCTCAGACACTGGCATCGGCTGAAACTGTGATTGAAGACCCTTCTTTGAAGATGGCTTCCTTAAAGGATGCCCGGGCTGTGATTGAGAAGGGTGAGTGTGCAAACTGGGGCCGACTTCCTGATTTCACTCCAAAGACTGACAAGTTTGGTATGGGTTTCACGGCAGAAGCTCAGAGGGCTGTTCATAAAGCAAGGATTGGAAGACCTCCTGTGTTCATCACCAACCCGGGAGTAAATGCTATTGAAGACGACGTGGAGGAATTTGAATTCGACAACTGGATCTACCCAACAACTGACGGTGGACCAAGCAACTGGACTGCCAAAGACTTCACACTTATTACTTTTGTCACTCAGTAATGAACTCTTTTGTTTTGAATTTGTAACAGACAATATTTTGAAACTTTTATGGCTCGGTGTCTTACCCGAGGCACCGTGGCTTCATTTGTGAGGGCTTTTGTGTGTCATTTTCATATATCATTAATAAAAACATTGGACGTTTGTTGCATTTCAAAATCTTGCGCTCCTTTTCTTTCTTTATTATATATTGCAAAACAACTATATTTACACACACTCACCTATACAGGTTCCAATCCACTCTGGATCTCACTGGTAACGACTCTGCTACTGCCAGTTATGACTTCGAAAATCCGATCAACTTAGCCGAAGACGAAGGTGAAGATGATTGCGAAGTGCCTGGTGAGCTCGCAAGACTGTTACTCCAGGAAGAGAGGGCCATTCAGCCACATGAAGAGCCAGTGGAAACGGTAAATCTGGGTACTGAGACAGACAGAAAGGAAGTCAAGATTGGTGCCAATCTAGAGCTCAGTGTGAAACAACGGTTGATTCAGATGCTGCATGACTATGTGGAAATCTTTGCCTGGTCTTACGAAGACATGCCTGGGTTGGATACCGACATTGTGGTTCATCACCTGCCTACCAAGGAAGAATGCCCTCCGGTAAAACAGAAGGTCCGCCGTATGCGTCCAGAGATGTCCGAGAAAATCAAAGCTGAGGTTATGAAACAATTTGACGCCTTTTTTCTAGCAGTGACTTCTTATCCTCAGTGGGTTGCTAATGTGGTTCCAGTGCCGAAGAAAGATGGGAAGGTTAGAATGTGTGTTGATTACAGGTATTTGAACAGGGCCAGCCCTAAGGATGATTTCCCTCTACCTCATATCGACGTTCTGGTTGACAACACTGCTCAGCATAAAGTATTCTCCTTCATGGACGGCTTCTCCGGTTATAATCAGATCAAGATGGCTCCTGAAGATATGGAGAAGACCACTTTCGTTACTCAGTGGGGCACCTTTTGCTACAAGGTCATGCCGTTTGGGTTGAAAAATGCTGGGGCAACCTACCAACGTGCCATGGCTGCTTTATTTCATGACATGATCCATCACGAGATAGAAGTATACGTCGACGATAAGATTGCAAGGTCCCAAATTGAGGAGGAACACCTTGACCATCTACAGAAGCTGTTTGACCGTCTGAAGTTGTACAAGCTGAGGTTGAACCCGAACAAATGCACCTTTGGGGTGAGATCTGGAAAATTGCTAGGCTTCGTCGTAAGCGACAAAGGCATTCAAGTGGACCCTGCCAAAGTGAAAGCCATACAATAGATGCCAACTCCCAAGACAGAGAAAGAAGTCAGAGGCTTTCTAGGACGTTTGAACTATTTTGCCCGATTCATCTCGCATCTAACTGCTACCTATGAACCAATCTTCAAGCTGCTGAAGAAAGATCAAGTAGTACGTTGGAATGATGAATGTCAGACCGCTTTCGAAAAGATCAAAGAGTATCTCCAAGAGCCACCCATTCTTATGCCGTCGGTTGAAGGGAGACCTCTAATCTTATACTTGACAGTACTGGACAACTCAATGGGGTGTGTGTTGGGGCAGCATGACGAGTCTGGCCGAAAAGAACACGCCATTTATTACCTTAGCAAAAAGTTTACCGACTATGAGACCCGATACTCACTGCTCGAGAAAACTTGCTGCGCTTTGGTATGGGCTGCTCACCGGCTGAGACAGTATATGTTGACTCACACTACTCTGTTGATTTCAAAAATGGATCCAATCAAGTACATATTCGAAAAGCCTGCTCTGTCTGGAAGAATAGCAAGATGGCAAATGATCTTGACGGAATATGACATCCAGTACACGACTCAAAAAGCAATCAAGGGAAGTGTATTGGCAGACCATTTGGCACACCAGGCAGTGGACGATTACCAGTCGATGAACTTTGAATTTCCAGACGAAGATATCATGGTAGTGACTGATTGTGAAGTACCTGGACCGGATGAAGGACCTGAGGAAGGATCCCGATGGTCTATGCACTTTGACGGAGCCTCGAACGCTTTGGGTAATGGTATCGGCGCTGTGATCATATCCCCTAAAGGAACTCATACTCCACTCACCGCCCGGATATGTTTCAACTGCATTAACAACATGGCAGATTATGAGGCATGTATCATGGGTCTTCAAGCTGCAATTGACTTAAGGATCAAGTTTTTGAGTGTCTTCGGAGATTCCTCTCTCGTGATCAATCAGGTCAAAGGCGAGTGGGATACGAAACACCCAAATCTTATTCCTTACAAAGAGTATGTGTTGACATTGATTCCCCATTTCGAAGAGATAACTTTTGAACACTTCCCAAGAGAGGAGAATCAGTTGGCGGACGCGTTGGATACCATGTCTTCTATGTTCAAAGTCAAATGGGACAACGAGGCGCCCCGAATCATCATTTGGAAGTTGAATGAACCTGCACATTACTGCGATCTCGAGATCGAAGAGGTAACAGAAAAGCCCTGGTATCATGAAGTGAAGAGGTATCTTGAAGCTCAAGAATACCCCGAAGGCGCATCTGTTAATGACAAGAAGTTCCTGAGAAGGTTTACGGCAAAGTTTTTCCTCAACAATGGCATTCTCTACAAGCGAAACCATGATTCAATCTTACTGCGTTGTGTGGATAAGACTGAAGCAGAAAGGATCATGGCAGAGCTACATGAAGGTACCTTCGGAACACATTCCAGTGGACATACCATGGCAAAGAAAATCCTTCGGGCAGGATATTTCTGGTCCACAATGGAAGCCGACTATTATCAGCATTCTCGAACTTGTCATAAATGCCAGATCTATGCTGATAAGGTGCACATTCCTCCGGTTCCTCTGAACGTCTTGACAGCACCCTGGCCTTTTGCAATGTGGGGCATTGATATGATCGGCAAAATCAGACCTACGGCATCCAACGGGAATCGCTTCATCTTAGTAGCAATTGATTACTTCACAAAGTGGGTTGAAGCAGCTTCCTACGCTACTGTAACCAAGAACGTCGCGGCACGGTTCATTCGGCATAACCTGATCTGCCGCTACGGTGTACCTGAGAGGATCATTACGGATAATGGTACCAATCTTAACAACAAGATGATCACTGAGCTCTGCGAGCAATTCAAGATACAACACCACAATTCTTCTCCCTACCGGCCGAAGATGAATGGGGTTGTAGAAGCAGCGAATAAGAACATCAAGAAGATTGTGCAAAAGATGACAGTGACCTATAAAGATTGGCACGAAATGTTACCGTTTGCTCTTCATGGGTACCGTACCTCAGCACAGACGTCAACAGGGGCAACTCCCTTTTCCTTGGTCTACGGCATGGAGGCAGTCTTGCCTATTGAAGTCCAGATACCCTCTCTCCGGATAATGAAGGATGCAGGTTTGAGAGAAGACGACTGGATCCAGACTCGACTTGATCAATTAAACCTAATCGACGAAAAGAGACTCACTGCTATTTGTCATGGTCATACGTACCAAAAACGGATGATCAGGGCATTTAACAAGAAGGTCAGACGACAAGAGTATCAAGTCGGAGACCTGGTAATCAAGCGCATCATTCTTCCTCAAAGTGATCCCAGGGGAAAATGGACCCCCACGTACGAAGGGCCATTTGTGGTTAAACATATCTTCTCAGGAGGAGCTATGATTCTAACCACCATGGATGGTGACGACCTTCCTCACCCCGCCAATGCAGACATAGTAAAAAGATACTACGCATGAATTAAAGACCCGCTAGGTTGACACACCTAGGAAAAAATAAGGGCTTCCCGGTGAACCAAAAGGGTTCGGGCAAAAATAAGGGATGAAAAATGAAAAAAATCTGTACACCCGGCAAGTCGAAAACCTGAAAAGGCGGCTTGGGAAAAAATGGGTATCCCGGTGGACTGAAAACCCGAAAGGGCGGTCCAGGCAGAAGTTAGGGATAAAGCGTAATACTATGTCTCATTGGATCACCTAGCATCCAGAATTCGGCATCAACTATCGGGCTCAGACGTTGCCAATCAATCAACTTCATCTTCAACTAAGCAACAGAGTGATGAGACGCTTGAAGACATAAAGGCGATAGCAGAGTTGGAACCCAGTGGGATTATTTTTCACATAGCTGTTTTGTTTCCTTTTTACAAAATTGTATAAACTCTATTTTGCTCGGCGGCGTTCTCTTACTAGGACGTCAGCCTCCTGTACATAAAATGCCTATTTACAGGCAAATTTCAAAATCAATACAAGTTCAATTTTTCAGACAAATTACCCATCATTTTTCCTTTTTCTGTTTTGTTTTGCGAAGAACGTCCAATGTTCATTTTTGATATATGCGTTTGACATTAATTGCTAATCATGAATATTTGCATGCGAAACAAAGGACTAATTACAGATGACATCAGAAACAGGGGCAATAAAGAATTGTTTAAGCGATCTAGTTGCTTTGTCCACCAAGGTACCAAGGTAGGTTCGGCTGAAGAACGTAACCAAGTTATCTCAACTCCCCACAGAGTAAGACAAGATTCAGCATTACTCTCCCCAGGCAGAGTTGGTCTCCCATCAGCCCTAAAAAGGCACCGTATCTCCAGCAAGTCAGCAATACTCTCCCCAAGCAGAGTTAGTCTACTGTCAGCCTTACGGAAGTCGGGTATCCCCAGGAGATCTCAACATTCCCCAGCGGAATATAGACATTCCTCAGCAAGCATCCCCGACAGTCTTAATATAATATTATTCCCCGACGGAATACAGACATCCAGTGGAACCATTCCCCAGTACAATCCAAGAGTTTCCCCAGGAAAGTTGAATCATCCTCCCCAGTAGATTCTGAAGCTTATCCCCAGTAGATTCTGGAAGCTTATCCCCTGCAGAGTACGAACGCATCTCTCCGACTTTATTCAAAGGTTATTTTCCCACCAGGGTATAACTGGGTTATCCTCAGCTAATTACCATGGAAGGACCGTCCTCGGCGAAGTTCTTCTTATCCCCAACGGAGTTCATCAAGTTCCCCAACATAACTTACCAGTGGAATCCCCAGCGGAGCTCTCCTCAAAACCTCAGCGAAGTATCTCTTCCCACAGAGTAATTCCCCGCAGAGTAATCTCTCCAATAAGTTTATTCCCCAACAGAGTCATCTTCTCCTACCGGTTTATTCTTGCAACCATCATCCCCAGCGAAAACGAAGAACTCTACTCTTCAACATCAGCCCAGGATTCCACAAACTCCCGGCAGTCGTCAAGGATTTATTTTCCTAGACAAAAATACATTCATCACATTATCATACACCATGACGCATGCATATACGCATCATATCACACAATCTCATTTTATTTTTGAGAACATCATGACATCATGCATCTCATACATCATGACATTGCATACAACTAATGTTTTGCCTTTTCAGGAAAGAAGGACAATCCAAAGATGATTACTATCAACTATCGCAATTCCAGATTCGATACCTGTATCTAGCCAGGGCATATCTGTGAGTGATTGATTGTGGATTCGATACCTGTATCTAGCCAGGGCATATCTGCATGAAGAATTCCAGATTCGATTCTTGTATCCAGCCAGGGCGTATCTGTAGACGACAAATTCCAGATTCGATACCTGTATCCAGCCAGGGCATATCTGTAGACGACCAATTCCAGATTCGACACCTGTATCCAGCCAGGGCATATCTGTAGACGACAAATTCCAGATTCGATACCTGTATCCAGCCAGGGCATATCTGTAGACGACAAATTCCAGATTCGATACCTGTATCCAGCCAGGGCATATCTGTAGACGACAAATTCCAAATTCGATACCTGTATCTAGCCAGGGCATATCTGTAGACGACTAATTCCAGATTCGACACCTGTATCCAGCCAGGGCATATCTGTAGACGACAAATTCCAGATTCGATACCTGCATCCAGCCAGGGCACGTCTGTAAGCAACCTTTTGAAGTTCCGGATTCGATTCCTGTATCTAGCCATGGCACATCTGTGAGCAACTAATTGTAGATTCGTTACCTGTACCTAGCCAGGGCATATCTGCATGAAGAGTTTGAAGATCAACACCTGTAACAGGCCAGGAAACCATCTTCCTTTCTCAAGTACGCAAGTTCTCGCTAAGGAATCTCTTACACGATCAACACTTCCAAATGGCATCTATAAGCCCATTCCCGACAAGGATCTGTCACGTCTCCAAATGGCATCTATAAGCCCATCCTCCTATCCACCATCTCTCCAAATGGCATCTATAAGCCCATTCCCGCCATCACATTGCTGATTACTCCATTATGCGAGTGCAAATTTTTGGGCACTCTAGTGTTCAATCATCTTCCACCTTCGGATCACGAAAGGCACGCAAGCCAATCTACATCCTCAGGTCTAACAATATTGAACAGGGGCAACTGTTGTACCCCAAAATTTTCCCTCCCATTTCATCAATATTTTCTCACCACAAGACCCTTGGAGCTCAAGATCAAGTTAGGGTTTACTCTGCTCAAGACTCCTCTTTGCACTGTTGACCCAAATTAGGGTTTGTGTTTGCACAAAGATGTTTTGAACTAAAATGCCCAAAATGACTTTCATGCTTCATGTTGGACTCACAAGTTTATCCATACCAAGTTTCAAGCCTTGATTCCAATCTTTGCCCAGTCAATTGGACAGTTGACCTAAAAATCAGCTATATTGGGGAAAAAGTCAATTGTGGCCAATTGACAGTCAAACCTCATGATTTTTGACCCACATCAACATTATGAACTCATATGGACCATTTGATCAAGTTTGGATCACAATTCCACAAGAAATTTGATCAGATCACCAAAAGGGCAAAATGGTCATTTTTAGGGTTTTGACTGCACAAAGGCAATTTTTGACTGTTTGACCTAGCCAATGGCAAACCAATCTCACATATGGACTCAAGGACTCAATGGCATGGTCTTGACACATTCAACAAGTTCAAAAAGATCCCAATTGCACAAGTTTGACAGATGAATTTTCCACTCAACGGATCAAATTTGACTGTATACTGAAAAGTCAAACTTTGACTTTTTGGTCAAAATCAAGTGCCAAGATTCATTTTTCATCAAGACATGCCAAAGTATGAAACTTGTTCACCAAGAAACCAAGAATTACAAATTAGGGTTTGAAATGAAGAAATTTCATAACTTAGAAATTTTCTAAGTTATGAAATTTCCTAATTTTTTCCTAACTTTGTCCCATCTTTTCATCAAGATACATTTGGATTCAAACAAAACTCAAAACATGAAAGTTATAGTACATTGCAAAATCTACAACTTTGATTCACAAAGTTTCCTCAAAAGAAGCTTGTAGCTCAAGTTATGAGTTTTGGAACAAGGGTGCAAAACATTCTTAACTTAGAAATTTTTTGACCTATTTTAGGCAGGATTTTTGCCCAACTTCATGGCCACTTTTCACATGCTTCCACTTGGAATCTCAACTTGCATTACAAAGATGGATTGTAGTACTCATTCCAAGCTTTCCAAATTGTCCAAGAACTTCTCAAACACCCTTGTGGTTAGGGAGAATCGAATTTGTCAATATGGGCAAAAGTCACTTTGTTCATGAGCCAATTTCATGTTCATACACTATGCATTTTTCAAGTCAGCTTGCACAAGCTAGGTTACAGGCCTCTAATCCAATTTGCACTCAATAATTCAATGTTAAACCTTTGTGCCAAGATGTTATTTTGCTCATTTGGTCATTACATGTAAGTTTAATCCATAATTAGAAAAAGTAACTTATCTATTCTTGTAAAGATCAACTTTATGTCAAACACAAATCTAAGAAGTACCAATGTAGATCTTCTAGGCACAAGTTTATGGACTAATCTCACTGATCAATGAGAGATTATGCAGCATGCTTGAGGGACCTGCCTTGGCCTATAACCCAACTTGACAGCTTTGCTTATCTAAGAAGAAACTTTGCAAAACTAAACACAACTTACATTCCTGCAAGCAAGAACCAAAGCAAACTTTGTCCACACATTCCATACTCCCTGACTAACCTGAAACACGACCAAACCATCCCCAATACCTCCTCATCCATCAAAGCCCATTTTTTCTGCAAAACAGAGTCCCTGTTGCAGATTGACTTGTCCAGTTCATTTCCATCGTGCATTTTCATCCAAGCCATCTCAAACACCTTCCATAACATCCATACAAACTATCCCAAGCCTTAGAAACAGACTGTAACACCTCTAACCAAGTTTTCCATTTTCATTTTTCTCTCTTGCAGGTTGACTTCTGTATCTTGATACAACAAGATTCAAAGCACACCAAGCATTGGAGAAGCATCCCTGAACTTCAAGCAAGCTGTACAAGTCCTCACACTGCAGTGAAAGTGCCTCCATTGTTGTACACGATTCAAGCTGAACAGGTAAAAGTTTGAACTTCTATCTCTCTATCCAAGCATATTTAGGCTTAGGTTTGTGAAGAAGTTATGTCCTACTCATGGCCCTGAAGCTACCCATATCATTACTTTTCATTTATGTTGTGTGTGTTGAGAGAATTTTGAACCTGAACATTGAACAAAAGTTAGGTCAGGAATTGGGGGAGGAGAAATTCTCTCTCATTTCTGAGAGTTAAGTCAAGTTTTTTATATGTCTGGATTCGTCTCTTGATGCTCTACATTTTTGGTGTTATGAGTTTTGCTTGAAAGTCCAGGAATCAGGAGTTAGGAAAGGCGCGTTGTTGTTGTTCAAACAAGTTTGGAGGTTGAAGATGACTGGCTTGGGCTGGGCCTGAGTCAGTCCTACTTTTTTTTGTAAATAATAAATATTTTTATTTTTTGTATATATTTAATATATTTAATACATAATATAAATATTTATATATTTAGGATATTTAGGATAAAAATACAAGAATAATACATTTTTATTTTTATTAATATTTGACCTCAAAAATTAATTTTTTATAATATACTTCTCTTTTATTTATTTTTTGTATATAATTAATAAATATTGCATACATTAAATAATAATACTTTTTATTTAGCAAATTAGGGTTTTGCCCTAAAAACACAAAACATCCAAAAATTGATCCTTTTTATTTTTGTTTATTTGTCACATGAAAAATACTTTTACATACATATAAAAATCATTTTTTTGCATCTTGCATATTTATTTTATTTTATTTAATTATTGTACAATTAAATAACTTGTATATTCCATTTGGATGTAATAGCTTAGATTTTAATTTCTTGCTAAATATTCCCATTTGAACATTTGAACACACTTGCACCCCCTAGGGTTACTCCATTTGTTGCCTTCAATAATGGGCCATGTTGCATGTTGGGTGTCTTTGGCAAAAACAAAACAATTCAAATGATCATAGTCCCTCGATGACGCTTTCGAAAGTTGCCTATCAAAATGATCAAGTCCCTTCAAGCAAAATTGCCAAAGACACTTGGCACTATTGCAATCATGGTCTAAACGATGACCCGCGCCCGTCCCGTTAACCTCCTAACACAAGATTGTCCACCAAATACAATGGTGGAACAAAATTGTTAAAAGGGTTAAAACATAGAAAAAACCTTTGAGTAAAATTTTAGGGGTAGACAACTCTTAGTTACTTGATCAAATTTGCAAAACAATCCTTGCCACTTTTCAAAACCACACTCCACAACACTTTCAAAAACACTTTCAAAACAATTTTCAAAAACATTGAAAACTTTTCAAAAGACAAGTACACCTTTGTATACATTCACACATGGATCATTACAAAGGTTGCCACAACAAATGGCCTCTTTTCAAAACATTTTCAAACCCACACACAAAGCACCATTTCAAACAATTGAAAACACAAAGCAAGTGATCTAAGCAAGTAACTAAGAGCCCATGGATAACCATGGATAGAAAGGGTGCTAATACCTTCCCTTTCTATAATCTACTCCCCGAACCCAAGAAAACATCTCAAAGGTTTTTGCTGTGCTTTTTTAACCTTTCCTTAGGATAAAATAAAAAGTCGGTGGCGACTCTTGCTCAACCGAAACATTTGCAAAAACAAACGCAAAATCTCAAGTCAGTTCTCCCACTGTATCACAGATGTGAAACTGGTAGATCTGATGGTTGGGATTGATCGATCTGAGAATAGTGATTTTAAGCTAGATGGGCAAGGTGTGTTGAGATTTTGTGACCGAATTTGTATTCCTGATGATGCCGAGATGAAGAAAGTGATATTTGAAGAGAGTCATAGAAGTAAGTTGAGTATTCATCCAGGAGCTACGAAGATGTATCAAGATTTGAAAGGTTTGTTTTGGTGGCCTGGGATGAAGAGTGATGTGGCTCAATTTGTGTATGCATGTTTGACTTGTCAGAATTCGAAAGTTGAACATCAGAAGCCCGCAGGATTGATGCAACCGTTAGAAGTTCCAGAATGGAAATGGGATAGCATTTCAATGGACTTTGTGGCGGGGTTGCCTAGTACTATAAGAGGACATGATTCGATTTGGGTGATTGTTGATAGGCTTACGAAGTCAGCTCATTTTATTCCTATTAACATCAGTTTTCCAGTGTCGAAGTTGGCTGAGATTTATATTAGTGTGATTGTGAAGTTGCATTGTGTTCCTTTGTGCATTGGGTCAGATAGAGATCCAAGATTTACTTCTGATTTTTGGAAGAGTTTGCAAGAAGCGTTGGGTTCTAAGTTGAGGTTGAGTTCAGTGTATCATCCTCAGACAGATGGTCAGACTGAACAAACTATTCAATCGTTAGAAGACTTGTTGAGGGCATGTGTTCTTGAGCAGGGAGGTTCGTGGGATACTTATCTTCCTTTGATAGAGTTCACATATAATAACAGTTACCATTCTAGTATTTGGATGGCACCTTTTGAAGCATTGTATGGTCGAAGATGTAGAACTCTGTTATGTTGGCATGAATCTGGTGAAAGTGTAGTACTTGGACCTGAACTTGTTCGTGAGACTACTAAGAAGGTGAAGTTGATTCGAGAAAAGTTGAAAGCTTCTCAAAGTAGACAGAAGAGTTATCATGACAAGCGAAGGAAGGATTTAGAATTTCAAGCCGGTGATCATGTGTTTTTGAGAGTTACACCTGTGACTGGTGTTGGGCGAGCATTGAAGTCTAAGAAGCTCACTTCTCGTTTTATTGGACCGTATCAGATTTCAGAGAGAGTGAGGAATGTTGCTTATAGAGTGGCTTTACCGCCTAATCTTTCGAATTTGCATGATGTGTTTCATGTCTCGCAACATCAGAAGTATATTTCATATCCATCTCATGTAATTCATAGGGACGATGTGCAAGTACGGGATAATCTTACGGTGGAGACGATGCCTGTACGGATCGCGGATCGTGAAATGAAGACTCTGAGGGGCAAAGAGATTTCCTTGGTTAAAGTGGTTTGGTTAGGAGCTGTTGGAGAAAGCATGACTTGGGAGTTGGAGAGCAAGATGCGAGACTCCTATTCTGAATTGTTTGATTGAGGTAAATTTTCGAGGACGAATATATTCTAAGTGGGGGAGAGTTGTAACGCCCATAATTTAATTAATTATTTAATTAAATTATTTTTAGAATATTTGTGAAGAAGTGTTATTAAATTGGATTTATTTTAGTAAGTGGAGAAATAATAATATTAGAGGTATTATATTATTATGTGGTGAAATAATATTAGAAGTATAATATTATTTAAGGTGGGCCTATTTTGAGATAGTGGAAGTATTAAGGGGGTGTAAGTTTGGAGCCCACTAAGGAATAATAGAATATTGGGTTATTTTATTATTTGTGAGAAGGAATAGAAGAAAGAACAGTAGAAGGAAAAATCAGGATTGTGAAGAACGTGAAGCTGCTGGAAATAGAAGGAGACGGCAAGAACGAAGAATTCAACCCGGAAATTGTAGTGCGACCTTCAATCCAAGGTAAGGGTGGGGTTCTGGCTTTATAATTGGGTTCATGATGTTTGATATATGGGGATAGATGTAATTGATGTTTGTTCTTGAATTGGATGTGTTATGAATGATGTATGGTGAATATTGATGAATTTTTGATGAATAAGAATGTTAATATGTTGTTTGATCGATGTAGTAAAAGAGTATAATGTTAGGAGATGAATTACCATGATTATAATAAGGTTTGTAGGGCTGTAACATGATTCCCGTAGTGTGAATTACAGTGGAAAACGTAGAAATTATGCAGAATGTAATAGGATGTGTCGACCCCAAACTGGATGTGTCGATACATGAAGGGTGTTAGACTCAGGATGAGTCGATACAAGGAGCGCTAGCAACGATGCATGATAGTTACGAGACTCAGTATGAGTCGACACGATGAAAGGATGCATCGATACATGAGTATGTGAGACTCAGGATAAGTCGATCGGTAAGGTGGATGTGTCGATACATGTTGTGATTTGAAGTAGGATGAGTCGATCCATAAGGAGGATGTGTCGACTCATAGTGAATAGTTAAAGCCATGATGAGTCGATCCATAGGGTTTTGTGTCGACCTCAAGCTTGATGCGTCAATACATGGGCGATGTTAGACTGAAGATGAGTCGATGCATAAAGGGCTTGTGTTGATACATGTTGTGTAAAGGCCAGGATGAGTCGATCCATAAGGGCGACGTGTCGACTCATGTTGTACAGGTGAAGTAGTTTTCATCGATCCATAGAGTTTCGTGTTGATACATAATGTCTGGTTTTTGACAGAATTGGCTTTTAGTTGCTGTAACTTGAGTTTTGGGATGCTGTTTGAGATGTCGTTCGAAGCATTGTTAGCTAACGCGATGAACTTTTTTCTAGATGATTTAAATGATGATAAAGAGGTGTAATCCTAGTAACCAATCTAAGATTTAGAATTAATTCCCGTGATTGATCGTTATTGCTGGATTTTGGACAGAATGATGAATAGTAGATGTTTAGAGGTGGCTGTTAGAATTATGACAGTGGGATTAGCGACAGTAAAAATGTAAAATCGCAGAATAATAGTATGGATTACTGTAGTATTGATATACAACTGATTTAATAGTGAGATGTGGTCATTAAAGTTGTGTTTGATAGTAATGATGAACCAATGACGTTTGATAAATAAATGATGTTCAATAAATTATTTTGAGATGTTTATGAGATGTTGTGATTGAGATGTTTTAAGATGATTGAGATGTTGTTATTTTAATATGTTTATGAGATGCTGTGATTGAGATGTTTTGAGATGATTGAGATGTTGTTATTTTGAGACGTTTATGAGATGTTGTTGTTCTAAGACGTTCATGAGATGTTGTTCTGAGATGTTTATGAGTTGTTGTTGTTTTGAGATAATTAAGATGTGGTTGATTGAGTGTTGACATTACATTCATGATGAGTCACATACATTGCATTTTTGAGATGGAGCTTATGCTCGTTGAGATGGCCTGGATTGGCAAATTTTGAGATGAAGGCTACGCCTTGTTGATGCCTCTATTAATTGGCAGATTTTTGAGATATGAGTTCTACTCCAATGGTACCACATGCATTTGCATAGTTTTGAGTCGCATTATATGATTGAATAATGAAGTGTACTTGATGTTGATGAATGAGTATATATGCTGTAATTATTGCAGATTATGAGATGAGAAGTGGTGATATTATTGATCTAATTTAATATATTAATTATCATGCACTTTATTATATTGTTAGATATATCACCCCTTCTGTTTGAATGTTGCCCTTATGTTGGTAACATGCAGGTAATCGAGAGTGAAGACAGTATACCTTCAATAGTTCGAGTCGGTGTCATTGCTCTGATATCTAACACTCGGGGGGATGAATGCTTGTTGATTTTTTATTGTTGATTTTCAGTTGCTGAATTTTGAATTGATTATTATTAAATATGAGATGTTTCGAAGTTGTTGCTTTTATTTAAAGATGTTATTGAAGAATTCCGCCGCGTAGTTGTTGAATTATTTAATGAAAGATGTTATGTTGACGGTTCATCCGATGTTTGAAAAAGTGTTATATATCCACGATGAATGCAATGAACTTGTTAGAAGAATTTGTGACGTCCCGATTCATTTGTATGATTGAAATTTTGTAACTCTGATTTAATTGCATATTTGCTTAGGGTAGAATTGGGGTGTTACAAAGTTGGTATCAGAGCAAAAGGTTGGTCCGACCTTGTCGTCGAGTCGTAGTTGTCTAACAATCGAGTATTGTTATTTGAGTTCTAATCGTTGTTTATGTTGTAAGACCAAGTGTATCACCGTGGGGAGCTCCAGTGTTGTTAGTGAAGAAGAAAGATGGAAGTATGAGCCTTTTGTGTTGATTATAGACAGCTGATTAAGGTGACGATTAAGAACAAGTATCCGCTTCAAAGAATAGATGACTTGATGGACCAATTAGTGGATGCTCGTGTGTTTAGTAAGATTGATTTGAGGTCGGGTTACCATAAGATTAAAGTGAAGGATGAAGATATTCAGAAGATGGCTTTCAGAACGCGTTATGGACATTACGAGTAATCAGTGATGCCTTTCGGTGTTACTAATGCGCCGGGAGTATTCATGGAATATATGAATCGTATCTTTCATACTTATTTGGATCGGTTTGTAGTGGTGTTCATTGATGATATTTGATTTACTCTAAGTCAGAAGAAGAGCATGTTGAACACTTAAGAGTAGTATTGCAAGTTTTGAAAGATAAGAAGTTGTATGCAAAGCTGTCCAAGTGTGAATTTTGGTTAAAAGAGGTTAGTTTTCTTGGTCATGTGATTTAAGGTAGTGGCATTACTGTAGATCTATCGAAGGTTGATGATGTGTTGCAATGGGAAACTCCAAAGCCAGCTACTGTGATTAGAAGCTTTTTGGGATTAGCGGTTATTATAGAAGGTTTATTGAAGGGTTTTCTAAGTTATCACTCCCGTTGACTAAGTTGACTTGTAAAGGTGGAGCTTTTGTTTGGGAGGTTTAGTGCGAAGAAGGTTTTACGGAATTGAAGAAGAGGTTGACGTTGGCTCCGATTTTGACGTTGCCTAATCCCGGAGAGCCTTTTGTGGTGTATTGTGATGCTTCTAAGATGGGTTTGGGAGGTGTGCTTATGCAGAGTGGTAAGGTAGTTGCTTATGTGTCGAGGCAGTTAAGGACTCATGAGAAGAACTATCCTACGCATGATTTAGAGCTTGCTGTAGTTGTTTTTGTGTTGAAGATTTGGAGGCATTATCTTTATGGTTCTAGATTTGAAGTGTTTAGTGACCATAAGAGTTTGAAGTATTTGTTTAACCAGAAGGAGTTGAATATGAGGCAACGAAGATGGTTAGAATTGTTAAAGGATTATGATTTCAGTTTGAATTATCATCCAGGAAAGGCGAATGTGGTAGATGATGCGTTGAGTCGAAAGACTTTACATATGTCAGCAATGATGATTAAAGAGTTGGAATTGATTGAGCAGTTCAGAGATATGAGCTAAGTTTGCGAGGTTACTCCGCAGAGTGTTATGTTGGGTATGTTGAAGATTAATAATGAATTTTTAGACAGTATTAGAGAAGCTCAGAAGTTGGATGTGAAACTGGTAGATTTGATGGTTGGGATTGATCGATCTGAGAATAGTGATTTTAAGCTAGATGAGCAAGGTGTGTTGAGATTTCTTGACCGGATTTATATTCCTGATGATGCTGAGGTGAAGAAAGTGATACTTGAAGAGAGTCATAGAAGTAAGTTGAGTATTCATCCAGGAGCTACGAAGATGTATCAAGATTTGAAAGGTTTGTTTTGGTGGCCTGGGATGAAGAGTGATGTGGCTCGATTTGTGTATGCATGTTTGACTTGTCAGAAGTCGAAAGTTGAACATCAGAAGCCTGCAGGATTAATGCAACCGTTAGAAGTTCTAGAATGGAAATGAGATAGCATTTCAATGGACTTTGTGACGGGGTTGCCTAGTACTATAAGAGGACATGATTCGATTTGGGTGATTGTTGATAGGCTTATGAAGTCATCTCATTTTTTTCCTTTTAACATCAGTTTTCCAGTGTTGAAGTTGGATGAGATTTATATTAGTGTGATTGTGAAGTTGCATGGTGTTCCTTTGTGCATTGTGTCAGATAGAGATCCATTATTTACTTCTGATTTTTGGAAGAGTTTGCAACAAGTGTTGGGTTCTAAGTTGAGGTTGAGTTCAGCGTATCATCCTCAGACAGATGGTCAGACTGAACGGACTATTCAATCGTTAGAAGACTTGTTGAGGGCATGTGTTCTTGAGCAGGGAGGTTCGTGGGATACTTATCTTCCGTTTATAGAGTTCACATATAATAACAGTTACCATTCTAGTATTTGGATGGCACCTTTTGAAGCATTGTATGGTCGAAGATGTAGAACTCTGTTATGTTGGCATGAATCTGGTGAAAGTGTAGTACTTGGACTTGAACTTGTTCGTGAGACTACTGAGAAGGTGAAGTTGATTCGAGAAAAGATGAAAGCTTCTCAAAGTAGACAGAAGAGTTATCATGACAAGCGAAGGAAGGATTTAGAATTTCAAGCCGGTGATCATGTGTTTTTGAGAGTTACACCTGTGACTGGTGTTGGGCGAGCATTGAAGTCTAAGAAGCTCACTTCTCGTTTTATTGGACCATATCAGATTTTAGAGAGAGTGGGGAATGTTGCTTATAGAGTGGCTTTACTGCCTAATCTTTCGAATTTGCATGATGTGTTTCATGTCTCGCAACTTCGGAAGTATATTTTGGATCCATCTCATGTAATTCATATGGATGATGTGCAAGTACGGGATAATATTACGGTGGAGACGATGCCTGTACGGATCACGAATCGTGAAATGAAGACTCTGAGGGGCAAAGAGATTTCCTTGGTTAAAGTGGTTTGGTTAGGAGCTGCTGGAGAAAGCATGACTTGGGAATTGGAGAGCAAGATGCGAAACTCCTATCCTGAATTGTTTGATTGAGGTAAATTTTCGAGGATGAATATATTCTAAGTGGGGGAGAGTTGTAACGCCCATAATTTAATTAATTATTTAATTAAATTATTTTTAGAATATTTGTGAAGAAGTGTTATTAAATTGGATTTATTTTAGTAAGTGGAGAAATAATAATATTAGAGGTATTATATTATTATGTGGTGAAATAATATTAGAAGTATAATATTATTTAAGGTGAGCCTATTTTGAGATAGTGGAATTATTAAGGGGGTGTAAGTTTGGAGCCCACTAAGGAATAATAGAATATTGGGTTATTTTATTATTTGTGAGAAGGAATAGAAGAAAGAGCAGTAGAAGGAAAAATCAGGATTGTGAAGAACGTGAAGCTGCTGGAAATAGAAGGAGACGGCAAGAACGAAGAATTCAACTCGGAAATTGTAGAGCGACCTTCAATCCAAGGTAAGGGTGGGGTTATGGCTTTATAATTGGGTTCATGATGTTTGATATATGGGGATAGATGTAATTGATGTTTGTTCTTGAATTGGATGTGTTATGAATGATGTATGGTGAATATTGATGAATTTTTTATGAATAAGAATGTTAATATGTTGTTTGATTGATGTAGTAAAAGAGTATAATGTTAGGAGATGAATTACCATGATTATAATAAGGTTTGTAGGGCTGTAACATGATTCCCGTAGTGTGAATTACAGTAGAAAATGCAGAAATTATGCAGAATGTAACAGGATGTGTCGACCCCAAACTGGATGTGTCAATACATGAAGGGTGTTAGACTCAGGATGAGTCGATACAAGGATGGCTTGCATCGATGCATGATAGTTACGAGACTCAGTATGAGTCAACACGAAGAAAGGATGCGTTGATACATGGGTATGTGAGACTCAGGATGAGTCGATCGGTAAGGTGCATATGTCGATACATGCTATGATTTGAAGCAGGATGAGTCGAACCATAAGGAGGATGTGTCGAATCATAGCGAATAGTTGAAGCCAGGATGAGTCCATCCATAGGGTTTTGTGTCGACCTCAAGCTTGATGCGTCAATACATGGGCGACGTTAGACTGAAGATGAGTCGATGCATAAAGGGCTTGCGTTGATACATGTTGTGTAACTGCCAGGATGAGTCGATCCATAAGGGGGATGTGTCGACTCATGTTGTACAGGTGAAGTAGTTTGCATCGATCCATAGAGTTTCGTGTTGATACATAATGTCTGGTTTTTGACAGAATTGGCTTTTAGGTTCTATAACTTGAGTTTTAGGATGCTGTTTGAGATGTCGTTCGAAGCGTTGATTAGCTAACGTAATGAACTTTATTCTAGATGATTTAAATGATGATGAAGAGGTGTAATCCTATTAACCAATCTAAGATTTAGAATTAATTTCCGTGATTGATCGTTATTGCTGGATTTTGGACAGTATGATGAATAGTAGATGTTTAGAGGTGGCTGTTAGAATTATGACAGTGGGATTAGCGACAGTAAAAATGTAAAATCGTAGAATAATAGTATGGATTACTGTATTATTGATATACAACTGACTTAATAGTGAGATGTGGTCATTAAAGTTGTGTTTGATAATTATGATGAACTAATGATGTTTGATAAATAAATGATGTTCAATAAATTATTTTGAGATGTTTATGAGATGCTGTGATTGAGATGTTTTGAGATGATTGAGATGTTGTTATTTTGAGATGTTTATGAGATGATGTGATTGAGATGTTTTGAGATGATTGAGATGTTGTTATTTTGAGATGTTTATGAGATGTTGTTGTTCTGACACGTTCATGAGATGTTGTTCTGAGATGTTTATGAGATGTTGCTGTTTTTGAGATAATTGAGATGTGGTTGATTGAGTGTTGACATTACATTCAAGATGAGTCGCATACATTGCATTTTTTAGACGGAGCTTATGCTCGTTGAGATGGCCTGGATTGGCAAATTTTGAGATGAAGGCTATGGCTTGTTGATGCCTCTATTAATTGGCAGATTTTTGAGATGGGAGTTCTGCTCCAATGGTACCACATGCATTTGCATAGTTTTGAGTCGCATTATATGATTGAATAATGAAGTGTACTTGATGTTGATGAATGAGTATATATGCTGTAATTATTGCTGATTATGAGATGAGAAGTGGTGATATTATTGATCTAATTTAATATATTAATTATCATGCGCTTTATTATATTGTTAGATATCTCACCCCTTCTGTTTGAATGTTGCCCTTATGTTGGTAACGTGCAGGTAATCGAGAGTGAAGATCGTATACCTTCAATAGTTCGATTCGGTGTCATTGCTCTGATATGTAACACTCGAGGGGATGAACGCTTGTTGATTTTTTATTGTTGATTTTCAGTTGCTGAATTTTGAATTGATTATTATTAAATATGAGATGTTTCAAAGTTGTTGCTTTTATTTAAAGATGTTATTGAAGAATTCCACTGCGTAGTTGTTGAATTATTTAATGAAAGATGTTATGTTGACGGTTCATCCGATGTTTGAAAAAGTGTTATATATCCACGATGAATGCAATGAACTTGTTAGAAGAATTTGTGACGTCCCGATTCATTTGTATGATTGAAATTTTGTAACTCTGATTTAATTTCATATTTGCTTAGGGTAGAATTGGGGTGTTACAAAGTTGGTATCAGAGCAAAAGGTTGGTCCTACCTTGTCGTCGAGTCGTAGTTGTCTAACAATCGAGTATTGTTATTAGAGTTCTAATCGTTGTTTATGTTGTAAGACCAAGTGTATCGCCGTGGGGAGCTCCAGTGTTGTTAGTGAAGAAGAAAGATGGAAGTATGAGGCTTTTGTGTTGATTATAGACAGCTGATTAAGGTGACGATTAAGAACAAGTATCCACTTCCAAGAATAGATGACTTGATGGACCAATTGGTGGATTCTCGTGTGTTTAGTAAGACTGATTTGAGGTCGGGTTACCATCAGATTAAAGTGAAGGATGAAGATATTCAGAAGACGGCTTTCAGAATGCGTTATGGACATTACGAGTGATCAGTGATGCCTTTCGGTGTTACTAATGCGCCGGGAATATTCATGGAATATATGAATCATATCTTTCATACTTATTTGTATCGGTTTATAGTGGTGTTCATTGATAATATTTTGATTTACTCTAAGTCAGAAGAAGAGCATGTTGAACACTTAAGAGTAGTATTGCAAGTTTTGAAAGAGAAGAAGTTGTATAAAAAGCTGTCCAAGTGTGAATTTTGGTTAAAAGAGGTTAGTTTTCTTGGTCATGTGATTTCAGGTAGTGGCATTGTTGTAGATCCATCGAAGGTTGATGATGTGTTGCAATGGGAAACTCCAAAGCCAGCTACTGAGATTAGAAGCTTCTTGGAATTAGCTGGTTATTATAGAAGGTTTATTGAAGGGTTTTCTAATTTGTCACTCCCGTTGACTAAGTTGACTTGTAAAGGTAGAGCTTTTGTTTAGGATGTTTAATGCGAAGAAAGTTTTATGGAATTGAAGAAGAGGTTGACGTCGGCTCCGATTTTGATGTTTCCTAATCTAGGAGAGCCTTTTGTGGTGTATTGTGATGCTTCTAAGATGGGTTTGGGAGGTGTGCTTATGCAGAGTGGTAAGGTAGTTGCTTATGCGTCGAGGCAGTTAAGGACTCATGAGAAGAACTATCCTACGCGTGATTTAGAGCTTGCTGTAGTTGTTTTTGTGTTGAAGATTTGGAGGCATTATCTTTATGGTTCTAGATTTGAAGTGTTTAGTGACCATACGAGTTTGAAGTATTTGTTTGACCAGAAGGAGTTGAATATGACGCAACGAAGATGGTTAGAATTGTTAAAGGATTATGATTTCAGTTTGAATTATCATCCAGGAAAGGATAATGTGGTAGATGATGCGTTGAGTCGAAAGACTTTACATATGTCAGCAATGATGATTAAAGAGTTGGAATTGATGGAGCAGTTCAGAGATATGAGCTTAGTTTGCGAGGTTACTCCGCAGAGTGTTATGTTGGGTATGTTGAAGATTAATAATGAATTTTTAGACAGTATTAGAGAAGCTCAGAAGTTGGATGTGAACTGGTAGATTTGATGGTTGGGATTGATCGATCTGAGAATAGTGATTTTAAGCTAGATGAGCAAGGTGTGTTGAGATTTCGTGACCGGATTTGTATTCTTGATGATGCTGAGATGAAGAAAGTGATACTTGAAGAGAGTCATAGAAGTAAGTTGAGTATTCATCCAGGAGCTACGAAGATGTATCAAGATTTGAAAGGTTTGTTTTGGTGGCCTGGGATGAAGAGTGATGTGGCTCGATTTGTGTATGCATGTTTGACTTGTCAGAAGTCGAAAGTTGAACATCAGAAGCCTGCAGGATTGATGCAACCGTTAGAAGTTCCAGAATGGAAATGGGATAGCATTTCAATGGACTTTGTGACGGGGTTGCCTAGTACTATAAGAGGACATGATTCGATTTGGGTGATTGTTGATAGGCTTACAAAGTCAGCTCATTTTATTCCTATTAACATCAGTTTTCCAGTGTCGAAGTTGGCTGAGATTTATATTAGTGTGATTGTGAAGTTGCATGGTGTTCCTTTGTGCATTGTGTCAGATAGAGATCCAAGATTTACTTTTGATTTTTGGAAGAGTTTGCAAGAAGCGTTGGGTTCTAAGTTGAGGTTGAGTTCAGCGTATCATCCTCAGACAGATGGTCAGACTGAACAGACTATTCAATCGTTAAAAGACTTGTTGAGGGAATGTGTTCTTGACAGGGAGGTTCGTGGGATACTTATCTTCCGTTGATAGAGTTCACATATAATAACAGTTATCATTCTAGTATTTGGATGGCACCTTTTGAAGCATTGTATGGTCAAAGATGTAGAACTCCGTTATGTTGGCATGAATCTGGTGAAAGTGTAGTACTAGGACCTGAACTTGTTCGTGAGACTACTGAGAAGGTGAAGTTTATTCGAGAAAAGATGAAAGCTTCCCAAAGTAGACAGAAGAGTTATCATGACAAGCGAAGGAAGGATTTAGAATTTCAAGTCGGTGATCTTGTGTTTTTGAGAGTTACACCCGTGACTGGTGTTGGGCGAGCATTGAAGTCTAAGAAGCTCACTTCTCGTGTCGACCCTAAACTGGATGTGTCGATACATGAAAGGTGTTAGACTCAGGATGAGTCGATACAAGGAGGGCTTGCATCGATGCATGATAGTTACGAGACTCAGTATGAGTCGACACGAAGAAAGGATGCGTCGATACATGAGTATGTGAGACTCAGGATGAGTCGATCGGTAAGGTGCATGTGTCGATACATGCTGTGATTTGAAGCAAGATGAGTCGATCCATAAGGAGGATGTGTCAACTTATAGTGAATAGTTGAAGCCAGGATGAGTCGATCCATAGGGTTTTGTGTCGACGTCAAGCTTGATGCGTCGATACATGGGCGATGTTAGACTGAAGATGAGTCGATGCATAAAGGGCTTGCGTTGATACATGTTGTGTAAAGGCCAGGATGAGTCGATCCATAAGGGGGATGTGTCGACTCATGTTGTACAGGTGAAGTAGTTTGCATCGATCCATAGAGTTTCGTGTTGATACATAATGTCTGGTTTTTGACAGAATTGGCTTTTAGTTGCTGTAACTTGACTTTTAGGATGCTGTTTGAGATGTCGTTCGAAGCGTTGATTAGCTAACGCGATGAACTTTATTCTAAATGATTTAAATGATGATGAAGAGGTGTAATCCTAGTAAACAATCTAAGATTTAGAATTAATTCCCGTGATTGATCGTTATTGTTAGATTTTAAACAGAATGATGAATAGTAGATGTTTAGAGGTGGCTATTAGAATTATGACAGTGGGATTAGCGACAGTAAAAATGTAAAATCGCATAATAATAGTATGGATTACTGTAGTATTGATATACAACTGACTTAATAGTGAGATGTGGTCATTAAAGTTGTGTTTAACAATTATGATGAACCAATGACGTTTGATAAATAAATGATGTTCAATAAATTATTTTGAGATGTTTATGAGATGCTGTGATTGAGATGTTTTGAGATGATTGAGATGTTGTTATTTTGAGATGTTTATGGGATGCTGTGATTGAGATGTTTTGAGATGATTGAGATGTTGTTATTTTGAGATGTTTATGAGATGTTGTTGTTCTGAGACGTTCATGAGATGTTGTTCTGAGAAGTTTATGAGATGTTGTTATTTTGAGATAATTGAGATGTGGTTGATTGAGTGTTGACATTACATTCATTATGAGTCACATACATTACATTTTTGAGATGGAGCTTATGCTCGTTGAGATGGCATGGATTGACAAATTTTGAGATGAAGGCTATGGCTTGTTGATGCCTCTATTAATTGGCAGATTTTTGAGATGGGAGTTCTGCTCCAATGGTACCACATGCATTTGCATAGTTTTGAGTCACATTATATGATTGAATAATGAAGTGTACTTGATGTTGATGAATGAGTATATATGCTGTAATTATTGCTGATTATGAGATGAGAAGTGGTGATATTATTGATCTAATTTAATATATTAATTATCATGCGCTTTATTATATTGTTAAATATATCACCCCTTCTGTTTGAATGTTGCCCTTATGTTGGTAACGTGAAGGTAATCGAGAGTGAAGGTCGTATACCTTCAATAGTTCGAGTCGGTGTCATTGCTCTGATATGTAACACTCGAGGGGATGAACGCTTGTTGATTTTTTATTGTTGATTTTCAGTTGCTGAATTTTGAATTGATTATTATTAAATATGAGATGTTTCAAAGTTGTTGCTTTTATTTAAAGATGTTATTGAAGAATTCCGCTGCGTAGTTGTTGAATTATTTAATGAAAGATGTTATGTTGACGGTTCATCCGATGTTTGAAAAAGTGTTATATATTCACGATGAATGCAATGAACTTGTTAGAAGAATTTGTGACGTCCCGATTCATTTATATGATTGAAATTTTGTAACTCTGATTTAATTTCATATTTGCTTAGGGTAGAATTGGGGTGTTACAAAGTTGGTATCAGAGCAAAAGGTTGGTCCTACCTTTTCATCGAGTCGTAGTTGTCTAACAATCGAGTATTGTTATTTGAGTTCTAATCGTTGTTTATGTTGTAAGACCAAGTGTATCGCTGTGGGGAGCTCCAGTGTTGTTAGTGAAGAAGAAAGATGGAAGTATGAGGCTTTTGTGTTAATTATAGACAGCTGATTAAGGTGACGATTAAGAACAAGTATCCGCTTCCAAGAATAGATGACTTGATGGACCAATTGGTGGATGCTCCTGTGTTTAATAAGATTGATTTGAGGTCGGGTTACCATCAGATTAAAGTGAAGGATGAAGATATTCAGAAGACGGCTTTCAGAATGCGTTATAGACATTACGAGTAATCAGTGATGCCTTTCGGTGTTACTAATGTGCCAGGAGTATTCATGGAATATATGAATCGTATCTTTCATACTTATTTGGATCGGTTTGTAGTGTTGTTCATTGATGATATTTTGATTTACTCTAAGTCAGAAGAAGAGCATGTTGAACACTTAAGAGTAGTATTGCAAGTTTCGAAAGAGAAGAAGTTGTATGCAAAGCTGTCCAAGTGTGAATTTTGGTTAAAAGAGGTTAGTTTTCTTGGTCATGTGATTTCAGGTAGTGGCATTGTTGTAGATCCATCGAAGGTTGATGATGTGTTGCAATGGGAAACTCCAAAGCCAGCTACTGAGATTAGAAGCTTCTTAGGATTAACGGTTATTATAGAAGGTTTATTGAAGGGTTTTCTAAGTTATCACTCCCGTTGACTAAGTTGACTTGTAAAGGTGGAGCTTTTGTTTGGGATGTTTAGTGCGAAGAAAGTTTTACGGAATTGAAGAAGAGGTTGACGTCGGCTCCGATTTTGACGTTGCCTAATCCAGGAGAGCCTTTTGTGGTATATTGTGATGCTTCTATGATGGGTTTGGGAGGTGTGCTTATGCAGAGTGGTAAGGTAGTTTCTTATGCGTCGAGGCAGTTAAGGACTCATGAGAAGAACTATCCTACGCATGATTTAGAGCTTGTTGTAGTTGTTTTTGTGTTGAAGATTTGGAGGCATTATCTTTATGGTTCTAGATTTGAAGTGTTTAGTGACCATAAGAGTTTGAAGTATTTGTTTGACCAGAAGGAGTTGAATATGAGGCAACAAAGATGGTTAGAATTGTTAAAGGATTATGATTTCAGTTTGAATTATCATCCAGGAAAGGAGAATGTGGTAGATGATGCGTTGAGTCGAAAGACTTTACATATGTCAGCAATGATGATGAAAGAGTTGGAATTGATTGAGCAGTTTAGAGATATGAGCTTAGTTTGCGAGGTTACTCCGCAGAGTGTTATGTTGGGTATGTTGAAGATTAATAATGAATTTTTAGACAGTATCAGAGAAGCTCAGAAGTTGGATGTGAAACTGGTAGATTTGATGGTTGGGATTGATCGATTTGAGAATAGTGATTTTAAGCTAGATGAGCAAGGTGTGTTGAGATTTCGTGACCGGATTTGTATTCCTGATGATGCTGAGGTGAAGAAAGTGATACTTGAAGAGAGTCATAGAAGTAAGTTGAGTATTCATCCAGGAGCTACGAAGATGTATCAATATTTGAAAGGTTTTTTTTGGTGGCCTGGGATGAAGAGTGATGTGGCTCGATTTGTCTATGCATGTTTGACTTGTCAGAAGTCGAAAGTTGAACATCAGAAGCCTGCAGGATTGATGCAACCGTTAGAAGTTCTAGAATGGAAATGGGATAGAATTTCAATGGACTTTGTGACGGGGTTTCCTAGTACTATAAGAGGACATGATTCGATTTGGGTGATTGTTGATAGGCTTACGAAGTCAGCTCATTTTATTCCTATTAACATCAGTTTTCCAGTGTCGAAGTTGGCTGAGATTTATATTAGTGTGATTGTGAAGTTGCATGGTGTTCCTTTGTGCATTGTGTCAGATAGAGATCCAAGATTTACTTTTGATTTTTGGAAGAGTTTGCAAGAAGCGTTGGGTTCTATGTTGAGGTTGAGTTCAACGTATCATCCTCATACAGATGGTCAGACT
Source organism: Vicia faba (assembly GCA_948472305.1). Taxonomy (NCBI): domain Eukaryota; kingdom Viridiplantae; phylum Streptophyta; class Magnoliopsida; order Fabales; family Fabaceae; genus Vicia; species Vicia faba. Next base: position 1,041,443,951 of record OX451736.1, read on the forward strand.
GAACGAACTATTCAATCATTAGAAGACTTGTTGAGGGCATGTGTTCTTGAGCAGGGAGGTTCGTGGGATACTTATCTTCCGTTGATAGAGTTCACATATAATAACAGTTACGATTCTAGTATTTGGATGGCACCTTTTGAAGCATTGTATGGTCGAAGATGTAGAACTCCATTATGTTGGCATGAATCTGGTGAAAGTGTAGTACTTGGACCTGAACTTGTTCGTGAGACTACTGAGAAGGTGAAGTTGATTCGAGAAAAGATGAAAGCTTCTCAAAGTAGACAGAAGAGTTATCATGACAAGCGAAGGAAGGATTTAGAATTTCAAGCCGGTGATCATGTGTTTTTGAGAGTTACACCTGTGACTGGTGTTGGGTGAGCATTGAAGTCTAAGAAGCTCACTTCTCGTTTTATTGGACCGTGTCAGATTTTAGAGGGAGTGGGGAATGTTGCTTATAGAGTGGATTCATTTGTATGATTGAAATTTTGTAACTCTAATTTAATTGCATATTTTCTTGGGGTAGAATTGGGGTGTTGCAATCAGCGGTAAAGGTATCGAAGTGGACCCTGCCAAGGTGAAAGCAATACAAGAAATTCCTGCTCCTCGCACCGAGAAGGAAGTCAGAAGTTTCTTAGGAAGGCTAAACTACATCGCCAGATTCATTTCTCACCTAACCGCTACTTGTGAACCAATCTTCAAATTACTGAAGAAAGATCAATTGGTCAAATGGAATGATGAATGCCAAGCTTCCTTCGACAAGATTAAAGAGTACCTTTAAGAGCCTCATGTTTTGATGCCGCCAGTCGAGGGAAGACCTTTGATCATGTATCTAACTGTTTTGGAAAATTCAATGGGGTGTGTGCTGGGGCAGCATGACGAGTCTGGCCGAAAAGAGCATGCTATTTACTACCTGAGCAAAAATTTTACCGACTCTGAAACAAGATATTCACTGCTCGAGAAAACTTGCTGCGCTCTGGCATGGGCTGCTCGCCGGCTAAGACAGTATATGTTGACCCATACTACCTTATTGATATCTAAGATGGATCCAATTAAATACATATTTGAGAAGCCTTCCCTCTCTAGGAGAATAGCAAGATGGCAGATGATCCTAACTGAATACGACATTCAATACACTACCCAAAAAGCAATAAAGGGAAGTGTGTTGGCCGATCACCTTGCTCATCAGGTTGTGGATGACTACCACTCCATGAAATTCGAGTTACCAGATGAAGACATCATGTTGGTAAACAATTTTGAAGAACTCAGACCATATGACGGATCTGAACAAGGATCCCGATGGACCTTGGTTTTTGACTTAGCCTCCAACGCACTCGGCAATGGCATAGGTGCTATAATTATATCCCCTGAAGGATGTCATACTCCCTTCACTACAAGACTTTGTTTCAACTGTACCAATAATATGGCGGAATATGAAGCGTGTATTATGGGTCTCAAAGCTTCCATAGATTTGGGAATCAAGTCCTTAAGTGTATTCGGAGATTTAACCTTAGTCATCAGTCAGATCAAAGGAGAATGGGACATGAAGCACCCTAATCTCATCCCCTACAAAGAACATGTGTTGACATTAATCCCACATTTTGAGGAAATTACCTTTGAGCATTTTCCACGAGAGGAAAATCAACTAGCGGACACGCTAGCCACTATGCCATCCATGTTTAAACTCAAGTGGAGGCAACGAGGCTCCCCAGATCACCATTGAGCGGATGAATGAACCAACTTACTATCACGAGATCGATACTGAAGAGATAGTGGACAAGCCTTGGTTCCATGAAGTTAAGAGGTATCTCAAGGCTCAAGAGTATCCGGAAGGAGCTTAAGTCAATGATAAGAAATTCTTGATAAGATTCTCTGCTAAGTTCTTCCTCAGTAATGGCATTCTCTACAAGCGCAACCACGACTCTGTTTTTCTTCGTTGCGTAGACAAGGTTCAGGCAGAAAAGATCATGGCTGATCTACATGAAGGCACTTTTGGCACCCATTCTAGTGGGAACACGATGGCTAAAAAGATCCTACAGGCGGGGCACTACTGGTCTACCATGGAAGCAGATTGCCATCAGCATTCACGAACCTGTCACAAGTGTCAGATCTATGCTGACAAAGTACATGTGCCTCCAGTTCCTCTAAATGTCCTGACTGCTCCCTGGACATTCGCGATATGGGGCATCGACATGATTGGAGAAGTTAAACCTACAGCTTCTAATGGGCACCGCTTCATCTTGGTTACCATTGACTATTTCACGAAGTGGGTTGAGGTAGCTTCTTTCACTTCTGTTACCAAGAATGTTGTGGCCCGATTCATCAAACAGAATCTCGTCTGCCAGTATGGTATCCCAGAGAGAATCATCGCCGACAATGGTACCAATCTGAACAATACCATGAACACCGCACTATGCGTGCAATTCAAGATCCAACACCATAATTCTTCTCCTTACCGGCCAAAGATGAATGGTGTTGTCAAAGCCGCAAATAAGAACATCAAGAAGATCATACAAAAAATGACAGTGACCTACAAGGACTGGCATAAGATATTACCATTCGCTCTCCACGGTTATCGTACCACGGCGCGCACATCAACAGGGGAAACTCCCTTCTCCTTGGTATACGGCATGGAAGTTGTTCTACCAATTGAAGTCCAAATACCTTCTCTGAGAATCATAAAAGAGGCCGGGCTGAATGAAGATGATTGGATTCAGACTCGGCTTGACCAGTTGAACTTGATTGATGAGAAGATACTTATGGCCGTCTGTCATGGCCAAATGTACCAAAAACGTATGATCAGGGCTTTTAACAAGAAGGTCAGACGTCAGGTATATCGGGTTGGTGACTTGGTAATCAAGTGTATCATATTGCCACAAGGTGATCCCATGGGAAAATGGACTCCTACAGACGAAGGAACATTTGTGATCAAAAGCATATTCTCTGGTGGAGCAATGATCCTAACCACTATGGATGGCGAAGACCTTCCACACCCTGTAAACACGGACATAGTCAAAAGATACTAAGCATGAATAAAGATTCACTAGGTCGACTGGACTAGGCAAAAATTAGGGTATCCCAACGAACCAAAAAGGTTCGGGCAAAAATTAGGGATAAAATACAAAAAAATCTGTACACCCGGCAAGCTGAAAACCTGAAAAGGCGGCTTGGGAAAAAAAGGGTATCCCGGTGGACTGAAAACCCGAAAGGGCGGTCCAGGAAAAAGTTAGGGAATTAAAGTGTATGACTATGTCCCGTTGGATCACTTTATAGACAACCTTTAGCATCAACTGACAAACTCAAACGATTCTAATCAATTTAATCAGCTTTGGACAAAGCAGCAAGTGGATGAGACACTCCGAGACACGAAGGCTATAGAAGAGTGGGAATCCCATGGGATTATTTCACATAGCTATCTTTTCTTTGTATCAGTTTTCGTATTCTACGACGACATTCTCTTACTAGAATGTTCGTCTCATTTTACAAAAATACTTATTCAAGTCAATACAAAAATATTCCTTTGAAAGTGCAAAACTATCTGTTTTTCTTTTATTTTTGTGTTTTGTTTGCAAAAACGTCCAATGATTATTTTTGAACATATGCATTTGAACGTGACAACTGTTTACAAGTGAGCAAAAAAAAGGGGGGAACAGAAAATAGAAAGATAATCACTAATGGCTTTAAGAAATAGGATAATATCTTTAGACTATTCCATAAAATCCCCTGCAGGTACTTTTTCCAACAAGAACGGAAATCAGGACATCCCGCTGTAGGATCGCTAACGTATCTCCAGTATGCAGCCTAATGATATCAACCTCTCTCACATCCCCGACAGAACAAAACTTCCGGTTACCGCTCCAAAGATTCCCCGGTGAAGGTCGCCCAGTTTCTCAGGATTCCCTAGCAGGTTTTCACGAGGTCTACAAACAATGCACAACGTTTCCCTTACACAACAAAGTTTATTTCTCTAACAAATGGAAACTCATCAACACTTCAAATTAAAAATACGAAGACTTACACTCCTCATTCCCAGCGGTACTCAGGGATTTATTTTCCCCGACTCCAGCAACACTACAACATAACAATTAATGTGTCCATACATTACATCTATACGTCATAGCATTGACAACACAGATACATACGACACAATCTCATTTATTTTGAGAACATCATTATACTATGCATTTCATACATCATGATATTGCATACAACTAACCTTTCATCTTTTCAGGAAAGATCAATCAACAGAAAATTATCGTCAAATTTTCAACAAGTCGATTAAAGATCAATTCCCAGGAAAGTACTGGTCAACCATCTACATAGCAGATATTTCTTTCTGACCCCTTCCATTTCAGTTTAAATCTTTCAATGGTTTATTTTGATTCTTTCCCGCACACGTCTTCTCTAGTTTAGATAAATATCTCAATGATTTATCCTGATTCTTCTCCAGATCCCAGCCGATTCAGTTTAAATCTCTCAACGGTTTATTCTGATTCTTTCCCGCAAACGTTTTCTCTGGTTCAGATAAATCTATCAATGATTTATTTTGATTCTTCTCCAGATCCTTGCCGGTTTAGTTTAAATCTCTCAACGGTTTATTATGATTCTTTCCTGCAAACATTTTCTCTGGTTCAGATAAATCTCTCAACAATTTATTTTGATTCTTCTCCAGATCCCTGCTGGTTCAGTTTAAATCTCTCAACTGTTTATTCTGATTCTTTCCCGCATATGTTTTCTCTGGTTCAGATGAATCTCTCAATTATTTATTTTGATTCTTCTCCAGATCCCTGCCGGTTCAGTTTAAATCTCCCAACAGCTTATTCTGATTCTTTCCTGCAGATGTCTTCTCTGGTTTAGATAAATATCTCAATGATTTATTCTGATTCTTCTCCAGATCCCTGTTGGTTCAGTTTTAAATCTCTCAACGGTTTATTCTGATTCTCTCCCGCAGACATTTTCTCGGTTCAGATAAATCTCTCAATGATTTATTCTGATTCTTCTCCAAATCCCTGCTGGTTCAAAAAAATTGCTCAAAGATTTATTCTGATTCTCTCCAATTAAAGAGTAGTCAAGACCTCTTTTGTTTCAATTTAAATATATCAACAGTTTATCCTGATACTTTCCAAATGAACATTTCTGGTTCAGATGAATCGCTCCAAGATTTATTCTGATTCTTTCCAGTCAAACAACATACAAGATTTCTGCTAGTTTCAGATAAATTGCTCCAAAGATTTATTCTGATTCATTTCTAGTTGAATTCAAGTTCACACTTAGTCCATTTTCTATCAACAATCACCCTTGGATGGCATCTACAAGACCATCTGCGGAAAATCTCCATCATTACTCCAAATGGCGTCTATAAGCCCATTCACAATTCATCTTCGAGTGCAAATTTCTGGGCACTCTAGTGTCCAATCATCTTCCACCTTTAAGTCACGAATGGTGAATCCGCCAATCTAACTCTTCAGGTTTAAGAAGATTGAACAGGGGCAGCTATTGTACCCAAAAAATTTCCCTCTCATTTATCAAGTATTTTCTCACAAGATCTCCTTTGGTTCAAGACTGCACAAGGGTTGATCAGCTCAAGACACCTCCTTAAGCACTGATGACTGAAATTAGGGTTAGAGATTTCACAAGGATAATTGAACTTTTAATCCCTAATATGACTTTAATGGATAATTATGGACCCTCAAGATTTATCATGTCAAGTTTCAAGTCTTGGATCACATTTTTGCTCAGTCAATTGATCAGTTGACCTAAAAATCAACTGTATTGGTGAAAAAGTCAACTGTGGCCAATTTACAGTCAAACTTCATAATTTTTTATCCATACCAACATTATGAACTCATATATGTCATTTTATCAAGTTTGGACCACAATTCCTCAAGAAATTTGATCAGATCATCAAAAGGGCAAAATGGTCAAAATTAGAGTTTTGATTGAGAAATGGCAATTTCTGATTTTTGACCTAGAAAATGGTTATTTGGTTTGAGATATGATCTCAAGGTTTCAAATGCATCATTTTTACCTAATGTCATGACCCAAAACTTCCCTCAAGATCAATTGATTGATAGTAGATTTTCAGTCAACTGATCAAAAGTCAACTGTACACTGAAAAGTCAAACTTTGACTTTTTTTGTCAAAATCAAGTGTCAAAGATCACAATTCATCAAAACATGTCAAAATATGAAACTTGTTCATCAAGAAATCAAAAATTCAAGACTTTATTTTGAAAAGTCAAAGTTTCCAAACTTAGAAATTTTCCAAGTGTTGAAAACTTCATATTTTTTCACAACTTTGGGTCAATGTTTCACCATGATGCAAGATGATTCAAAGGAAACTTTCAACATGAAAGTTGTAGATCGCAATGAGATCTAAAAAACTGCTTTACATAACTTCTCCTATAAATTCATGGATTTCAAGTTATGATTTTGTGAATACATGTTCATGAAACTAAACACTTAGTGAAAAAATTTCCCTAGTTTAGGCAGGATTTTGACCTAACTTCATGGCAATTTTTCACATAGTTCCAAGGGGAATTTTCAAAAGTGATTCAAATAGGGGTTGTAGAGCACATTACAAGCTTTCTAAAATGTCCAAGAACTCCTTGAGATCATGTTTGAGCAAGGAGAATCGAAGGCATGAAGTTGGCATTTCATTCTTGAATTATAGGTCAATTTCATGATGAACAAGAATGCAAATCCATGCTAGGCTACACAATCTTTGCTTTGCAGGCCTCAAACTTGTTTGTCACTCCATAATTAAATGTTTACACAGCTGTTAGAGGCTTCAACTCAAGCATTCAATGCATTGCCCATGCTTAATGCTATTTTGGGAAGAAAGTGTACATTGCCATTTTTGAAAAGTAGCTTTATGCACAAAATCAGTTCTTGAGCTTTGCACTTGTTTTCTTCTTATTACACACAACCTATAACCCAAAAGAAACTTGTCTCAAGCCTCTAATAAGGCATCCCATGCTTGTACTATACCTTGAAACCATATTTCCACTTTTCTTCAAAATCAAGTAACATAGCAATCAGTCTATATCTTGTACTTTTGACCCTCTCAAGCACGGAAACCTTCTCCTTACTTATGCACAAGTTGTTTGCATCAAAACACACGCATACACAAGACCTAAAACTCCCTAGAACTCAGAATTTTATAAAAAAAACCCATTGTTGCATAATCTGACCAAAAACTTGAAACTCACATCTCCCTCGTGCATAATCTGACCAAAAACTTGAAACTCACATCTCCCTCGTGCATAATCTGACCAATTCATTGGAACTCATCAAAAGCTGCTCAAACTCAAAACACGATACCCTCTTGCAAGGTGAGTTTTCTGACTTTTGAACTCTTCATATAGGCATCATTAATGTTTAATTTGTGAATGAAAAATGTAGATATCATTGCCCTAAAGCTAACCATGTCCATAGTTTTCATTTATTTTGCTTGAGCTGAGAGAATTTTAAGTTTGAATCTCTGAAAAAATTAGGTCAGAATTTGGTACCATTTAAAATTCATGTTCATATTTGAGTGTTAGCTTAATTTATTTACATGGTTGGATCCGTGATGAAATTTCCAGCAACTTTCATGTTTGTACTTTTGAAAATGGTTGATAAATGGAAGAGATGGCAATTTCAAAAAATCATGTTGAATTGTCTGGCGCGAGGTTGAAGATGATACAGGCCTAGGAATGTGTTTCAAATATATATTTTTGGTTTTGTATTAATAAATGGATGTATAGCCATCCTAGTGGTAGAAACGCGCGCGTGTGACTATAGGGACCTGGGTTCGAGCCCCAGTGGTACCCTTTTGCTTTTTCAGGTTTTATTTTTACAGATCCTGTAGAGGCAGCTTCTACACGCGCATGGTACACCCTCAATCAACACCATTTGATCTTCATCAAGCCAGATCCAGCGCACTATATGCTTCCACCTTGATGGACCCTCAAAAGAACACCCACACTAGATTATAACACAGGCGCCTAAAATATTTTCATTTAATTATTTTTATTTAATCATTTTTATTTAACATAAAAAAATAAAAATAAAAATCATAAAAGATTCTTGACTTAGGTTTTAAATTAATTAATTTATTTTCATAAATTAAATTAATTTTATTTAATCATACTTAGGTTTATTTTATTAATTAGTTTGTAAAATTAATTAGAACTAGGTTTTTTTAATTATTTTTACACTATAAAAATTATTTTCCTAAAACAAAACTCCAAAATTATTTGTCTTAAAACATTTAGAATATTTTAGTATTTAATTTATTTTCATAAATTAATCAATCACACTTTATTTTCACTTTAATTAAATTTTTAAATACAAATAACTTCTCATTTCTTTACATTAAAAATTTCAATTTCTTTTTTCAAACAAAAAACAAATAAAAACATTTTATTTCTTAAAATATTTAGAACTTTGTTAGGGTTTATACTTAGCCATTTTCCCATCTTTGCCCATTTATTCACTCTTTTACATTTTTTTGTAACTATACATTTGTTGTCAAATTTTGTAATAGTAATTTAGGGTTTATTGCTTTCATTCCCATTCATAAACTTGTACCCCCATCCCCTAAAGCGTCGTAATAGCGTAGGATATTTAAATTCCACAATTTACCACTTTCAATATTATTGCTAGTAATTAGGATTTGTATGGAAAGATAAAATCAACAAGTTAGCAAACTCTAATTCAAGACAAAATAATGCATGTGAATCAACACACTTGCACACATACACCCTTAGGTTAAATCCACTTGGTTGCCTTATGAAAATGGCCATATTATGCATGTGAGGTATCTTAGCAAAAGCGATCAAACATACAAGACCATAGTCCCTCGATGACGCTATCAAAGTTGCCTTTCAAAAATGATCTTAGTCCCTAAAGAAAATGCTAAGATAGCTTACAACATTGCTAATCATGGCTATACGACGACCCATGCCCGTCCCTTTTTACATCCAAAGATAGGGTTTCTTACCAAATCAGTGGTAAGATAACAATGTCAAAGGAAAGAGGAAATAAACATGAAATACTTTTGAGTAGGTAGAATGTTCCTAGTTGCTTTCTCATTTTCAAACCAAAAACATCCTTGCTATTTTCAAAAACATCTTTCGAACTTGAAACATTTTCAAAAGATCAACACTTTGTATACATTCTTAGAAACGAGAATCATTACAAGGTTTTCCTAAACGATGGCATCTTTTCAAAATCCTTTCAAAAACCACACGAAGCACATTTTCAAACAAAAGCAAGTGATCTAGAAAGCAACTAAGATCCCATAGATAACTATGGATGAAAAGGGTTATAATACCTTCCCTTTTCATAATCTACCCCCCGAACTCAAGAAAACATCTCAAAGGTCTTTCCTGTTCTTTTCAGCCTTTCCTTTTGGATAAAAGAAAAGTCAGTGGCAATTCTTGCTAACCGCAACATTTACGATCAAACGTAAAACACCCAAGTCAGTTCTCCCACCGCATTACACAAGGCTTAAAACTTGACATGAGGGTTCTTTGAAGCATATGTGGAACCATAAAACTCACTTGAGTCATTAGAAGCTCAATTTTCTTTGAGAAAACAAAAACCCTAATTGTAGGTCATTGTTTTGGAGAGGTGCTTGTATGCTTAAACCCTTGAGTATCCTTAAGAAATTGAGAACCCTATGAGAATGAGGAGCTGTCTTGAATCAATTGTCTTTAAAAATGGGAGGGAAAATTTTGGGGTTCAACAGCTGGCCCTGTTCAATCTTCTTAAACCTGAAGAGTTAGATTGGCATGTCCGCCATTCGTGATCTGAAGGTGGAAGAGGATTGAACACTTAAGTGCCCAGAAATTTGCACTCGTTGGTGCACAAAGTAATTTTGTTGGTTAATTATACTGCTCGAGTAGGCTTAAAGATTCCATTCGGAGAGGTGATAAAGTGTCTTCGGAGATGGGCTTACAGATGCCATCCAAAGTAACTGTTGAAAGGAGTATTAGAATGAGCCTACGCTCGACTGTATATGAAGAATGCATTTCAGACAATATATGAGGGAAAATGCTTTTCAGAACGAAGCTCTGAAGGAGATGCTCTCCAAAATTCAGTCTTTGGGGGGTGCTTTTCAGAATAAACTTTTGAAGGAGAATGATTTTCCGAACGAAGGCCCTAAGGAGATGCTTTTTAGAATTCAGTCTTTAAATGGAGATGCTCGCCAGAATTCAGTCTCTGGGGGGAATACTTTTTAGAATAAACTTCCAAAGGAGAATGTTTTTCAAAATGAAGTCCCTGAAGGAGATGCTTTTTAGAATAAACCTCTGAAGGAAATGCTTTCCAGAATTTGGTCTCTGGGGAGAATTCTTTTTAGAATAAACCTCTGGAGGAGAATGCTTTTCAAAAAGAAGGCCCTAAAGGAGATGCTTTTCAGAATAAACCTTTGAAGGAAATGCTTTCCAGGATTCAGTCTTTGAGGGGAACACTTTTCAGAATAAACCTCTGGAGGAGAATGGTTTTCATAACGAATGCCCTGAAGGAGATGCTTTTCATAATAAACCTCAGAAGGAAATGCTTGCCAGAATTCAGTCTTTGGGGGGGAATGCTCGTCAGAATTCAGTCTCTGAAGGAAATCATTTGGTCATGCAGATAGTCGCCCCATCCTATTTCGGGAATTGATCTACAATTTTTTTTCATGGGTAAACCTGTCATGTTTTGGGAATTCATACCGCCTTGTCATATAGATAGTTGCCCCGTCCTGTTTCGGGAATTAATCTGTGACCTGTTTTTTGTTGGTAAACTCGTCCTGTTTTGGGAATTCATACCGCCTGGTTATATAGATAGTTACCCCGTCCTATTTCGGGAATTAATCTGCGACCTGTTTTTTGTTGGTAAACTCGTCCTGTTTCGGGAATTCATGCCGCCTGGTAATATAGATAGTTGCCCCGTCTTATTTCGGGAATTAATTTGTGACCTATTTTTCGTTGGTAAACCCGTCCTGTTTCAGGAAATTATACCGCCTGGTCATATAGATAGTACCCCCCATCTTGTTTCAGGAATTAATATGCGACCTATTTTTTCATTGGTAAACTCGTCCTGTTTCGGGAATTCATACTTCCTAGTCATATAGATAGTTGCCCCATCTTGTTTCGGGAATTAATCTGCGACCTGTTTTTCATTGGTAAACCCGTCTTGTTTCTATAATTCATACCTCCTGGTCATATAGATAGTTGCCTCGTCCTGTTTTAGGAATTAATCTTTAACCTGTTCGAAAATTTCTAATGATAGTCGTTTATTTGTGAACTTTACCTGAAAAGACAAAGTTAGCTTTATGTAATGTCATGATGTATGTAATGTATTGCGTAATAATGCTCTCAAAATAAATGAGAATGTTATGTGCATTTTAGTATGCATATGTTATGACGTGTTGTGAAATGATGCATGGACGTAATATGTTGTTTAAGCATATCGGTAGCTCCTTATAACAATGTCTAACTGGGGAAAATAAATCCAGGACTGTTGTTGGGGATGAAGAAAGTGATTCTTTAATTTCTACTGGGAATAATTTTTTTGGGGATTCCCGCTTTCTTGTTTGAGGATACTTCGCTGGGGATTTTCAACTTCGTCTTGAGGATAGGGGCATTCAAGGAGATTCGGTCGTACACAATTCTTTTCGTTGAAGGATTTGATTTTTACGTACCCTGACTGAGGATAAAAGAGATGGATATTTCTCCAGTATGCTAACTATCCAGGTTTCAGATACTGTAGCAACTCTTATAGGGATATCAACTTTGATTAAACCCTGTTGGAAAAGAGAATTTTGTTTAGGGACTTACGGCGTGTGATTAATAACTCCACTGGGGAATTAAAATCCTGTAAATTGTATCGAGGAAAATAACTCTGATGGGGATTGGAATTTTATAGGTTACGCTGAGGAAGTCTTCACTGTATGCTAGGGAAATGATCAAACTTCCTTATCCGCTAGAGGACCTATTGGGGATGATATTCAGGTCAAGCTATCCATTAGGGATATGGATGTGAGCTGCTGGAAGATGCCCTGATTTCTGCCTGAGGGCATATTAGACTTGTTGGGCAATATATCTTTGTTGGCGATGAGCTTGTGAAGATAGCTCTGTAGAGATAATTCCATGGAGATTGCTCTGTGGGGATTTGTGGATGACTTGAACATTATCCCAACTCCTAGAGTTTTTAGTAAATGCTGATCAGAGTGATAAACAAGTGATGAGATAACGGGACATAGTCGTACACTTTAATCCCTAACTTTTTCCTGGACTGTCTTTTTAGATTTCCCGTCCATCGGGATACCATTTTTTGCCCAAGCCGCCTTCTCAGGTTTTCAACTTACCGGGTGTACAATTTTATTTATATGTCCCTAGTTTTTGCCTGAACCCTTTTGGTTCGTCAAGATTCCCTTATTTTTTTCCTAGGCCAATCAACCTAGCGGGTCTCTTTTTCATGTGTAGTATTTTTGACTATGACTGCATTCATAGGGCACGGGGAATTTTCACTATTCATGGCAGTAAGTGTTGTAGCACTGCCAGGAAATATTTTCTTGATCATACGTGGCCCTTCGTATGTGCGAGTCCATTTTCCCCTGGGATTAGTCTGGTGCACCCGATGTTTGAATTTATTAATCAACCATTGATTATTAGGTTTCTGATAGTCTTGAGCTTCCTCAGTATTTTTCTAAGAACTGTCATGGCTGAATGACACCATCTGATACTGCTAACATAGACAAGCAATTTAGTGATACCAAAGACTCAATTTTCATAGTAGCTTTTGCTTAAACTCATGATTAATGTAACATGCCCCAAGTGATTCAGATGTTGATATGCCCCTGGCTATTAAGCACTTTTGAGACATTCTTTGAATCTTGATTTGACTGCCACAGATGAGTTGGACAATAATATGTCATGCCTCTTGATTTATAACCAATTATGTCCATGAAAGGCCTGTTACCGGAAGTGTCTTTCTCTTTGACCCATCCTCTAAAGTAATTCTGTCCATTGGGAGGATTTACATTCATTGAATATTCATCATGCGGATTTCTATGATGTTAAACACTTAGTCATATGCAAACAGTGGTATTAAAATGCAAAGCTTATGTCTGTCTTAAAGTTTAAAAAATTCATTTTTTAGTAAAACAAAATTTGTAAGAATGTGATATCAACTAAGGATTTACAGTAAGTCTTACAGGAGATAGGATACCTTTTTGTAACAATATGCTTTCGAACTAACCCATTCTTCAATTAGGACTTTGAAGGGTTGTAGCATGGTCTGGTTCACGGTTTAAGAAACAAAGGATAAAGGCTCAAAGTTTATTTGTACCCAACTTGTTCTCCATGATGTCCTTCAGTCCTATAATCAGTTAATTATGCATTTAGGTTCCAATAGAGTTTGGAATTATAGCACTGAAACTTGGTAATGGTACAGAAACCGAAAGTTTATTTGAGAAGGCATTCATTTTTCTTGTAACATCTTTCTTTTGTTGCGGATTTGTAGCGACCTCTTTTTGACTTTATTATCCCTAACTTTTTCTTGAACTATTTTCTTTGAGATTATAGTCAACGGGATGCCCTAGTTTTTTTCCTAAGTCTCCTTCATAGGTTTCGAATTAACAGGCTTTTCTTTTGAAAGATAATGATTTCCCGACTTAATGATTACGGGGAACCATCACCGACTTTTGATTTGGAAGGATGTCTTCGATTCTAACTATTGTGTACGAAGGAAAAGCTTGTGATTGAATGCACAATTGAATTAACTGAGAAACTACCCTGCCCCAGGTTATGATTAAGGGTTTCAATTTGCGTGAAAAAGAAAACTCCTACTTCTTAGGCTCAAAAGGGTTGACTTGGGATTAACTTCCTTATATATCCACTCTTTAGGAATTGAAGCAACTCATGCACATCGTCAGTAAGGTCTGTTCAAAAGCATACCGTATGAGATTATGGTATCGTTTTCATCATCCTCCCTCTAAAGGCTGATAGCTTTTAACGAGAGTTGAATATCAAAAAAAGCAAGTAAAAAGCACAGTTTAAATACAGTGAAAACGAATGGATTAATTCAAGACAAACATATGCAATGCATTAATGGAAAAAAACAAAGTTTGACATAAAGATAATTGTTCGGACAAACAAAAGAAATTACAACTGAAAATTCAAATGAACTGGACACTCTCAATCTTAGTTATGATTTGGCGTGGGAGCAATGTTCACATTAGGAGTCTCAGGAGGGTAAAACTCAATCTCCTTAGTATCAATCATATCTTGAATCTTGTTCTTCAACGTCCAACAGCCATTCGTATTACATCCAGGACTATTAGAATGGTATGCACACCTTGCATTGGGATGATAGATAGGAGTGGAAGTAATGGGATTACGAGGAGGATCCTTCAACGTAATCAACTCTGCCTTCAACATGTGTTGCAACGCTTGAGCCAATGACATGTTGATTTGGTCAATTGTCTTTTGGGTGTATCCTTCTTATGCTGATTACCCTATTTTTGTTGTTACACTGGTGCAGGATTAGAGATCAGTACTGCCCCCACAGATTGGTTGTGGTCTCTCTTATTACGACCCTTCTGGTCGTACACAACATTTGAATCTTTCTTCTTGTTGTATGACTTCTTCTGAGTATCGGAAGAGGTAGGCATATGGATTTTACCACTTCTAATTCCATTCTTAACATGTTCCTCTGTCAATATCAGTTCAGTGAAACCGGATGAAGAATTTCCAAGTAGGTGATTATAGAAAGGACCTGTCAACATGCTCAAGAAAATGTCAACCAATTCCCTGTCAGCTAAATGAGTTTGAACCCTTCCTGCAAGATCTCTCCATTCCTGGGCGTACTCTTTGAAGCTTTCATTAGATCCCATGGACGTACTCTGCAATTCCATACGAGTTTGTGCGAGATCAGCATTATACTGGTACTTCTTGTAGAAAGTGGCAACCAAATCTTCCAAGGTAAGAATATTGGTCCCTTCTAGTTGATAGAACAATTCCAACTGTGTTCTACACATGCTCTCTTGGAAGAAATGAACCCATAATTTCTTGTCAGCAGTGTATGGTTGGATTTTCCGAACATATGACCTCAAATGCAGCTTCGGGCAACACACCGTCATACATAGCATGGGTAAGAGTTTTGAACTTGGGAGGAATGACGACTCTTGAGATCAAACCCAATTCTTCGAAGTCCAAGCCAGGCACCTTCTGGATCTCCATAGCTTTTAGACGTTGTTCTAACATCTTATGCTTCTCACCAGTAGGGGGATATTGTTCATCCAAATAATCTTCTTCCTCTTCAACAGAGTATTTGGCAGAACCATGATTATCATTTTCCTCATGCTTACCACTTTCATCGTTGTCATCCTGTTCATTATCATTGTTCTCTGGGATTTCAATCTCCTTGACATGTTTAATCGGACCTCAGAATCTTCTCCCTATGTTGATAATTCCAATTGGTTTTTGTCTTCTTATTCTTCTCTTTGACGATGAGTGCTTTCAGTTCTTCTTGCCCCTTGGCTAAGCTTAGGAACATCTCTTGGAACTGAGCATTATGAGCATGGAGATCTTTCACTTTTTGTTTGAGAGCCATTTTCTGCTGAAATAAATAGCAAGAAAATGATAAACCTGTCTTGAGAATACCTATTATGTAATGATATGTATGACATATAGATGCATATGCAATGTTTTCAAGGATCTTGCGGGATTAAAAATTTGAAAATGCATCTGGTTGCAGCTTTGTCTTGAAGAACTTTGAGTCTTTATTTTTGAAAGTCCTTCTATAAGAATCAAGCTCACCATATCAAGTAGGTCTTAGCCTCTGACTCAAGAGAACATACTTTGCTCTCTGACGGAATTTGGTTAGAGGAAAATAAATCCTCTTGCCCCTTGCTTGCAATCTGGCTTATGATAATCTTGCACCAAAGGTCCCTAAGATCCTTGAAATGGTTAGTAAAAATTCCAGGTCATGATGTTATGATGTTATGTTCATGTTTAAATAAGTAGTAAACACAAACAGATTACACAAGAGCCTTAGGTTTGAAGGCTTGCATGAGATCCATAGGTAAGTACCCTTCTCTATTGAAGTTAAGTTGGCTCAACATGTCCTAAAATAGTAACCGGGTTCTAGGAATCTCATATCACCGATCTTTCTCACATGCTTTATTTTAGCACGGCAACTGGCTTTCCACCAAAACATCCCTAGATTCGAATCTCAATGAGCGTAGCATCGAGTATCAACCAACCTTGGACTGCACCAAAGTCGGCCATCTCACTACCTTCTAATGGCCAAGATGGGTCAATTAAGGTTCTAAAAGTAATTTAGTTCTAATGACACCATGCGGAAGCCTAATGTTATCCTTGGTTGACTCAAGGAACATTAGTACAATCTAAAGTGTCGCACTAACCGTAGCCATCACTTCAACCATAACGGTCTACGTCGTACAGTTTTCACGATCCTATTGCTACTTTCCTAAGGCATCCATAGATTCGGGTGTAGGATCATACAAGTAAGAAAAACCCAGGTGTAGTACCCCAAAATTTTCCCTCCCATTTATCAAGTATTTTCTCACAAGATCTCCTTTGGTTCAAGACTACACAAGGTTTGACCAACTCAAGACACCTCCTTAAGCACTGATGTTTGAAATTAGGGTTTGAGATTTCACAAGGATAATTTAACTTTTAATGCCTCATATGACTTTCATGGATCATTATGAACCCCCAAGATTGCTCATGTCAAGTTTCAAGTCTTGGATCACGTTTTTGCTCAGTCAATTGAGCAGCTGACCTAAAAATCAGCTGTATTGGGGAAAAAGTCAATTGTGATCAATTTAAAGTTAAACTTCATAATTTTTTTTCCATATCAACATTGTGAACTCATATATGTTATTTGATCAAGTTTGGACCATAATTCCTCAAGAAATTTGATCAGATCATCAAAAGGGCAAAATGGTCAAAATTAGGGTTTTGATTGAGAAAGGGCAATCTCTGATTTTTGACCTAGCAAATGGTTAATTGGTTTGAGACATGATCTCAAGAGTTCAATTGAATCATTTTGACCTAATGGCATAACTCAAAACACTTCTCAAGATCAATTGATTGACAGAGTATTTTCAGTCAACTGATCAAAAGTCAATTGCACACTAAAAAGTCAAACTTTGACTTTTTGGTCAAAATCAAGTGTCAAAGATCACAATTCATAAAAACATGTCAAAATATGAAACTTGTTCGTCAAGAAATTAAAAATTCAAGATTTCATTTTGAAAAGTCAAAGTTTCCAAACTTAGAAATTTTTCTGTGTTGAAAACTTCATATTTTTTCACAACTTTGAGCCAATTTTTCATCATGATGCAAGATGATTCAAAAGAAACTTTCAACATGAAAGTTGTAGATCTCCATAAGATCTAAAACATTTCTTTACATAAATTCTCCAAAAAATTCTTGTATCTCAAGTTATTAATCCATGAAGTCATGGTCATGAAACTAAACACTTAGTGAAAATTTTCCCTTGTTTAGGCAGGATTTTAACCTAACTTCATGGCAATTTTTCACATAGTTCCAAGGGAAATTTTCAAAAGTGATTCAAAGAGGGGTTGTATAGCATATTACAAGCTTTCTATAATGTCCAAGAACTCCTTGAGATCATGTTTGAGCAAGGAGAATCGAAGGCATGAAGTTGGCATTTCATTCTTAAATTATAGGTCATTTTCATGATGAACAAGAATGCAATTTCAATGTTAGGCTACATAATATTGCTTTGCAGGCCTTCTAACTTGTGTATCTATCCATCATTAATGGATTACACAAACTTTTGAGCTATGATCCAAGTGGTTTAAGCTTTATCCAATTCACATTTCCATTTTGGGAAGAAAGTGAAGAATGTCATTCTTGAAAAGCAAGCTTTATGCACAAAGTCAATTCTTGAGCATCTAACTTGTTCCCTCTGATCACACTCCATCTACAAAGTCAGAAGCAAGCGTGTTTAAAGCATAACCACTATATCTTAGCAAGTACACAAGACTTTGAAACTTGGATTTCTCAAAAAATCACATGTTATGCTTAAACTTATGGTTTTGAATTCTGATCAACAACAAGCTTCCAAACTTGTTGCTTATAAATAGAGGCACTATTTGTGAGCTAAAGGACGAGCTTAAGCACCCTGAAATACACCAAAACTCCCTCAAGCCAGAATTTGCACAAGAAACTCCATTGATGCATAATTCTAACCTTAAACTTATATATCTCATTTCCCTCGTGTGTTTTCCTTCCTAATCAATCACAAAGCTCCTATACATCAAATATAACTCATCCCTGACCCTGTTTCATAACTGTAACTCCATCTTCATCAAACTCCATAACCAAAAACAGAGCTGTGCAAGTTGACTTCCCCAGACCATTTCAGCCATCCATTGTTCAAGCTAATCATTGCATTAGCTTTCTGGGAACTTGAGGAAGCTAATATGATCATCGCAGCACCTTGAATCAAGCTCATTTGCAGTTTACAATTTCCAGTTTTGAGGTATTTTTCTTGAACTTCTATCTCATTACTTAGGCATTGTTAGGCTTGCATTTGTGAAGATAAAATATAGACATCATTGCCCTAAAACTGTACATATCCATAGATTTCATTTATATTGATTGAGCTTAGAGAATTTTAGGTTTGAATCTATGAAAATATTTAGGTCAGAATTTGGTACTTTTAGAAGTTCTCATTCTTCTTTGTTTTATAGCTCATGATATTTATATGGTTGGATTCGCATGGAAAAATGGAGCAACTTTCATGTTTGCATCTTTTATTTTCGTTGAGAAATGAGAAAGTTACAAGAACTATGGCTAGAGGTTGAAGATGAAGTTCATTTCTGGAACTTGTTTTGTGTTATGTATTTATTGCTTCAGTTATATCAACGGATATATCACCATCCCAGTGGTTAAAGCACACACATGTAACTAGAGGGACCTGGGTTCGAGCCCCAGTGGTACCCTTTTGTTCCTTTTTTCATATTTTTCTCTCATTTTTTGTTTGATGGCATGCGTTGGGCTCCTTTTGTTGGGCCTAACATTTTTGTTTATTTCATACTCCCTGTTTCACTTTCTAACCTCCCTGACTTTATTTTTTATTTCATTTTATTTTCATCTTTTATTATTATTAATATTATTATTATTATTATTATTATTATTATTATTATTATTATTATTATTATTATTATTATTTTCATTAATCAAAAACCAAAAAATATTGTATTTACTCCTTTTTTACATTCATTTAGTTTCTTTTGTTTTATGAAACTAAAAAGAACAAAAAACAATTTTTTAACAAACTTAATTTCTTTTTCTTAATAATAATAATTAGATTTAGGTTTAATTATTTCATTTTTTTATTATTAAAAATTAATTTAGAATTTAGGTTTTCTTTAATTAATTAGTTACCATATTATTTTTATTAAACTCTTTTCATAAATAAAACCCTAAAAAATCTTTCTAGTTAATTTCTTCTTTTATTTAGTTTAAAGTTAACTTCATTTAATTTTTATTAATCATTTTTCTTAATTAAGTTTAGGATAAAACCCCTTTCATGTAAAAACCAAACAAAAATCATTTCTTTTTTTTACATTGTTATTTATTCAATTGTTGTATAATATTCAATATGGTTGTAATAATTATTTAGATTTAATCTTCTTGCAATTTCCCCATTTGTAATTTTTATACCCCCTCCCCTAAATGATGTAATAGCGTAGTAATTTTAATTTCCGCAATTTATCGCTTTATATAAATGCTAGTAAATTAGGATTTGTATGGAAAGATTAAAACCAACAAATAGCAAACCCTAATCAAGACAAAATCAAGCATGTAAACCAATACACTTGCACACTTACACCCTTAGGGTAAATCCACTTTGTTGCCTTATAAAATATCCATATTACGCATGTGAGGTATCTTAGTAAAAACAAGCAAAAATACAAGATCATAGTCCCTCGATGACGCTATCAAAGTTGCCTTTCAAAAATGATCTTAGTCCGTAAAGAAAATGCTAAGATATCTTACAATATTTCTAATCATGGCTATACGATGACCCTTGTCCGTCCCTTTTACATCCAAAGATAGGGTTACTTACCAAATCAATGATAAGATAACAATGTCAAAGGAAAGAGGAAAGAGGAAATAAACATGAAAGACTTTTGAGTAGGTAGATTGTTCCTAGTTGCTTGCTCAATTTCAAAACCCAAAACATCCTTGTTATTTTCAAAACAAACATTAACACTTTCAAAAACATCTTTCAAACTTGAAAACATTTTCAAAAGATCAATACTTTGTATACATTCTTACGAATGAGAATCATTACAAAGTGTGCTTAAACAATGGCGCCTTTTCAAAATACTTTCAAAAAACCACACAAAGCACATTTTCAAATAAAAGCAAGTGATCTAGAAAGTAACTAAGAGCCCATGGAAAACCATGGATGGAAAGGGTGCTAATACCTTCCCTTTTCATAATCTACCCCCCGAACTCAAGAAAACATCTCAAAGGTCTTTCCTGTTCTTTTCAGCCTTTCCTTTTGGATAAAAGAAAAGTCGGTGGCGACTCTTGCAAACCGCAACATTTGCGATCAAATGCAAAACAACCAAGTTAGTTCTCCCACCGTGTTACAGAACTTGAGATTCTGCTGGGGAAGATCTTAAAAGAGGGGTTACCTTAGGGCTAGATCACATTTATTTGCTTTCATTGCTTGACGTGTATGCTTTACATTTTGGTTCTTTGTTTGGGTTTGAATCCTCTACCCGGATTTGGGATACCTTATAGATAAGTAGAAATACGTTGTGGAAACTGTACGGGGTATACCGACATGGTCTAAGCAATAGCTACGTTAGTGTGACATATTTGTGGGTACCAGTATCCCTTGAGTAGTCAAGGAGAATACAGAGCCGCTGAGTGATGTCATGAAGCACTAACTAACTTCTATAACCTTTACTTGACCAACTTAGACATTAGGACGTAGTGAGATAACCGACTTTGGTGCAGTCCGAAGTTGGTAGATACTCGATACTACACTCATTGAGGTTTGGTTCTTTGGGATATTTAGGTCGCCATTAAAGAGGCTTGCGCTGGAACAATGCCCGAGGAAACAAACCAGTGATATTGAGCTCCCTTAGAACCCAATTACTATTGCTAGGACAGGTTTGAGCCAACTAAACTTCAAGAGGGTACTTACCTATGAGACTCCATGTAAGCCTAAACCTAAGTACTTGTTTGTTTTGTTTGTATATATTTACTTGTACATAACATCATAAACATCATAACATCATACTCATACTCACTAACCATTTCAAGAATTTTTGGGATTTATCTTTGTTCTTGTTTTGTAGGACATGGATTCTATTCACAGGAAAACCATTCAAGTCAATCTTGTAAGGATCCCTCCTCAACTTAAAGAGTTAGC
This sequence comes from Vicia faba, assembly GCA_948472305.1. Classification (NCBI taxonomy): domain Eukaryota; kingdom Viridiplantae; phylum Streptophyta; class Magnoliopsida; order Fabales; family Fabaceae; genus Vicia; species Vicia faba. The sequence continues at coordinate 1,041,465,376 of OX451736.1, forward strand.
ATCAAGATTTCCCGAAAATTCTCCATTTATCGAAAGACATGGTCGCCTTCTAAACTTGGTTACCTCCAACACTTATGAGGACATGATGAAGGTGCTCTTCCAGTTCTTTGATCCTCTACACCATTGCTTCACATTTCCTGATTATCAACTTGTGCCAACTTTGGAAGAATTCTCCCAACTCTTGAGGATTCCCAATCTCAATCAACTACCCTTCAACGATACGGAAAGAGATCCAAAGCCAGAAGAGATTGCTCAAGCCCTAAACTTGCAACCATCTGATGTCACAACTAATTGGGAAATAAGGAGTGGTGTCAAAGGTTTCTTAGCCAAGTTCTTGTTTGAGAAAGCCCAAAACTATTGGAACTCCTTGGACTTACATGCTTTTGAGGAAATTGTAGCTCTCCTCATCTATGGGATGGTTTTGTTTCCAAATCCTGACCAACTCATAGATGTAAATACCATCAAGATCTTCATGTCTCGTAACCCGGTGCCTACTTTGTTAGGAGACATCCTACATTCTTTTCACACTCGCACTATGAGGAAAAGAGGTATTATTATGTGTTGTACTCATCTCTTGGCAAGATGGTTTATTTCGCATATTCCCCAATCTGTATTGAAGAACGAGCAAGGTTCAAGGTGGTCGCATAGGTTGATGACACTCAAACATTCAGACATCCATTGGTGTTCCCGATCTGTAGAGAATGTTACTATCATCGACCATTATGGAGAATTCTATAATGTCCCCTTACTTGGCATTAGAGGAGGCATCACCTACAACCCCTGCTTAGCCTTAAGACAGTTTGGTTACGCCCGAAGGGATGGCCCACATGAGATGCTTATTCAAGGGTTGGTATTTGACTACGAGAATGACGATCAAGGTCACCGCCAGAGATTTATCCGAGCTTGGAGGATGTTGAACAAGGTATATAGCAAGACGTTGGGGCATAAGAATTCCATCCCTCTTGATCCTTATCTCAAATGGGTATGAACTCGTGCTCAAAGTCTTAAGATGCCTTACCCCTCTATTCTCCCATTTATCATAGAGCCTGTTGTGGAAGGAGATGTCCCATACACTATCCTTCATCCCAACATGCCCACCTCTCTCGAAGACTTGCAAAGGGATTGGATACAACTTAAGGGGGAGCGAGACACTTTCGAGGCTCAATTCCACGCCAGCGAGAAGAAAGTTCTGGAACTCACCAAGCAGCTTTATAAGGAGCAAAGTCTGGACGCATACATCACACCAAAGAGGATGAGTTCAACTTTTTTATCTTAGAGTTTTTGTATTTCTTTGTAAGCCCAAAGAGGCATGATGTACTCAAACTTTGATTTCATTAATATAACGTGTGTTCCTTTTTGGTCTAAAGCAAATTTAAATCTCTAATTTCCTTGAAATCATTTCATATGCATCTTCATTCATCATCACATAAGCAGGTTTCTTACCACAGGTCTCCTTATCTTTCTACTCTTTATTTCAGTAAGATGGACATGGAGCAGACAATAAAAGATCTCTAGGCGCAGAATGCTCAGTTTAAACAAATGTTCTTGACTTTGGCAAAAGGACAAGATGATTTGAAAACTTTGCTGATCGAAGAAAAGAAGAAGAAAGCAAAGAAATCAACGGGTAGTTTGAATCTAGGAAGAAGGTTCCCGGGGCCAGCCAGACGGACCCTATACTTTGCAACATCATCTGGTGAAAAGGATAATCAAGAAGGGAAAGGCAAGGAAGTGATTGCCCAGACAGAATCTGAAGGGAAGAAGATGATGATTACTCTGAAGAGCAGTATCCTCTGGCTGACGACAAATACAAACATCTGGAAGAGCGTCTAAGTGCATTGGAGATTCAGAAAGTGTCTGGGATAGACTTTGAAGAGCTAGGTTTGGTGTCTGGGATTGTTATTCCACCAAAGTTCAAGGCACCAGTGTTTTCTAAGTACGACGGGGTTTCGTGTCCCAATATGCACCTCCGATCTTATGTGAGGAAGATACAGCCTCACACTGCTGACAAAGATTTGTGGGTCCACTTGTTTCAGGATAGTCTATCCGGGACTCAGCTAGATTGGTTCTATCAACTGGAGAGGGCCAATATCCATAATTAGGAAGACCTGGCCACTGCTTTTTATAAACAGTATCAATATAACGCAGACCTTGCTCCCACTCATACTCAACTCCAAAGTCTGGCTATGGGTTCGAGCGGGGGTTTCAAAGACTACGCTCAGAAATGGAGGGTGTGATACGGTGGAAGAACTGACTGTTTTTTGGAATGCTGGTTTGCGTTTGTGTTTGCAAAATGTCGCGGTAAGCAAGAGGCGCCACCGACTTTTATTTTATCCAAACTCGAAAGGAAAAAAGCAGAGAAAAATTCCTTTTTCGAGATATTTTTGAGTACGGGGGGTAGATTATAGAAAGGGAAGGTATTAACACCCTTTCTATCCGTAGTTATCTACGGGCTCTTAGGTACTTGCTCATTATTTTAAAAATTGTTTTCTTTGTGTTTGTGGGTTTTGAAAGGTTTTTGTTTCAACTTCGATTTAACTCTTGCTTCTGTCTTCAAGAGTGTAATGAAGTGTTTTTTGAAAACTTGTTCGTAAAAGTGTAAGTGTGAAAAAGAAGTTTGTTTTGGATGAGCAAGTATCTAAGAACTAATCTACCTGCTCGAAAAAGGAATCGTTATGTATTCGTTTCCTTTAGACAACGCTATCCCACTATTAGTGAGTAGGTAGCACCGTCGTTGGAGTTTTGAGGGTCAATTCGAGAAGGACGTACGGTCACTAAAGCAATGTTAGGACGTCTTAGTAGTAACCCTTATGTCTTAGATCATTTATCCGAGGCAACAATATCTGAGGCAACCTTTCCGAGGCAACTTTGATCTTTGGACAAAAGGGCGACCACTAAATCATCCTATACTTAATGATCGTTTACAAAGGCAACCAAGTGGGATGTACCCTAGGAGTGCGCATGTGCGAGTGTGTTGATTTCAGATTATTTTAACTTTGCACATGTTTAGGGTGATCTAACCGTTTTAAATTTAGTCATTCATTCTTGTCATGCAAACCCTATTATCAAATATCTAGCAGTTGAATATTTGTAGAAATTAAGGTGCGGAAATTAAACTATGCTATTACAAGGCGTCGGGTATTTACATCGCCAAAAACAAACCCTTTGAAATTTAAAAGCGGAAAAAATAAATTAATGTCCTAATTAAAATTATTACAAACCGGGAGCAGATACAATAATTTGGATAAGGAAAAAATAAAGCGCGCGAGAAAATTAGATCGAATGCAAAAATTAGGGTTTTGACCCTCCTAATTAAAAGAAGATGTTTTTTTTTTGTTTTTAATATTTTTTAAGAAAAGAAATTAAGTCCTAAAATTAAATACTAAATTAGTTGGTTAATTAAATTAATAAATGAAAAATAATTAAATGATATATTTTTAGAGTTTTTGTTATTTTAGGAAAAAAAACAAAATAATAAAGTTAGTAATAAAAACCTATTTATTCTAATTAATTTTAATTATTTACAAAATCAATTAAAGTTATCTAATTAATCAAACCTAATTAATTAATTGATTTTTTACTAAAAATAAATATCCTAAATTTAATTTAACATAAAATATTTTTTTTTGGGATTTTTGATAAAAAAAAAAATTAATTTTGGTTAGTAATTAAATAAAATAAAATAAAATAACTAAATGAAAAAAAGAGAAAATATAAAGAAAGATAGAGATTGGGCTTGATTTTAAGGGTGTAGAAAGCAATTTTCTGGGCCCATTTGATGAAGATCCACTTTGACTTTCTTGATCCTATGCGTTGCGTTTGACTGGCCTGTGGTGCACCCTCAATGATGGCCACCACTTTGACTTTCTTGATCCTATGCGTTACGTTTGACTGGCCTGTGGTGCACCCTCAATGATGGCCACCAGATTTGGCCATCTGGCCATCTGGTGCGTTGGATGATAAAGGAGTATGATGGACGCTTGGCTTGCACATGCATATGATAACCTGAAATAAAATGATATAGAGAAATAAGGGAACCTGGGATTTGAACCAAGGTCCTGAAGGCAAATTCCAATGGCTTGTAACCAGCTGGGCTGTTGGTTATTTTTGTACATATGCCAAGACACAAATATAATATAAGGAAAAAAAGGTTAATGGATAATATAAAAAAAAACGCGCCAGATTTGAATAAGCCTATGAGGGAGTGACACGCCTGCTTCTTCTTCCCTGCACCGTGGCTAAAAAAATTGAGACCTATACCCACGGACGCTGTCCGTCACTGTAACCCTGTCCATCCTCAAAATCTTCCACAAGCCATGGAAATGATATCTAAGGCCATGTTTGAGATTGTTTCATCCTCCTGATCACAACTGTACCATTCATGAAGGCTAATTGTTCCTGAAATAAAAAGCCCTAAACCAAAGCCCTAAACCCTAACAATGGTGGATTTTGTTACAGACCATATAAACGCAATTGAGTAATGCCAAAAGTTTGCAAATGCTTCATAGGTTAAGAATCTGCCATTAATTCAGATTAACAATGCTTAAATTCCAAGATGCGAATTCAAGAACAGGGCGAGGTTATGAACGACTTACAGTGCGATTAGGGACCAGAACTGGCTTGTTCTTGATAGCTTTAGGTTCCTGAGAGTGCCAGGAAGTGATTGGAACAAGTCACGAGCCTTGAGAATGCCTCTAAGTGGGATTTCGATCTCACACTTTTTCCTTGATTTTTCAGTTTTTGTTCTTGCTCTCACGTTTGCTTCCTAACCTTTCTTTTGATCTGCACGCACTCCTTATGTATCACGCAATGCATTAGGGTTGTTTATTGTGTTCAAATCTTCCTTCTTCAATGCCTTTGATATTTGATTTTATTCTTCTTTAAAGCTTTCCAAAATTGGTCCAAATCCAATATTTTTGTACACATATGCCTTGATACGAGTTTGATTGATCCTAGCTGTGTAATAAGACCTGAAATGATCACCAAATCTTTGTTATCAATGCTTTTGGATTTTATTTGATTTTATTTGATTTAAATTGAATTAATTCAAATAAAAATCAAAATAAATAATAAAAATAAGATATGGACAAGTGGAAAAGGCTAGATCACGTGGGCTATGTTGCCAACTCAAAACAAGTGGAAAAGAATGGGCCCATTTGGCAAAATTTGAAGTTTTGGGGATAATTGACTTTTGGCAATTTTGCAAAAAAGGTCAACTTCAACAATGCATAACTTCCTCAATTTGGACTCATTAGAGGTGTTCTTGGACCTTTTAGGAAGCTTGAGATGTCCTCTAAACAACCCTTTTGGTCTCATCTCAATTTGATATTCCATGCTCATGTATGAAGCTTTGACAAAAAAGGTGTTTTTGTTGACTTTTCAAAATGACCTATAATGTTCAAATTCATAACTTCTTGTGAGTGCATTTTTTGATCTTGGGAGATGAAGATGGATTGTAGGAAATTGCATTCTCTTAAAAATAAGCTTTGGATGGGTCATTTCTCATAAAGTATGAGAAAGTTATGCTTGGTCAAAGTTGAGTTGACTTTTCCAGCAAAACCCTAATTTAGCAACTTTTGAGTCTTGATGAATTATGAGCAATCCTTGATGAATCATGATCAACCCTTGATAAAATGATGAAATATACTTCAAAATGAGGATGTTTACCAAAAATCTTGAAGTTTGACTATATGTAGGTCACAGTTAACTTTTGCCCTAACATAGTCAATTTTTGGATCTTTGAGAAATTGACTGAGAAAATTTCCTCTGCAAGGCTTGCAACTTGACATGAAAGGTCGTGAGAACATATTAGGACATTGGTGAGCATTTGGGATCACTTGGACTCAAGTATCTTGATGCAACATGAAACCCTAATTTGGGGTAGACTGTCTTAGGAGAGAGCTTGTCTGGCCAACCCTTAGACTACCTTGAGCAACTTGAGGATCTTTCTTGCAATGTTTTGAGAAATATGGGAGGGCAAATTTTGGGGTACAACAGAGGGACTTAGCAGGAAGAGTCCAGCCTCCTCTGTCTGACAGGGAGCTAGTAGACATTTTTCTGGGTACCATGTTCGGTCCTTTCTTTAATCATCTAATTGGAAGCTCCTCAGCCGACTTCACTGAATTAATCTTGACCAGGGAAAGAGTGGAAGCTGGGATTAAGAGTGGGAAGATCCAAAAAGACGCATCCTCCAATGCTGTGGGAAAACCATTCATTGGGAAGAAAGATGTTGGTGTTGTATACCCTTAAAGGAATCAGGACAGAACTGAACGCCATCCAACGGTAGGGGCCGTCATGATCCCTAAGCCTGCACCTACTCAACAAAGGAATAACCATCCTAGAACAGAAAGACCGGTAAGACAATTTACCCGGATAAATATGATGTTGTCTCAAGTCCTGCCACATTTGTTGAGATCTAATCTGTTAAATTTTAAGGAAGCCCCGAAGAATCCCAATACCGCCTCTCCTCATTATCACCCTAATGCTCGTTGTGCTTACCGTTCAGAAAGTCCAGGCCATGATACCAACAACTGCTGGGCTTTGAAAAGCAAGGTGCAAGAACTTCTCGAGGCAAAAGAAATTGAATTTGATGCTCCTGAGATCCCAAATGTTATCACTGCTCCAATGCCCAAGCATGGCCGTGATGTTAACGCTGTTGAAGATGATATGTTTGTTACTATTGTTGAAGAACTTGTTACTCCTCTCGTGACTGTCAAGAGGAACCTGTTGAAGGTCGGTTTATTTTTGGGTTGTGGTGAAGGATGCCACCTCTGTTTATCCCTACCAACTGGTTGTCATTTATGGAAAGCAGGTGTCCAGCGCCTAATGGATGACAAAGAGATTTTGTTTGAGAAGACTCCAGTTCCAACCATTTCTTACAGAGATGTTTCAATAGTAACCATTTCCGCCAATCCTTCCAGGGTCTCCACCAAAAGACCCGTTAGGATTACATCTGTTCCTAAAGTGGCTCCAATGATAATTACTATGCCAGGGCTGATCCCGTACTCCTCAAATAAAATTGTCCCATGGAACTATGGGGGTGACGTCTACTATCACGGTATCAAGCAGGATTGGCTGGCTGATGAAGACCTAATTTTTGAGAAGGCTGACTCCAACATTGACAACATTGCGGGTACCAGCAAAATAACCCAAAGTGGAAGGGTATTCTCCCCAGAGATTTCTCCTCCAAAAACTGTTACTGATCCTGTGATCATCCCTGATTTTGTTCTTGTTGACACTACTACTACAGTTCCTATGGTTACCCCTACTGACACCCCTATAGCCGAGTCGACCGAGACTCGGGGCAAAGGTATTTTGGTTGAGCCTGTCCAGATGAAGGCGTAATCAATATCTATCCCAGAGGCCTCCAAAAAGGAGATGGTAGAAATTCTGAAAATTATAAAGACAAACGACTACAACATAGTCGAACATCTAGGGAAAACTCCGTCAAACATTTCTATGCTAGCTTTACTGTTGTGCTCTGAGGCTCATGCGAAGGATTTGGTGAAATTTCTTAAAACGGCCCATGTTCCATAAGAAACCCCTGCTGACCAATTCCAAGACTGTCTGGCCAGTTTGACAGCTGACAACGGTTTAGGCTTTTCTGATGTTGACCTGACACCTAGAGGGAGGAAACACAACGAGGTGTTGCATGTCTTTGTCGAATGCAGGGGCACAACTTTGGCCCATGTCCTGGTTGATACTGGTTCATCTTTGAATGTGCTGCCTAAGAAGGCTCTTGATAGACTCGACTGTGAAGTTCTGACCTTAAAACCCAGCAACATAGTGGTAAGGGGCTTCGACGGTTCAAAAAGAATGGTGCATGGGGAGGTGTACTTCCCCATTAAAGTTAGAACTCAAACCTGATTCAACTTTCTACGTGATGGACATTCTCCCTTCCTATTCTTGTTTGTTGGGCCGACCTTGGATTCACAACGCTGGTGCCGTCACCTCTACATTACATCAGATGCTGAAGTACCCAACCAAGGGAAAAATCATCACTGTCCATGGAGAAGAGGAATATATGGTCAGTCACCTGAACTCCTTCAGATACGTGGAATTGGATGGTGAACTCATTGAAACTCCGTTTCAGCATTTCGAGGAAGTCCCACAAATAGTGGCAACAACCAAGATTGTTTCCCAAGTTTCGAAGATTACAAGACCTCCGCTAAAGATGGCTTCTCTGAAAAATGCCATGGCAGTAGTCGAAGAAGGTGGGTGTACTATTTGGGGCCAACTCCCGGATATCCCTTACAAATCTGAAAAATTTGGTTTGGGTTTCACTTCAAGAGCCCAGAAAGCTGTTTGTCGTGCTCGTGCCGGGGGACCACCTTTGAAGATCAGCAACCACGGAGTTAACGCAGTGGAGGATAGTGATAATAGATGTGACCTGGAAGAATGGATTTTCCCAAATATCAACGGAGGACTCACCAACTGGGAAGCTAAAGATTTTGTCCCAATTACTTTTATCCAACAGTAATTGTCTTTAAATTTTTGTCGGACTTGTAATAATTAAACAATTCAGACTTTTAAAACCTTGTGTCTTACCCGAGGCACAACGGTCCATTTGTAAGGGTTGTTACTTCATTTTCATATGTCATTAATGAATCATGGACGTTTTTGCATGCAACTTTGTGCTCTTTGTCTTTCTTTTTCTACATTTTTATTTCTTTCAAAGATAGATATGCTCTTACACACACTCACATATCAAAATGCAGATCTACATCCACTAAGGATCCCATGGGTAACGATTCTTCTATGGCCTTTTGTGACTTTGAAAATCTAATCTACCAAGTCAAAGACGAAGGTGAGGAAGATTGTGAAGTGTCAGGGGAACTAGCCAGGTTACTACAACAGGAAGAAAAGACCATACAACCCCATGAAGAACCAGTGGACACATTTAACTTAGGTATCGAAGAGGACAAGAAAGAAGTACAGGTGGGTGCCAATATGGAACCTAGTGTCAAGAAGCGTTTAACTCAATTGCTACATGACTATGTTGAGGACTTTGCTTGGTCATACAAAGACATGCCTGGACTTGATGCTGATATCATGGTCCATCATCTACCGACAAAATAAGACCGCCCTCAGGTAAAACAGAAAGTCCGTCGCATGCGGCCAGACATGTCAGAGAAGATCAAGACTGAAGTCATGAAACAATTCAACGCCGGATTCTTAGTCATCACCTCTTATCCACAATGGGTCGCCAATGTTGTTCTAGTGCCTAAAAAGGACGACAAAGTACACATGTGTATGGATTACCGAGATTTGAATAGAGAAAGCCCTAAGAATGATTTCCCACTTCCCCATATCGATATTCTGGTTGACAATACCGCACAACATAAATTGTTCTCATTTATGGATGGTTTCTCAGGCTACAATCAAATCAAAATGGCACCTAAGGACATGGAGAAAACGACCTTCATCACACAGTGGGACATTTTCTATTACAAGGTTACGCCATTCGGGTTGAAGAACGCTGGGGCAACTTATCAACATGCCATGGTAGCTCTATTTCACGACATGATCCATCACGAAATAGAGGTCTATGTGGATGACATGATAGCCAGATCTCAAACTGAAGAGGAACATCTTGACCATCTGCAGAAACTGTTTGAAAGGCTAAAGAAATACAAGCTAAGGTTGAACCTGAATAAATGCACATTTGGGGTAAGGTCCGGTAAACTCCTAGGCTTCATTGTCAGCGGAAAAGGTATCGAAGTGGACCCTGACAAGGTGAAATCAATATAAGAAATGCCTGCTCCTCGCACCGAGAAGGAAGTCAAAGGATTCTTAGGATGGCTAAACTACATCGCCAGATTCATTTCTCACCTAACCGCTACTTGTGAACCAATCTTCAAATTACTGAATAAAGATCAAGTGGTCAAATGGAATGATGATTGCCAAGTTGCCTTCAACAAGATCAAGGAATACCTTCAAGAGCCTCATATTTTGATGCCGCCATTCGAGGGAAGACCTTTAATCATGTATCTAACTATCTTGGAAAATTCAATGGGGTGTGTGCTGGGGCAGCATGACGAGTCTGGTCGGAAAGAACATGTTATTTACTACCTGAGCAAAAAGTTACCGACTGTGAAACAAGATTATTCACTGCTCGAGAAAACTTGTTGCGTTCTGGCATGGGCTGCTCGCCGGCTAAGGCAGTATATGCTGACCCATACTACCTTATTAATATCCAAGATGGATCCAATTAAATACATATTCGAGAAGCCTGCCCTCTCTGGGAGAATAGCAAGATGGCAGATGATCCTGACTGAATATGACATTCAGTACACTACCCAAAAAGCAATAAAGGGCAGTGTACTAGCCGATCACCTTGCTCATCAAGCTGTGAATGACTATCAGTCCATGAAATTCGAGTTCCCAGATGAAGACATCATGATGGTAAACAATTGTGAAGAACTCAGACCATATGACGGACCTGAACAAGGATCCCGATGGACCTTGGTTTCTGACGGAGCCTCCAACGCACTCGGCAATGGCATAGGTGATGTAATCATATCCACTGAAGGATGTCATACTCCCTTCACTGTAAGACTTTGTTTCAACTGTACAAATAACATGGAAGAATACAGAGCGTGTATTTTTGGTCTCAAAGTTACCATAGATTTGGGAATCAAGTCCTTAAGTGTATTTGGAGATTCAGCCTTAGTCATCAGTCAGATCAAAGGAGAATGGGACACGAAGCACCCTAACCTCATCCCCCACAAAGAACATGTGTTGACATTAATCCCACATTTCGAGGAAATTACCTTTGAGCATTTTCCACAAGAGGAAAATCAACTAGCGTACGCGCTAGACACTATGTCATCCATGTTTAAACTCAAGTTGGGTAACGAGGCTCCCCAAATCACCATTGAACGGATGGATGAACCAACTTACTGTCATGAGTAGTGGACCAGCTTTGGTTCCATGAATTTAAGAGGTATATCGAGGCCCAAGAATATCCTGAGGGAGCTTCAGTCAATGATAAGAAGATTCTTTGCTAAGTTCTTCCTTAGTAAGAATTCTCTACAAGCGCAACCACGACTCTATTTTTCTTCGTTGCGTAGACAAGGTTGAGGCAGAAAATATCATGGCTGATCTACATGAAGGCACTTTTGGCACCCATTCTAGTGGGCATACGATGGCTAAAAAGATCCCACGGGCAGGGTACTACTGGTCTATCATGGAAGCAGATTGCCATCAGCACTCACGAACCTGTCACAAGTGTCAGATCTATGCTGACAAAGTGCATATACCTCCAGTGCCTCTAAACGTCTTGACTGCTCCATGGCCATTCGCGATGTGGGGCATCGATATGATTGGAGAAGTCAAACCTACAGCTTCTAATGGACATCGCTTCATCTTGGTGGCCATTGACTATTTCACAAAGTGGGTCGAGGCAGCTTCTTTCGCTTCCGTTACCAAGAATGTTGTAGCCCGATTCATCAAACAGAATCTCATATGTAGGTACGGTATCCCAGAGAGAATCATCACAGACACTGGTACGAATCTCAACAATACTATGATCACTGCACTATGCGCGTAATTCAAGATCCAACACCATAATTCTTCCCCTTACCGGCCAAAGATGAATGGCGTTGTCGAAGCCGCAAATAAAAACATCAAAAAGATCATACAAAAAATGACAGTAACCTACAAAGACTAGCATGAGATGCTACCATTCGCTCTCCACGGTTACCGTACCACGGCATGCGCATCAACAGGGGCAACTCCCTTCTCATTGGTATACTGCATGGAAGCTATCCTACCAATTGAGGTCCAAATACCTTCTCTGAGAATCGTAAAGGATACAGGGTTGAATGAAGATGATTGGATCCAAACTCGACTTGACCAGTTGAACTTAATTGATGAGAAGAGGCTCACGGCTGTCTGTCACGGCCAGATGTACCAAAAACGTATGATCAAAGCTTTTAACAAAAAGGTCAGACGTCAGGTATATCAGGTTGGTATCAGAGTGGGTTATAGGTAACCTGCTCCTAAAAGATCCAGAATGGCTTCCGCAAATCAAAATCCTGTTTTCAGAGATGGTGGTAGGAACAACAAGCCTCCTCTATTTTTTGGTGAATATTTTGATTTCTGGAAAATATGCATGAAGGCATATCTAGAAGCACAAGGAGAAGAAATATGGGATGCCGTCGAGAATGGTCCATTTATCCCTATAACGGTAATCAATGGTGTTGGCTCATCAAAGCGTAAAGCTGCATGGGACGAAGATGATAAGAAGAAGGTTCTCTATGATAAAAGGCAATAAATCTTCTTCAAGGTGCACTTAGCATGGATGAATTCTTCCATGTCTCGGCATGCAAAATGGAGAAAGAAATATGGGATACCTTGGTAGAAACTCATGAAGGAACCGCTGAAGTTAAAAGATCAAGATTAAATACATTGAGTCAAGAATACAAACTATTCAGAATGCAGCCCCGAGAATCAATCCTCGACTTGTAGAAAAGATTTGTACACTTGACAAATCATTTGAAAGCACTCGGTAAGACTTTAACTAATGATGAACTTAATCTTAAAGTGCTTAGATCTTTATCCAAGTAATGGCAACCAAAAGTGACAGCAATATCTGAGAAGAAGAATCTATCCACAATGACTTCCGCCACTTTGTTCAGAAAACTTCAAGAATATGAGACAAAACTTGCAAGACTTGAAAAGCATGAAATCTAAGTAAAAGATTCAAAAGACATGGCTTTAAATAAAAGGATAAAAATCATGATAGCAATCAATAGGATGAATCCACTAGTAGTGAAGATGATGATCTTATCAAGAAGATTGAAAAGGTTCTACGAAAAGAAAGAAAAAGGGAAGCACCAACAAGGAAGGTTATGCTTTGAATGTGGAGAAAAGGGACATGTTAAAAGTGAATGTCCTACACTTGAAAAGAAGAAGAAATACTTTAATAGAAATAAAGATAAGAAGTCAAAGAAAGCATATATAGCATGGGAAAGTTCATCTTCCGATTTCGAAAACAATCAACGTGTTAATCTTGCATTGATGGCCTCACATCATTCCGATAATGAAGATGACGATGTGAGTAATGAATTCTCTATTTATGATAGTGATGCAAAAGGTATTATATATGAACTATTAAATGAATGCAAAATTTTATAAAAAACTATTTCATCTCAAAAGAAACAAATTTCATTTTTAGAAGAAAAATGTGAGTCTATGGAAAAAGATCTCAAAGATGAAAAACAAAAATTTATTGAGCAAAAACAGAATTTTGTATGCAAAAAACTGTGAATCACTCTCTTTCCAAATTGTCCAATTAAAAAGAGTTATTGAAAGATATAAAAAAGGTCAAATTGGATTGGAAGGTGTTCTTAGCCAACAAAGATATTCCAATGATAAAAGTGGACTTGGATATTCAAAACCAAGTTCTAATAAAACTATCTTTGTTAAGGCTGTGTGATCAATCATCCAAAGAGAAAGTGAACAAACCTAAAGTAGTTCATCGATATCCTAAAAAGAAAACATTTCCTAAGAAGAAATCTTACCCTTCTAGATATAGAAGTAACTTTGAACCTACTTGTTTTTATTGTGGTATTAAAGGCCACACACCTAATGTTTGCTATGTTAGAAACTTTAGTGTGGCAAGTGGACATTATGTGTGGGTAAAGAAAGAAACTAACTATGATGGACCCAAAGCATATTGGGTACCAAATCAAACTTAATTTGTTTTGTAGGTTTGCTTGAGGGCCACTTTAAAGCTATGATAAGTGGTGGGTCTAAGCATTTGATGGAAGACTTACACTAACTTTCAAATCTAGTTCAAGTCCAAGGATTATTTCACATAAGGTAAATACCTTAAAGGGAGAATTCTTGGCATTGGCAAAGTTGATACACTAACTTTCATATCCATTGAAGATGTACTTTATGTTGAAGAACAAAAGACAACTTCTAAGTAAAAGACAACTTTTTTGAAAAGACTTCAAATTCATCAAAGATAAATGGTTTATGAAGTCACTCTTGAGGTAAAACTCATAGGTAACAATTGTTTTTATGTTTATAATTTCATTATATATTTTAAGTCTTTCCCCATTCCTTTTACTAAAGACAAAGAGGGAGAAGATATATATATATATATATATATATATATATATATATATATATATATATATATATATATATATATATATATATATATATATATATATATATATATATATATATATATATATATATATATATATATATATATATATATATATATATATATATATATATATATATATATATATATATATATATATATATATATATATATATATATATATATATATATATATATATATATATATATATATATATATATATATATATATATATATATATATATATATATATATATATATATATATATATATATGTGTGTGTGTGTGTGTGTGTGTGTGTGTGTGTGTGTGTGTGTGTGTGTGTGTGTGTGTTTGTGTGTGTGTGTGTGTGTGTGTGTGTGTGTGTGTGTGTGTGTGTGTGTGTGTGTGTGTGTGTGTGTGTGCTTGTCTCTAACTATTGCAGCCCAAAGAAAGATGAAAATTCTATATGATTCAAGGAAGAACTTTGATCAAGAGGGAGTTATCAAAGATAGGGGGAGCATTCACATAAGAGTTTCTCATTCTTTCAAAAAAAGTCAAGCATCTGCAACATTATGTTTTGATGAAGATAAATACTATGTGCATTTATTAAAGGATGAGAAAAAGCATCATGAAGCAATATGGCTATGGTTAAGCTTTCAATACTATTATATGTATTTTGTACATTTTTAGGCATCTTTCCATTCTTTTTGATAATGACAAAGGGGGAGAAGAATGTTGCACTTTATGCTTGTACATTTCCTGTCTTAAATTTCTAAGGTACTCTTCAACCAAGATGAACGAATTCAAAGGATTCCAACCTTCTCATACAAATGGGGAGTTATGCATCTTAGGGGGAGAAGCTCTTTCCAGAAATTACAACGCATCAAGCAAGATCATTTGTCATCATCAAAAAGGGGGAGAATGTAAAATCAAGCTTCTCAAATGCACTTTTGTTTTGATGAAGACAAACCATGATTGACAAGAAGGCAAAGATTATTGATAAAGCTAAAAGCATATGTAGATAAAGTCTTTGGTTCAAGCACTTAGCAATATTTCAAGGTATATTAATAATACTTACTTTGAACTTAAGACATAGATGCTCAATGGTCAAAAGAAATATTTTACATTGTCCAAATCCTTACTCAAGTTTTTCTAAGCTAAAAATCATTTTTCACTTGAGTGCAATCAATTTGCATATTAGTGCAATCGATTGCATGCTTCAATTTTTTAAAAAAAATTGCTATTGTTTCTAGGTGCAATCGATTTGCATGTTTGTGCAGTCGATTGCACTCAATCAATTTTTTCTACTGACTTCAAATGCAATCGATTTACACACTTATGCAATCAATAGCACACTCAAAATATTTGAATTTCTAGCTGTTGAAACCCCGTGCAATCGATTTACACAAAGGGTGCAATCGATTGCATGCTGAACGATTTTGAAAAACAACAACTTTACAAATGCGTGTTCATAACACCAATTCATGGAAACTTTCACTCATTCTTAGCAATTGTTCATGATTCATTTACAGAACTTTATGTTGTTTCAAAAGGATGCTATGAACATATAAATACTCATTTTCAAAACCATTTTAAACACCTCTTCCAATCATTTTCTCTGAACTTTCAAAAATCAAACTCAAGCTGTTATACATTTTCATACACAAAGTTTTTCTGCACACTTTCACATATTGTCAAACAAAAAACTTTGAGCATTATATATCTTGAGTCATTGTATACTATTTTCATTGGAAGAGAAGATCAATTCATTGATAAAATCACTCATAGTGATTATTACACTACAAACTCACTCAAATCAAATATTGTTATATACTTGCTTATTTTTCAGGATTGTTGAAAATAAGTTCAAGTGATTTTGAAATCTTGTTTTTCCAAGATTGTTGGATACAAGTAAAGTCACTTTGAGAGGATTGTTCTCATTGTTGACATAGTGAAAATCCAAGAGGATTGTTCTTGGTCCAAGAGGACTGTTCTTGGTGATTTTATTGGTTAGAGTCTTGTATAGAAGGACTAGGGTGTTTTGTCTAGAGATCTAACAATAAGGAAATCTCTTTCATGTTGAAAGGGGACTGGAGTACTCTCGGTCTGTGAGGGGAACCAGGATATATCGCTTGTGTCTCTTTATTATTATTCACTTTACTCTTTCATAAACTCACCATAAACCAGAAAAATAATATCCATCATCACTAAAATGGTAAAACTTTTAAAGTACCTAATTCACCCCCCCTTAGGCGCACTTCGTACTTACAAAGATTTTCCGCACCCTGTAAATGCGAACATAGTCAAAAAATACTACGCATGAAAAACGACCCGCTAGGTTGAGTGGCCTAGGCAAAAATAAAGGCATTCCAGCGAACCAAATGGGTTCGGGCAAAAATTAGGGATATATATAAAAAGTGTACACCTGGAAAGTCGAAAACCTGAAAAGGCGGCTTGGGCAAAAAAGGGTGTCTCGGTGGACTGAAAACCCAAAAGGGCGGTCCAGGCAAAAGTTAGGGATTAAAGCGTACGGCTATGTGTCGTTGGATCGCTTACATCGAGCTTTATTACCAATGTCGAGTTCAAACGGCACAGATCAGTTCAGTCAACTTCTTCCAAAAGAAAGGGATGAGATGCTTGAAGACATAGGGGGCGACAACATATTTGAAACCTAGCGAGATTATTTCCACATAGCTATATGTTTTGTTTTCACTTTGTACTCTTTTCATTTCACGACGATTTCCTCTTACTAGGATTTATGTCTCTTTGTACAAAACCGCCTGTTTATGGGCAAACTATCAATAGAAATACAAAATTCAAAATTAAAACTTTTGATTTACCTTTTTCTATTTTGTTTACAAAAAAGTCCAATGAATAAATTAAATGAACATATGCATATGAATACGATTACTATTAACAAGTATATGCATAAAAATAGGTATAAGCATTTGATCAAGACTCTAGGAGTTGGGATAATTTTCAAGTCGTCCACGTATCCCCACAGAACAACTTCCATGGGATTATCCCCACAGAGTAGTCTTAACAAGCTCATCTTCAACAAAGATATATTTCAACAGCAGATCCCCCTAGCGGATAAGGGAATATGATCTTTCCCCGGCAATGTCGCCAACCCAATGGGGTCCCAATCTCCATAAGAGATTATGGCATTAGTACATTTTATGGAAGTTATCTTCCCCAGCCGAGGTTATTTCTACAACACTGTAAAATCCCCTACGGAATTCCCTTTCTCCAACAAGGCTCATGTTCTCCAGCAGAACTCATGTCCCCAGCAAGGGTATTTTCTCATCAGAATATTCCTCCTTCAAAGTTTAGGTTTATTTCCCCAGCGGAGTTCAGTCTCCCTAGCTTAAGTCTATTTCCCTGACTACTATAAACCATCAGAAAAATTTCTCTCTCCAATAAGAGGTAGTCCAGACCACTAACCCCAGAGAGTTGCTACGGAATTTTAAGAAGGATCGAATATCGTTTAACCTTATCCTCTCCAGACGAGTCGACATCCATATTAGAAACTCGGTCAGACAGCGCTTCGAGAGGTTATCCATCTCTTTTATCCCTAGTCAGGGTATATAAGAATTAAATTCCTCAGTAGAGCAATGAACGACCATTGTTCTTGAACCCTTCTCCCCAAACAGAAATCAATGTTCCCCAGCGGATTTTCCTCAAACAAAAAGCAGGAATCCCTATCAAGATTGAAGATACACGTATTCTTCATCCCCAACAACAGTCAGGGATTTATTTTCCCAGTCAAAGATGTTGCACGAAGTTACTAATACACTTCAACGACATCTCACATTCATACATCATATACAAATATCATAGCATATACATACAAAACGCATACAGTTCACTCTCATTTATTTTGAGAATATCATTACGCAATGCATTTCATACATCATGATAATGCATACAGTTAACTCTTTATCTTCTCAGGTAAAATCTATAGACAAATTCCTCAGAGCCCATAGGTGACTAATAGCTACTTAAGCACTTTCCCCAGAGGGTTATTCTAAGAAAGATACCTCTCCTAGTTGAATTCGAACATAGACATTTTCTAGTTTGGATGATATCAGGCGTATATTTCTTTCTGGTGCTCTTTTTGGAAAAAGTCAGACGTAGACTCTTTTTGGTACCTCTTCTAATTGAAGTCAGGCATAGACATCTTCTAGTTTGGATGAAATCAAGCGTAGATTTATTTTTGATGCTTTTTTGGAAAAGTCAGACGTAGACTCTTTTCGGTACCTCTTCTAGTCGAAGTCGGGCGTAGACATCTTCTAGTTCGGATGAAATCAAACGTAGATTTCTTTCTGATGCTCTTTTTGGAAAAAGTAAGATGTGGACTCTTTCCGGTACCTTTTCTAGTTAAAGTTGGGCGTAGACATCTTCTAGTTCGTATGAAATCAAGCGTAAATTTCTTTCTTATGCTCTTTTTGGAAAATTCAGGCGTAGACTCTTTCTGGTACCTCTTCTAGTTAAAGTCGGGCGTAGATATCTTCTAGTTCTAATGAAATCAGGCGTAGATTTCTTTATGATGCTCTTTTTGGAAAAGTCAAGCTTAGACTCTTTCTGATACCTTTCCTAGTTGAAGTCGGGCGTAGACATATTCTGGTTCAGATAAAATCGAATGTAGATTTATTCTGATTATTCTTTTGGATAAAGTCGAGCGTAAACTCATTCAAAATACATATTCTAAGACGAAGTCGGGCATAGACTTAGTCTGATTTTATTATCAACAATTATCCTGGATGGCATCTATAAGCCCATCTCCAACGAATCTCCGTCACCTCTCTAAATGGAATATTTAAGCCCATTCCCGGTATAATCAACCAATAGTGTTACTCTACGCACGTGCGAGTGCAAATTTCTAGGCACTTAAGTGTTCAATCATCTACTACCTTCAAGTCACAAATGGCGGTGTTGTACCCAAAAATTTGCCCTCCCATTTCTCATTGATTTCTCACCACAAAGCCTTTGAAGCTCAAGACCCAGTTAGGGTTTCATCTGCTCAAGACCTCTCCTTGCACTTTGGACTCAAAATTAGGGTTTGTGTTTGCACAAAGATATTTTGACCTAAAATGCCTAAGATGACTTTCATGCTTCATATTGGGCTCCCAAGTTTACCCATATCAAATTTCAAGCCTTGATTCCAAGTTTTGCCCAGTCAATTGGACAGTTGACCTAGAAATCAACTGTATTGGGGAAAAAGTCAACTGTGGCCAATTGACAGTCAAACTTCATGAAATTTGACCCACATCAACATTATGAACTCATATGAATCATTTGGTCAAGTTTGGATCACAATTCCCCAAGAAATTTGACCAGATCACCAAAAGGGCAAAATGGTCATTTTTAGGGTTTTGACTGTACAAAGGCAATTTTTGACTGTTTGACCTAGCCAATGGCAAACCAAGCTCACACATGGACTCAAGGACCCCATGGAGTTATCTTGACATGATCAACAAACTCAAAAGATCCCAAGTACACAAGGTTGACAGTTGAATTTCCCAGTCCATTGATCAATTTTGACTGTACACTGAAAAGTCAAACTTTGACTTTTTGGTCAAAATCAAGAGTCAAGATTCATTTTTCATAAAAACATGCCAAATCATGAAACTTGTTCATCAAGAAATCACAAAATGCAAATTAGGGTTAGAAATTTGAATTTTTCATAACTTAGAATTTTTCTAAGTTATGAAAAACCCTAATTTTTTCCCAACTTTGCCCCACTTTTCCACCAAGATCCATTTGGATTCAAACAAAAGTCAAAACATGAAAGTTGTATCTTGTTGCATAATCTACAACTTTGATTCACAAAGTTTTCTCATTTGAAGCTTGTATCTCAAGTTACAATTTTTTGAATAAGGGCACTAAACCATTTTTAACTTAGTGAAATTTTGACCTATTTTGACAAGGTTTTCTACCCCACTTCAAGGCCATTTTCCATACACTTCCACTTGGAATTTCAATTTGCATGTCAAAGATGGATTGTAACACACATTCCAAGATTTCCAAAATGTCCAAGAACTTCTCAAACAACCTCATGGTTAGAGAGAATCGAATTTCACAATATAGCAAAAAACCACTTTGTTCATGACCAAGTTCCATGTCCATAACTTTGCAATTTGAACTCAGCATGCTTTAGGTTAGATTACAGGTCCTTAAACCAAGTTGTACTCAATAATTTAATGCATATTCATTGTGTTAAGGTGTTGTTCTATGAGTTTGAACATTGTATAAAGGTTTAATCCCAAACTAGATAAAGCAAATTAACCATTTTGGTAAAAGGTAGCTTTATGTCAATTTTGAAATCCAACAAGTACATGGCAAATCTGAATGGCACAAGATTATGAACATAACACACTGATCAAGGAGGGATTATGCAGCACATTAGGGGCCCTCTACATGCCTAGAAACTACAGTGGCATTTTGTTGCTTAAGTGTGAAGAAAAGTTCCATAACTCACAACAACTCTCATCTCAGCATTAGAATACAAGAACAAACTTATCAAACACACTCAAGACAACATAACCAAGCTAATACACGACCCTTGCACCTCTAAAACACCCTCCATCTCAGAATCATCCTCAAACTGCAAAAAAAGAGTTGCCTCTGCAGTTTGAGTGCCAACTCCCATTTCCCTCGAGCATTCTTGCCAAAACCTGTTCCTCTACCTTCCTTACAACCTATGCAAACTATCCAGAAGCTAAGACACAACCTGTAACACCTCTAAGCCACTTCACCATTTTTGTTTTTCTGTTTTGCAGTAGGAGTTCTCTAGCTTGATTCAGAAGCTCTCAAGACCAAGTAAGCATTGAAACAGCATCCCTAGACCTCAAGGAAGCTTTTCCAATCATCACCTTGCATTAAAGGTTCCTACATCTCCAGATAGAAGTTCAACTGAATAGGTAAAATTTTGAATTCGTATCTCTCTTATTATGCATCATTAGTCTTAAGTTTGTGAAGAAATAATGTCATACTCATGCCACTGAACATGTCCATGTCTTTACTTTTCATTTCTTTTGCCTGAGTAGAGAGAATTTGGAGTTTGAAAATGACAGAAAAACTAGGTCAGGATTTGGGGGAGGAGAAATTCTCCTTCATCTTAGAGAGTTAGGTCAAGTTCTATACATGGTTAGAATCGTCTCTTCATGCTGAACATTTTTTATGTTATGAGTTTTTGTTAAAAAGCCAGGAATCAGGAGTTAGCAGCTGGAGTACAGGGCGCGCGTTTTTGAATGTTGTTGAACGAAGGTTGAAGATGAAGCCACATGGGCTGGGCCTGTGTGGTCTCTTCTTTTTGCACCCTATTTCCATTTTCTTACCCCCCAAGCCCATTTGCTTCATTTTTCATGATTTTTGACTTTTTCTTTTCTCATTTGACTCATTTATTTTTTCTCAGCATATTAAAATTTTGAAAATATTTTTCTCATCATTTTTTGATTTTATTTGATTTTCTTTTGTTTATACATAAATAAATACATATTATTATTTAGGATAAATAGAAAAATATGTAAAAACACTTCTATTTTTATTTTTATTTTATATTACCCTCTGAAAATATTTTATATAAAAAAATACTATTTTCTAAAAAATTAATTATTATTATTATTTATATATATAGTACATATTTAAAATAATATAAATATACATACATATATATTAATGCATTTAGAGTAAAAACACCAAAAAATGTACATATTTTATTTTTTAATATTTAATACTAAAAATGCCTTTTTTACAAATATATCATATTTTATTTTATTTTTGTATGTAAATAATGAATATTATATGAATTAATTAATTAATATACATTTTGATTAAAATTAGGGTTTTTGCCCTAGATTTGAAAATACCTCAAAATAATACCCATTTATTTTCTTTATTTTATTTTACATAAATAATACCTTTTTTACATATACATAAAAATTCCTTTTATATTTTGCATATTTATTTCAATTTCCATTTAATTATGCAATTATTTATCTTGTAAATATTCCTAAAAATGATGTAATAACTTAGATTTAAATTCTTGCCCAAATAAACCCCATTTGAAACATTGTACCCCCCTCCCCATATTATTGTGATGTAATAGCGTAGGAATTTAAATTTCGCACTTTTAATGCTTTCCAAACATACTATGCTAGAATTAGGGTTTTGTATGCGAATAAAAATGAACAAAAATAGTTGGACCTAATACCAGATAAATGAGCATGAAAATAAACAACACATCTCACACTTGCACCCCCTAGGGTATTCCACTTTGTTGCCTTTCAAAAATGGGCCATATTGCATGTTGAATTTCTTTGGGTAAAACAAACAATCAAATGATCATAGTCCTTCAAAATGTTGCCTAAATAAAATGATCAAGTCCCTTTTAAAGAAAATTGCCCAAAGACATTTAACACTATTGCAACTATGGTCTAAACGATGACCCGCGTCCGTCCCTTTCATCTCCTAAGACAAGATTGTCCACCAAATGCAATGGTGGAACAAAATTGTCAAAAGGCTTAAAACATGACAAAAAATCTTTGAGAAAATTTTAGGGTAGATGAGCTCTTAAGTACTTGTCAACTTTCCAAGAAAAACACTTGCCTTATTTCAAAAACCCACTTCACAAACACTTTCAAAATCAACTTTTCAAACCCTTGAAACATCTTTTCAAAAAGATAAACACCTTTTGTAAAACATTCGAGTAAAGAATTGTTACAAGGGTAGCCTATGCAAGGCATCTTTTTCAAAACCTTTTCAAAACCACACACAAAGCACCATTTCAAACAATTAAAAACAAAGGCAAGTTGATCTAAGCAAGTACCTAAGAGCCCATGGATAACCATGGATAGAAGGGGTGCTAATATCTTCCCCTTCTATAATCTACTCCCCGAATCCAAGAAAAATCTCAAAGGTTTTTGCTGTGCTTTTTAAACCTTTCCTTAGGATAAAATAAAAAGTCGGTGGCGACTCTTGCTCAACCGAAACATTTGCGAAAACAAACGCAAAACCCTAGTCAGTTCTCCCACCGTATCACAGAACTGGCGACTCTGCTGGGGAGATTTTAAAGTGGAGTAACCTTAGGGCTTAGATCACCCTCTTGAATGACTAATTGTTTGATTTGCTTGCTTTATACCTTGGCTCTATTGTTTGGGTTTACAATCCTCCACCCGGATTTTTGGAAACATTCATAGATAGCAATACATTGTGGAAACTGTGCGGGGTATACCGACACGGTCTAAGCAATAGCTATATTAGTGCGACATATTTGTGAGTACCGGTAACCCTTGAGTTCAATCAAGGAGAGTACGGGGCCGCTGAGTGATGTCACTAAGCACTAATGACCTAGAACCTTAATTGAACTATCTTGGCCTCTTATTAGGGGTAGTGAGATGACCGGCTTTGGTGCAGTCCGAAGTTGGTAGATACTCGATACTACACTCATTGAGGGTTGTTTTCTTGGAATATTTTGGTCGCTAGTTAAGTGGCTAAACCAAAACAATGAACATTGAAAACAATCCAGTGATATTGAGCTCCTTAGAACCCGGTTACTATTTATAGGACAGGTTTTTAAGCCAACCACACTCAAGAGGGTACTTACCTATGAAACCCCATGCAAGCCTGAAATTAGGGTTTGGTGTGATTTGCTTGTACATATGTCTTGTGCATACATCATAAACATCATAAAACATCATATGCATTCACTAACCATTTCAAGGGTTTTGGATCTTCAGCTTTGTTCTTGTTTTGTAGGACATGGAAATACCTCGCAGAAACACCATTCAAGTCAACCTTGTGAGAATCTCTCCTCAACTCAAGGAGATCTCTTCAAGAATTCCGGAAAATTCATCCTTCAGTGAAAGACATGGTAGATTGCTCAGCCTAGTCAACACCAACATTGAAGAAGACATGATGAAAGTGCTATTCCAGTTCTTTGACCCTCTTCACCACTGTTTCACTTTCCCCAATTACCAGTTGGTACCCACTTTGGAGGAGTTTTCTCAACTCCTGAGAATTCCTATCCTTAATCAACTACCCTTCAACGGTACGGAAAAGGAACCAAAGCCGGAAGATGTTGCTCGAGCATTACATCTACAACCATCCGAAATCAAGGGGCATTGGGAAACCAGAAGCGGCGTCAAAGGATTCTTAGCAAAGTTCTTGTTCGAGAAGGCACAAGAATGTTGGAATTCCTTGGACCTACAAGCTTTTGAAGAGATTGTGGCACTCCTTATCTACGGGTTGGTCTTGTTCCCAAATCCTGACCAATTGGTAGATGTCAACGCCGTCAAAATCTTCTTGTCCAGAAATCCAATACCAACATTGCTTGGGGACATCCTTCACTCATTTTACACACGAACAATGAGAAAGAGGGGTGTTCTCATGTGTTGTACTCCTATCCTCGCAAGGTGGTTTATTTCGCACCTTCCACAATCTGTCTTGAAGAATGACCAAGGTATAAGGTGGTCCCAACGATTGATGACTCTCACTCATTCTGATGTGCATTGGTGTTCTCGGTCCAGAGAAAATGTCATCATCGTCGATCGTTGCGGAGAATTTCCTAATGTTCCTTTACTTGGAATTAGAGGAGGTATCACCTACAACCCTTGCCTAGCTTTGAGGCAATTTGGATATGCACGGAGGGATGGCCCTCATGACATGTTGATTCCTAGCCTAGTTTTTGACTTCGACAACGATGCGCAAGGACTTCGCCAAAGATTCATCAGAGCTTGGGGAAGACTCAACAAGGTTGATAGCAAGACTCTGGGACACAAGAACTCCATCCCTCTTGAGCCCTATCTCAAGTGGGTACGAGCCCGAGCCCAAAGTCTAATGATGCCTTATACTCATGTACTCCCAGTGATTAAAGAGCCCGTCGATGAAGGAGAGGTTCCCTACACCATCCTGCATCCAGACATGCCTACATCGTGGGAGGAAATGCAGAAAAGTTGGATTCAGCTCAAGGAGGAACGGAACACTTTTGAAGCTAGCTACTACGCCAGTGAAAAGAAGGTTCTAGAGCTTACCCGCCGACTCCACGAGCAAGAGGCCCTCAACACCTACATCGCGCCAAAGAGGATGCGCAATGTCTTTCTGCCTTGAGAAGTTTATTTTGTAACATTTGGCCCATGGGGCATTTATGTACTAACAAATTTCTTCTTATTAATATGACGTGCGTTCTGCTTTGTCTGAAACAACTTTGAATGTCCTAAATCCTTGAATGCATTGCATACATCAGCATACCATTCATCATGTGCATAAGCAGGTCTCACTCCAGGTTTCCTTATCTATCTGCTGTTTATTTCAGTAGGATGGATCTCGAGCAAACAGTCAAAGACCTACAAGCCCAGAATGCACAGTTCCAGCAACTCTTGATGACCTTGGTCAAGAGTCAAGAGGATATCAAGGCTCATCTGGAGAGCAAGGACCCAGTGAAGAAGAAAAAGAGGGTCGGAGTGGCTACTTTGGGGAGAAGATTTGACAGAGAAGCTCGGAGGGTGCTTGAATTTCCTCCTACTTCTGATGAAGGGACTAGTAAAAGAGATCGAGTTGCGGTACCTTCCGAGTCTGATGCAGAGGAGGAAGAGGTTGAAGAGGATGAAGATTATTCTGACCAGCAGTATCCTCCAGCTGATGACAAATATAAGGGTTTAGAAGACAGATTGGCTGCCATGGAATTACAAAGGGTACCGGGTTTGGATTTTGAAGACATGGGCTTGGTCGCCGGAATTGTGATTCCCCCAAAGTTCAAAGTGCCAGTGTTTGTGAGGTACGACGGGCTATCCTGTCCCAAAATGCATCTCAGGTCCTATGTGAGAAAGATTCAACCCTATACGGCAGATAAAAATCTCTGGATTCATTTCTTTCAAGACAGCCTGTCGGGAGCCCAGTTGGAATGGTTTTATCAATTAGAAGGAACCAGTGTCAGAAATTGGGAAGATTTGGCCACCGCTTTCTATAAACAATACCAGTATAATTCTGATCTTGCTCCTACCCGTACCCAACTTCAGGGTATGTCACTAGGAACAAGTGAGGGATTCAAGGAATATGCACAAAAATGGAGGGATTTGGCTGGCAGGGTGCAGCCTCCTTTAACCGATCGTGAGCTCGTTGATATGTTTCTTGGGACCCTATCTGGGCCATTTTTCAATCATCTAATTGGTAACTCTTCCGCGGGGTTTACCGATTTGATCTTAACAGGCGAAAGAATAGAAGCTGGCATCAAGTCAGGAAAGATTCAGAAGGGTGTTGCTGCAAGTGTGGAGAAGAAACCTTTTAAGAAGGAGACGGCTATGGTATATTCTTAAAGAAGAGCAGGGAAGATGGAGCGTCGGCCAACTGTGGGGGCCGTAATGATTCAGAACACTCCAAGTGAGTAGCCTCGCTACAACCAATCCAGACCAAATCAGCAACGGGTGGAAAGGCCACAACGGCAGTTCACCCGTATTAATATGACTCCAGCGCAGGTGCTTCCCCATCTGTTGAAATTGAATCTTGCCACTATCAAGGATGCACCAAAGAATGTAAATACATCCTCCCCGCATTATCATGCCAATGCTAAGTGCGCCTATCATTCAGACAGTGTTGGACACGACACCAATGATTGTTGGGCACTCAAGCATAAGATCCAGGACCTGATAGAGGCTAAGGAGGTAGAGTTTGACGCTCCAGAAAAACCCAATGTGATATCTGCACCTATGCCGAAGCACGGTCGGAATGTCAATGACATTGAAGAGGATCTGTATGTTGCTGACGTTAGTGATCTGACTACTCCACTGCTAACCATTAAGTTGAATTTGTTAAGGGCCGGGATCTTCTCGGGATGTAAAGAAGACTGCTACTGTTGCCACTCTCTGCCGTTTGATTGTCCGCTATTGAAGAAAGGCATCCAAGGCCTCATGGATAGCCGACAAATTTTGTTCGAAAAAGTTCCTGCTGTTCCAGTTCATGTTGAAAATATCTCAATCATAACCATTCACGCCAATCTTTCCGAGGCCGTCAAAAAGCCAGTTAAGATTACACCAGCTGCAAAGTCTATACCTTTGAAGATAACAATGCCGGGGCCTATTCCCTATGTTTCTGAGAAGTCAATACCTTGGAACTATGGTGGTGACATCTACTACCATGGTGTCAAGCAAGTTGAAATAATTGAAGAAAATTCAGATGATGAAGAAGCCAGCATTAGTAACATTGCGGGCACCAGCAAAATCACCAGGAGCGGGAGAATATTTTCTCCAGAGATTGCTCCTCCAAGAGCAGTCTTTGGACCCTCATCAGCTAAAGAAGTCATCCCTGCACCGGTAAAACTCTCCGCTAGAACTCCTTTGATTGAGGAAATCGCCGTTCCTAGTGCTGCCTCTCCTACCATTGCTGATAAAGGAAAAGGAATATAAGATGAGCCCGTCAGGACGAGGGCTCAACCCTTGGTAATCCCGGAAGCCTCCAAGAAAGAAATGGACGAGATTTTAAGGATAATTAAGAGAAGTGACTACGATGTGGTGGAACAGTTGGGGCAAACCCCCTCCAAGATCTCCATGCTGGCACTGTTGCTTTGCTCAGAAGCGCACGCTCAAGCTTTGATTAAGTTTCTAAAGGCAGCTCATGTGCCCCAAGAAACCTCTGTAGATCAATTTCAACATTGCGTGGCTAGCCTGACTGCGGACAATGGATTAGGCTTTTCTGATGCCGACCTAACCCCTAAAGGCCGAAATCACAATGATGCTTTGCATATTTCAATCGAATGCCGCGGAACCACCCTTGCACATGTTTTGGTTGATACCGGTTCATCGCTGAATGTTTTGCCTAAAAAGGCCTTGGACCGGCTAGATTGCGAAGGGTTGGAATTGAAGCCGAGTGACATTGTCGTCAGAGCTTTCGATGGGTCGAAGAGAATGGTCCATGGAGAAGTTGAAATTCATGTCAAGATAGGTACTGAGGTGTTTAAATCCACTTTCTACGTAATGGACATCCGTCCATCATATTCCTGCATGCTGGGTAGACCTTGGATACACCATGCTGGAGCAGTCACCTCCTCCTTGCATCAGATGCTGAAGTATCCTGTAAAGGGAAAGATCATTACTGTTCACGGCGAAGAAGAGTACATGATTAGCCACTTAAACTCTTTCCGGTACGTAGAGGTTGAAAGAGAGTTCATTGAGACGCCGTTTCAACATTTCGAAGAGGTACTTCCTGAAAT
The DNA here is from genome assembly GCA_948472305.1 of Vicia faba. Lineage (NCBI taxonomy): Eukaryota > Viridiplantae > Streptophyta > Magnoliopsida > Fabales > Fabaceae > Vicia > Vicia faba. Next base: position 1,041,493,681 of record OX451736.1, read on the forward strand.
AGCGGTAGCAAAATCGACGGCTGAGACACCAAGACAGATGGCCAGGATGGCATCTCTGGAGGATGCAAGAGCCGCAATCAAAGAAGGGAAGAATTCAGCGTGGGGGCAGTTACCCGATTTTCCGCATAAAACTGATAAGTTTGGATTAGGTTTCATAGCCGCAGGCCAGAAAGCTATGCGCCAGTCAAAGATTGAAAGAGCACCGGTCAAAATTTCTCCTTACAGAATCAACGCCCTGGAAGATGAGGACAAGGAAAGCAACATTGAAGAGTGGATTTATCCAACTGTCAGAGGAGGGTTGAGCAATTGGGAGGCTAAAGACTTTGTCCCCATCACTTTTATTCATCAGTAATTTATCTATTAAACATTTCTTATTTGGTCTGTAATATTTTACTTTCAAACAATCCGTACACTATCTTTTCACCTCCTGCCTTGCCCGGGGCATGTAGGTCCACTTGTATGGGTTTTGACTATTTTTCATATTCATATGCCATGTTTAATGATTCATTGGACGTTTTTCATTTGATAAACTGCTTATGTTCATTTTCTTTCCTTTAGCATTTTTTGTTTAAGGATGGCTATCCCTTACACACACCCACACTCACCAATGCAGGTACACCTCCACTCCGGATTCCATGGGTGACTATTCTGCTGTATCTTTCAATAACTCTGAAGATCTGGTCAATCTAGCCGAGTACGAAGATGACGAAGGTTGTGAAGTACCCGGGGAACTAGCCAGACTTCTGCAACAAGAGGAAAGGGCCATCTTACCGCATGAAGAGCCATTGGAAGCTGTTAACTTGGGAACCGAGGAGAATCGGAAGGAGGTGCAAGTGGGTGCCAGCCTGGAACCAAAAGTCAAGGAACGCTTGGTACAGTTACTGAACGAGTATGTTGAAATCTTCGCTTGGTCCTATGAAGACATGCCGGGTCTAGACACCGACATCGTGGTTCACCGTCTCCCCACAAGAGAAGACTGTCCACCAATCAAGCAAAAAGTTCGCCGAATGAGGCCTGACATGTCCGAAAAGATCAAAGCAGAAGTAATGAAGCAGTTCGACGCTGGCTTTCTGGCTGTTACGTCCTATCCTCAATGGGTCGCTAACATCGTGCCAGTACCGAAGAAAGATGGCAAAGTCAGAATGTGTGTGGACTACCGGGATTTGAATAGGGCCAGCCCTAAAGATGATTTCCCGCTACCTCATATTGACATCTTGATCGACAATACAGCTCAGCATAAGGTGTTTTCCTTCATGGACGGATTCTCGGGCTACAATCAAATCAAAATGGCCCCCGAGGATATGGAGAAAACGACTTTTGTCACACAATGGGGCACTTTCTGTTACAAAGTGATGCCGTTCGGGCTGAAGAACGCAGGGGCAACTTATCAGCGCGCCATGGTAGCTTTATTTCATGACATGATACATCATGAGATTGAAGTTTACGTAGACGATATGATAGCTCGGTCACAAACAGAGGAAGAGCACCTTGAACATCTGGAAAAGCTGTTTGCCAGATTGAAAGAATACAAGCTCAGGCTGAATCCGAGTAAATGCACTTTTGGAGTTAGGTCTGGTAAACTCCTGGGATTCATTGTAAGCAACAAAGGCATTAAAGTCGATCCGGCAAAAGTAAAAGCAATACAAGAGATGCCTGCTCCCCGCACTGAAAAGGAGGTTAGAGGATTCTTGGGGCGCATAAACTATATTGCCAGATTCATCTCACATCTGACTTCTACCTGTGAGCCAATTTTTAAACTCTTGAAGAAGGATCAGGTAGTTGAATGGAACGACGACTGCCAGGCCGCTTTTGATAGGATCAAGGAGTATTTGCTAGAACCTCCTATTCTGATGCCACCCGTCGAAGGAAGACCATTGATCATGTATTTGACCGTCTTGGATAACTCAATGGGGTGTGTTTTGGGCCAGCATGACGAGTCTGGTCGAAAAGAGCATGCTATTTATTACCTTAGCAAAAAGTTTACCGACTGTGAGACTCGCTACTCATTGCTCGAGAAAACTTGTTGCGCTTTGGTATGGGCTGCTCGCCGACTAAGACAGTATATGCTGACTCATACTACCTTGTTGATATCCAAAATGGACCCTATCAAGTATATCTTCGAGAAGCCCGCCTTATCTGGAAGGATAGCTAGATGGAAAATGATCTTAACTGAGTATGACATCCAGTACACCACCCAAAAAGCTATAAAAGGGAGTGTACTAGCTGACCATCTGGCTCATCAGGCTATTGAAGACTATCAACCCATGAGGTTTGACTTCCCAGACGAGGACATCATGAATTTGAACAACGCTGAAAGTGACGGACCGTATGACGGACCCGAAAAGGGATCCCGATGGACCCTGTACTTTGATGGTGCTTCAAATGCACTTGGAAATGGTATTGGCGCGATACTCATTTCTCCGGAAGGTTGTCACACTCCTTTCACGGCCCGACTTTGTTTCAGCTGCACGAACAACATGGCTGAGTATGAAGCTTGCATCTTTGGTCTCAAGGCTGCTATAGACTTGGGAATCAAATCTTTGATCGTATTCGGGGACTCGGCTTTGGTCATCAGCCAAATCAAAGGAGACTGGGATACCAAGCATCCTAATCTTATCCCATACAAAGAACATGTCCTGACATTGTTGCCTCATTTCGAGCAAATTACCTTCGAGCATTTTCCGCGAGAAGAGAATCAGCTAGCGGATGCTCTAGCCACAATGTCCTCCATGTTTAAACTCAACTGGGATAACGAGGCTCCCCAAATCACCATCGAGCGAATGGATGAACCTGCGCATTGCCACGAGATTAATACCGAAGAAGTAGTGGAACAGCCTTGGTTCCATGAAATCAAAAGGTATCTCGAGACTAGAGATTATCCTGAAGGAGCTTCCGTAAATGACAAGAAGTTCTTAAGGAAATTCGCTGCTAAGTTCTTTCTGAGCAACGGCATCCTTTACAAACGAAGCCATGATTGTGTATTACTCCGATGTGTGGATAAAGTTGAAGCAGAGTTGATCATGACTGATATACACAGCGGCACATTTGGCACTCACTTGAGCGGGCATACAATGGCTAAGAAGATCCTAAGGGCAGGCTATTATTGGTCTACCATGGAGGCTGACTGCCATCAACATTCCCGTACTTGTCACAAGTGTCAAGTCTATGCTGACAAAGTTCATATCCCTCCGGTTCCCCTCAACGTCCTGACTGCTCCATGGCCCTTTGCAATGTGGGGCATTGATATGATTGGAGAGATCAAGCCCACGGCTTCCAACGGACATCGCTTCATCCTGGTTGCCATTGACTACTTCACTAAATGGGTCGAAGCAGCTTCCTTCGCCTCTGTTACTAAAAATGTGGTTGCCCGCTTTATCAAGCATAATCTCATATGTCGGTATGGTGTTCCCGACAGGATCATCACGGACAACGGTACAAATCTGAATAATACCATGATCACTGCACTATGCGAACAATTCAAGATTTATCATCACAATTCATCTCCCTATCGGCCGAAGATGAACGGTGCTGTTGAAGCTGCGAACAAAAACATTAAGAAGATCATTCAGAAAATGAAAGTCACTTACAAAGACTGGCATGAGATGTTACCGTTTGCTCTGCATGGATACCGTACGACGACACGTACTTCAACCGGGGCAACCCCATTTTCTTTGGTTTATGGCATGGAAGCTGTCTTGCCTATGGAAGTCCAAATCCCATCTCTGAGGATTATGAAGGATGCAGGTTTGAATGAAGATGATTGGATGCAGACCCGACTTGATCAACTCAATCTAATCGACAAAAAGCGACTTGCTGCTATATGCCATGGTCAGACGTATCAAAAGCGGATGATCAAGGCCTTCAATAAGAAAGTCAGACGTCAAGTGTATCGAGTCGGGGATCTCGTAATCAAGCGGATTATCTTGCCGCAAAGTGATCCCAGGGGAAAATGGACTCCTACATATGAAGGACCATTTGTGATCAAGAGCATATTTTCTGGTGGTGCAATGATTCTGACCACCATGGACAGCGACGATTTGCCGCACCCTGCGAACGCAGACATAGTCAAAAGATACTACGCATAAAATAACCCGACAAGTCGAAAACACGAAAGGGCGGCTTGGGCAAAAATGGGTATCCCGGTGAACCGAAAACCCGAAAGGGCGGTTCAGGCAAAAATTAGGGATAAAAATAATAAAAAAAATCTGTACACCCGGCAAGTCGAAAACCCGAAAGGGCGGCTTGGGCAAAAAGGGGTTTCCCGGTGGATCGAAAACCCGAAAGGGCGATTCAGGCAAAAGTTAGGGAATTAAAGCGTATGACTATGTCTCATCGGATCACTTCAAAGACAATCTCTTCAATCAACCGGTTCCAGGTTTCTGATCACTCCAGCCATCGTCAAACGAAGCATCGAATGGACAGATATTCAGAGTTGTGAAAGTTATAGCAGAATGGAATCCCATGGGATTATTTCACATAGCCATCCTTTATTTTGTATAAAATCTTTCAATATTTACGGCAAAATCCTCTTACTAGGATGATTGTCCCCTTTGTACAAATATACTCAAAGAAAATCAATACAAATACTCTTCCCAAAATTTGTGTCATTTCCCTTTTTCTTTTTCTCTTGCACTATTTGTTTTATTTTGAGAAACGTCCAATGTTTTGTTAAACAGGCATATGCATTTGAAACATAATCACTTCCTAATTGAACCTAAGAAAAGGATTACTGATAGGATGAAGGTACAAACAGATATTTTGACACCCTTTCAAAGGAAATCCCTCAAGATTTGTAATCCACATCCCTAGCAAACCCTGAGGTCTACCTCCAGCAGACCCTCGAAGCTTATCCCCAGTAAGGTTCTGAAAGGTATTCCCCGCAGAGCACGAGCGTCTCCCCCGAGTTTTATTCAAAGTTATTCCTCACAGAGGCTTATAACTGGGTTATCCTCAGCTAACAGCCACGGAAGATCGCACTCGCCAGAATTCTTCCTATCCTCGGCGGAGTTCATCAAAATTCCCCAGCCTAACTTATCAATATGATCCCCAGAGGAGCTTATCCTTGTTATCCCCAGCCGAGCTAAAATTTCAAATTATCAACCCCCAGCGGAGCCAGACTAATGAGCCTTCTCCCCACAGAGTCTTAGAAGGAGAAGTCTTGAGTTCCCCAGTGAGATCACCAGAGTTGCTTCCCATCAAGCAGAAGATTCTCAATTTTACCTCCTCATCATGAGTCTACTAGTTTGATACTCCCCAGTAGAGGTCGTCAGGAATTTTCTCCCCTAGCAGCAGCCAAGGATTTATTTTCCCCGGCAGCAGTCAGGATTCATTTATCTTCAACAAGACAGCTTGACAGCTTACATGCGCATTCATCACATTCACATCATTTACCTTCATGTCATATAACATACATTGCATCATGCATCGTGACATTGCACGCAACTAACTCTTTATCTTTTCAGGAAAGATCAGTCGACAGACTAAAATCATTCAACTTCAAGATTTCTGAAAACAGTTCATGGATTCATCCCAACAACGGATGTTAATCTATCGACTTGTTCAGATGCAACTTTTGAAAACAGTTTACGGATGCTCCCCAACAACGGATGCTGCTCTATTGCTTATTCAACTTCAAGATTTCTGAAAACAGTTCGCGGGTCCTCCCAGTAAACGGATGTTAACCTGTCACTTGTTCAGATTCTTCTTCAAGATTTCTGAAAACAGTTCATGGATTCATCCCAACAACGGATGTTAATCTATCGACTTGTTCAGATGCAACTTTTGAAAACAGTTTACGGACGCTTCCCAACAACGGATGCTACTCTATTGCTTATTCAACTTCAAGATTTTTGAAAACAGTTTACGGACGCTTCCCAACAACGGATGCTGCTCTATTGCTTATTCAACTTCAAGATTTCTGAAAACAGTTCGCGGGTCCTCCCAGTAAATGGATGTTAACTTGTCACTTGTTCAGACTCTTCTTCAATATTTCTGAAAACAGTTCATGGATCCATCCCAACAACGGATGTTAATCTATCGACTTGTTCAGATGCAACTTCTGAAAACAGTTCACGGGTTCTCCAAGTAAACGGATGTTAACCTATCGCTTGTTCAGTTTCTTTTCCAAACCACTGAAAATAGTTTACAGGTTTCTCCCAACAGCGGATGTCAATCTATTGCTTGTTCAGACCCCCAGTTCAGAAATGGTCCAAAGCTTGGACACTTTCCTGATATTCCCTTCCAGATGGCATCTCTAAGCCCATCCCCGACAAGATTTCTGTCACTCTCCCAGATGGCATCGTTAAGCCCATCTCCAAATGGCATCTCTAAGCCCATTCCCGCATCCATTGCTTTGGCGAGTGCAAATTTCCGGGCACTCTAGTGTCCAATCTCCTTTTACCCTCGAGTCACGAAAGGCAAGCTTGCCCATCTAACTCTTCGGATTCAAGAAGATTGAACAGGGGCAACTGTTGTACCCCAAAATTTGCCCTCCCATTTCTCATTGATTTCTCACCACAAAGCCTTTGAAGCTCAAGACCCAGTTAGGGTTTCATCTGCTCAAGACCTCTCCTTGCACTTTGGACTCAAAATTAGGGTTTGTGTTTGCACAAAGATATTTTGACCTAAAATGCCTAAGATGACTTTCATGCTTCATATTGGGCTCCCAAGTTTACCCATATCAAATTTCAAGCCTTGATTCCAAGTTTTGCCCAGTCAATTGGACAGTTGACCTAGAAATCAACTGTATTGGGGAAAAAGTCAACTGTGGCCAATTGACAGTCAAACTTCATGAAATTTGACCCACATCAACATTATGAACTCATATGAATCATTTGGTCAAGTTTGGATCACAATTCCCCAAGAAATTTGATCAGATCACCAAAAGGGCAAAATGGTCATTTTTAGGGTTTTGACTGTAGAAAGGCAATTTTTGACTGTTTGACCTAGCCAATGGCAAACCAAGCTCACACATGGACTCAAGGACCCCATGGAGTTATCTTGACATGATCAACAAGCTCAAAAGATCCCAAGTACACAAGGTTGACAGTTGAATTTCCCAGTCCATTGATCAATTTTGACTATACACTGAAAAGTCAAACTTTGACTTTTTGGTCAAAATCAAGAGTCAAGATTCATTTTTCATCAAAACATGCCAAATCATGAAACTTGTTCATCAAGAAATCACAAAATGCAAATTAGGGTTAGCAATTTGAATTTTTCATAACTTAGAATTTTTCTAAGTTATGAAAAACCCTAATTGTTTCCCAACTTTGCCCCACTTTTCCACCAAGATCCATTTGGATTCAAACAAAAGTCAAAACATGAAAGTTGTAGCTTGTTGCATAATCTACAACTTTTATTCACAAAGTTTTCTCATTTGAAGCTTGTATCTCAAGTTACAATTTTTTGAATAAGGGCACTAAACCATTTTTAACTTAGTGAAATTTTGACCTATTTTGACAAGGTTTTCTACCCCACTTCAAGGCCATTTTCCATACACTTCAACTTGGAATTTCAATTTGCATGTCAAAGATGGATTGTAGTACACATTCCAAGCTTTCCAAAATGTCCAAGAACTTCTCAAACAACCTCATGGTTAGAGAGAATCGAATTTCACAATATAGCAAAAAACCACTTTGTTCATGACCAAGTTCCATGTCCATAACTTTGCAATTTGAACTCAGCATGCTTTAGGTTAGATTACAGGTCCTTAAACCAAGTTGCACTCAATAATTTAATGCATATTCATTGTGTTAAGGTGTTGTTCTATGAGTTTGAACATTGTATAAAGGTTTAATCCCAAACTAGATAAAGCAAATTAACCATTTTGGTAAAAGGTAGCTTTATGTCAATTTTGAAATCCAACAAGTACATGGCAAATCTGAATGGCACAAGATTATGAACATAACACACTGATCAAGGAGGGATTATGCAGCACATTAGGGGCCCTCTACATGCCTAGAAACTAAAGTGGCATTTTGTTGCTTAAGTGTGAAGAAAAGTTCCATAACTCACAACAACTCTCATCTCAGCATTAGAATACAAGAACAAACTTATCAAACACACTCAAGACAACATAACCAAGCTAATACACGACCCTTGCACCTCTAAAACACCCTCCATCTCAGAATCATCCTCAAACTGCAAAAAAAGAGTTGCCTCTGCAGTTTGAGTGCCAACTCCCATTTCCCTCGAGCATTCTTGCCAAAACTTGTTCCTCTACCTTCCTTACAACCTATGCAAACTATCCAGAAGCTAAGACACAACCTGTAACACCTCTAAGCCACTTCACCATTTTTGTTTTTCTGTTTTGCAGTAGGAGTTCTCTAGCTTGATTCAGAAGCTCTCAAGACCAAGTAAGCATTGAAACAGCATCCCTAGACCTCAAGGAAGCTTTTCCAATCATCACCTTGCATTAAAGGTTCCTACATCTCCAGATAGAAGTTCAACTGAATAGGTAAAATTTTGAATTCGTATCTCTCTTATTATGCATCATTAGTCTTAAGTTTGTGAAGAAATAATGTCATACTCATGCCACTGAACATGTCCATGTCTTTACTTTTCATTTCTTTTGCCTGAGTAGAGAGAATTTGGAGTTTGAAAATGACAGAAAAACTAGGTCAGGATTTGGGGGAGGAGAAATTCTCCTTCATCTTAGAGAGTTAGGTCAAGTTCTATACATGGTTAGAATCGTCTCTTCATGCTGAACATTTTTTATGTTATGAGTTTTTGTTAAAAAGCCAGGAATCAGGAGTTAGCAGCTGGAGTACAGGGCGCACGTTTTTGAATGTTGTTGAACGAAGGTTGAAGATGAAGCCACATGGGCTGGGCCTGTGTGGTCTCTTCTTTTTGCACCCTATTTCCATTTTCTTACCCCCCAAGCCCATTTGCTTCATTTTTCATGATTTTTGACTTTTTCTTTTCTCATTTGACTCATTTATTTTTTCTCAGCATATTAAAATTTTGAAAATATTTTTCTCATCATTTTTTGATTTTATTTGGTTTTTATTTGATTTTCTTTTGTTTATACATAAATAAATACATATTATTATTTAGGATAAATAGAAAAATATGTAAAAACACTTCTATTTTTATTTTTATTTTATATTACCCTCTGAAAATATTTTATATAAAAAAATACTATTTTCTAAAAAATTAATTATTATTATTATTTATATATATAGTACATATTTAAAATAATATAAATATACATACATATATATTAATGCATTTAGAGTAAAAACACCAAAAAATGTACATATTTTATTTTTTAATATTTAATACTAAAAATGCCTTTTTTACAAATATATCATATTTTATTTTATTTTTGTATGTAAATAATGAATATTATATGAATTAATTAATTAATATACATTTTGATTAAAATTAGGGTTTTTGCCCTAGATTTGAAAATACCTCAAAATAATACCCATTTATTTTCTTTATTTTATTTTACATAAATAATACCTTTTTTACATATACATAAAAATTCCTTTTATATTTTGCATATTTATTTCAATTTCCATTTAATTATGCAATTATTTATCTTGTAAATATTCCTAAAAATGATGTAATAGCTTAGATTTAAATTCTTGCCCAAATAAACTCCATTTGAAACATTGTACCCCCTCCCCATATTATTGTGATGTAATAGCGTAGGAATTTAAATTTCGCACTTTTAATGCTTTCCAAACATACTATGCTAGAATTAGGGTTTTGTATGCGAATAAAAATGAACAAAAATAGTTGGACCTAATACCAGATAAATGAGCATGAAAATAAACAACACATCTCACACTTGCACCCCCTAGGGTATTCCACTTTGTTGCCTTTCAAAAATGGGCCATATTGCATGTTGAATTTCTTTGGGTAAAACAAACAATCAAATGATCATAGTCCTTCAAAATGTTGCCTAAATAAAATGATCAAGTCCCTTTTAAAGAAAATTGCCCAAAGACATTTAACACTATTGCAACTATGGTCTAAACAATGACCCACGCCCGTCCCTTTCATCTCCTAAGACAAGATTATCCACCAAATGCAATGGTGGAACAAAATTGTCAAAAGGCTTAAAACATGACAAAAAATCTTTGAGAAAATTTTAGGGTAGATGAGCTCTTAAGTACTTGTCAACTTTCCAAGAAAAACACTTGCCTTATTTCAAAAACCCACTTCACAAACACTTTCAAAATCAACTTTTCAAACCCTTGAAACATCTTTTCAAAAAGATAAACACCTTTTGTAAAACATTCGAGTAAAGAATTGTTACAAGGGTAGCCTATGCAAGGCATCTTTTTCAAAACCTTTTCAAAACCACACACAAAGCACCATTTCAAACAATTAAAAACAAAGGCAAGTTGATCTAAGCAAGTACCTAAGAGCCCATGGATAACCATGGATAGAAAGGGGTGCTAATACCTTCCCCTTCTATAATCTACTCCCCGAACCCAAGAAAAATCTCAAAGGTTTTTGCTGTGCTTTTTAAACCTTTCCTTAGGATAAAATAAAAAGTCGGTGGCGACTCTTGCTCAACCGAAACATTTGCGAAAACAAACGCAAAACCCTAGTCAGTTCTCCCACCGTATCACAGGCGGACATGTCAATCTAACTCTTCAGGTTTAAGAAGATTAAACAGGGGCAGTTGTTGTACCCCAAAATTTTCCCTCCATTTTTCTTCAAAACATTCTCATGAGGTCTTCATTTGCTCAAAGTGACTCAAGAGTTGATCAGACAAATTCTCCTCCTAAGCAATGGGTCCACAATTAGGGTTTTGTGTTTTTCAAGGAAGTTTGGGTTCAAAAGGTCTCAAGTTGTTTTCATGGTTCTCCATATGTCTTCAAGGATGCTCATATCAAGTTTCAAGTCTTGCATCACAAGTTTGCTCAGTCAATAGTTCAGATGATTGAAAATCAACTGTATTGGTTAAAAAAAGTCAATTACGGTCAACATACAGTCAAACTTTAAGATTTTTGGTCAACATCAACATTTTGAAGTGATATTCATCACTTGATAAAGGATTGGTCATTATTCCTCAAGGAAAGCCCTCAAATCATCAAAAGTCAAAAGTTATCAAATTAGGGTTTCCTTAGGAGAAGTCAACTAAACTTTGACCAAGCATAACTTTCACATGCTTCATAAACTTTTCCCTAACCAAAGCCTATTTTAAAATAAATTCAATCCTCTACAACTTTGTATCTGTATTCTCAAGTACAAAAAATGCTTCACTTGAGATATATGAGCCAATACATTACAGGTCATTTTAAAAGTCAACAAAAAGACACTTTTTGTCAAGGCAACTTACATCAAGATAAAGTCTCCAAATGCATAAATGATCAAAAGAGAAATTGTATAGGACATCTTAAGATTTCCAAAAAGTCCAAGATCGCCTTCAAAATATAAAAATTGAGAGAGTTATGACCATTGCAAGTTTGGAAATTTTGGTAAAATGCATGAAGTGCAAAGTGAGCAAACTTGAAATTTTAGACTAATGGGCCTAACTTTTGATGTTCAAACATGTTCACAATGTGTTAGAGGACCTCTAAGTCCATTCACATATTTTTTATGATTTTTATTTATTTTATTTGAATTTTTATTCATTTAAATCAAGTAAATCAAATAAAATATAAAATTATTGGGCCAAGGCGCATGGGTTTTGATTTCAATCACACGGAGGCCCAAGAACACATGATAAACATGCCTAAATCTTATAAGCACATATATGGCAAGAATATCTCAAAAAAGGAAGTTTGACAACATGTTTGATTTTGTTTAAAGTTTGGCCATGATTGCATGATATTATACCAATTTTGTTGATCCATTCTTTTCTCAATATATACACACAAGATCAGATGCAAGAGGGCACGAAAACAGTGCCTCAAACACCCCCCCAAAGATCTCCAAATTTTCAAAGATTAGGGCAAAGTAAAACCCTATTCTCTAATGAGTTTCAATCAGTGCTAAGCCTTCCATTATTCTCTTGAGACTCCCAGGAAGCTATTCCGACCATTCTTGAAGCCTGAAGCGCGCCATAACTCCCTCTATTAAACACACCGGTTGGGTAAAATATCATGAATTCAAACTCTTAAACCATGTGATTTAAATGAATTTGCTGCATATATTCATGTTCATATTGATGTTTAAAGGTGTTTTGATGTATTACTTGTAAGGTATAATGTAGGAATAAAAATTCACCATGGCTAGGGCAATGAGATTGGATTCCTTCGAAACCATAGCTATGATTGTTTTTAGACCAAACTAATGTGTCCATTGAATTTGCAATACCTTAATTAGTCAATGTTGTACCCCGTAATTTGCCCACTCTTTTCTCAAGAATATCTCAGAAAAAATATTCAATGACTCAAGTTTGCACAAGTGTTGACTAGGTCAAATTATCTCCTAAGCACTACGACCCCAAATTAGGATTTTGATTTTCACAAGGACAATTGGACTTCTAATGCCTCAAATTAATTTCATGTTTCATTATAGACCTCCAATAATACTCATGCTAAGTTTCAAGCCTTGGATCACAATTTTGCTCAGTCAATTGATCAGATGACTGAAAATTAGTTGTATTGTGTAAAAAGTCAAATACGGTCAACCTACAGTCAAACGTCAAGATTTTTGGCCCATATCAATATTTTGAAGTTGTATTTATCAATTGATCAAGGTTTGATCACAATTCCTTAAGAAAAGTGTTCAAATCATCAAAAGGACAAAATGGTCAAAATTAGGGTTTTGATTGGGAATGACCAGTCATTGACTTTTGACCTAACACATGACTTAATGTTGAGGTATGAACTCAATGATTAAAGCAAATTATTTTTACCTAATTACATGTGTGATCGGTGGATCTGGAACTGACTGTTTAACGCTGGTTCGCGAAATGTCGCGGAAGCAAGAGTCACCACCGTCTTTTATTTTCTCCAAATGGAAAGGACAAAAGCACAGAAAAATTCCTTAAAGAGATTGCTCTCGGTTCGGGAGGTAGATTATAGAAAGGGAAGGTGTTAGCACCCTTTCTATCCATGGTTATCCATGGGCTCTTAGATACTTGCTCATTGTGTTTTCAAAAATGGTTTGTTTGCTTTTCAACTGTGGGTTTAAAAAGTTTCTCTGAAAATTCCAGTTCGACTCTTGTATCAGTCCTCAAGAGTGTTTGAAAAATTGCTTTCGAAAGCTTTTTGAAAATGTGTTGGTGTGAAAAGTATTTTGTTTTGTTTTGAAATTTAGAGCAAGTATCTAGAGTCGTCTACCTACCCTAAGGAATTCGTCTGTGTAAATGTCCTTTAAAGTAGTGCCATCCCACCATTGAGAGGTAGGTAGCACCACCGTTGGAGGTGTTCGGGTCAATTCGAGGTTCGGGACATGGTGATCACCAGAGCAATGGGAAGACACCTTAGAAGCTACCCTCATGCCAGGTTCCCGGATCATGAGGACTTACTAAGACATCCTCTACTCGACGATCACCTTTCGAGGCAAGGCAACCGTGAGGCGTACCCTAGGGGTGGTGTGTGATTTGTGTGTCATGTTCATTTGCATTTATCTTGTTCATGTCAAAGTGATCTATGTGTTTGTTTTTATTTTATCATTCATTCTTGCATGCATTTGTTAACAGTTAAAAATTGCAAGAAATAAAAGTTCTAAAGCTATTACAAAAGGCGCGAGTCCACATCGCCAAAATTTCCAGGACCCGATTTGACAGAAAATAAAGAATTAAAGAAAAGTAAAGAATTAAAAGTGCGGCAGATTAATTTACAAGGCCTTGGGAGAGGTACATAAATATTATAAAGAATAAGGAAATAAATATGCGAATTAAGTAAGAATTAAAAACGAGGGCGTTGGACCCTTTTTGCAAAATTAACTTAAATGATGAAATTAATTAATTAAAAAAAGAAAAGAAATTGCTTTTGGTATCTTTTTGTATTTTATGATTTTAATGAAAAAGAATTAAAATAAAATGCTAACCCTAATTCTAGTTGTTTTTAATTTATTAAGAAAAGATTAAATTTTGACCTAATATTTAACCTAATTATTTTACATGCAATTTGATTATAAAAATAAATAATATTTAATTATTATGGAAGAAAAGAAAAAAAAGATAAAAAATCAATTGAACCCTAATTCTACCAATTTTAGATTTTTATTATGAAAATATTACAACTAAACCTAATTTAATAACTAAAATTAATTAATGCAATTTATTTACAAAAAATACTAAAATAAAATATTTATTATTTTTTTTTATCTTTTCTGATTTTTTATGTCTTTCTTATATATTATAAAAAATATTAAATTAATTAAAAACAATAAATAAAAGAATGTAAAAATAATAAAGAAACAAAGAATAATAAAAATTTTTGCAAACCTAAGGGTTCTGCCCTTAATTTGGAGGTCTTCTTTAGCAATCTGGGCCCAATGATCTTCAGGCCTGGTAGACTTTCTGATTAGCGTGTAGCCCCGTTGACTATGGTTCACCACGTTATTCAATTTTTGGCCTTCTGATCGTTCCATTGGGACGCATGGATGGCCAGATTTTGTGGACATACGGTGCTCCTTCAAGCTGAAACTGCATGGGAATACTAAGTGAAAAATAATGTGAAAGGGGGTGGGGACCTGGGGCTCGAACCCAGGTCCTGAACATTACCAACCAACGCGCTTGCCACTCATGCTGCCTTGTTTATCTGTAAATAAAATAATTAATAAACATAATAAAACAAAACGCGTTAATGCTTCTCTTTTCGCGCGAAAGTTTAAACCACCCAATCGTTCCTTGCCACCTAGTCATCTTCCTCATGGCCTTTATTTTTTCTGAAACAAAACATTATTAGCAACGGTTTTACAAACGTTCCCTTAGGCACGTTTCTGGAAAATAGCGAATAGGCGTCCTCGCATTAGAAATTAGGCGCGAGGGTGCCATTGTGTTCGTCTAAGAGCGCTGAGTTGGATAGCCTAGGTCCCATGAGCCAATTGTTCCTTAATCAAAAGACCCTAATTCAAAGCTTCACAAACCCTAAAAAAACAACAATGGCATATTTGCATATAGTGTATAAAAATGCAATTAATCCATATGGTTAGCTTCAGAATACATTACTCAGTATGAATACACAATCAAAATGCCATGAAAATGTCTCAAAGTTAAAACACGAATATGCATTTTTTATGAGAAAAAATTCGATTCTGTACAATGATTTAGGGCGTTAGGGTGATTGATTTCGATTGGAAATCCTTCCTTGAAGCTTCAGGAAGGTGATGGCACAAGTCTTTTGCCTTGAATCGTCCTCTAACCTGGTTTTCAGATTTTAGTTTTTTCACCAAAAACTCAAGTTTTCTTTCCTATGTCAGGCGCAGCTTTTTGGTTGTTAGCACTAGGGTTGCATTCTGTACTTATGTATGAGTGATCTAGGTCAAAGAGATCAATCAAAAACCTTGGCATTCATGTCTTGCAAGATTTGATTTCCAAAAATCTTTTCAAATATTTTTCATGCCTATTTGGTGCAAATCATGGCCAATTGTCTTCAATTCTTTCCAAATCCAGCTATGCACGAAATATTGAGTATACATTATGCATAAAAAGATTTAAAA
Organism: Vicia faba; assembly: GCA_948472305.1. Classification (NCBI taxonomy): domain Eukaryota; kingdom Viridiplantae; phylum Streptophyta; class Magnoliopsida; order Fabales; family Fabaceae; genus Vicia; species Vicia faba. Next base: position 1,041,509,263 of record OX451736.1, read on the forward strand.
CCTAGGTTTAGTATTTTCCATGTATTTATTTTAATTTAAATGAATTATTAATAATAAAAATCCAAATAAATAAATAAAAATGAAGAAAAACTTCCCTTTTGGCCAAATGGTCGTGCACATGCCTTGGATAATGAATTGTGGAAGAAAAAGAGGCCCATTAGCAATTTTAGGTCATTTGAAACAATGTTGACTTTTCAAAATATCCAAAAATTTCCCAACTTCCACAAGGCATAACTTGCTCAATTTTTAAGCTTTGCTCATGTTCTTGGACATTTTGGAAAGGTCTTTGAGTCCTCTAACCAATGCATTTGGTCCCATGTCATTTTGATTTACCAATCTCAAGTTATGGCCTTTGACCTAAAGTCCCTTTTTGTTGACTTTTGAAAATGACCTATAATGTTGAAATTGATAACTTTTTGTGAGAGCATTTCTTGGACTTGAAGTATGAAGAGGAGTTGTAGGAAATGTCTTTCTATTCAAAATGAGCTTTGGATGGAATTTTTCTGATGATCCATGTGAAAGTTATGCCCTGGTCAATTTACAGTTGACTTTTTCAGCTGTCCAAATAAGGAAACTTTTGCATCTTGATGATTTTTGAGCCAAGCTTTGAGAATCATGATCAAGCATTGATCAAATGATGTTTGTGGCTTCAAAATGAGATGTTGACCAAAAATTTGAACTTTTTGACTGTCAAATGACCATTTTGCCCCTACAGTTGACTGTATTGCAATTAGGGTTTTGACTGTGCAATTTTGTACTGAAAGTCTTGAAACTTTGTATGAGGATGATTGACCATGTTTATAGGCATGTGGGACTTGATTGGACCCTTGGAAACTTCATTTTCTTGATCAGAACCAAAACCCTAATTTTGACTGTCTAGGAGGCCCTTACACTGTGCAACCCTTGGGGAATTTTGAAGCTTTGACTTGGCAAATTTTGAAGAATATGGGAGGGCAAATTTTGGGGTACAACAGTTTCCCCTGTTCAATCTTCTTAGACCTGAGGATGCAGATTGGCTGACGTGCCTTTCGTAATCCGAGGGTGGAAGATGATTGAACACTAGAGTGCCCAGAAATTTGCGCTCACATAGTAGCAGTGATGGTGGAAATGGGCTTATAGATGCCATTTAGAGATTGATGAATAGGATGATGGGCTTATAGATGCCATCTGGATGTTGATCGCGTAAGAGATTCCTTAGCGAGAACTCGCGTACCTGCAAAAGAAAAATGAGTACCTGACATGTTGCAGGATCTGGTTTTCAGATGCTTTGTATAGATGTGTCCTGACTGGTTACAGGAGCTGAATCTTTAAACTCTTCAGACGTGCCATGGAGAGATACAGGAATCGAGTCTGGTAATGTTAGTCTTCAATGGATACACCCTGGCAAGATTCAGGCATCGAATCCTCGAACTCTTCAGACACACCCTGGCAAGATACAGGAATCAGATCTGGTAATGCTAGTCTTCAACGGATACACCCTGGCAAGATTCAGGCATCGGATCCTCGAACTCTTCAAACACACCCTGGCAAGATACAGGAATCGGATCTGGAATTCAGAAAGGTTGGTGAGTTGTCTCTACTGACAGGTTATTTCCATGGACGGGTGGTCTATAACGACGAGTGTCTATAACGACGAGTGTCTATAACGACGAGCGTCTATAACGACGAGTGTTTATAACGACGAGTGTCTGTGACGACGAGTGTCTATGACGACGAGTGTCTATGACGACGAGTGTCTATGACGACGAGTGTCTATGACGACGAGTGTCTATGACGACGAGTGTCTATGACGACGAGTGTCTATAACGACGAGTGTCTATAACGACGAGTGTCTATAACGACGAGTGTCTATAACGACGAGTGTCTATAACGACGGGTGTCTATAACGACGGGTGTCTATAACGACGAGTGTCTATAACGACGAGTGTCTATAGCGACGAGTGTCTATAACGACGAGTGTCTATAACGACGAGTGTTTATAACGACGGGTGTCTATAACGACGGGTGTCTATAACGACGGGTGTCTATAACGACGGGTGTCTATAACGACGGGTGTCTATAACGACGGGTGTCTATAACGACGAGTGTCTATAACGACGAGTGTCTATAGCGACGAGTGTCTATAACAACGAGTGTCTATAACGACGAGTGTCTATAACGACGAGTGTCTATAACGACGGGTGTCTATAACGACGGGTGTCTATAACGACGGGTGTCTATGACGACGGGTGTCTATGACGACGGGTGTCTATGACGACGGGTGTCTATGACGACGGGTGTCTATGACGACGCGTGTCTATAACGACGAGTATCTATAGCGACGAGTGTCTATAACGACGAGTGTCTATAACGACGAGTGTCTATAACGACGAGTGTCTATAACGACGAGTGTCTATAACGACGGGTGTCTATAACGACGGGTGTCTATAACGATGAGTGTCTATAACGATGAGTGTCTATAACGACGAGTGTCTATAACGACGAGTGTCTATAACGACGAGTGTCTATAACGACGAGTGTCTATAGCGACGAGTGTCTATGACGACGAGTGTCTATAACGACGAGTGTCTATAACGACGAGTGTCTATAGCGACGAGTTTCTATGACGACGAGTTGGATCAGAGAAATCTTTAGGCATTGATTTAACTGGATTTGTATTCTTTGACTGGGTTGGTCTCTTTTGACTGTATTAGTCTACATAGCTGATCTTTTAACCGTATCCTTCCTGAAAGGTAAAGGTCAGTCCTATGCAATGCATGATATGGATCAAGCAATAATATTTTTCAACACATGAGATTGTATGATATGATGCGTATATGCATGTATCATGATGTATAACAATGTGATGTTTATGAATGTATCTTCGTCTAGGAAAATAGATCCTTGACGGATGCCGGGAAGTCAAATCCTGGGCTGATGTTGAAGAGTGAGATTCTTCGTTTCCGTTGGGGATGATGATTGCAAGAATACCGGTAGGAGAAGATGACTCCGTTGGGGAATAAACTTGGCGAATATATTACTCTGCGGGGAGGTAACTCTGCGGGGAAAGAGAGGTATTTTGCTGAGGTGTTGATAATAACTTGCTGGGGATACCGTTGATAAGTTATGTTGGGAGATTTGATGAACTCCGCTGAGGATAGGAAGAACTTCGCCGAGGAGATCTTTCCGTGGTAATTGACTGAGGATAACCCAGTTATAAGCTCTGGTGGGGAATAACCTTCTGAATAAAGTCGGGGGAGCATTCGTACTCTGCAGGGAGTGAAGGTATCTTAGTCGTGTTCTTTAGCCGAACTTACCTTGGTATCTCGGTGGACAGAGCAATTAGATCGCTTAGACAACTCATTATTGCCCCTGTTTCTGTTGGAGAAGAAGGTACCTGTGAAGGTGTTTGATGACTGCCAATTGACAAATCTTCTTCTGGTAGGCAAGTGACGAGATGACGGAACATAGTCGTACGCTTTTGATCCCTAACTTTTGCCTGGACCGCCCTTTCAGGTTTTCGGTCCACCGGGATACCCATTTTTGCCCAAGCCGCCTTTTCAGGTTTTCGACTTGCCGGGTGTACAGATTTTTTTCATTTCATCCCTCATTTTTGCCCGAACCCTTTTGGTTCGCCGGGAAGCCCTTATTTTTGCCTAGGTGTGTCAACCTAGCGGGTCTTTGATTACGCGTAGTATTTTTTCCGACTATGTCCATGCTCTCAAGATGTAGGGAGGTGCCCCTGTTATTGTGTTGCCACGCTACTAGAAGATGTATGGTCATGCAAGATTTGTTGCTGGGAATTCATGTCCAATGCCCCAAGTGGCTCAGGCGGAGGTTTGCCCCTGGCTGTTTGGCATCTTGAGAGATTCCTTGAATCTTGACTGGACTTCCCCAGATGATGGACAATGATCAGGCCATGCCTCTTGATTGGAGGTGCTTTTGTTCATTAGGCATTCGTCGTGCGAATTTCTATGATGTTCAAACAAAAAGTAAGATGCAAACAAAGTTATGTTAAAAATGCAAAGCTTATGTCTGTCTTGAAGTTTTTGAAAAATGCATTTTTCAGTAAAACCAGCAAATTTTGTAAAATGTGATGTCAACTCAATATTTTATAGCAAGCCTTAAGGAGGCAGGATACCTTTGGTAACAGTATGCTTTCGAACTAACCCATGCTTCAGCTAGGACTTTTAAGGGTTGTAGCGTGGCCTGGTTCACGGTTTAAGAAACAAAGGATAAAGGCTCAAATTATTTGTACCCACCCGCTCTTCGTGATGTTCTTCAAACCTAAACTCAGTTGATCGTGCGTTAGACCTTGTTTGAGTCTTTGCTCTGAAATTCCAGTGATGGTTCGGATGTTGAACGTTTATTTGAATAGACAGTCATTTTTGTTTGGTTTAGGGTTTGTAAGACCTCTTTCTTTTTCTTTCATTATCCCTGTTTTTTGCCTGAACTGTTTCTTTTTGGAATTACAGTCAGCGGGATGCCCCAGTTTTGTAAGTCTCCTTCATAGGTTTTGACTTAATGGGTTTTTATTTTGAGAAGTAATGGCTGCCTGTCTGTATGATTGTTCGGAAACATCACTGTCTTTTGTTTTGTAAGGACCTCTTTGGTGCCATTCGTTATGCACTTGGATCAACTGAGAGACTACCCTGCCCCAGGTTATGATTAAGGGTTTTAAATTTCGAAAAGAAAAACTCCTACTTCTTTGGCTCAGAGGGGTTGACGAGGGATTATCTTCCTTATAACTCCAGTGTTTAGGAATTGAAACAATGCCTGTACCTCATCAGCGGGGTCTGTTCAAAAGCATACTGTAAAGATCGTGGTATCATTTTCGTCATCCTCCCTCAAGAGGCTTAGAATTTTCAATCAAGAGTTGATCATCACAAAAATATGAAAACAGATTGCATATAGTGAATACGAAATAATTACTTCAAAACAGACATATGCGATGCATTGAAGAAATAACAATGTTTAACATGAATAAATGTTTGAACAATCAAAAGAAAATTACAACTTGAATTCAAATGAACAAAAAAAGTGCTTTCTATCCTAGCCATGTTTTGGCATGGAAGCAGTGATCACGTTGGGATCCTCTGGAGAGTCGAGCTGGACTTCCTTTGCGTCAATCAGATCTTGAACCCTATTTCTCAAAGTCCAACAGTCATCTGTAGCATGCCCCGGGCTGTCGGAATGATAGGCGCAGCGAGCATTGGGATTGTACCTTGAAGGTGTCCTGTTAGGATTCTTCGGGGGATCCATGAGAGTTACCAACTTGGTTTCCAGCAGCTGTGGCAATATCTGTGACAAGGTCATGCCGAGGGGAGTAAATTGCCTCTTAGGTCTTTCTTCCCTTTGTTGACGGTGACGCTGAGGAGCACCGGTCGGCTTTACAATAGCTACTGCATTGACCGCACTAGATTCTCTCTTGGATGGTTTCTTCTCAGTGCTCGAGGAATCATCATTATGTATTTTCCCTGACTTGATGCCAACTTCTATTCTTTCCCCGGTCAAGACTAAATCTGTAAATCCAACAGCAGAATTCCCAATCAGGTGATTGAAGAATGGACCGGACAGGGTCCCTAAGAACATATCGACGAGCTCGCGGTCGGTTAGAGGTGGCTGTACCCTTTCAGCAAGGTCCCTCCACTTTTGAGCATATTCTTTGAAACCTTCGCCTGCACCCATAGACATTCCTTGAAGTTGAGTGCGCGTGGGAGAAAGGTCGGCGTTGTACTGATACTGCTTGTAGAAAGCAGTGGCCAAGTCCTCCCAGCTGCGGATGTTGGCTCCATTCAGTTGATAGAACCAGTCAAGCTGAGTCCCTGAAAGACTCTCCTGGAAAAAGTGGATCCATAAGTTCCTGTCGGCCGTGTAGGGCTGGATCCTCCTCATGTATGACCTGAGATGCAGCTTTGGACAGGATGCCCCGTCGTACTTTGCAAAGGCGGGTGCCTTGAATTTGTGCGGGATTACTACCCCAGAAGACAGACCTAGATCCTCGAAGTCCAGGCAGGCACTTTTTGTATCTCCATAGCACTTAGCCGGTCTTCCAACTGTTTGTACCTATCCTCAGCCGGAGGGTACTGTTCGTCGTTGAAATCTGTCTCATTGTCGGAGACCACTGGACTGGGAACCCTTTCCTCTTGATGACTGCCTTTCCCCACAGATGGAGTTGTCCTCTCAGCTTCATCCTGCAGTGTGTTCCCAGATCTGCGTCTAGGGCTGAACAAAACGGTCCTCTTCTTCTTCTTTTTCAATAGCAGGGTCTTCAGATCTTGTTGCCCCTGGGTCAAATTCATGATCAGCTCTTGGAACTGGGCGTTCTGAGCCTGGAGGGCCTTGATAGTGTGCTCGGTTGAGGATTCAGGATTCATGACGAGACTGCTGAAATAAACAGCGAAGAAGGTAAGTAACCTGCAGAGAATGGGTACCTGTTACGCAATGATATGTATGATATGCATGCAATGATTTCAAGGACCTCGCGGGGTAAACAGAGAAACTTGTTAGAGTTGGAATTTGCATTTTGTAGCTTGATGGGAGGAACTTCATGTTGTTGAGAGTCCTTCCTCAAGGGTCAAGGCTCACCATATCTAGTGGGTCATAGCCCCTGACAACTTTGTCTAGAGGAAAATAAATCCTCTTTGCCCCTTGTTGGGATAACTGATTCATCATGACCTGCATCACAAGCCCTTGAGATCCTTGAAATGGGTTAGGATGTATGCAATGGTATGATGTTATGGTATGCATGGGGTAATGTAGGTAACCCTGTTATGAGTCCCAATTAAGGACTGCAAACCAAAACCTGCAAGAAACTCAAGTAAAACCTGTCATGAGTCCCAATTAAGGACTATAAATAAAACCTGCAAGAAACTTAGGTGTCAGATAACAAGCATGTAAGTAGTCAAGTACGAAGGCACACAAGTCACACAACAGCCCTTAGAGTTTAGGCCAGCATGGGGTCTGGGTATTACCCTCTTGAAGTTGGTGGGTTCAACCTGTCCTATTAGAAGTAACCGGGTTCTAAGGGTCCCAATATCACGGGATTGCTTTCATTGTTCATCGTTTCAATTTAGCCACTGAACTGGAGACCGAAATATTCCAGGAAAGCAACCCTCCATTGAGTGTAGTATCGAGTATCAACCAACCTCGGACTGCACCAAAGTCAGTTATCTCACTACCCTAAAGAGGCCAAGATAGTTCAATTAAGGTTCCTAAGGTCTGTTGATGCTTCACGACACCACGCGGAGGCCCTGTACTCTCCTTGACTGAACTCAAGGGTTACCGGTACACACCAAAGTGCCACATCAACGTAGCAGACTGTTTCAAACATGTCGGTATACCCCGCACAGTTCCCTCACAGCCTTGTTGCTACTTTCTAAGAAGGTATCCCCCAGATCTGGGTTAGGATCTATAGAACTCCCGAGACAGTCCCACAATAATAAAGCAAGCAAGTCAATACAATTGAAAACACAGTTATGAACTACCCTAAGGTACACCTCACTTTAAGTTTAAGTCCCCAGCAGAGTCGCCAGTTCTGTGATCGGTGGATCTGGAACTGACTGTTTAATGCTGGTTCGCGAAATGTCGCGGAAGCAAGAGTCGCCACCGTCTTTTATTTTCTCCAAATGGAAAGGACAAAAGCACAGAAAAATTCCTTAAAGAGATTGCTCTCGGTTCGGGAGGTAGATTATAGAAAGGGAAGGTGTTAGCACCCTTTCTATCCATGGTTATCCATGGGCTCTTAGATACTTGCTCATTGTGTTTTCAAAAATGGTTTGTTTGCTTTTCAACTGTGGGTTTAAAAAGTTTCTTTGAAAATTCCAGTTCGACTCTTGTATCAGTCCTCAAGAGTGTTTGAAAAATTGCTTTCGAAAGCTTTTTGAAAATGTGTTGGTGTGAAAAGTATTTTGTTTTGTTTTGAAATTTAGAGCAAGTATCTAGAGTCGTCTACCTACCCTAAGGAATTCGTCTGTGTAAATGTCCTTTAAAGTAGTGCCATCCCACCATTGAGAGGTAGGTAGCACCACCGTTGGAGGTGTTCGGGTCAATTCGAGGTTCGGGACATGGTGATCACCAGAGCAATGGGAAGACACCTTAGAAGCTACCCTCATGCCAGGTTCCCGGATCATGAGGACTTACTAAGACATCCTCTACTCGACGATCACCTTTCGAGGCAAGGCAACAGTGAGGCGTACCCTAGGGGTGGTGTGTGATTTGTGTGTCATGTTCATTTGCATTTATCTTGTTCATGTCAAAGTGATCTATGTGTTTGTTTTTATTTTATCATTCATTCTTGCATGCATTTGTTAACAGTTAAAAATTGCAAGAAATAAAAGTTCTAAAGCTATTACAAAAGGCGCGAGTCCACATCGCCAAAATTTCCAGGACCCGATTTGACAGAAAATAAAGAATTAAAGAAAAGTAAAGAATTAAAAGTGCGGCAGATTAATTTACAAGGCCTTGGGAGAGGTACATAAATATTATAAAGAATAAGGAAATAAATATGCGAATTAAGTAAGAATTAAAAACGAGGGCGTTGGACCCTTTTTGCAAAATTAACTTAAATGATGAAATTAATTAATTAAAAAAAGAAAAGAAATTGCTTTTGGTATCTTTTTGTATTTTATGATTTTAATGAAAAAGAATTAAAATAAAATGTTAACCCTAATTCTAGTTGTTTTTAATTTATTAAGAAAAGATTAAATTTTGACCTAATATTTAACCTAATTATTTTACATGCAATTTGATTATAAAAATAAATAATATTTAATTATTATGGAAGAAAAGAAAAAAAAAGAAAAAAAATCAATTGAACCCTAATTCTACCAATTTTAGATTTTTATTATGAAAATATTACAACTAAACCTAATTTAATAACTAAAATTAATTAATGCAATTTATTTACAAAAAATACTAAAATAATTTTTTTTTATTTTTATCTTTTCTGATTTTTTATGTGTTTCTTATATATTATAAAAAATATTAAATTAATTAAAAACAATAATTAAAAGAATGTAAAAATAATAAAGAAACAAAGAATAATAAAAAATTTTGCAAACCTAAGGGTTCTGCCCTTAATTTGGAGGTCTTCTTTAGCAATCTGGGCCCAATGATCTTCAGGCCTGGTAGACTTTCTGATTAGCGTGTAGCCCCGTTGACTATGGTTCACCACGTTATTCAATTTTTGGCCTTCTGATCGTTCCATTGGGACGCATGGATGGCCAGATTTTGTGGACATACGGTGCTCCTTCAAGCTGAAACTGCATGGGAATACTAAGTGAAAAATAATGTGAAAGGGGGTGGGGACCTGGGGCTCGAACCCAGGTCCTGAACATTACCAACCAACGCGCTTGCCACTCATGCTGCCTTGTTTATCTGTAAATAAAATAATTAATAAACATAATAAAACAAAACGCGTTAATGCTTCTCTTTTCGCGCGAAAGTTTAAACCACCCAATCGTTCCTTGCCACCTAGTCATCTTCCTCATGGCCTTTATTTTTTCTGAAACAAAACATTATTAGCAACGGTTTTACAAACGTTCCCTTAGGAACGTTTCTGGAAAATAGCGAATAGGCGTCCTCACATTAGAAATTAGGCGCGAGGGTGCCATTGTGTTCGTCTAAGAGCGCTGAGTTGGATAGCCTAGGTCCCATGAGCCAATTGTTCCTTAATCAAAAGACCCTAATTCAAAGCTTTACAAACCCTAAAAAAACAACAATGGCATATTTGCATATAGTGTATAAAAATGCAATTAATCCATATGGTTAGCTTCAGAATACATTACTCAGTATGAATACACAATCAAAATGCCATGAAAATGTCTCAAAGTTAAAACACGAATATGCATTTTTTATGAGAAAAAATTCGATTCTGTACAATGATTTAGGGCGTTAGGGTGATTGATTTCGATTGGAAATCCTTCCTTGAAGCTTCAGGAAGGTGATGGCACAAGTCTTTTGCCTTGAATCGTCCTCTAACCTGGTTTTTAGATTTTAGTTTTTTCACCAAAAACTCAAGTTTTCTTTCCTATGTCTGGCGCAGCTTTTTGGTTGTTAGCACTAGGGTTGCATTCTGTACTTATGTATGAGTGATCTAGGTCAAAGAGATCAATCAAAAACCTTGGCATTCATGTCTTGCAAGATTTGATTTCCAAAAATCTTTTCAAATATTTTTCATGCCTATTTGGTACAAATCATGGCCAATTGTCTTCAATTCTTTCCAAATCCAGCTATGCACGAAATATTGAGTATACATTATGCATAAAAAGATTTAAAACCTAGGTTTAGTATTTTCCATGTATTTATTTTAATTTAAATGAATTATTAATAATAAAAATCCAAATAAATAAATAAAAATGAAGAAAAACTTCCCTTTTGGCCAAATGGTCGTGCACATGCCTTGGATAATGAATTGTGGAAGAAAAAGAGGCCCATTAGCAATTTTAGGTCATTTGAAACAATGTTGACTTTTCAAAATATCCAAAAATTTCCCAACTTCCACAAGGCATAACTTGCTCAATTTTTAAGCTTTGCTCATGTTCTTGGACATTTTGGAAAGGTCTTTGAGTCCTCTAACCAATGCATTTGGTCCCATGTCATTTTGATTTACCAATCGCAAGTTATGGCCTTTGACTTAAAGTCCCTTTTTGTTGACTTTTGAAAATGACCTATAATGTTGAAATTGATAACTTTTTGTGAATGCATTTCTTGGACTTGAAGTATGAAGAGGAGTTGTAGGAAATGTCTTTCTCTTCAAAATTAGCTTTGGATGGAATTTTTCTGATGATCCATGTGAAAGTTATGCCCTGGTCAATTTACAGTTGACTTTTTCAGCTGTCCAAATAAGGAAACTTTTGCATCTTGATGATTTTTGAGCCAAGCTTTGAGAATCATGATCAAGCATTGATCAAATGATGTTTGTGGCTTCAAAATGAGATGTTGACCAAAAATTTGAACTTTTTGACTGTCAAATGACCATTTTGCCCCTATAGTTGACTGTAGTGCAATTAGGGTTTTGATTGTGCAATTTTGTACTGAAAGTCTTGAAACTTTGTATGAGGATGCTTGACCATGTTTATAGGCATGTGGGACTTGATTGGACCCTTGGAAACTTCATTTTCTTGATCAGAACCAAAACCCTAATTTTGACTGTCTAGGAGGCCCTTACACTATGCAACCCTTGGGGAATTTTGAAGCTTTGACTTGGCAAATTTTGAAGAATATGGGAGGGCAAATTTTGGGGTACAACAGTTGCCCCTGTTCAATCTTCTTAGACCTGAGGATGCAGATTGGCTGACGTGCCTTTCGTAATCCGAGGGTGGAAGATGATTGAACACTAGAGTGCCCAGAAATTTGCGCTCACATAGTAGCAGTGATGGTGGAAATGGGCTTATAGATGCCATTTAGAGATTTATGAATAGGATGATGGGCTTATAGATGCCATCTGGATGTTGATCGCGTAAGAGATTCCTTAGCGAGAACTCGCGTACCTGCAAAAGAAAAATGAGTACCTGACATGTTGCAGGATCTGGTTTTCAGATGCTTTGTATAGATGTGTCCTGACTGGTTACAGGAGCTGAATCTTTAAACTCTTCAGACGTGCCCTGGCGAGATACAGGAATCGAGTCTGGTAATGTTAGTCTTCAACGGATACACCCTGGCAAGATTCAGGCATCGGATCCTCGAACTCTTCAGACACACCCTGGCAAGATACAGGAATCAGATCTGGTAATGCTAGTCTTCAACGGATACACCCTGGCAAGATTCAGGCATCGGATCCTCGAACTCTTCAAACACACCCTGGCAAGATACAGGAATCGGATCTGGAATTCAGAAAGGTTGGTGAGTTATCTCTACTGACAGGTTATTTCCATGGACGGGTGGTCTTTAACGACGAGTGTCTATAACGACGAGTGTCTATAACGACGAGCGTCTATAACGACGAGTGTTTATAACGACGAGTGTCTGTGACGACGAGTGTCTATGACGACGAGTGTCTGTGACGACGAGTGTCTATGACGACGAGTGTCTATGACGACGAGTGTCTATGACGACGAGTGTCTATAACGACGAGTGTCTATAACGACGAGTGTCTATAACGACGATTGTCTATAACGACGGGTGTCTATAACGACGGGTGTCTATAACGACGAGTGTCTATAACGACGAGTGTCTATAACGACGAGTGTCTATAACGACGGGTGTCTATAACGACGGGTGTCTATAACAACGAGTGTCTATAACGACGAGTGTCTATAGGGACGAGTGTCTATAACGACGAGTGTCTATAACGACGAGTGTCTATAACGACGAGTGTCTATAACGACGGGTGTCTATAACGACGGGTGTCTATAACGACGGGTGTCTATAACGACGGGTGTCTATAACGACGAGTGTCTATAACAACGAGTGTTTATAGCGACGAGTGTCTATAACGACGAGTGTCTATAACGACGAGTGTCTATAACGACGGGTGTCTATAACGACGGGTGTCTATAACGACGGGTGTCTATAACGACGGGTGTCTATAACGACGGGTGTCTATGACGACGGGTGTCTATGACGACGGGTGTCTATGACGACGGGTGTCTATGACGACGAGTGTCTATAACGACGAGTATCTATAGCGACGAGTGTCTATAACGACGAGTGTCTATAACGACAAGTGTCTATAACGACGAGTGTCTATAACGACGAGTGTCTATAACGAAGGGTGTCTATAACGACGGGTGTCTATAACGACGGGTGTCTATAACGACGAGTGTCTATAACAACGAGTGTCTATAACGACGAGTGTCTATAACAACGAGTGTCTATAACGACGAGTGTCTATAACGACGAGTGTCTATAGCGACTAGTGTCTATGACGACGAGTGTCTATAACGACGAGTGTCTATAACGACGAGTGTCTATAGCGACGAGTTTCTATGACGACGAGTTGGATCAGAGAAATCTTTAGGCATTGATTTAACTGGATTTGTATTCTTTGACTGGGTTGGTCTCTTTTGACTGTATTCGTCTACATAGCTGATCTTTTAACCGTATCCTTCTTGAAAGGTAAAGGTCAGTCCTATGCAATGCATGATATGGATCAAGCAATAATATTTTTCAACACATGAGATTGTATGATATGATGCGTATATGCATGTATCATGATGTATAACAATGTGATGTTTATGAATGTATCTTCGTCTAGGAAAATAGATCCTTGACGGATGCCGGGAAGTCAAATCCTGGGCTGATGTTGAAGAGTGAGATTCTTCGTTTCCGTTGGGGATGATGATTGCAAGAATACCGGTAGGAGAAGATGACTCCGTTGGGGAATAAACTTGGCGAATATATTACTCTGCAGGGAGGTAACTCTGCGGGGAAAGAGAGGTATTTTGCTGAGGTGTTGATAATAACTTGCTGGGGATACCGTTGATAAGTTATGTTGGGAGATTTGATGAACTCCGCTGAGGATAGGAAGAACTTCGCCGAGGAGATCTTTCCGTGGTAATTGACTGAGGATAACCCAGTTATAAGCTCTGGTGGGGAATAACCTTCTGAATAAAGTCGGGGGAGCATTCATACTCTGCAGGGAGTGAAGGTATCTTAGTCGTGTTCTTTAGCCGAACTTACCTTGGTATCTCGGTGGACAGAGCAATTAGATCTCTTAGACAACTCATTATTGCCCCTGTTTCTGTTGGAGAAGAAGGTACCTGTGAAGGTGTTTGATGACTGCCAATTGACAAATCTTCTTCTGGTAGGCAAGTGACGAGATGACGGAACATAGTCGTACGCTTTTGATCCCTAACTTTTGCCTGGACCTCCCTTTCAGGTTTTCGGTCCACCGGGATACCCATTTTTGCCCAAGCCGCCTTTTCAGGTTTTCGACTTGCCGGGTGTACAGATTTTTTTCATTTCATCCCTCATTTTTGCCCGAACCCTTTTGGTTCGCCGGGAAGCCCTTATTTTTGCCTAGGTGTGTCAACCTAGCGGGTCTTTGATTACGCGTAGTATTTTTTCCGACTATGTCCATGCTCTCAGGATGTAGGGAGGTGCCCCTGTTATTGTGTTGCCACGCTAATAGAAGATGTATGGTCATGCAAGATTTGTTGCTGGGAATTCATGTCCAATGCCCCAAGTGGCTCAGGCGGAGGTTTGCCCCTGGCTGTTTGGCATCTTGAGAGATTCCTTGAATCTTGACTGGACTTCCCCAGATGATGGACAATGATCAGGCCATGCCTCTTGATTGGAGGTGCTTTTGTTCATTAGGCATTCGTCGTGCGAATTTCTATGATGTTCAAACAAAAAGTAAGATGCAAACAAAGTTATGTTAAAAATGCAAAGCTTATGTCTGTCTTGAAGTTTTTGAAAAATGCATTTTTCAGTAAAACCAGCAAATTTTGTAAAATGTGATGTCAACTCAATATTTTATAGCAAGCCTTAAGGAGGCAGGATACCTTTGGTAACAGTATGCTTTCGAACTAACCCATGCTTCAGCTAGGACTTTTAAGGGTTGTAGCGTGGCCTGGTTCACGGTTTAAGAAACAAAGGATAAAGGCTCAAATTATTTGTACCCACCCGCTCTTCGTGATGTTCTTCAAACCTAAAATCAGTTGATCGTGCGTTAGACCTTGTTTGAGTCTTTGCTCTGAAATTCCAGTGATGGTTCGGATGTTGAACGTTTATTTGAATATGCAGTCATTTTTGTTTGGTTTAGGGTTTGTAAGACCTCTTTCTTTTTCTTTCATTATCCCTGTTTTTTGCCTGAACTGTTTCTTTTTGGAATTACAGTCAGCGGGATGCCCCAGTTTTGTAAGTCTCCTTCATAGGTTTTGACTTAATGGGTTTTTATTTTGAGAAGTAATGGCTGCCTGTCTGTATGATTGTTCGGAAACATCACTGTCTTTTGTTTTGTAAGGACCTCTTTGGTGCCATTCGTTATGCACTTGGATCAACTGAGAGACTACCCTGCCCCAGGTTATGATTAAGGGTTTTAAATTTCGAAAAGAAAAACTCCTACTTCTTTGGCTCAGAGGGGTTGACGAGGGATTATCTTCCTTATAACTCCAGTGTTTAGGAATTGAAACAATGCCTGTACCTCATCAGCGGGGTCTGTTCAAAAGCATACTGTAAAGATCGTGGTATCGTTTTCGTCATCCTCCCTCAAGAGGCTTAGAATTTTCAATCAAGAGTTGATCATCACAAAAATATGAAAACAGTTTGCATATAGTGAATACGAAATAATTACTTCAAAACAGACATATGCGATGCATTAAAGAAATAACAATGTTTAACATGAATAAATGTTTGAACAATCAAAAGAAAATTACAACTTGAATTCAAATGAACAAAAAAAGTGCTTTCTATCCTAGCCATGTTTTGGCATGGAAGCAGTGATCACGTTGGGAGCCTCTGGAGAGTCGAGCTGGACTTCCTTTGCGTCAATCAGATCTTGAACCCTATTTCTCAAAGTCCAACAGTCATCTGTAGCATGCCCCGGGCTGTCGGAATGATAGGCGCAGCGAGCATTGGGATTGTACCTTGAAGGTGTCCTGTTAGGATTCTTCGGGGGATCCATGAGAGTTACCAACTTGGTTTCCAGCAGCTGTGGCAATATCTGTGACAAGGTCATGCCGAGGGGAGTAAATTGCCTCTTAGGTCTTTCTTCCCTTTGTTGACGGTGACGCTGAGGAGCACCGGTCGGCTTTACAATAGCTACTGCATTGACCGCACTAGATTCTCTCTTGGATGGTTTCTTCTCAGTGCTCGAGGAATCATCATTATGTATTTTCCCTGACTTGATGCCAGCTTCTATTCTTTCCCCGGTCAAGACTAAATCTGTAAATCCAACAGCAGAATTCCCAATCAGGTGATTGAAGAATGGACCGGACAGGGTCCCTAAGAACATATCGACGAGCTCGCGGTCGGTTAGAGGTGGATGTACCCTTTCAGCAAGGTCCCTCCACTTTTGAGCATATTCTTTGAAACCTTCGCCTGCACCCATAGACATTCCTTGAAGTTGAGTGCGCGTGGGAGCAAGGTCGGCGTTGTACTGATACTGCTTGTAGAAAGCAGTGGCCAAGTCCTCCCAGCTGCGGATGTTGGCTCCATTCAGTTGATAGAACCAGTCAAGCTGAGTCCCTGAAAGACTCTCTTGGAAAAAGTGGATCCATAAGTTCCTGTCGGCCGTGTAGGGCTGGATCCTCCTCATGTATGACCTGAGATGCAGCTTTGGACAGGATGCCCCGTCGTACTTTGCAAAGGCGGGTGCCTTGAATTTGTGCGGGATTACTACCCCAGAAGACAGACCTAGATCCTCGAAGTCCAGGCAGGCACTTTTTGTATCTCCATAGCACTTAGCCGGTCTTCCAACTGTTTGTACCTATCCTCAGCCGGAGGGTACTGTTCGTCGTTGAAATCTGTCTCATTGTCGGAGACCACTGGACTGGGAACCCTTTCCTCTTGATGACTGCCTTTCCCCACAGATGGAGTTGTCCTCTCAGCTTCATCTTGCAGTGTGTTCCCAGATCTGCGTCTAGGGCTGAACAAAACGGTCCTCTTCTTCTTCTTTTTCAAGAGCAGGATCTTCAGATCTTGTTGCCCCTGGGTCAAATTCATGATCAGCTCTTGGAACTGGGCGTTCTTAGCCTGGAGGGCCTTGATAGTGTGCTCGATTGAGGATTCAGGATTCATGACGAGACTGCTGAAATAAACAGCGAAGAAGGTAAGCAACCTGCAGAGAATGGGTACCTGTTACGCAATGATATGTATGATATGCATGCAATGATTTCAAGGACCTCGCGGGGTAAACAGAGAAACTTGTTAGAGTTGGAATTTGCATTTTGTAGCTTGATGGGAGGAACTTCATGTTGTTGAGAGTCCTTCCTCAAGGGTCAAGGCTCACCATATCTAGTGGGTCATAGCCCCTGACAACTTTGTCTAGAGGAAAATAAATCCTCTTTGCCCCTTGTTGGGATAACTGATTCATCATGACCTGCATCACAAGCCCTTGAGATCCTTGAAATGGGTTAGGATGTATGCAATGGTATGATGTTATGGTATGCATGGGGTAATGTAGGTAACCCTGTTATGAGTCCCAATTAAGGACTGCAAACCAAAACCTGCAAGAAACTCAAGTAAAACCTGTCATGAGTCCCAATTAAGGACTATAAACAAAACCTGCAAGAAACTTAGGTGTCAGATAACAAGCATGTAAGTAGTCAAGTACGAAGGCACATAAGTCACACAACAGCCCTTAGAGTTTAGGCCAGCATGGGGTCTGGGTATTACCCTCTTGAAGTTGGTGGGTTCAACCTGTCCTATTAGAAGTAACCAGGTTCTAAGGGTCCCAATATCACGGGATTGCTTTCATTGTTCATCGTTTCAATTTAGCCACTGAACTGGCGACCGAAATATTCCAGGAAAGCAACCCTCCATTGAGTGTAGTATCGAGTATCAACCAACCTCGGACTGCACCAAAGTCAGTTATCTCACTACCCTAAAGAGGCCAAGATAGTTCAATTAAGGTTCCTAAGGTCTGTTGATGCTTCACGACACCACGCGGAGGCCCCGTACTCTCCTTGACTGAACTCAAGGGTTACCGGTACACACCAAAGTGCCACATCAACGTAGCAGACTGTTTCAAACATGTCGGTATACCCCGCACAGTTCCCTCACAGCCTTGTTGCTACTTTCTAAGAAGGTATCCCCCAGATCCGGGTTAGGATCTATAGAACTCCCGAGACAGTCCCACAATAATAAAGCAAGCAAGTCAATACAATTGAAAACACAGTTATGAACTACCCTAAGGTACACCTCACTTTAAGTTTAAGTCCCCAGCAGAGTCGCCAGTTCTGTGATCGGTGGATCTGGAACTGACTGTTTAATGCTGGTTCGCGAAATGTCGCGGAAGCAAGAGTCGCCACCGTCTTTTATTTTCTCCAAATGGAAAGGACAAAAGCACAGAAAAATTCCTTAAAGAGATTGCTCTCGGTTCGGGAGGTAGATTATAGAAAGGGAAGGTGTTAGCACCCTTTCTATCCATGGTTATCCATGGGCTCTTAGATACTTGCTCATTGTGTTTTCAAAAATGGTTTGTTTGCTTTTCAACTGTGGGTTTAAAAAGTTTCTTTGAAAATTCCAGTTCGACTCTTGTATCAGTCCTCAAGAGTGTTTGAAAAATTGCTTTCGAAAGCTTTTTGAAAATGTGTTGGTGTGAAAAGTATTTTGTTTTGTTTTGAAATTTAGAGCAAGTATCTAGAGTCGTCTACCTACCCTAAGGAATTCGTCTGTGTAAATGTCCTTTAAAGTAGTGCCATCCCACCATTGAGAGGTAGGTAGCACCACCGTTGGAGGTGTTCGGGTCAATTCGAGGTTCGGGACATGGTGATCACCAGAGCAATGGGAAGACACCTTAGAAGCTACCCTCATGCCAGGTTCCCGGATCATGAGGACTTACTAAGACATCCTCTACTCGACGATCACCTTTCGAGGCAAGGCAACAGTGAGGCGTACCCTAGGGGTGGTGTGTGATTTGTGTGTCATGTTCATTTGCATTTATCTTGTTCATGTCAAAGTGATCTATGTGTTTGTTTTTATTTTATCATTCATTCTTGCATGCATTTGTTAACAGTTAAAAATTGCAAGAAATAAAAGTTCTAAAGCTATTACAAAAGGCGCGAGTCCACATCGCCAAAATTTCCAGGACCCGATTTGACAGAAAATAAAGAATTAAAGAAAAGTAAAGAATTAAAAGTGCGGCAGATTAATTTACAAGGCCTTGGGAGAGGTACATAAATATTATAAAGAATAAGGAAATAAATATGCGAATTAAGTAAGAATTAAAAACGAGGGCGTTGGACCCTTTTTGCAAAATTAACTTAAATGATGAAATTAATTAATTAAAAAAAGAAAAGAAATTGCTTTTGGTATCTTTTTGTATTTTATGATTTTAATGAAAAAGAATTAAAATAAAATGTTAACCCTAATTCTAGTTGTTTTTAATTTATTAAGAAAAGATTAAATTTTGACCTAATATTTAACCTAATTATTTTACATGCAATTTGATTATAAAAATAAATAATATTTAATTATTATGGAAGAAAAGAAAAAAAAAGATAAAAAATCAATTGAACCCTAATTCTACCAATTTTAGATTTTTATTATGAAAATATTACAACTAAACCTAATTTAATAACTAAAATTAATTAATGCAATTTATTTACAAAAAATACTAAAATAATTTTTTTTTATTTTTATCTTTTCTGATTTTTTATGTGTTTCTTATATATTATAAAAAATATTAAATTAATTAAAAACAATAATTAAAAGAATGTAAAAATAATAAAGAAACAAAGAATAATAAAAATTTTTGCAAACCTAAGGGTTCTGCCCTTAATTTGGAGGTCTTCTTTAGCAATCTGGGCCCAATGATCTTCAGGCCTGGTAGACTTTCTGATTAGCGTGTAGCCCCGTTGACTATGGTTCACCACGTTATTCAATTTTTGGCCTTCTGATCGTTCCATTGGGACGCATGGATGGCCAGATTTTGTGGACATACGGTGCTCCTTCAAGCTGAAACTGCATGGGAATACTAAGTGAAAAATAATGTGAAAGGGGGTGGGGACCTGGGGCTCGAACCCAGGTCCTGAACATTACCAACCAACGCGCTTGCCACTCATGCTGCCTTGTTTATCTGTAAATAAAATAATTAATAAACATAATAAAACAAAACGCGTTAATGCTTCTCTTTTCGCGCGAAAGTTTAAACCACCCAATCGTTCCTTGCCACCTAGTCATCTTCCTCATGGCCTTTATTTTTTCTGAAACAAAACATTATTAGCAACGGTTTTACAAACGTTCCCTTAGGCACGTTTCTGGAAAATAGCGAATAGGCGTCCTCGCATTAGAAATTAGGTGCGAGGGTGCCATTGTGTTCGTCTAAGAGCGCTGAGTTGGATAGCCTAGGTCCCATGAGCCAATTGTTCCTTAATCAAAAGACCCTAATTCAAAGCTTCACAAACCCTAAAAAAACAACAATGGCATATTTGCATATAGTGTATAAAAATGCAATTAATCCATATGGTTAGCTTCAGAATACATTACTCAGTATGAATACACAATCAAAATGCCATGAAAATGTCTCAAAGTTAAAACACGAATATGCATTTTTTATGAGAAAAAATTCGATTCTGTACAATGATTTAGGGCGTTAGGGTGATTGATTTCGATTGGAAATCCTTCCTTGAAGCTTCAGGAAGGTGATGGCACAAGTCTTTTGCCTTGAATCGTCCTCTAACCTGGTTTTCAGATTTTAGTTTTTTCACCAAAAACTCAAGTTTTCTTTCCTATGTCTGGCGCAGCTTTTTGGTTGTTAGCACTAGGGTTGCATTCTGTACTTATGTATGAGTGATCTAGGTCAAAGAGATCAATCAAAAACCTTGGCATTCATGTCTTGCAAGATTTGATTTCCAAAAATCTTTTCAAATATTTTTCATGCCTATTTGGTACAAATCATGGCCAATTGTCTTCAATTCTTTCCAAATCCAGCTATGCACGAAATATTGAGTATACATTATGCATAAAAAGATTTAAAACCTAGGTTTAGTATTTTCCATGTATTTATTTTAATTTAAATGAATTATTAATAATAAAAATCCAAATAAATAAATAAAAATGAAGAAAAACTTCCCTTTTGGCCAAATGGTCGTGCACATGCCTTGGATAATGAATTGTGGAAGAAAAAGAGGCCCATTAGCAATTTTAGGTCATTTGAAACAATGTTGACTTTTCAAAATATCCAAAAATTTCCCAACTTCCACAAGGCATAACTTGCTCAATTTTTAAGCTTTGCTCATGTTCTTGGACATTTTGGAAAGGTCTTTGAGTCCTCTAACCAATGCATTTGGTCCCATGTCATTTTGATTTACCAATCTCAAGTTATGGCCTTTGACTTAAAGTCCCTTTTTGTTGACTTTTGAAAATGACCTATAATGTTGAAATTGATAACTTTTTGTGAGAGAATTTCTTGGACTTGAAGTATGAAGAGGAGTTGTAGGAAATGTCTTTCTCTTCAAAATGAGCTTTGGATGGAATTTTTCTGATGATCCATGTGAAAGTTATGCCCTGGTCAATTTACAGTTGACTTTTTCAACTGTCCAAATAAGGAAACTTTTGCATCTTGATGATTTTTGAGCCAAGCTTTGAGAATCATGATCAAGCATTGATCAAATGATGTTTGTGGCTTCAAAATGAGATGTTGACCAAAAATTTGAACTTTTTGACTGTCAAATGACCATTTTGCCCCTACAGTTGACTGTATTGCAATTAGGGTTTTGACTGTGCAATTTTGTACTGAAAGTCTTGAAACTTTGTATGAGGATGCTTGACCATGTTTATAGGCATGTGGGACTTGATTGGACCCTTGGAAACTTCATTTTCTTGATCAGAACCAAAACCCTAATTTTGACTGTCTAGGAGGCCCTTACACTGTGCAACCCTTGGGGAATTTTGAAGCTTTGACTTGGCAAATTTTGAAGAATATGGGAGGGCAAATTTTGGGGTACAACAGTTGCCCTTGTTCAATCTTCTTAGACCTGAGGATGCAGATTGGCTGACGTGCCTTTCGTAATCCGAGGGTGGAAGATGATTGAACACTAGAGTGCCCAAAAATTTGCGCTCACATAGTAGCAGTGATGGTGGAAATGGGCTTATAGATGCCATTTAGAGATTGATGAATAGGATGATGGGCTTATAGATGCCATCTGGATGTTGATCGCGTAAGAGATTCCTTAGCGAGAACTCGCGTACCTGCAAAAGAAAAATGAGTACCTGACATGTTGCAGGATCTGGTTTTCAGATGCTTTGTATAGATGTGTCCTGACTGGTTACAGGAGCTGAATCTTTAAACTCTTCAGACGTGCCCTGGCGAGATATAGGAATCGAGTCTGGTAATGTTAGTCTTCAACG
Source organism: Vicia faba (assembly GCA_948472305.1). Classification (NCBI taxonomy): domain Eukaryota; kingdom Viridiplantae; phylum Streptophyta; class Magnoliopsida; order Fabales; family Fabaceae; genus Vicia; species Vicia faba. Next base: position 1,041,531,199 of record OX451736.1, read on the forward strand.
GATACACCCTGGCAAGATTCAGGCATCGGATCCTCGAACTCTTCAGACACACCCTGGCAAGATACAAGAATCAGATCTGGTAATGCTAGTCTTCAACGGATACACTCTGGCAAGATTCAGGCATCGGATCCTCGAACTCTTTAGACACACCCTGGCAAGATACAGGAATCGGATCTGGAATTCAGAAAGGTTGGTGAGTTGTCTCTACTGACAGGTTATTTCCATGGACGGGTGGTCTTTAACGACGAGTGTCTATAACGACGAGTGTCTATAACGACGAGCGTCTATAACGACGAGTGTTTATAACGACGAGTGTCTATGACGACGAGTGTCTATGACGACGAGTGTCTATGACGACGAGTGTCTATGACGACGAGTGTCTATGACGACGAGTGTCTATGACGACGAGTGTCTATCACGACGAGTGTCTATAACGACGAGTGTCTATAACGACGAGTGTCTATAACGACGAGTGTCTATAACGACGAGTGTCTATAACGACGGGTGTCTATAACGACGGGTGTCTATAACGACGAGTGTGTATAACGACGAGTGTCTATAGAGACGAGTGTCTATAGCGACGAGTGTCTATAACGACGAGTGTCTATAACGACGAGTGTCTATAACGACGGGTGTCTATAACGACGGGTGTCTATAACGACGGGTGTCTATAACGATATAACGACGAGTGTCTATAACGACGAGTGTCTATAACGAAGGGTGTCTATAACGACGGGTGTCTATAACGACGGGTGTCTATAACGACGGGTGTCTATAACGACGAGTGTATATAACGACGAGTGTCTATAGCGACGAGTGTCTATAGCGACGAGTGTCTATAGCGACGAGTGTCTATAACGACGAGTGTCTATAACGACGAGTGTCTATAACGACGGGTGTCTATAACGACGGGTGTCTATAACGACGGGTGTCTATAACGACGGGTGTCTATAACGACGGGTGTCTATGACGACGGGTGTCTATGACGACGGGTGTCTATGACGACGGGTGTTTATGACGACGAGTGTCTATAACGACGAGTATCTATAGCGACGAGTTTCTATAACGACGAGTGTCTATAACGACGAGTGTCTATAACGACGAGTGTCTATAACGACGAGTGTCTATAACGACGAGTGTCTATAACGACGGGTGTCTATAACGACGGGTGTCTATAACGACGGGTGTCTATAACGACGAGTGTCTATAACGACGAGTGTCTATAACGACGAGTGTCTATAACGACGAGTGTCTATAACGACGAGTGTCTATAACGACGAGTGTCTATAACGACGAGTGTCTATAGCGACGAGTGTCTATGACGACGAGTGTCTATAACGACGAGTGTCTATAACGACGAGTGTCTATAGCGACGAGTGTCTATGACGACGAGTTGGATCAAAGAAATCTTTAGGCATTGATTTAACTGGATTTGTATTCTTTGACTGGGTTGGTCTCTTTTGACTGTATTCGTCTACATAGCTGATCTTTTAACCGTATCCTTCCTGAAAGGTAAAGGTCAGTCATATGCAATGCATGATATGGATCAAGCAATAATATTTTTCAACACATGAGATTGTATGATATGATGCGTATATGCATGTATCATGATGTATAACAATGTGATGTTTATGAATGTATCTTCGTCTAGGAAAATAGATCCTTGACGGATGCCGGGAAGTCAAATCCTGGGCTGATGTTGAAGAGTGAGATTCTTCGTTTCCGTTGGGGATGATGATTGCAAGAATACCGGTAGGATAAGATTAATCTGTTGGGGAATAAACTTGGCGAATAGATTACTCTGCGGGGAGGTAACTCTGCGGGGAAAGAGAGGTATTTTGCTGAGGTGTTGATAATAACTTGCTGGGGATACCGTTGATAAGTTATGTTGGGAGATTTGATGAACTCCGCTGAGGATAGGAAGAACTTCGCCGAGGAGATCTTTCCGTGGTAATTGGCTGAGGATAACCCAGTTATAAGCTCTGGTGGGGAATAACCTTCTGAATAAAGTCGGGGGAGCATTCGTACTCTGCAGGGAGTGAAGGTATCTTAGTCGTGTTCTTTAGCCGAACTTACCTTGGTATCTCGGTGGACAGAGCAATTAAATCGCTTAGACAACTCATTATTTCCCCTGTTTCTGTTGGAGAAGAAGGTACCTGTGAAGGTGTTTGATGACTGCCAATTGACAAATCTTCTTCTGGTAGGCAAGTGACGAGATGACGGAACATAGTCGTACGCTTTTGATCCCTAACTTTTGCCTGGACCGCCCTTTCAGGTTTTCGGTCCACCGGGATACCCATTTTTGCCCAAGCCGCCTTTTTAGGTTTTCGACTTGCCGGGTGTACAAATTTTTTTCATTTCATCCCTCATTTTTGCCCGAACCCTTTTGGTTCGCCGGGAAGCCCTTATTTTTTCCTAGGTGTGTCAACCTAGCGGGTCTTTGATTACGCGTAGTATTTTTTCCGACTATGTCCATGCTCTCAGGATGTAGGGAGGTGCCCCTGTTATTGTGTTGCCACGCTACTAGAAGATGTATGGTCATGCAAGATTTGTTGCTGGGAATTCATGTCCAATGCCCCAAGTGGCTCAGGCGGAGGTTTGCCCCTGGCTGTTTGGCATCTTGAGAGATTCCTTGAATCTTGACTGGACTTCCCCAGATGATGGACAATGATCAGGCCATGCCTCTTGATTGGAGGTGCTTTTGTTCATTAGGCATTCGTCGTGCGAATTTCTATGATGTTCAAACAAAAAGTAAGATGCAAACAAAGTTATGTTAAAAATGCAAAGCTTATGTCTGTCTTGAAGTTTTTGAAAAATGCATTTTTCAGTAAAACCAGCAAATTTTGTAAAATGTGATGTCAACTCAATATTTTATAGCAAGCCTTAAGGAGGCAGGATACCTTTGGTAACAGTATGCTTTCGAACTAACCCATGCTTCAGCTAGGACTTTTAAGGGTTGTAGCGTGGCCTGGTTCACGGTTTAAGAAACAAAGGATAAAGGCTCAAATTATTTGTACCCACCCGCTCTTCGTGATGTTCTTCAAACCTAAACTCAGCTGATCGTGCGTTAGACCTTGTTTGAGTCTTTGCTCTGAAATTCCAGTGATGGTTCGGATGTTGAACGTTTATTTGAATAGGCAGTCATTTTTGTTTGGTTTAGGGTTTGTAAGACCTCTTTCTTTTTCTTTCATTATCCCTGTTTTTTGCCTGAACTGTTTCTTTTTGGAATTACAGTCAGCGGGATGCCCCAGTTTTGTAAGTCTCCTTCATAGGTTTTGACTTAATGGGTTTTTATTTTGAGAAGTAATGACTGCCTGTCTGTATGATTGTTCGGAAACATCACTGTCTTTTGTTTTGTAAGGACCTCTTTGGTGCCATTCGTTATGCACTTGGATCAACTGAGAGACTACCCTGCCCCAGGTTATGATTAAGGGTTTTAAATTTCGAAAAGAAAAACTCCTACTTCTTTGGCTCAGAGGGGTTGACGAGGGATTATCTTCCTTATAACTCCAGTGTTTAGGAATTGAAACAATGCCTGTACCTCATCAGCGGGGTCTGTTCAAAAGCATACTGTAAAGATCGTGGTATCGTTTTCGTCATCCTCCCTCAAGAGGCTTAGAATTTTCAATCAAGAGTTGATCATCACAAAAATATGAAAACAGTTTGCATATAGTGAATACGAAATAATTACTTCAAAACAGACATATGCGATGCATTAAAGAAATAACAATGTTTAACATGAATAAATGTTTGAACAATCAAAAGAAAATTACAACTTGAATTCAAATGAACAAAAAAAGTGCTTTCTATCCTAGCCATGTTTTGGCATGGAAGCAGTGATCACGTTGGGAGCCTCTGGAGAGTCGAGCTGGACTTCCTTTGCGTCAATCAGATCTTGAACCCTATTTCTCAAAGTCCAACAGTCATCTGTAGCATGCCCCGGGCTGTCGGAATGATAGGCGCAGCGAGCATTGGGATTGTACCTTGAAGGTGTCCTGTTAGGATTCTTCGGGGGATCCATGAGAGTTACCAACTTGGTTTCCAGCAGCTGTGGCAATATCTGTGACAAGGTCATGCCGAGGGGAGTAAATTGCCTCTTAGGTCTTTCTTCCCTTTGTTGACGGTGACGCTGAGGAGCACCGGTCGGCTTTACAATAGCTACTGCGTTGACCGCACTAGATTCTCTCTTGGATGGTTTCTTCTCAGTGCTCGAGGAATCATCATTATGTATTTTCCCTGACTTGATGCCAGCTTCTATTCGTTCCCCGGTCAAGACTAAATCTGTAAATCCAACAGCAGAATTCCCAATCAGGTGATTGAAGAATGGACCGGACAGGGTCCCTAAGAACATATCGACGAGCTCGCGGTCAGTTAGAGGTGGTTGTACCCTTTCAGCAAGGTCCCTCCACTTTTGAGCATATTCTTTGAAACCTTCGCCTGCACCCATAGACATTCCTTGAAGTTGAGTGCGCGTGGGAGCAAGGTCGGCGTTATACTGATACTGCTTGTAGAAAGCAGTGGCCAAGTCCTCCCAGCTGCGGATGTTGGCTCCATTCAGTTGATAGAACCAGTCAAGCTGAGTCCCTGAAAGACTCTCCTGGAAAAAGTGGATCCATAAGTTCCTGTCGGCCGTGTAGGGCTGGATCCTCCTCATGTATGACCTGAGATGCAGCTTTGGACAGGATGCCCCGTCGTACTTTGCAAAGGCGGGTGCCTTGAATTTGTGCGGGATTACTACCCCAGAAGACAGACCTAGATCCTCGAAGTCCAGGCAGGCACTTTTTGTATCTCCATAGCACTTAGCCGGTCTTCCAACTGTTTGTACCTATCCTCAGCCGGAGGGTACTGTTCGTCGTTGAAATCTGTCTCATTGTCGGAGACCATTGGACTGGGAACCCTTTCCTCTTGATGACTGCCTTTCCCCACAGATGGAGTTGTCCTCTCAGCTTCATCCTGCAGTGTGTTCCCAGATCTGCGTCTAGGGCTGAACAAAACGGTCCTCTTCTTCTTCTTTTTCAATAGCAGGGTCTTCAGATCTTGTTGCCCCTGGGTCAAATTCATGATCAGCTCTTGGAACTGGGCGTTCTGAGCCTGGAGGGCCTTGATAGTGTGCTCGGTTGAGGATTCAGGATTCATGACGAGACTGCTGAAATAAACAGCGAAGAAGGTAAGCAACCTGCAGAGAATGGGTACCTGTTACGCAATGATATGTATGATATGCATGCAATGATTTCAAGGACCTCGCGGGGTAAACAGAGAAACTTGTTAGAGTTGGAATTTGCATTTTGTAGCTTGATGGGAGGAACTTCATGTTGTTGAGAGTCCTTCCTCAAGGGTCAAGGCTCACCATATCTAGTGGGTCATAGCCCCTGACAACTTTGTCTAGAGGAAAATAAATCCTCTTTGCCCCTTGTTGGGATAACTGATTCATCATGACCTGCATCACAAGCCCTTGAGATCCTTGAAATGGGTTAGGATGTATGCAATGGTATGATGTTATGGTATGCATGGGGTAATGTAGGTAACCCTGTTATGAGTCCCAATTAAGGATTGCAAACCAAAACCTGCAAGAAACTCAAGTAAAACCTGTCATGAGTCCCAATTAAGGACTATAAACAAAACCTGCAAGAAACTTAGGTGTCAGATAACAAGCATGTAAGTAGTCAAGTACGAAGGCACACAAGTCACACAACAGCCCTTAGAGTTTAGGCCAGCATGGGGTCTGGGTATTACCCTCTTGAAGTTGGTGGGTTCAACCTGTCCTATTAGAAGTAACCGGGTTCTAAGGGTCCCAATATCACGGGATTGCTTTCATTGTTCATCGTTTCAATTTAGCCACTGAACTGGCGACCGAAATATTCCAGGAAAGCAACCCTCCATTGAGTGTAGTATCGAGTATCAACCAACCTCGGACTGCACCAAAGTCAGTTATCTCACTACCCTAAAGAGGCCAAGATAGTTCAATTAAGGTTCCTAAGGTCTGTTGATGCTTCACGACACCACGCGGAGGCCCCGTACTCTCCTTGACTGAACTCAAGGGTTACCGGTACACACCAAAGTGCCACATCAACGTAGCAGACTGTTTCAAACATGTCGGTATACCCCGCACAGTTCCCTCACAGCCTTGTTGCTACTTTCTAAGAAGGTATCCCCCAGATCCGGGTTAGGATCTATAGAACTCCCGAGACAGTCCCACAATAATAAAGCAAGCAAGTCAATACAATTGAAAACACAGTTATGAACTACCCTAAGGTACACCTCACTTTAAGTTTAAGTCCCCAGCAGAGTCGCCAGTTCTGTGATCGGTGGATCTGGAACTGACTGTTTAATGCTGGTTCGCGAAATGTCGCGGAAGCAAGAGTCGCCACCGTCTTTTATTTTCTCCAAATGGAAAGGACAAAAGCACAGAAAAATTCCTTAAAGAGATTGCTCTCGGTTCGGGAGGTAGATTATAGAAAGGGAAGGTGTTAGCACCCTTTCTATCCATGGTTATCCATGGGCTCTTAGATACTTGCTCATTGTGTTTTCAAAAATGGTTTGTTTGCTTTTCAACTGTGGGTTTAAAAAGTTTCTTTGAAAATTCCAGTTCGACTCTTGTATCAGTCCTCAAGAGTGTTTGAAAAATTGCTTTCGAAAGCTTTTTGAAAATGTGTTGGTGTGAAAAGTATTTTGTTTTGTTTTGAAATTTAGAGCAAGTATCTAGAGTCGTCTACCTACCCTAAGGAATTCGTCTGTGTAAATGTCCTTTAAAGTAGTGCCATCCCACCATTGAGAGGTAGGTAGCACCACCGTTGGAGGTGTTCGGGTCAATTCGAGGTTCGGGACATGGTGATCACCAGAGCAATGGGAAGACACCTTAGAAGCTACCCTCATGCCAGGTTCCCGGATCATGAGGACTTACTAAGACATCCTCTACTCGACGATCACCTTTCGAGGCAAGGCAACAGTGAGGCGTACCCTAGGGGTGGTGTGTGATTTGTGTGTCATGTTCATTTGCATTTATCTTGTTCATGTCAAAGTGATCTATGTGTTTGTTTTTATTTTATCATTCATTCTTGCATGCATTTGTTAACAGTTAAAAATTGCAAGAAATAAAAGTTCTAAAGCTATTACAAAAGGCGCGAGTCCACATCGCCAAAATTTCCAGGACCCGATTTGACAGAAAATAAAGAATTAAAGAAAAGTAAAGAATTAAAAGTGCGGCAGATTAATTTACAAGGCCTTGGGAGAGGTACATAAATATTATAAAGAATAAGGAAATAAATATGCGAATTAAGTAAGAATTAAAAACGAGGGCGTTGGACCCTTTTTGCAAAATTAACTTAAATGATGAAATTAATTAATTAAAAAAAGAAAAGAAATTGCTTTTGGTATCTTTTTGTATTTTATGATTTTAATGAAAAAGAATTAAAATAAAATGCTTACCCTACAGTTGACTGTCAAATGACCATTTTGCCCCTAGAGTTGACTGTAGTGCAATTAGGGTTTTGACTGTGCAATTTTGTACTGAAAGTCTTGAAACTTTGTATGAGGATGCTTGACCATGTTTATAGGCATGTGGGACTTGATTGGACCCTTGGAAACTTCATTTTCTTGATCAGAACCAAAACCCTAATTTTGACTGTCTAGGAGGCCCTTACACTGTGCAACCCTTGGGGAATTTTGAAGCTTTGACTTGGCAAATTTTGAAGAATATGGGAGGGAAAATTTTGGGGTACAACAACATGACTCAAGTCATTTCTCAAGATCAAAGAATTGATAGTTGAAATTTGATCAACTGATGAAAAGTCAACTATTATACAAAAAAGTCAAATTTTGACTTTTTTGTTAAAATTGAGTTTCAAAGATCAAGATTCATCAAGACATTCAAAATTATGAAGCTTGATCATCAAGAACCAAGAAAGTCAAAAGTCCAAAAAAAAGTCAAACTTTTCAATACATAGAAAATTTCTAATTGTTTTAACCTTAATAATTTCACTATTTCATGACAATTTTTCACCAAGATACAAGATGACTCAAAGAAAACTTTCAACATGGAAATTGTAGATCTTGATGAAATCTACGACTTTGCTTTGCTGATCAAGTCCTAAAAATGATTGGATTTTGAATTATAAGCTCATGAATTCATGACCTTTTTCTAAAAAACACTGTGAAATTTTCACCTAGTTTAGGCATATTTGTGTCCCAACTTCTTGGTCATTTTTCACATAGTTCCAATTTGATTTAGCCAAAGTGGAAAACATGAAAGATGTATACAATGTTTCAAGCTTTCCAAAATGTCAATGAACTTGAAGAGATCATTTTTGAGCTAAGAGAATCTAAGAGAAGAAGTTGGGCATCCATTCTTGAATTACAAGCCATTTTGATGATGAACACATAATCAAGACCCTAACCAATGTTGCATAATATCACTTTGCAGCCATTCTAACTTTTGAATATATCCATGATCAGATGTTTACACAACTCATTAAGCTATTGTCCAAGTGTTTGAACCATTATCCAAGCTAGTTTTCCATTTATGGCACAAAGGCACCATTGCCATTCTTGAAAAGTTGCTTTAATCACAAAGTCAACTTGTCTTGAGCTTTGAACTTATTCCTTCTGCACAAACTTCATCTACAATATCAGAGCAAACATGTTTAAGGTTTCTAGCCACCCTAGAAGCTTTGTACCTTGCCTTAAAACCATATTTGTCAAGGTTGCTTAAAAAACAAGTCAAAAATCCATAAACTTTTTCCTATAAATTGATACATTTTTTACAAGCCAAGGACACGAATGGATAAGATCTAAAACTATCCCAAACTCCCTCAAGCCAGAAATTGCCTCAAAACACCATTTTTGTGCAGATTTTGACCTTACACCTCAAACTCATGTTTCACTCGTGCGTTTTCACTCCAAATCAATCACAAAGCTTCCATACATCACTTAGAACCTATCCAAACACATGTTACACGAGTGTAACACCTCCATCACCATCCTCCATCTTCAAAAACAGCATCTTGCACATTGACTTCTCTAGCATGATTCATCCACTCTCAATCCAAAGAAAGCATTGCAATAGCATCCTCTCATCACAACACCTTGAAGAGTGCTCAAACTCAAAACACGGTCTCCATTTGCAAGGTGAGTCTTCTGAATTTCCAAATCTTCATATAAGCATCATTTGGCTTTGATTTAAAAAGATAAAATGTAGACATCATAGCCTTGAAACTAACCATGTCCTAAGAATTCATTTATATTGCCTAAGCATGGAGAATTTTAAGTTTGAACTTTCTGGAAAATAAAACCAGGTCAGATTTGGTACCAAGAAAAATTTGTGTTCATCTTTAATCCATAGCTTAATCTATTTACATATTTGAAATCGTGGTGAAATTTTTAACAAGTTTGATGTTTACAATTTCTGAAATGGTTGAGAGATGAGCAAGTTACAGAATTCAAAATCTGGTTCAAAGGTTGGCGCAAGGAAGAAGATGAAGTTATCATTAGAACTTTGTTGTATCCTAAAATTTTCCCTCTCATTTTATCAAGATTTCTCATCACAAGACTCTTTGAACTCAAGATCAAGCTAGGGTTTGCTCTGCTCAAGACATCTCCTTGCATTGTTAACCTAAATGTAGGTTTTGAGTTTGCACAAGGAATTTTGGACTTCTAATGCTCAATGTGACTTTCATGCTTCATGTTGGACTCATAAGATTGCTCATACCAAGTTTCAAGCCCTGAATCACATTTTTGCCCAGTCAATTGGACAGTTGACCTAAAAATCAGCTGCATTGGGGAAAAAGTCAACTGTGGCCAATTTACAGTCAAACCTCATAATTTTTTATTCACATCAACATTATAAGCCCATATGTACCATTTGATCAAGTTTGGACCACAACTCCTCAAGAAATTTGATTAGATCTTCAAAAAGGCAAAATGGTCATTTTTAAGGTTTTGACTGCGGAAGGGCAATTTCTGACTTTTTGACCTAGCCAATGGCAAATTGGGTTCAAGCATGGATTCAAGGACTCAAGGTCATCATCTTGACCTATTCACAAGGTTCAAAAGATCTCAATTGCATTGGATTGACAAATGAATTTTCCAATCAACTGATCAAAAATCAACTGTACACTGAAAAGTCAAACTTTGACTTTTTGGTCAAAATCAAGTTCCAAGGGTCATTTTTCATCAAGATATGTCAAAACATGAAACTTGTTCATCAAGAAACCCAATTTTGCAAATTAGGGTTTAAGATTGAAAATTTTCATAACTTAGAATTTTTCTAAGTTATGAAATTTTCTTATTTTTTCCCAACTTTGCCCAACATTTTCACCATGATGCAATTGGATTCAAACAAAACTACCAACATGAAAGTTGTAGTCCTCCACAAAATATACAACTTTTAATCATAAAGTTTTCTAAAAAGAAGCTTGGATCTCAAGTTATGATTTTTGGAACAAGGGTCCATGAAACTTTTAACTTAGTGAAATTTTGACCTAGTTTAGGCATGATTTTGACCTATCTTCATGGCAATTTTAAACCTAGTTCCACTTGGAATATCAAATTGCATTTCAAAGATGGATTGTAAATCATATTACAAGCTTTCTAAAATGTCCAAGAACTCACCAAAATCATTTGTGGTTAGGGAGAATCGAAGGCTTGAAGTTGGCAAAAACTCACTTTTGATCCATGGCATTTTCATATTGATACAAGTTGCAAACTCTAATCAGCCTTGTTTGTACTTGATTACAGGTCCCAAAACCCTTCCATACTCAATAATTAAATGCAAATCCATTGGTTTGAGGCTTTGTTCTGGTCATGGGAGGATTGCACACAAGATTAATCCTAAAATAGCAAAAAGGCAACATTGCCATTTTTGTCAAGTTTGCTTTATGTCAAATAGAATCCTTGAGCCTTGAACAAGATCTTGTACAACACACAATATCCACCAACTGAGGGGGCCAAGATCACAAAGTGCAAGCTGATAGATAGCATGTACAGGCCTGTCTTGCATCATGACTTACTTTTGCTTAAAATACAAGAAACTTGTCAAAAACACCACATCTTGAACATCTAATAGAACCAACTCTTGCAAGCATTTGAGACAACTTTTACACATTCCCTTAAGCTATAAACACGAGCCATTGAGCCCTCAAACCGTCCAAAACACAAAGTCACCTTCCTCTTGCAAAACAGGTCAGCTTCTACACTTTGAGTTCTATCTCACAAACCACTCGTGCGTTTTGCCCCAAACCTGTTCAAACACCTTCCATATAACCTATCCAAGCTATCCCAACCATTAGGCAGTGACTGTAACTCCATTTTCAAGCTTCACCATTTCTGTTTTCATCTTGTGCAGGTTGAGTTCTACAAGCTTGTTCAAGCACATTCAAGGCAAACTAGGCATTAGGGAAGGTCAGGGGAAGCTCAAGCAAGCTCCCAAACATCTCAGGCCTCACTGAAAAGCTCCACATTGCCATACACGATTTCAACTGAAACAGGTTTTTATCAACTTCCTATCTCTCTATTTAGGAATCATTAGGCTTAGGTTTGTGAATAAAAAATGTAGTACTCATAGCCCTGAAGCTGTACATATGCTCAGTTTTCATTTAAGTTAAACGTGTTAAGAGAATTTGATTCATGAACTTCCTGAAAAGTTAGGTTAGAAATTAGGGCCAAAGAAATTCTCTCTGGTCTTTGAGAGTTAGATTAAGTTTCTTATATGGTTGAATTCGTCTTGAAAAATGCTACAACTTTGATGTTATGAGTTTTTGAATTAGAGCACGTATGCAGGATCTGGACATTTGTACAGGGCGCGCGTTTTTGTTTGACAAAGGTTGAAGATGAAGTTCAGTGGGCTGGGCTTGGTTCTGGCTCACTTTTTGCACCCCTTGCCTTGCTGACTGCACCCCCTTGCCCATTTCTTCATATTTTTATATTTTTGTATTTATTTTTCATTTCTGATTTTATTTTATTATTTTCCAAACATAAAAAATACCAAAAATATTTTTATAAATTTTCACATTTATTTTTGTATTTTACTTTATTTTTCTAACATAAAAATAATTTAGTGAATATATACTTTTATTTTATTTAATGAAAACTTGAAAATAATACATAATAATATTATACCTTTATTTTTTATTTTTTATTTATTTATACTTTAATAATATTTTTCTAAATATATTTTTATCTTGTATATATTTTATTTTATTTTATTGTACATGAATAATATAATTCATATATATTTACTTTCTTAAAAGAAAATTAGGGTTTTTACCCTTAATAAAAAAATAATCTTTTTATTTCTTTTTTTTAATACATTAAATATTATACTTTTACATACATAAAAATAAACAAAAAAAACATCTTTTTACATAGTTATAATATTTTGCACATTTATATTTAAATTGCTTATTTAATTATTGCCAATTTATTTGTTTGTACCATTTATTCAATTTGGATGTAATAGTAAATATTAGGGTTTTATTTTCTTGCAAATATTCCCCATTCAAAATTGTATCCCCCTCCCCATACTAATGTTGTAATAACTTAGGTTTATTTTGCGCACTTTCTGCTTTCAAATATACCATGTTAGAGATTAGGGTTTGTATGCGAATGTCCAAAATCAAAACAAATAGTTTGACTAATACAAAGACAAAAAAATCATGTAAATTGACAACACAATGCACACACGCACCCCTAGGGTTTCATCCACTTGTTGCCTTTAAAATGGCCATGTTATGCATGTTGAGTATCTTGGCAAAACAAAAACAAAACAAAAATATCATAGTCCCTCGATGACGCTATCTTGGTTGCATGTACAAAATGATCTAGTCCCTCAAAAATTGCTAAAGATACTTAGCACTATTGTTATCATGGTCAATACGATGACCCGCGCCTGTCCCGTTTAACATCCTAATACAAGGTTGTTTACCAAATGCAATGGTAAAACAACACTGTCAAAAGGGTTAAAAATGTGAAGGAAAGATCTTTGAGTAAAATAGGGTAGACAACTCTTAGTTACTTGATCAAAACTTGCAAAACATCCTTGCTATTTTCAAACACACCTCACAACACAATTTCAAAACATTTCCCAAAAACAAACTCTCAAACATTGAAATATCTTCTCAAAAGACAAACACCTTTGTATACAAGAATCATTACAAAGGTTGCCTAGACAAGGCCTCTTTTTCAAAGCATTTTCAAAAAAACCACACACAAAGCACCATTTCAAACAATTGAAAAGCAAAAGCAAGTGATCTAAGCAAGTAACTAAGAGCCCATGGAAAACCATGGATGAAAAGGGTGCTTGCACCTTCCCTTTTCATAATCTACCCCCCGAACCCAAGAAAACATCTCAAAGGTCTTTCCTGTGCTTTTTGACCTTTCCTTTGGATAAAATAAAAAGTCGATAGAGACTCTTGCTAAACCGCACAATTGCAAATACAAACGCAAAACCTCAAGTCAGTTCTCCCACCGTATCACAGAACTGGCGACTCTGCTGGGGAATTATTTATAAAAGTGGAGTAACCTTAGGGTTTAGATCACCTTTACATGCTTATCTTGTTTTCTTTGATTGCTTTACATTTGGTTCTCTTGTTTGGGTTTGAATCCTCCAACCGGATTTTTGGGAAACATTCATAGGTAAATAGCAATACATTGTGGAAACTATGTGGGGTATACCGATATGGTTGAAGCAATAGCTATATTAGTGCGACATATTTGTGGGTACCAGTATCCTTTGAGTCAATCAAAGATAATACGAGGCCGCTGAGTGATGTCATGAAGCACTAATGGACTTTTAGAACCTTTACTTGACCATCTTGGCCTTTTTAGGGGTAGTGAGATGACCGACTTTGGTGCAGTCCGAAGTTGGTAGATACTCGATACTACACTCATTAAGGGTTGTTTTCTTGGAATATTTCGGTCGCCAGTAAAGTGTCTAAACTGAAACAATGAACACAGAAAATAATCCGGTGATATTGAGCTCCTTAGAACCCGGTTACTATTTATATGGCAGGTTGAGCCAACTAAACTTCAAGAGCGTACTTACCTATGAAACCCCATGCAAGCCTGAAACTAGGATCTTGTGTGATTTTCTTGTACATATACTTGTGCATACATCATGAACATCATGAAGCATCATTTGCATCCACTAACCATTTCAAGGGTTTGGATCTTCATCTTTGTTCCTGTTTTGTAGGTCATGGAATCACTCCGCAGAAAAACTATTCAGGTCAACCTTGTGAGAATCCCTCCTCTACTCAAGGAGATTACTTCCAAGATTCCAGAGAATTCTCCCTTCAGTAAAAGACATGGTAGACTTCTCAACTTGGTCAACTCCAACATTAAAGAAGACATGGTGAAAGTTCTTTTCCAGTTCTTTGACCCCCTACACCATTGCTTTACATTTCCTGATTACCAACTAGTACCTACTTTGGAGGAATTTTCTCAACTTCTGAGGATTCCTATTCTCCGTCAACTACCCTACAACGGTACGGAAAGAGAGCCAAAGCCTTAAGATGTTGCTAAAGCCTTACACTTGCAACCATCTGATATCAAAGGTCATTGGGAAACCAGAAGTGGTGTCAAGGGTTTCTTGGAAAAGTTTCTGTTTGAGAAGGCACAAGACTGCTGGAATTCTCTAGATCTGCAAGCTTTTGAGGAGATTGTAGCACTTCTCATTTATGGGTTGGTCTTGTTCCCAAACCCTGATCAGCTTATAGATGTGAATGCTGTCAAGATTTTCATATCTCGGAATCATGTGCCTACATTGCTTGGGGATATCCTCCACTCATTTCACACACGAACAATGAGGAAGAGAGGTGTTCTCATGTGTTGTACTCCTCTTCTAGCAAGGTGGTTTATTTCTCACCTTCCCCAGTCAGTCTTGAAGAATGAACAAGGCTTGAGGTGGTCACAATGATTGATGACTCTCACACACTCTGATGTTCATTGGTGTTCTCGGTCCAGAGAAAATGTCATCATCATTGATCATTGTGGGGAATTCCCTAATGTCCCACTACTTGGCATTAGGGGAGGAATTACCTACAACCCCTGTTTGGCTCTGAGACAATTTGGGTATGTCCGAAGGGATGGCCCTCATGACATGCTGATTCCGGACTTGGTCTTTGACTTCGACAACGACGCTCAAGAACTTCGACAAAGTTTTATCCGAGCTTGGAGGATGCCCAACAAAGTGGACAGTAAGACATTGGGACACAAAAATTCCATCCCCCTTGAGCCTTACCTCAAGTGAGTACGAACTCGCGCCCAGAGTCTTATGATGCATTACCCATACATTCTGCCTATGATCAAAGAGCCTGTTATGGAAGGAGATGTTCCATACACCCTCCTACATCCTGACATGCCAACATCATTGGAAGATTTACAAAAGAGTTGGATACAGCTCAAGGAAGAACGGAATACTTTTGAATCCAGCTTCTATGCCAGTGAGAAGAAGGTTTTGGAACTTACTCGTCAACTCCATGAAGAGCAGACTCTCAACACCTACATCGCACCAAAGAGGATGTGCAACGTCTTTTTACATTAAGAATTTTGTAATATTTTGCCCATGGGGCATTTATGTACTAACAAATTTCTTCTTATTAATATGACGTGTGTTCTTTTTGTTTGCGGCAACTTTGAATTTCTGAATCCTTGAATGCATTACATGAATACATATCATTCATCATATGCATAAACGGGTCTTCACACCAGGTTTCCTTATCTTTCTGCTGTTTATTTCAGCAAGATGGATATAGAGCAGACAGTCAAAGACCTACAAGCACAGAATTCACAGTTCCAACAACTCCTCATGACCTTGGCAAAGGGTTAAGAGGACCTTAAAGCACTGTTAGAGAAGGAAAAGGAAAAAGAAAAGGAGAAAAAGAAAAAAAGAGCTGGTGTGGCCACTATGGGAAGAAGATTTGAGAACCAAACTAGAAGAGTCCTGGATTTCCCCTCAACGTTTGATGAAGGGGTTGGCAAAGGAAAGGGAGTTGCGGTGCCCTCCGAGTTTGAGGCTGAAGAAGAAGAAGAAGAGGATGAAGATTACTCTGAGCAGCAGTACCCTCCTGCAGACGACAAGTATAAGAATCTGGAAGAGCGGTTAGCAGCTATGGAGGTACAAAGGGTGTTTAGGCTGGATTTCGAAGAGCTGGGGTTGGTTACAGGTATTGTGATTCCCCCTAAATTCAAGGTGCCTACATTTGCTAAATACGATGGTTTGTCTTACCCGAAGATGCACCTACGGTCTTACGTCAGAAAGATCCAACCTCATTCTTCTGATAAGGATTTGTGGGTCCACCTTTTTCAAGATAGTCTTTCGGGTACGCAATTGGACTGGTTCTACCAGCTTGAGAGGGCTGACGTACATAATTGGGAGGATCTGGCTGCTGCCTTCTACAGACAATATCAGTATAACGCAGACTTAGCACCTACTCGTACTCAACTACAGATTATGGGTATGGTCTCTAATGAAGGCTTTAAGGAGTATGCCCAGAAGTGGAGGGACTTGGCTGGAAGGGTGCAGCCACCATTGTCTGAAAGAGAGCTGGTTGATATGTTTTTGGGGACACTGTCTGGTCCATTCTTTAATCACCTGATAGGGAGTTCATCGGCAGGGTTCACTAAATTAATTCTGACTGGTGAACGAGTTGAATCTGGCATCAAGAGTGGTAAGATTCAAAAAGATACATATGCTTCTGCCGCTGTCAAAAAACCTTTTCCAGCTAAGAAGGAGGTGTCAGCTGTTTACTCTCAAAAAGGTCGAGGAAGGGTAGAGCGCCGGCCAACGGTGGGGGCTGTAATGATCCAAAAGACTGCAGCTGATCAACCTAGAAATGATCAACCAAGAACCAACCAACAAAGAGGGGGAAGACCTGCTAGGCAGTTCACCAAAATAAACATGACGCCTGCCCAGGTTCTCCCCCATCTCTTGAAGCTGAATCTTACAACCTTGAGAGATCCGCCACAAAATCCGAATACAACTTCTCCTTTTTATCATGCCAATGCTAAATGTGCTTACCATTCTGACGGCATAGGGCACGACACCAACAACTGTTGGGCCCTCAAAAACAAGATCCAAGATTTAATAGATGCCAAGGAGGTAGAATTCGACGCGCCCAAAAAGCCGAACGTGATTTCTGCCCCAATGCCAAAGCATGGTCACGGTGCCCATGCTATCAAAGAGGATATGTATGTTGCTGTTGTTGATGACTTGATGACTCCATTGCTAATAATCAAGATGAATCTGTTGAAAGCCGGGATTTTTCTAGGCTGTGAAAAAGATTGCTACTTTTGTTCGTCCCTACAATCCAATTGTCCGTTATTGAAGTTAGGCGTCCAACGTCTAATGGATAATCAAGAGATCCTCTTTCAGAAAACTCTTGTTACTCCTGTTACTCCAATCAATGATGTTGCTATAATTACCATTTCCGAAAATCTTTCCAAGGTCTCCAAAAGACCTGTTAAGATTACACCCGATCCAAAGTTTGTACCGCTGAAGATTACTATTCCGGGGCCTATCCCATATAAGTCGAACAAGACGATACCGTGGAATTTTGGAGGAGATATCTTCTACCACGGTGTTAAGCAGATTGAATCAGTCGAAGAGAACTCCGATGAAGAAACTCCTGACGTAGGAAATATTGCGGGGACAAGTAAGATCACTCGTAGCGGAAGAATCTTCTCTCCGGAGATTTCTCCTCCAAGGGAAATCTTCGGATCCTCAAGTGTTCCTGTTCCAGTCAAGATATATGTGCAAAGTCCGGTGATTGAAGAAATTGATACTCCCGAAGCTATACCCTCTACTGTTACTGCTGATAAAGGTAAGGGGATCCAAGAAGCGCCCGTCAGGACGAGGGCTCAGCCTTTGGTAATCCCCGAGACCACCCAAAAGGAAATGGAGGAGATTTTAAAGATAATTAAGAAAAAGCGACTATGATATCGTAGAACAACTAGGGCAAACCCCTTCAAAAATATTTATGCTAGCTCTATTGCTCTGCTTCGAGGCTCATGCCAAAGCCTTGATCAAATTCCTAAAGACGGCACACGTGCCTCAAGAAACTTCTGCGGATTAGTTTCAAGAGTGTGTAGCTAGCCTTACAGCTGACAATGGTCTTGGTTTCTCTAATGTCGATCTAACGTCTAAGGGAAGAAAGCATAATGATGCACTGCATGTCTCGGTGGAGTGCAGAGGAACCACACTTGCTCACGTTCTGGTTTATACCGGGTCATCTTTAAATGTCCTACCAAAGAAAGCATTGGACAGACTAGGCTGTGAAGGTTTGACCTTAAATCCCAGTAATATCATTGTTAGAGCCTTCGACGGTTCTAAGAGGATGGTCCACAGAGAGGTGGACATCCCAATTAAGGTGGGAACGGAAATTTTCAACTCTACATTTTATGTGATGGACATCCGTCCTTCATATTCATGCTTGTTGGGAAGGCCATGGATCCACAATGCTGGGGCAGTCACTTCTTCTCTACACCAAATGCTAAAATATCCAGTCCAGGGGAAAATCATAACGGTTCATGGTGAGGAGGAGTATATGATAAGCCACCTTAACTCTTTCCGCTACGTGGAGTTAGATGGTGAATTCATAGAAACCCATTTCCAACACTTTGAAGAGGTTTCTCCTGAAGTTGCGACAGCTAAGACAATGACTTTTGTACCCATCATTACCAAGCCTGTGTCCCGGATGTCATCCCTTAAAGATGTGAAGGCTGTAATAGAGGAAGGAGGAAGTACAGTGTGGGGTCAGCTACCAGATTTTCCTTTCAAGACAGATAAGTTCGGTTTGGGTTTCACAGCTGCTAGTCAGAAGGCTGTGCGTCGCTCCCGGGATGGAGGACCACCATTAAAGATCACTCATCATGGAGTTCATGCTTTGGAAGATGTTGAAGATGAGAGCGATTTTGAAGATTGGATTTTCCCGACCATTGAAGGAGGACTGAACAACTGGGAGGCGAAAGACTTCGTTCCCATTACTTTCATCAATTAGTAATTTATCTTTTGAACATTTTCCGTTGGTCTGTAATAATTTTTAAACAATTCGTACACTCTTTTTGCCTTATGCCTTACCCGGGGCATATAGGTCCATTTGTAAGGGTTTTGATTCTTCATTTTCATATGCCATTTTTAATGAATCATGGACGTTTTCATATATAAACTTTTATGTTCATTTTCATTCTTTTTACATTTTATTTTGTTTAAAGGTGGCTATCCCTTACACACACCCACACTCACAAAATGCAGGTACCCATCCACTCCGGATTCCATGGGTAACAATTCTGCTATGGCCTTCAGTGACTCTGAAGATCTGGTCAATCATGCCGAATACGAAGGTGATGAAGACTGAAGTGCCTGGAGAGTTGGCTAGACTTCTGCAACAGGAAGAAAGGGCTATTCTGCCCCCATGAAGAGTTGTTAGAGACTATCAATTTGGGTACTGCCGAAGACAGAAAAGAGGTTAAAGTGGGTGCCAACCTAGAGCCAAGTGTCAAAGCGCGTTTAGTTCAGCTATTTAATGAATATGTCAAGATCTTCGCCTGGTCCTATGAAGACATTTCGGGATTGGATATAGATATCGTGGTTCACCGTCTCCCTACAAGAGAAGACTGTCCACCAATCAAACAGAAAGTTCGCCGAATGAGGCCCGTCATGTCCAAAAAGATCAAAGCTGAAGTGATGAAGCAGTTCAATGCTGGCTTTCTTGCTGTTACTTCCTATCCACAATGGGTTGCTAACATTGTGCCCGTGCCTAAGAAGGACGGAAAAGTCAGAATGTGTGTGGACTACAGAGATTTAAACAAGGCTAGCCCTAAAGATGACTTTCCACTACCACACAGTGACATCTTGGTTGACAATACAACTCAACATAAGGTATTTTCTTTCATGGATGGATTTTCGGGATACAACCAGATCAAAATGGCCCCCGAAGACATGGAGAAGACTACCTTTGTTACGCAGTGGGGTATCTTTTGCTATAAAGTGATGCCATTCAGATTGAAGAATGTCGGGGCAACCTATTAGCGAGCCATGGTAGCTTTGTTTCATGACATGATACATCATGAGATTGAAGTCTACGTAGACGATATGATAGCCCGTTCACAAACAGAAGAGGAACACCTCGACCATCTGCAAAAGCTGTTTGTCAGGTTGAAGGAGTACAAGCTCAGACTGAACCCTAGTGTGATCGGTGGAAATAGAACTGACTGTTTTAAAGCTGGTTCGCGAAATGTCGCGGTAAGCAAGAGTCGCCACCGTCATTTATGTTCTCCAACATGGAAAGGACAAAAGCACAGCAAAATTCCTTTTTCGAGATGTTTCTCGGGTTCGGGAGGTAGATTATAGAAAGGGAAGGTGTTAGCACCCTTTCTATCCGTGGTTATCCACGGGATCTTAGGTACTTGCTCACTATGTTTTCAAAAATTGTTTGCTTTTCTTGTGTTTGTGGGTTTTGAAAAAGTTTAGTTTGAAAACTTCTAGGTAACTCTTGTATCAGTCCTCAAGAGTGTATGAAGTATTTGTTTGAAAACTTTTTGAAAGTGTAGGTGCGAAAAGATGTTTTTTTTTGTTTTTTGAAAGAGCAAGTACCCAGGAGAAATCTACCTACTCTAAGGAATTAGGCTGTGTAAGAGTCCTTTAGACAGTACTATCCCACTATTGAGAAGTAGGTAGCACCGTCGTTGGAGTTATTCGGGTCAATTCGATTATAAGGGACATGTGTGGTCACCAAAGCAATAGTAGGACGCCTTAGCGGTAACCCTAATGTCCTAGATCCTTTTTATCCGAGGCAACCGTTTCGAGGCAACTGGATCTTTAGACAGGAGGGCGACCTCTAAAACACCCTATACTTAATGACCACGTCGAGGCAACCAAGTGAGGCGTACCCTAAGAGTGGCATGTGCACGTGTGTCAGGTTTCATGTTAATTGTCTTTGAACATGTTATTTGTGAGCTACTGATTGATTTCAATTTTCATACAAGTCTTGTCATGCATAATTAACAGTTAATAAGTGCGGAAAGTAAATTGCGGAAAGTGAATCTACGCTATTACAAGGTGTCGGGTATTTACATCGCCAAAAACATAACCCTTGAAAATAAATGCGAGAAAATAAAGAAAGCGATAAAGCCTAATTATCTATTACATTCTCGGAGCAGGTACATCAATATAATCAAATAATAATACGCGCGCAAAGAAATTAAATCAGGACTTCCTTAGGGTTTTGACCCTTTTTGAGAAAAAGAATTGAATTTGGTCCTTTGCAATTAATTAAATATTAAACCTAATAACTAATTAATTAATTAAAAAGAAAAAGTGTTTTTTAGCTTTTTTAAGTTTTAATGAAAATAAAATAGGAAATTAAAAGTCAAAAGTTAGTAAAAACCTAAGTCTAATTTATTTTAGGCAAAATACTCATTTTGGTCCCTTAACTATACCCTTGGGTTCACATTGGTCCCTTAACTTTTTTTCGTATCATTTTAGTCCTTTAACTTTCAAAATATTTCATTTTAGTCCTTTTTGTCTAATTAGCTACGAATTTAGTGGCTGATTTCAAAGTTTTTCCATCTAATTAGCTACGAATTTAGACAAAAAGGACTAAAATGAAACTTTTTGAAAGTTAAGGGACCAAAATGACACAAAAAAAGTTAAGGGACCAATATGAACCCAAGGGTATAGTTAAGGGACCAAAATGAGTATTTTGCCTTTATTTTACTTATTATGAAAAATAGTCAAAATTAATCTAATTAAACTAAATCAATTTGGTTAGTATTTATTTACAAAATAATTAAAGTTAATAAATAAGAATAATAATAATAATTAATAAAAATATCTACATTTTTTTAATTGTCTGAATTTATTATAAAAATAATATTAATTATGTTAGTTAAATAAATAATAATAATAATAGTTAGAAATTAGTAAAAGAAAAATAAAAGAAAAAATATTTAACCAGGGGGGTGTTGGGCCCATAGGAGGTGAATTTGGCAATTTTGGCCCATTAACTCAAGCCTTGTTTGACTTCTGGAATTGCCTAGAGCGTGGGTTGACCAGGAACATGGTGTTCATCACCTTTTGGCCATTAGATCAATGCTTGAGGACACTTGGCGTCTGGATGAGTAAGGTGTATGATGAACAACGCTCAGTAGCCTGCATGCAAGTATGTGAAGAAAAATAACATAATGCGTTTTGGGTGGACCTGGGAATCGAACCCAGGTCCCAATAGTCACATGCCAGCACATTTACCACTGAACCACTTGCCTGCATTTGTTAGTATAATGATTATTGAAAATAATATATACAAACAATCACATGTGATGTACAAACAAAATCGCGCGCGTTATATTTGAACGGACCAACCATGATACACCACGTCTTCATCCCCTTCGCTGAACCTGTAAAAAAGCAAAGAGATAGCGGGGTTTTTTAACCCCCACAAAGCAGAACAAGGAATAATAGCGATTAGGTCTAGGATTAACATAAATTGTTCGCGAGGGTAGGGTTAAACTCGTCTGGACGCAGCGATCTCAGGCATAGGCATTATGAAGCTTAATTTTTCTCATACTGAAAAGCCCCAATTTGGAAGCTTGAAAAACCTAGAATTCGTCAATGGTGATTTCGGTGTCAGGGCGTTTTAATGCAATTAAAATATACCAAAATCTTCCTGTGGATTCAAGCAACACAAAACAACCAACAAATCATGTTAAATGCGCATGGAATATGAATTTCGATTATCAAAATAGTAAGCAAACCGTGAATCTGTTGGAGGCGATTTCTTAAGCTTTAGCGTGTGATTTTGATCCCTACACGTTCCTGGGGACCTCAGCAATGTATTAGAATCAAGAAAATGCTTTGAATCACGTTGGAATGTGGAATTCAGTTTTGAGTTTTCTTTGATTTTTTTGGAATTGGTTATGGCTTTTTGCAGCAGCTTTTCACGTGTTTTGCATTAGGGTTAGGTTGTGTGCATATAATGGAATGAAGCTAGGTCAAAGTTTGGGCCTTAATCCATGTGTATGGGAGAATTAGGTTTACACTTTCCACCATTGACAAAATATCCATATTTGAAGCAAATCTAAGATTCCATGCACAAAATAGCCCTAGCACGAATTTGTTAGCTGGCATATGATATATAAAAGCTATTCAAATCACAAAGATGCTATTCCATTGATTTTTAGATTTTATTTGAATTATTATGGATTTAAAATGAATTAAATCAATAAAAATTAAATAAAATGGAAACATAAATGTTTGATCCTGAAATTAATCATGGGACACGTGTGTGGCATGACAAGGCTGAATCAAGTGGAAGAAAGTGAGCCCTTTTGTCAAAAATTGAAGTTTTAAGGATAGTTGACTTTTGCAAATTCACAAAAATTTCCCAACTTCTCCAACGCACATCTTGCTCAATTCTGATCATATGAACATGTTCTTGGACATTTTGGAAAGGTCTTGAAGTCCTCTAACCAATGCCTTTGGTCCCATGTCATTTGGATTTACCAATCTCAAGTTATGGTCTTTGACTTAAAGTGCATTTTTGTTGACTTTTGAAATTGACCTACAATGTAGAAATTGATAACTTTTTGTGAGAGCATTTCTTGGACTTGGAATGTGAATATGAGTTGTAGGAAATGTCATCCCCTTCAAAATGAGCATTGGATGGGATTTTTCTGATGAACCATGAAAAAGTTATGCCCTGGTCAAGATACAGTTGACTTTTCTACTGTCCAAAAATAGTAACTTTTGCATCTTTGATTATTTTTGAGCCATGCTTGAGGAATCATGATCAAGACTTGATCAAATGATGATTGTGGACTCAAAATAAGATGTTGACCAAAAATTCTGACTTTTGACTGTAAAATGACCATTTTGCCCCTGCAGTTGATTGTGAACCAAATAGGGCTTTTGACTGTAGAATTTGGCACTGTGAGTCTTGCAACTTGGCATGTAGATGCTTGACAACATATATAGGCCCATGGGACTTGATTGAGCCCTTGAAAACCTCCAATTCTTTGCAAGAACCAAAACCCTAATTTTGACTGGCTTAGGAGATGGTTTAACTGTGCAATCCTTGAGCAAATCTTGAACCATTTGAAGATGACTATTGATAAACTTTGAAGAATATGGGAGGGCAAATTTTGGAGTACAATAGTTTCCCCTGTTCAATCTTCTTAGACCTGAGGATGTAGATTGGCTTGCGTGCCTTTCGTGATCCGAAGGTGGAAGATGATCGAACACTAGAGTGCCCAGAAATTTGCACTCGCATAGTGGAGTATCAGCAATGTGATGTCGGGAATGGGCTTTTAGATGCCATTTGGAGAGATGATGGATAGGAGGATGGGCTTATAGATGCCATCTGGAGATGTGACAGAATCTTGTCGGGAATGGGCTTATAGATGCCATTTGGAAGTGTAATGGATAGTTGTGGAGATGGGCTTAAAGATGCCATCCGGGGGTGTCGATCGCGTAAGAGATTCCTTAGCGAGAACTTGTGTACCTGAGAAAGAAAGATAATTTCCTGGCCTGTTACAGGTGTTGATCTTCAAACTCTTCATGCAGATATGCTCTGGCTAGATATAGGTATCGAATCTACAATCAATTGCTCACAGATATGCCCTGGCTAGATACAGGTATCGAATCTGGAACTTCAAACTCTTCATGCAGATATGCCCTGGCTAGATACAGGTATCGAATCTACAATCAATCGCTCACAGATATGCCCTGGCTAGAAACAGGTATCGAATCTGGAACTTGTCGTCTACAGATATGCCCTGGCTGGATACAGGTATTGAATCTCTAAACTCTTCATGCAGATATGCCCTGGCTAGATACAGGTATCGAATCTAAAATCAATTACTCATAGATATGCCCTGGCTAGATACAGGTATCGAATCTGGAGTTTGTCGTCTACAGATATGTCCTGGCTGGATACAGGTATCGAATCTCTAAACTCTTCATGCAGATAAGCCCTGGCTAGATACAGGTATCGAATCCACAATCAATCGCTCACAGATATGCCTTGGCTAGATACAGGTATCGAATCTGGAGTTAGTCGTCCACAGATATGCCCTGGCTAGATACAGGTATCGAATCTGGAACTTGGTCGTCTACAGATATGCCCTGGTTGGATACAGGTATCGAATCTCTAAACTCTTCATGCAGATATGCCCTGGCTGGATACAGGTATCGAATCTACAATCAATCGCTTATAGATATGCCCTGGCTAGATACAGGTATCGAATTTGGAGTTAGTCGTCCACAGATATGCCCTGGCTAGATACAGGTATCGAATCTGGAACTTGGTCGTCTACAGATATGCCCTAGCTGGATACAAGTATCGAATCTCTAAACTCTTCATATAGATATGCCCTGGCTAGATACAGGTATCGAATCTACAATCAATCACTCACAGATATGCCTTGGCTAGGTACAGGTATCGAATCGGGAATTAGTCGTCTACAGATATGCCCTGGCTAGATACAGGTATCGAATCTCTAAACTCTTCATGCAGATATGCCCTGGCTAGATACAGGTATCGAATCTACAATCAAACGCTCACAGACATGCCCTGGCTAGATACAGGTATCGAATCTGGAACTGCGAAAGTTGATGGTAATCGTCTTTTGATTGACCTTTTTCCTGAAAAGGCAAAACATCAGTTGTATGCAATGTCATGATGTATGAAATGCATGATGTCATGATGTTCAGAGATAGTGTAGTATGCACTTTATCATGTATGTAAGAAGGATGTATAAAATGTGACATGTTTAAGAATGTATTTTCGTCTAGGAAAATAAATCCTTGACGAATGCCGGGAATTTGTTGACTCCTGGGATGATATTTGTAGAGTAGAGTTCTTCGTTTCCGCTGGGGATGATGATTGCAAGAATAAACCCATAGGAGAAGATGACTCCGTTGAGGAATAAACTTGGTGAAGAGATTACTCTGCGGGGAATTACTCTGTGGGAAGAGATACTTCGCTGAGGTCTGATGATAACTCCGCTGGGGATTCCGTTGGTAAGCTTTGTTGAGGATTTGATGAACTCCACTGGGGATAGGAAGAACTTAGCCGAGGACGATCTTTCTGTTGTAATTAGCTGAGGATAACCCAGTTATAGGCTCTGGTGGGGGATAACCTTCTGAATATGGCTGGAGAGATGTATGTACTCTGCAGAGGACCAGCTTCCAGACTCTACTGGGGGTAAGCTTCCAGAATCTACTGGGGATAAGCTTTCCAAAATCTACTGGGGATAAGCTTCCAGAATCTACTGGGGATATGGTTCAACTCTCCTGGGGAAACTTTTGAACTGTACTGGGGAAGTGGCTCCACTGGGGTGTCTGGATTCCGCCGGGGAACAATCTTATATTAAGACTGTCGGGGATGCTTGCTGAGGAATATCTATACTCCGCTTGAGAATATTGAGATCTTCTGGGGGTATCCAACTTCCTTAAGGCTGACAGTAGATTAACTCTGCTTGGGGAGAGTATCGCTGACTTGCTGGAGATACTGTGCCTTTTAGGGCTGACGGGAGACCAAACTCTGCTTGGAGAGAGTATTGCTGAGTCTTGTCTTAATCTGCGGTGAGTGAAGGTATCTTGGTCATACTCTTCAATTGACTCTACCTTGTACCTGGAGGAAAGCAGCTGTACAATTTGGACAACTCTTATTGCCCCAGCTTCTGTGGGAGAAGGTACCTGTGGAGGCGCTTGATGACTGCCGATTGACAAATCTTCTTCGGGTAGGCAAGTGATGAGATTCCGGGACATAGTCGTACGCTTTTGATCCCTAACTTTTGCCTGGACCGCCCTTTCGGGTTTTCAGTCCACCGGGATACCCATTTTTGCCCAAGCCGCCTTTTCAGGTTTTCGACTTGCCGGGTGTATAGATTTTCTTTTATTTTTCATCCCTTATTTTTGCCCGAACCCTTTTGGTTCGCCGGGAAGCCCTTATTTTTTCCTAGGTGTGTCAACCTAGCGGGTTTTTGATTATGCGTAGTATTTTTTCGACTATGTCCGCGTTCTTAGAGTGCAGGGAGTTGTCACTGTCAGTAGCATTGTGTTGCCATACCACCAGAAGATCTTCGTTCGATCATGCATGATTCGTTGCTGGAATTCATGTCCAATGCCCCAAGTGACTCAGGCGGAGATTTGCCCCTGGCTTTTTGGCCCTTTGAGAGATTCTTTGAATCTTGACTGGACTGCCCCAGATGTTGGACAATGATCATGCCGTGCCCCTTAGTTGGAAGTGTTTTTCCACTTTGAGGTGATCCTTTTTGTTGAAAAGGTTTTTGTTCATTAGATATTCGTCGTGCGAATTTCTCTGCTGTTTGAACAAATAGTCATATGCAAACAATGTTATTTAAAAATGCAAAGCTTATGTCTGTCTTGAAGTTTTTGAAAATGCAGTTTTTAATAAAACAAGTGGATTTTTGTAAAATGTGATGTCAACTCAGGATTTTACAGCAAGCCCTATAGGAGTCAGGATACCTTTTGTAACATTATACTTTCGAACTAACCCATGCTTCAGCTAGGACTTTTAAGGGTTATAATGTGGCCTGGTTCACGGTTTAAGAAACAAAGGATAAAGGCGCAAAATTTATTTGTACCCACCTGTTCTTCGTGATGTTGTTTAAACCTAAACTCAGCTAATCGTGCATTAGACCTTGTTTGAGTCTTTGCTCTGATATTCCAGTGATGGTTCGGATACTGAAAGTTTATGTTGAATAGGCAGTCATTTTGTTGAGAGTTTGCAGGATCTCTTTCTTTTTGATTTTATTATCCCTGTTGTTTGCCTGAATTGTTTCTTTTGTGATTACAGTCAGCGGGATGCCCTAGTTTTTGTAAGTCTCCTTCATAGGTTTTGACTTTATTGGGCTTTTATTTTGAGAGATAATGACTGCCTGTCCTTATGATTATACAGAACCATCCCCATCTTTTGTTTCGGGGGGACTCCTTTGATGCCGTTCATTGTGCACCTGGATTAACTGAGAGAACTACCCTGCCCCAGGTTATGATTAAGGGTTTTAATTTTTGAAAATAAAAACTCCGACTTCTTTGGCTCAAATGGGTTGACGAGGGATTATCTTCCTTATTACTCCACTGTTTAGGATTTGAACAAAATGCCTGTACATCGTCAGCGGGGTCTGTTCAAAAGCATACTGTAAAGATCGTGGTATCGTTTTCGTCATCCTCCCTCAAAAGGTTCAGAATTTTTTAATTGAGAGTTGAACATCACAAAAAATGAAAGCAATTATAGTGAAATACGAATGGATTGATTAACAAAACAGACATATGCGATGCATTGATAAAGTAAAAACGTTTGCCATGACGAAATGTTTGAACAATCAAAAGAAAATTACAAATTGCAAAAATTCTAGTGAGCAAAAAGTCTTCTCGTCTCAGGACTTGTCACTTCAAATGGTGAACCTTGGAGGGATGGTAGAAGAACTCCGCCTGACCATCTTGTGTGAATTCCAATGCTCCTTCATCAATCAGGTCTTGGATCTTGTTCTTTAGAGACCAACAGTCGTCAGTGTCATGTCCTGGACTGGCAGAGTGGTAGGCACACCTTTTATTGGGATGATAGGTAGGAGCTGAGGTGTTGGGATTCCGGGGAGGAGCCCTTAATGTGATCAGCTTCAATCTCAACAGGCGTTGTAAAGCTTGAAACAGCGACATGTTGAGCTGGGTGAATTGCCTCCTGGGCTTGTCTGGCTTGCTCTGATCAACCCATTGTTCTTGGTGAGGTTGTTGTTGGACCCTTGAGGTAGTAGCACCTTGGAGAGGTCCATTCTTCACCATACCAAACTCTTGACTTCTTGGAGGCTGAGTGCCGGTTTGGTCCCCAGCCTTGACTACTTGCTTCATACTGTCTTGTTGAAGCTGGTTGATCACAGTTCTCAACTCTTCTTGATCCCGAGCTAAGCCTTGGATAAGGGCCATCTGCCCCAGCATCTGAGTCCTCATTGCATCTACCTCAGCTTGCAAATGTTTCAGTCGTTCGTCCTTATCGTCCTCAGGACTGTTCCTGACCAAAGTCCCCATGAGGAGTGTTCTCAACTCTTCCTGCCCCTTGGATAGGCTTAGGAAGATCTCCCTGAATTGAGTCTCTTGAGCATGAAGATCCTGGTGGTCTTGTTGGAAAGCCATTGCTGAAATAAACAGCGAAGAAGGTAAGTGACCTGTAACAAGGGTACCTGTTATGCAATGATGTGTATGTATGCATGCAATGTTTTCAAGGATCTCGCGGAGTAAACAAGAAAATTGTTAGAATCTGGTAGCTTGATTGAAGGAACTTCATGTTGTTAAGAGTCCTTCTTCAAGAGTTGAAGCTCACCATATCGAGTGGGTCATAGCCCCTGACTCAAGTTATCAACCTTGGCTAGAGGAAAATAAATCCCCTTTTCCCCTTGCTAGACAGTTGGTTCATCATGACCTGCATCACAGACCCTTGAGATCCTTGAAATGGGTTAGTCCTTATGCAGGATGTATGCACTGGTATGATGGTATGATGCGATACTATGCGTGGAGTGTTATAAGTAAACCCTGTTATAAGTCCCGATCAAGGACTGTAAACAAAACCTGCAAGAAAATCGTGTGTCAGATAACAAGAATATGCAAGTAGTCAAGTTTGAAGGCACACAAGTCACACAAGATAACCCTTAGAGTTTAGGCCAACATGAAGTTTAGGTACTACCCTCTTGAAGTTGGTGGGCTCAAAACCTGTCCTATCAAAAGTAACCGGGTTCTAAGGAGCTCAATATCATTGGATTGTTTTCTATGTTCATTGTTTTGATTTAGCCACTTAACTGGCGATAAAAATATTCCAAGAAAACAACCCTCAATGAGTGTAGTATCGAGTATCTACCAACTTCGGACTGCACCAAAGTCGATCATCTCACTACCCTTAAAGAGGCCAGGATGGTCAAGTAAGGTTCCTAAGGTCAGTTGATGCTTCACGACACCACGCGGCGGCCCCGTACTCTCCTTGACTTGACTCAAGGGTTACCGGTACTCACCAAAGTTCACATCAACGTAGCAACTGCTTCAACCGTGTCGGTATACCCCGCACAGTTCCCTCACAGTTTGTTGCTACTTCTAAAAGGTATCCCCCAGATCCGGGTTAGGATCTATGAAACTCCAAGACAAGCCCACAATATTAAAGCAAACAAAGCAAGCAATTGAAAACAAGAGTGGTCTAATCCTAAGGTACACCTCACTTATTAAGAGTCCCCAGCAGAGTCGCCAGTTCTGTGATCGGTGGAAATAGAACTGACTGTTTTAAAGCTGGTTCGCGAAATGTCGCGGTAAGCAAGAGTCGCCACCGTCTTTTATGTTCTCCAACATGGAAAGGACAAAAGCACAACAAAATTCCTTTTTCGAGATGTTTCTCGGGTTCAGGAGGTAGATTATAGAAAGGGAAGGTGTTAGCACCCTTTCTATCTGTGGTTATCCACGGGCTCTTAGGTACTTGCTCACTACGTTTTCAAAAATTGTTTGCTTTTCTTGTGTTTGTGGGTTTTGAAAAAGTTTAGTTTGAAAACTTCTAGGTAACTCTTGTATCAGTCCTCAAGAGTGTATGAAGTATTTGTTTGAAAACTTTTTGAAAGTGTAGGTGCGAAAAGATGTTTTTTTTGTTTTCTGAAAGAGCAAGTACCTAGGAGAAATCTACCTACTCTAAGGAATTAGGCTGTGTAAGAGTCCTTTAGACAGTACTATCCCACTATTGAGAAGTAGGTAGCACCGTCGTTGGATTTATTCGGGTCAATTCGATTATAAGGGACATGTGTGGTCACCAAAGCAATAGTAGGACACCTTAGAGGTAACCCTAATGTCCTAGATCCTTTTTATCCGAGGCAACCGTTTCGAGGCAACTGGATCTTTAGACAGGAGGGCGACCTCTAAAACACCCTATACTTGACGACCACGTCGAGGCAACCAAGTGTGGCGTACCCTAAGAGTGGCATGTGCACGTGTGTCAGGTTTCATGTTAATTGTCTTTGAACATGTTATTTGTGAGCTACGAATTGATTTTAATTTTCATACAAGTCTTGTCATGCATAATTAACAGTTAATAAGTGCGAAAAGTAAATTGCGGAAAGTGAATCTACGCTATTACAAGGCGTCGGGTATTTACATCGCCAAAAACATAACCCTTGAAAATAAATGCGAGAAAATAAAGAAAGCGATAAAGCCTAATTATCTATTACATTCTCGGAGCAGATACATCAATATAATCAAAAATAATAATGCGCGCGCAAAGAAATTGAATCAGGACGTCCTTAGGGTTTTGACCCTTTTTGAGAAAAAGAATTGAATTTGGTCCTTTGCAATTAATTAAATATTAAACCTAATAACTAATTAATTAATTAAAAAGAAAAAGTGTTTTTTAGCTTTTTTAAGTTTTAATGAAAATAAAATAGGAAATTAAAAGTCAAAAGTTAGTAAAAACCTAAGTCTAATTTATTTTACTTATTATGAAAAATAGTCAAAATTAATCTAATTAAACTAAATCAATTTGGTTAGTATTTATTTACAAAATAATTAAAGTTAATAAATAAGAATAATAATAATAATTAATAAAAATATCTACATTTTTTTTAATTGTCTGAATTTATTATAAAAATAATATTAATTATGTTAGTTAAATAAATAATAATAATAATAGTTAGAAGTTAGTAAAAGAAAAATAAAAGAAAAAATATTTAACCAGGGGGGTGTTGGGCCCATAGGAGGTGAATTTGGCAATTCTGGCCCATTAACTCAAGCCTTGTTTGACTTCTGGAATTTCCTAGAGTGTGGGTTGACCAGGAACATGGTGTTCATCACCTTTTGGCCATTAGATCAATGCTTGAGGACACTTGGCGTCTGGATGAGTAAGGTGTATGATGAACAATGCTCAGTAGCCTGCATGCAAGTATGTGAAGAAAAATAACATAATGCGTTTTGGATGGACCTGGGAATCGAACTCAGGTCCCAATAGTCACATGCCAACACATTTACCACTAAACCACTTGCCTGCATTTGTTAGTATAATGATTATTGAAAATAATATATACAAACAATCACATGTGCTGTACAAACAAAATCGCGCGCGTTATATTTGAACGGACCAACCATGATACACCACGTCTTCATCCCCTTCGATGAACCTTTAAAAAAGCAAAGAGATAGCGGGTGGTTTTAACCCCCACAAAGCAGGAAAAGGAATAATAGCGATTAGGTCTAGGATTAACATAAATTGTTCGCGAGGGTAGGGTTAAACTCGTCTGGACGCAGCGATCTCAGCCATAGGCATTATGAAGCTTAATTTTTCTCATACTGAAAAGCCCCAATTTGGAAGCTTGAAAAACCTAGAATTCGTCAATGGTGATTTATGTGTCAGGGCGTTTTAATGCAATTAAAATATACTAAAAGCTTCCTGTGGATTCAAGCAACACGAAACAACCAACAAATCATGTTAAATGCGCATGGAATATGAATTTCGATTATCAAAATAGTAAGCAAACTGTGAATCTGTTGGAGGCGATTTCTTAAGCTTTAGCGTGTGATTTTGATCCCTACACGTTCCTGGGGACCTCAGCAATGTATTAGAATCAAGAAAATGCTTTGAATCACGTTGGAATGTGGAATTCAGTTTTGAGTTTTCTTTGATTTTTTTGGAATTGGTTATGGCTTTTTGCAGCAGCTTTTCACGTGTTTTGCATTAGGGTTAGGTTGTGTGCATATAATGGAATGAAGCTAGGTCAAAGTTTGGGCCTTAATCCATGTGTATGGGAGAATTAGGTTTACACTTTCCACCATTGACAAACTTTCCATATTTGAAGCAAATCTAAGATTCCATGCACAAAATATCCCTAGCACGAATTTGTTAGCTGGCATATGATACATAAAAGCTATTCAAATCACAAAGATGCTATTCCATTGATTTTTAGATTTTATTTGAATTATTATGGATTTAAAATGAATTAAATCAATAAAAATTAAATAAAATGGAAAAATAAATGTTTGATCCTGAAATTAATCATGGTACACTTGTATGGCATGACAAGGCTGAATCAAGTGGAAGAAAGTGGGCCCTTTTGTCAAAAATTGAAGTTTTAAGGATAGTTGACTTTTGCAAATTCACAAAAATTTCCCAACTTCTCCAATGCACATCTTGCTCAATTTTGATCATATGAACATGTTCTTGGACATTTTGGAAAGGTCTTGAAGTCCTCTAACCAATTCCTTTGGTCCCATGTCATTTGGATTTACCAATCTCAAGTTATGGTCTTTGACTTAAAGTGCATTTTTGTTGACTTTTGAAATTGACCTACAATGTAGAAATTGATAACTTTTTGTGAGAGCATTTCTTGGACTTGGAATGTGAAGATGAGTTGTAGGAAATGTCATACCCTTCAAAATGAGCATTGGATGGGATTTTTCTGATGAACCAT
The DNA here is from genome assembly GCA_948472305.1 of Vicia faba. Lineage (NCBI taxonomy): Eukaryota > Viridiplantae > Streptophyta > Magnoliopsida > Fabales > Fabaceae > Vicia > Vicia faba. The sequence continues at coordinate 1,041,564,628 of OX451736.1, forward strand.
GAAAAAGTTATGCCCTGGTCAAGATACAGTTGACTTTTCTACTGTCCAAAAATAGTAACTTTTGCATCTTTGATTATTTTTGAGCCATGCTTGAGGAATCATGATCAAGACTTGATCAAATGATGATTGTGGACTCAAAATAAGATGTTGACCAAAAATTCTGACTTTTGACCGTAAAATGACCATTTTGCCCCTACAGTTGATTGTGAACCAAATAGGGCTTTTGACTGTAGAATTTGGCACTGTGAGTCTTGCAACTTGGCATGTAGATGCTTGACAACATATATAGGCCCATGGGACTTGATTGAGCCCTTGAAAACCTCCAATTCTTTGCAAGAACCAAAACCCTAATTTTGACTGGCTTAGGAGATGGTTTGACTGTGCAATCCTTGAGCAAATCTTGAACCATTTGAAGATGACTCCTGATAAACTTTGAAGAATATGGGAGGGCAAATTTTGGGGTACAACACCTATCAAGTGCACTTTCGGAGTCAGGTCCGGTAAACTTTTGGGATTCATCGTCAGCAACAAAGGCATCGAGGTTGATCCTGCCAAAGTCAAAGTTATACAAGAAATGCCTGCCCCCCGCACTGAAAAGGAGGTCAGAGGTTTCTTAGGACGCCTAAACTATATTTCAAGGTTCATTTCTCACCTGACATCTACCTGTAAGCCAATCTTCAAGTTGTTGAAGAAAGATCAGGTGGTTGAATGGAATGATGATTGTCAAGTTGCTTTCGATAAAATCAAGGAGTATTTGCTAGAACCTCTTATCTTGATGCCACCCTTCGAAGGAATGCCGCTAATCATGTATCTGACTGTTTTGGATAACTCAATGGGGTGCGTATTGGGCCAACATGATGAGTCTGGTCGAAAAGAGCATGCCATTTATTACCTTAGCAAAAAGTTTACCGACAGTGAGACTCGCTACTCACTGCTTGAGAAAACTTGTTGCGCTTTGGTATGGGCTGCTCGCCGGCTAAGGCAGTATATGTTGACACATACCACTCTGCTGATTTCTAAAATGGATCCGATCAAGTACATCTTCGAAAAGCCTGCTTTATCTGGAAGAATCGCTAGATGGCAAATGATCCTGACTGAGTATGATATCCAGTACACGACCCAAAAAGCTATAAAGGGGAGTGTACTAGCTGACCATCTAGCTCATCAAGCTGTCTAAGTTTACCAATCCATGAAGTTCGACTTCCCCGACGAAGACATTATGACATTGGACAACATTAAAGGTAACGGACCGTATGACAGACCTGAACAAGGATCCCGATGGACCCTGTACTTTGATGGTGCCTCCAACGCACTTGGAAACAGTATCAGCGTGGTACTTATCTCTCCAGAAGGTTTCCATACACCTTTCACTGCTAGACTCTGCTTCAGCTGCACCAACAACATGGCCGAGTATGAAGCTTGCATATTTGGTCTCAAGGCTGCTATTGACTTGGGAATCAAATCTTTGGTTGTGTTTGGGGACTCACCTTTGGTTATCAGTCAAATGAAAGGAGAGTGGGATACTAAGCACCCTAACCTCATCCCTTACAAAGAACATGTCCTGACATTGTTACCACATTTCGAGCAGATTACCTTCGAGCACTTCCCGCGAGAAGAGAATCAGTTGGCAGATGCGCTAGCTACAATGTCATCCATGTTTAAACTTAACTGGGATAATGAGGCACTTCAAATCACCATCGAGCGGATGGATGAACCTGCACATTATCACGAGATTAATACCGAAGAAGTAGTGGACCAACCCTGGTTTCACGAAATCAAAAGGTATCTCAAGACTCGAGAATACCTTGAAGGAGCTTCAGTCAACGACAAAAAGTTCTTAAGGAGATTTGCTGCCAAGTTCTTCCTGAGCAATTGTATCTTATACAAGCGCAACCATGATTGCGTTCTGCTTCATTGTGTGGACAAGGTTGAAGTTGAGCAGATCATGATTGAACTGCATAGTGGTACATTTGGCACTCACTTGAGCGGACATACGATGGCTAAGAAGATTCTAAGGGCAGGCTACTACTGGTCTACCATGGAAGCTGATTGTCATCAATATTCCCGTACTTGTCACAAATTCCAAATCTATACTGACAAGGTACATATTCCCCCAGTTCCTCTCAATGTCTTAACAACTCCTTGGCCATTCATGATGTGGGGAATCAACATGATTGGAGAGATCAAGCCTACGGCATCCAATGGACACTGTTTCATCCTGGTGGCCATTGATTACTTTACCAAGTGGGTCGAAGCAGCTTCCTTTGCCTCTGTTACGAAGAATGTGGTTGCCCGCTTCATCAAGCAGAACCTCATATGCCGGTATGGTATCCCTGACCGTATCATCACAGACAATGATACAAACCTGAACAACACTATGATCACCGCTCTGTGCGAGCAGTTCAAGATTCAACATCACAATTCATCTCCCTATCGGCCAAAGATGAACGGTGTTGTCGAAGCCGCGAACACAAATATTAAGAAGATCATTCAAAAGATGACAGTCACCTACAAGGACTGGCATGAGATGTTACCGTTTGCTCTGCACGGATACCGTACCACGGAGCGTACTTCAACTGGGGCAACCCCCTTTTCTTTGGTATATGGCATGGAAGCTGCTTTACCTATGGAGGTTCAGATTCCTTCCTTGAGAATCATGAAGGATGCTGGTTTAAGTGAAGACGATTGGATTCAGACCCGTCTTGATCAACTTAACTTGATTGACGAGAAGCGACTTACTGCTGTTTGTCATGGTCAGACGTATCAAAAACGGATGATCAAGGCTTTCAACAAGAAAGTCAGGCGCCAGATATATTAAGTCAGAGATCTTGTAATCAAGAGGATCATCTTGCCGCAAAATGATCCCAGGGGCAAGTGGACTCCTACTTACGAAGGACCATTTGTGATCAAAAACATCTTTTCTGGTGGGGCTATGATTCTAACCACCATGGACGGCGACGATCTGCCGCACCCTGCGAATGCAGACATAGTCAAAAGATACTACGCATAAACAACCCGACAAGTTGAAAACCCGAAAGGGCGACTTGGGCAAAAATGGGCATCCCGGTGAATCGAAAACCCGAAAGGGCGGTTTAGGCAAAAATTAGGGATAAACAAAAAAATATGTACATCCGGAAAGTTGAAAACCCGAAAGGGCGACTTGGGCAAAAAGGGGTTTCCCGGTGGATCGATAACCCGAAAGGGAGATCCAGGCAAAATTTAGGGAATTAAAGCGTATGACTATGTCTCGTCGGATCACTTTAAGGATAATATCTTCACGGACAAGCTCCAAGCTTCTGATCAATCCAATCATCTGCGGACGAAGCAACGTATGGACAAGATACTCAGAGTTACGAAGGCTATAGTAGAATGGGAACCCCATGGAATTATTACACATAGTTATCTTTCTTTGTATAAATTTTTCTCAATTTTATGACAATATTCTCTTACTAGGATGTCTGTCTCCTTTATAGAAAATACTTACACAAAGTTAATACAAAGATACTTCAAAGTGCAGAAAAATTGTTTGCCTTTTCTTTCTTTTACACTTGTGTTTTGTTTGAAAACGTCCAATGATTTATTAAATGAGCATATGAATTTGAATATAATCACTGCTTACAAATAAAACAGGATGAGAAAGAATAATTACTGATAGGATGAAAGTATAGGAAAATGTCTTTAGGCTATTCCAGGAGAAATCCACTGCAATACATTATCCAGATCCTCGATAGAACTAAAGCCTTGAAATGCATATCCCCAGCAGAGTTAAGTTTCAAGAATCCCCATCAGAGCTGAGTTTTCAAACTCCCAATCCCCAGCGGAGCAAAACTTTGAACTACAAACCCGCAGTGAGGGTGAAATTTTCTTCCCCAAATGGAGCCAAACCTTCGACATTTGAACACCAGTGGAGACCATCCAGTTTCCTCCATTGTCCCTGAAGAGTCACTTTAAAACCAGATAATTCCCCAGAGAGTTATTATTCCCCAGTGAAGTCGCCACGATCAAATCATCACGTCATTAAGATCTCCAGCACAAGCCATTCATTTTTCCCCTGATACCCCCAATAAAACAGAGATTCTAGAGGTCCCCAGTAGATTGGCATACAACCCAAACTCCTAATCTCCCCAGCAGTATGGCTTCTCCCCACAGAGGTTGTCAAAGATCTTGAATCTCCAACAACATTCATAGATTTATTTTCCCCGACAGCAGTCAAAGATTTTTATTATCTCCAGCTATCCAGGATTTATTTTCCTCAGCAAAACATCCAATCAGCTTACATGCGCATACATCACATGCATATATCATAGACATTTGATAAAACACATCTTATTGCATCATACATTTCATGCAACATAACTTTGTGTTTCAGCTAACATTCTACCCTTTTCAGGAGGAAATTGATAACTACCTCAAAGCTCAGAAAATGGCTTAGAGATGCTCCATACATGGATGCTCTCCTTTTTGCTTATTCAAATCAAGGGGCAGGTTCCTGTTCCAGTTATGAAGCCTGGATTCAACCAGATAATACCTTGATTATACTGAAGCCCAGAGATCGACCAGAAAATAGTTGAATCCCCTGCAAATTCTTCTGAAACCTGGACGTTGACCAGATAGGAAGTAAAGTATCGTGAAGCCTGGATGTTGACCATATAGCAATACAAGAATGTGAAGCCTGGACGTTGACCAGATAACAGTAAGGTATATTGTGAAACTTGGATGTTGACCAAATAACAATTTACTCGGCCAATTACTTTGAAGCCCGGATTCAACCGAATATTAGTAGGCCTCAAAATTAAAAGGGAAACCCGGATGATTGACCGGATAACCATTTGATATTCTTCTGAAGACTGGACGTTGACCAGATAGGAAGTAAAGTATTATGAAGCTTAGACGTTAACCAGATAGAAATACAAGACTGTGAAGCCTGGACATTGACCAGATAACAGTAAGGTGTACTGTGAAACTTGGATGTTGACCAAATAACAATTTACTCGGCCAATTACTTTGAAGCCCGGATTCAACCGAATATTAGTAGGCCTCAAAATCAAAAGGGAAACCCGAATGATTGACCGGATAACCATTTTATTTTCTTATGAAGACTGGACGTTGACCAGATAGGAAGTAAAGTATCGTGAAGCCTGGACATTGACCAGATAGCAATACAAGACTGTAAAGCCTGGATGTTGACCAGATAGCAGTTCAATATCACCTCTTCAATCAAGAGATGACTCCCTAGTAGAATAATAGACGGTTGAAGTTCTATTTCTACCACGGCAAAGACCAGCATTCCCCGGTGTAGTACTCCTCAACAACAGGTGTATGGGCCCTCGCAAAGGAATCTCTTATGCGATCAATTTTTCTTGGATGGAATCTTTAAGCCCATCTCCGACAAGATTCTGTCACATCTCCAAATGGCATCTTTAAGCCCATTCCCTCAACTATACTCTGACGAGCGCAAATTTACGGGCACTCTAGTGTCCAATCCTCTTTTACCTTCGAGTCACGAAAGGCAAACTCGCCAATCTAACTCTTCAGGTTCAAGAAGATTTAACAGGGGCAACTATTGTACCCCAAAATTTTCCCTCTCATTTTATCAAGATTTCTCATCACAAGACTCTTTGAACTCAAGATCAAGCTAGGGTTTTCTCTGCTCAAGACATCTCCTTGCACTGTTGACCTAAATGTAGGGTTTGAGTTTGCACAAGGAATTTTGGACTTCTAATGCTCAATGTGACTTTCATGCTTCATGTTGGACTCATAAGATTTCTCATACCAAGTTTCAAGCCCTGAATCACATTTTTGCCCAGTCAATTGGATAGTTGACCTAAAAATCAGCTGCATTGGGGAAAAAGTCAACTGTGGCCAATTTACAGTCAAACCTCATAATTTTTTATCCACATCAACATTATAAGCCCATATGTACCATTTGATCAAGTTTGGACCAAAACTCCTCAAGAAATTTGATCAGATCTTCAAAAGGGCAAAATGGCCATTTTTAGGGTTTTGACTGCAGAAGGGCAATTTCTGACTTTTTGACCTAGCCAATGGCAAATTGGGTTCAAGCATGGATTCAAGGACTCAATGGCATCATCTTGACCTATTCAAAAGGTTCAAAAGATCTAAATTACATTGGATTGACAGATGAATTTTCCAGTCAACTGATCAAAAATCAACTGTACACTGAAAAGTCAAACTTTGACTTTTTGGTCAAAATCAAGTGCCAAGGGCCATTTTTCATCAAGATATGTAAAAACATGAAACTTGTTCATCAATAAACCCAATTTTGCAAATTAGGGTTTAAGATTGAAAATTTTCATAACTTAGAATTTTTCTAAGTTATGAAATTTTCTTATTGTTTCCCAACTTTGCCCAACATTTTCACCATGATGCAATTGGATTCAAACAAAACTCCCAATATGAAAGTTGTATTACTCCACAAAATCTACAACTTTGATTCACAAAGTTTTCTCAAAAGAAGCTTGGATCTCAAGTTATGATTTTTGGAACAAGGGTCCATGAAACTTTTAACTTAGTGAAATTTTACCCTAGTTTAGGCAGGATTTTGACCTATCTTCATGGCAATGTTTCACCTAGTTCCACTTGGAATCTCAAATTGAATTTCAAATATGGATTGTAAAGCATGTTACAAGCTTTCTAAAATGTCTAAGAACTCTCCAAAATCATTTATGGTTAGGGAGAATCGAAGGCTTGAAGTTGGCAAAAACTCACTTTTGATCCATGGCATTTTCATATTGATACAAGTTGCAAACTCTAATCAGCCTTGTTTGCACTTGATTACAGGTCCCAAAACCCTTCCATACTCAATAATTAAATGCAAATCCATTGGTTTGAGGCTTTGTATTGGTCATGGGAGGATTGCACACAAGATTAATCCTAAAATAGCAAAAAGGCAACATTGCCATTTTTGTCAAATTTGCTTTATGTCAAATAGAATCCTTGAGCCTTGAACAAGATCTTGTACAACACACAATATCCACCAACTGAGGGGGCCAAGATCACAAAGTGAAAACTGATAGATAGCCTGTACAGGCCTGTCTTGCATCATGACTTACTTTTGCTTAAAATACAAGAAACTTGTCAAAAACACCACATCTTGAACATCTAATAGAACCAACTCTTGCAAGCATTTGAGACAAGTTTTACACATTCCCTTAAGCCAGAAACACGAGCCATTGAGCCCTCAAACAGTCCAAAATACAAATTCACCTTCCTCTTGCAAAACAGGGCAGCTTCTACACTTTGAGTTCTATCTCACAAACCACTCGTGCGTTTTACCCCAAACCTGTTCAAACACCTTCCATATAACCTATCCAAGCTATCCCAACCATTAGGCAGTGACTGTAACTCCATTTGCAAGCTTCACCATTTCGGTTTTCAGATTGTGCAGGTTTAGTTCTACAAGCTTGTTCAAGCACATTCAAGGCAAACTAGACATTGGGGAAGGTCAGGGGAAGCTCAAGCAAGCTCCCAAACATCTCAGGCCTCACTGAAAAGCTCCACATTGCCATACACGATTTCAACTGAAACAGGTTTTTATCAACTTCCTATCTCTCTATTTAGGAATCATTAGGCTTAGGTTTGTGAATAAAAAATGTAGTACTCATAGCCCTGAAGCTGTACATATGCTCAGTTTTCATTTAAGTTAAACATGTTAAGAGAATTTGATTCATGAACTTCCTGGAAAAGTTAGGTTAGAAATTAGGGCCAGAGAAATTCTCTCTGGTCTTTGAGAGTTAGATTACGTTTCTTATATGGTTGAATTCGTCTTGAAAAATGCTACAACTTTGATGTTATGAGTTTTTGAATTAGAGCACGTATGCAGGATCTGGACATTTGTACAGGGCACGCGTTTTTGTTTGACAAAGGTTGAAGATGAAGTTCAGTAGGCTGGGCTTGGTTCTGGCTCACTTTTTGCACCCCCTGCCTTGCTGACTACACCTCCTTGGCCCATTTCTTCATATTTTTATATTTTTGTATTTATTTTTCATTTCTGATTTTATTTTATTATTTTCCAAACATAAAAAATACCAAAAATATTTTTATAAATTTTCACATTTATTTTTGTATTTTACTTTATTTTTCTAACATAAAAATAATTGAGTGAGTATATACTTTTATTTTATTTAATGAAAACTTGAAAATAATACATAATAATATTATACCTTTATTTTTTATTTTTTATTTATTTATACTTAAATAATATTTTTCTAAATATATTTTTATCTTGTATATATTTTATTTTATTTTATTGTACATGAATAATATAATTAATATATATTTACTTTCTTAAAAGAAAATTAGGGTTTTTACCCTTAATAAAAAAATAATCTTTTTATTTCTTTTTTTTTAATACATTAAATATTATACTTTTACATACATAAAAAAAACAAAAAAAAAAACATCTTTTTACATAGTTATAATATTTTGCACATTTATATTTAAATTGCTTATTTAATTATTGCCAATTTATTTATTTGTATCATTTATTCAGTTTGGATGTAATAGTAAATATTAGGGTTTTATTTTCTTGCAAATATTCCCCATTCAAAATTGTATCCCCCTCCCCATACCAATGTTGTAATAACTTAGGTTTATTTTGCGCACTTTATGCTTTCAAATATACCATGTTAGAGATTAGGGTTTGTATGCGAATGTCCAAAATCAAAACAAATAGCTTGACTAATACAAAGACAAAAAAAGCATGTAAATTGACAACACAATGCACACATGCACCCCTAGGGTTTCATCCACTTGTTGCCTTTAAAATGGCCATGTTATGCATGTTGAGTATCTTGGCAAAACAAAAACAAAACAAAAAGATCATAGTCCCTCGATGACGCTATCTTGGTTGCCTGTACAAAATGATCTAGTCCCTCAAAAATTGCTAAAGATACTTAGCACTATTGCTATCATGGTTAATATGATGACCCGCGCCTGTCCCGTTTAACATCCTAATACATGGATGTTTACCAAATGCAATGGTAAAACAACACTGTCAAAAGGGTTAAAATGTGAAGGAAAGATCTTTGAGTAAAATAGGATAGACAACTCTTAGTTACTTGATCAAAACTTGCAAAACATCCTTGCTATTTTCAAACACACCTCACAACACAATTTCAAAACATTTCCCAAAAACAAACTCTCAAACATTGAAATATCTTCTCAAAAGATAAACACCTTTGTATATATTCAAACAAGAATCATTACAAAGGTTGCCTAGACAAGGCCTCTTTTTCAAAGAATTTTCAAAAAAACCACACACAAAGCACCATTTCAAACAATTGAAAAGCAAAAGCAAGTGATCTAAACAAGTAACTAAGAGCCCATGGAAAACCATGGATGAAAAGGGTGCTTGCACCTTCCCTTTTCATAATCTACCCCCCGAACCCAAGAAAACATCTCAAAGGTCTTTCCTGTGCATTTTGACCTTTCCTTTGGATAAAATAAAAAGTCGGTGGCAACTCTTGCTAAACCGCACAATTGTGAATACAAACGCAAAATCTCAAGTCAGTTCTTCCACCGTATCACAAACTTGTTTTATTTTAAATTTATTGCAAGTGGTTTCATAACCGAATGTACAAGCCACCCTAGTGGCAAGGAGCACGTGTATAAGTCATTGTTGTGTGAGGACCTGGGTTCGAGCCCCAGCCTCCCATTTTATATTTTTCATCCTTTTTCTTTCCTTCCTTCAACGCGTTGGGCCTCCACTGATTGGGCCTGTTTTATTTTGCTCTTCAACATACCCCCTGATTTCTCATGACAACGTAGGCCCATTTGTCTTTTATTATTTATACTTTCTGACTTCAAACAAAAAAGGTTTGTTGGGCCTGAACCTCTTTTCATTTTGTACCCCTTTAAATTTCTTTTTAACACCAAATCCAACATTTTTTTTTTCATTTTCTTTTCTTTTATTTCTCTATTTTATTTTTAATCAAAAAATATAAAATATATTTTTCTAAATAATTATATTAAAGCTTCTCCATTTTATTTTTATTTCATTTATTTTATATAGATAAAACATTAAAAATACTTTCTCAACTATTTAATTTCTTTTCTTAATTAAACTAATTTAGACTTAGGTTTTTATTTTAATTTTCTTTTAATTAATTTAGACTTTAGGTTTATTTAAACTTCTTGAAATTAATTAGTTTAATTAGGTTAATTAAAACATTTTTTATAAAAAGACCATAAAAACAATTTCTCTTCTCTTTACATTTCTTAGTACATTTTATTATTTCGCACTATAATTTATGTAATTGTCAAAGCCTTGTAATAGTAACTAGGGTTTATTTTACTTGTCTTCCCCATATGTAAATTTGTACTCCACGTCCCCTAAAGTATTGTAATAGCGTAGGATTTTTAAATTCCCTAATTTATCGTTTTCCTTATTATTGCTAGTAATTAGGGTTTGTATGACAAGACTTAAAATCAAACAATAGACAGCCCTAATTCAAGACAAATTAAATGAAAACTATACACTTTTCACACATGCATCTCTAGGGATTACCCACACTTGTTGCCTTAGATTAAAACAGTCATGTCCCTCGAACATGGGATACTTTAGCAAAGACCCTCGATTATAAGATCATAGTCCCTCGATGACCCCTGGATGTTGCCTTCGATAAACGATCTTAGTCCCTTATGAAAAATTTCTAAAGTGTCCTACATGTTGCCTTCTATGATTGTACAATGACCCATGCCTGTCCCTCACATCCAATGATAAGGCTCTCTATCAATCAATGGTAGACAAACACTATCTAAAGGAGGAGGAAAAGAATAAAGACTTTTTAAGTAGGTAGATTGCTCATAATTGCTTGCTCACAAACATTTCAAAACCAACAACTTTCAACACACCAACACTTTCTTGAAATATTTTTAAAGTCAACACTTTGTATGCATTCTTAAAGAGATGAGACATTACAAAGTTTGCCCAACGACGGCACTTTTTTCAAAATATTTTCGAACAAACACATTCACACAAAGCATTTCAAAGTGAGCTAGCAACTAAGAGCATGTAGATACCTACAGATGAAAAGGGTGCTAATACCCTCCCTTTTCATAACCTACCGCCCCCCCCCCCCCCGAACACAAGAAAATTCTCAAAAGGTATTTCCTGTTCTTTTCACCCTTTCCTTTATTGGATAAAAGAAAAGTTGATGGCGACTCTTGACATCCGCAATAATTGCGATAAAATGAAAAAACACCAAGTCAAATCTCCCACCGTATTACAGAATTGGCGACTCTGCTGGGGACTGTTTAAAAGTGGGGTTAGCTTAGATATTAGTTCACATTTAAATGTTTTCATTATTTTACTTGCTTGCTTTACTCTTAAAAGGGTTGTTTGGGTTTTGTATAGATCCTCTACCCAAATCTGGGGGCATTATTAGGTAAGTAGCAATAGATCATGGAGACTGTACGGTGTAGACCGATATGGTTGAAACAATGGTTATGTTAGTGTGACACATTTTTTGGTACTGGTATCCCTTGTGGAGAATCAAGGAGAATATGGGGCCGTTGTGTGGTGTCATGAAGCACTAATTGACTGTAGAACCTTTACTTGAACAACTTGGCCATTAGGAAGTAGTGAGATAGCCAGCTTTGGTGAAGTCTGAATTTGGTTGATACTCGATACTACGCTTATTGAGATCGGACTTTTGGGATATTTCAGTCTCCAAAACAGAGGCTTGTGCTGAAACAATGTCCGATAAAGAAGGATCAATAATATTGAGATTCCCTAGAACCCGGTTACTTTTTAGGACAGGTTGAACCAACTAAAACTTCAAGAGGGTACTTACCTATAAACCCCATGCAAGCCTAAACCTAAGGACTTGTTTGCTTTGCTTGTATATGACTATTTGTATATAACATCATGACATCATGCCATAGAATTTTCACTAACCATTTCAAGGACCTATGGATTTATCTTTGTTCTGTTTTGTAGGATATGGCTTCCACTCGTAGGAATACCATCTGAATCAACCTTGTAAAAGTGCCTCCTCAACTCAAAGAATTAGCATCAAGGGTCCCTGAAAATTCTCCATTCACCAAGAGATATGGTCGAATTCTTAACCTGGTTACTTCAAGCTTTGAAGAAGACATGGTGCATGTGCTCTTTCAATTCTTTGACCCTAAACATCATTGTTTCACATTCCCTGATTATGAATTGGTACCCACCATGGAAAAGTTCTCTCAATTATTAGGAGTACCTATTCTTGATCAAATACCCTTCACTGGTATTGAGAAAGATCCATGACCTGAGGAGATTGCATCAGCCTTACATTTGCAATGGTCTGACATTGTGGCTAATTGGGAAACAAGGAGTGGAGTCAAGTGTTTTCTAGCTAAATTTTTGTTAGAGAAGACTCAACTGTTTTGGGATGCTTTGGATTTTCAAGCTTTTGAAGAAGTTTTGGATCTTCTAATTTATGGTTTGGTATTGTTCCCTAATCCAGACTAACTTATAGATGTGAATGCGGTCAAAATATTCCTCTCTCGTAACCCGATACCTACCTTTCTAGGAGACATTTTGCATTATCTTCACACCCGTACCATGAGGAGAACAGGGATTCTTATGTGTTGCATACCATTTCTATCTAGGTGGTTTCTTTTAAACCTTCCTCGATCAGTTTTGAAGAATGAACAAGGCTTGAGGTGGTCTCAAAGGATGATGTTGCTCTCTCATTCGGATATTCATTGGTGTTCCCGATCTTTGGAGGATGTTACTGAAGAAGTGAAAAACACAAGAAGATCGGGGGGGGGGGGGGGGGGGGGGTTGAATTGAAAACTTAAAATCAAATATGCAGAGACACGATATTTTTATCCTGGTTCATTTGATCTCAAACTACTCCAGTCCACCCGTCAAGGTGATTTCACCTCTCTCCAACGAGGACTTAATCCACTAATCAATAACTGATTACAATCACTACTTTGACAACTGCCAAAGTCCTCTTGAGTACAACCATAACCTGGTTAATCTCAAGGAAAAAACTAGCTTAATCAAGATAAAATAATCCTGTGTATGGTTGTTTTACCTTACAAAAACAGTTATCACAACTGTGATATTTTACACACTTTTGAACATAGAAAAGAGTATGTAAGCTTGTAGCATTTTGAGATGTATTGCAGTCGTGTTGAAAATCGTAAATGATTTGTCCTCTTAGCTTGTTTATATAGGCATAGGAATCCTGTCCAACATAAAGCGTGATAATGGACATTTAAGTTGTTTCCATATTGAGAAGATTCTTGTTTGAATGAAGCCGTTGCATGTGATGCTGTCTTGATTGAATAGTAACGCTTCAGAATCTTACAATCTTGTATGCTGCAATTGCTTCAGAACATTGATGACTTAGAGTTGTGAGGATCTTATTGTATATGAACCTTCTGTTCAGAATCAGAGTATTCATCATTTCAGCGCAGGTTCTGATCATCATTCTTCAGCGCAGATTCTGATTACCTCAGCGTGAAAGCTTCTATGGCTTAACTTCTGATGTTGCTTTGGTCAGAACTTCTGCATATAAAATAACACAAATTTAGAATGCATATTTGTTCTTTATGTTTGTTATCATCAAAACTCTAATTAAGGGTTGTAGAATCAAACTATGTTCTAACAATCTCCCCCTTTTTGATGATGACAAAAACTAGGATTTTCAATGAAAAATATAGAACAAAAAGCTTAAGAGAGACTCCCCCTGAGTTGATTACTTCCCTGAAGTTCCTTCTCGTCAGAGCTTTTGATGCATCTCCTTCTGTTCTTATCAAAATATGTTCATGTTCAAGATTTTTAGAAAGTAGAGGTTAAAATATTCATAATGAATGTTTGAGACTTTGTCCCGGTATACTGTTATTGAAAATATCTTACTTTCTCCCCCTTTTTGTCAGGTATCAAAAAGCAATATAATCAGAGTCAAAAAGATGAATTATATTGAAAACAGAATGCAATGACAAGTTTCAGAAACAAGGAGGTAAAGATTAAAAAATTACAGATAAATAGTTTTAAAGAGAATCTAAGAAGGAGGGGAAGACGTGTAATCAACGCTTCCAACAAGCTCTTGATCTGAGCGTTTTATTCTTCCTACTTTCCCAGAATGTCTTTGATTTCTTTTGTAGTATCTTCTTGTTTATCCAGAATACCGTTGATCTCTTTGTTTGTATCCTCTTGTTTATCCAGTCTGGCATGGATTAAGGCATTCTCCTTCTTCAACTCTTCCAGAGTTTGCATGACTAGAGACGAAGCTGGTGTATCTTCAGGGATTGTATGTTGTTCAGAACATTCTGTAGCCTCTTCTGATTGAGCCACTTCTTCTACTGCAATCATGTTTTCTGGAGCAGTAGTCAGAGAGAGACTATCAGAATCTGGTTCAGTGACTTCTGAAGGATGGTGCTCTTTCTAGGGAGCATTATCCAGCAGAAGAATTTCTTTCTTGTACCATTAGCTCAGAACTTGATCTTGGAAGGCTTTCAGCTGATCACTGAAGTTCTGTTGAGCCCTTTCATAGCCCAGTTCTTTCAGCTTTTGAGTTTCAGAGTTGAGCCATTTTCTGAATCTTTCCCACAGAGAATCAGAAGCAACAGGATTAGAAATCTCTTGGCTTGCTTGCTTCAAAGAATTGATCCATTCCTGCATTTTTGTTTAAAAAATCAACAGATTTTTACAAACATCTGATTTGGTTGTGGTTGGTTTAGGTTTGGGAATGGCAATTTTGTTTAAGGTGGAAGATAGTTGGTCCAGCACTAGTGGATCAATGACAAGTTTGAGGTTGTCAGCTGGATGGTTGATGGGTGAAGGAGTGGAAGAGTCAGAAATTAGAATTGGTGTGTTAGGGGTGTTTGGTGGTGTAGATTCATATGGTGAAGGGATTTCTGGAATATCATGAATAGTGAGAGGTAAGCGAATCGTAAGGGGTTCTGTTATTCCAAGGATTGGGATAGTGGTATCAGAATCTGAAGGGGGGTCTTCAGATTGGTTTGTGGTAGCGTGTTGAGTTTCTGGTTCAGGAATTTCAGAAGATGGGTTTACAGAAGGAGGAGAGAGAGAGTTTCCATTCTCTGGTTGTTGTTGAGTGTTTGGATTTTTTGGGAATGGAGATTGAGTGTTTGGGTTTTCTGGTATTGATGAGGAAAAGTCTTGATCAAACAGTTCAATGTCAGATAGAACTTTGGCAAGTTCTGGTTGATGATGTTCTGGATTTGGATTTTGATTGGGGGAGTGAGGTTCATTCAAAAAGTTTCCAAGAGTTACAGATGGGTCAAATTCTATGTCAAAATCCTCAAACATTTAGGGTGAAGGATTTTCTGTTGGTTGAGGGGGAATGGTTTCAGATGTTGGAACAACTATTGATTCTACAACAAAAATAGAAGATGGGTTACCTTTCTTTTTCGCAGCTTTAGGTGTCTTCTGAGAGGATCCTTCTCCTGCTGCCTTCCTCTTTTTGGATTTCTTTAGCATAACCTCTGGAGTTGGCTTGTGCAGATCTTGAATGTTGATTTCTGGAATAGTCCTATCAGCCTTGCAAGCTTCAAGGTATCTGACTATGATTTTTGGGGAGGCATCTATCTAAGAAAATAGTGGAAAATACTTCAGAGGGATTCTCCTAGAAGTGATGGCCTCATGAGAAGCAATAGTTGGTTCCCTCTTAATGTTCTCAATAATTTTCATTTTCTTTAGATTCTTGGCATTCAAAGGTTTCCCAGCGGTTACTTCCAGAGTACTTATTTCTTGAGCCTCTGTCAGATGTTCTATCAGCCTGTTTTCTGTTAGAATATCTGAAATCATTCTTCCTAGGGGAATCCAATCCCTCTTAGTTATTTCGTCTTCTCTAGTTTCCTTCACACTTGTTCTGAGATGGTTGAAGAGCAAGTGTGGAAGGTTTATCTTGGTCTTCTTTGCAATGAAGTAAATCAGAAATTGCTGATCAATATTGATATAATCAGGAGAGCTTGTAGGCTTCCTGTGATTGATACATCCCAGAATTATTCTAGCCCAGATTCTGTGATGATCCTTTAAGTCTCTGATCTTGCTGGATGGTTGTCCAGAAGTGAAGATTTCCCTGGCAATAGATTTTAGGTCAGAACACCTATCATCCATATC
The DNA here is from genome assembly GCA_948472305.1 of Vicia faba. NCBI lineage: Eukaryota > Viridiplantae > Streptophyta > Magnoliopsida > Fabales > Fabaceae > Vicia > Vicia faba. Next base: position 1,041,580,736 of record OX451736.1, read on the forward strand.
AATGCATCTGACTCCACCGCCATTGTATCCAATGAGTTTCGCAATTAAATCTTCTGTTATCACTATCTTATTTCCCATAACATATGATGTAACCTGGTGGTTGGACGAGGTAGCATGAATCCAGAACTCTTTGACGAGAATGGGAAACGTTGGACCCAACAGACGATCAAAATATTTGTTCCATCCCTGTGCAATTATGTCTTCATAGAGATTAAACCCATTTTCTTGTAAACTTTCAAAATCAATGATCAACTCAGAGAGAACTTCCAGGTTGTCAACAAGAGTGAGAAGTGTTCTAATGGGTTCTTCATATTGTTCTGTTGATGAAGATTCAGGAGCACTGAGATTCTTGAGACTCGATGATAATGCCATTTCTCACACGAGTTCTTTGAAGAAAATGGAAAGGGTTTTTGAAAACGAAAATTAGAACAAGAGAGAATATAGAAGAGAGTAAAATGTGAATGAATGAAATAGTAAATTGAGTTTATATAGGTTTTTTAGAAAACGTAAACAGTAAGCAAGAAAATAAGTGACGATTATATGCATTAATGAGACCTGAGATTAGGGGATTTAGAAAGATATTGAACAGTTACCATTGACAAGTGTCTCAATGCATCCAATCAGAGCCTTGGACCCTTCAGAATTTGAACGCGTGTTCAGCCTCAAAAGGTAGCTTGTGAGAGGATGACAAATGTTTGATGATGTGAACTGCATGCCTCTATCCTTGAAATGAAACGTTCAGATCTTCATAGATAGATTCTGAGGCAACTGTACTTCTAACTTCTGAAGACAAGTTGATCAGATGTTCACAGAAAACAATAAAGTTCTGAGGGTTAAGATATGCAAATAAAACATTTTATTCTGGACATAACTTCATGCTGAGATGTTTCAGAATGAAATTGAATCTATCTTCAGAAGGGGTTTTGTAAATACATCAGCCCATTGATGGTCTGTGTCAATAAATTTTAAGGTAATAATTACTTTCTGAATATAGTCCCTAATAAAGTGATGTTTTATTTCTATATGCTTAGCCCAAAAATGCAAAATGGGATTTTTAATGAGACATATGGCAAAAGTGTTATCACAAAAGATAGGAATGTTACTCTCAAATATGTTGAAGTCTTCAAGTTGACTTTTCATCCAGAGCATTTGAGTGCTACATCCAGCAGTTGCTATGTATTCAACTTCTGCTGTTGACAATGCTATTGTGGACTGTCTCTTACTGGTCCATGAGATCAGATTGTCTCCCAGAACCTGGCAGCTTCCAGAAGTGCTTTTATGCTCTACTCTGTCTCTAGTAAAATCAGCGTCACAATATCCTACTAAGCTGTATTCATTGGATTTTCTATAAAACAAACCCAGATTAGTATTACCTATCAGATACTTGAAAATTCGCTTAACTGCTGTTAAGTGAGATTCTCTAGGATCTGATTGGAATCTAGCACATAAGAAAACACTGAATAAAATATCAGGCCTTGAAGTCGTTAGATAAAGGAGAGAGCCAATCATACCTCTGTAGATTTTCTGTTCTACCTTTTTACTTACCTCTTCCTTTTCCAGAATGCACGTGGGGTGCATTGGAGTCTTTGAGGGCTTACATTCTGAGAGATCAAATTTCTTCAGAAGTTCTCTGACATATTTGCTCTGATGAATGTAAGTTCCTTCTGAGGTTTGGTTTATCTGAATACCCATAAAGAATTTGAGTTCCCCCATTAAGCTCATCTCAAACTCTGCCTGCATGCACTTAGCAAACTCTCTTCCCAGAGAAGGTTTAGTGGATCCAAAGATGATGTTATCTACATAAATCTGACACACTAAGATGTCATTCTTAAATGTCTTACAGAACAAGGTTGTGTCCACTTTCCCTCTAGTGAATTCCTTTTCTAACTGGAAGTTACTTAGTCTTTCATACCAAGCTCTGGGAGCTTGTTTCAGACCATAGAGTGACTTTTTAGTTTGAAAACATATTATGGGTGTTTGGAATTCTCAAACCCATGGGGTTGGTGCACATATACCTCTTCATCTATGTAGCCATTTAGGAATGCCATTGTTTACAGCAAATGAGATTAAGAGTCTGATAGATTCTAACCTGGCGACTGGAGCAAAGGTTTATGTATAGTCTATCCCCTCTTGCTGACTATAACCTTGTGCCACCAGTCGTGCTTTGTTTCTGATGACTTCTCCTTGCTTGTTCAGTTTGTTTCTGAACACCCACTTTGTTCCAATGACGTTGAATCCTTTTGGTTTGGGAACCAGATCCCATATGTCATTTTTGTGTGAACTGATTTAATTCCTCCTGCATTGCCAGAATCCAGTCATTGTCCAGAAGAGCTTCATCAATTGTTGTTGGTTCAATCAGAGAGACCAGTCCCATGAGGGATTCTTTAGAGTTTCTGAATGTTGATCTTGTTCTGATTGGATCATCCTTCTTTCCCAGGATCTTATCTTCTGGGGGAGCTATGCTGCTTCTGGAAAACCTTTTCTGGAGTTGATCAACAGAAGGTGCTGGATTGCTTGTAACATTTCTTTCTAAGTTGTTGGAGCGTCTCTGTTGAGAACTTCTGATGAGTTGTCTTTAGTACCTGTGAATTCAACTTCTATATATGCAAAGAATTCATCCTGCTTTGACTTTTGAGGGTCAAGCTTATCATCAAATCTAACACTTATTGACTCTTCAACAATCTGTGTTTCTGTATTGTATACTCTGTACCCTCTTGAGCGTTCAAAGTATCCTAACATAATACACTTTTGTGCTTTAGAGTCAAACTTGTTCAGATAATCTTTAGTATTCAGAATAAAACAAGTGCATCCAAAAGGATGAAAATAAGAAATGTTGGGCTTTCTGTTCTTCCACAGTTCATATGGAGTCTTTTCCAGAATAGGTCTTATAGCGATTCTATTCTGAATGTAACACGCTGTGTTAATTGCTTCTGCCCAGAAGATCTTAGCAATGTTAGTCTCATTGATCATGGTTCTGGCCATTTCTTGCAGTGTTCTGTTCTTTCGTTCTACAAATCCATTTTGTTGGGGAGTTCTAGGACAAGAGAAGTCATGCAAGATGCCTTTTTCATTAAAAATGATTCAAAATTTTTATTTTCAAATTCTCCACCATGATCACTTCTGACTTTGACAATTCTAAGATCCTTTTCATTCTAAACTTGGTTACAGAATGCAACAAACACAGAGTGTGACTCGTCCTTGTGTTTTAAGAACTTTATCCATGTCCATCTGCTATAGTCATCTACGATCACTAACCCATACTTCTTGCCACTAACAGACGCAGTTTTTACTGGTCCAAATAAGTCTATGTGCAGAAGTTCTAATGGCTTAGAGGTGGAAACAACATTTTTAGATTTAAAAACAGGTTTTGCAAATTTGCCTTTCAGACATGCTTCACACAGAGCACCTGAGCTGAACTTCAGATTAGGAAGTCCTCTGACCAAATTGAGTTTGTTAAGCTGAGATATTCTTCTCATACTAACATGCCCCAATCTTCTGTGCCAGACCCATTGCTCGTTGTTAACAGAAAGAAGACATTTTACATTCTGACTTTTTAATTCAGAAAGTTTTATCTTATAAATGTTGTTTTTCCTCTTTCCATTAAAAAGGATAGTTCCATCTTTCTGACTAACAACTTTGCATGAATTTTGATTAAAGATTATATCATAATCGTTATCACTTAATTGACTTACGGATAACAAGTTATGCATTAATCCATCAACTAAGAGCACATTATTTATAGAAGGAAGATTTCCATTACCTACTGTTCCAGAGCCAATGATCTTTCCTATTTGGTTGCCTCCAAAGCCCACGTAGCCTCCAGGTTTAAGTTTCAGGCTTTGGAACATATGCTTTCTTCTCATCATGTGTCGAGAGCATCCAGAGTCCAAGTACCATGACTGGTGTTTTAGCCTTACTGCTAAAGCTATCTGCTACATATATAATTTTGTACTTAGGTACCCATATCTTCTTGGGTCCTGGTTTGTTAGTTTTACCAAAATTCTGGTTGAATTTTGGTTTGACAGAGTAATCATTACTAGTGTATTTTAGGTCATGTGTGTGCCCATATGTGAAGTGTGATTTTAGGGGTGTGTGTTTTATGACAAGGTCCATGACTTTCTTAGATTTAGATGCCTTACCTTGATATCCTATCCCTTTTATTTCATTCCTGCTAACTCCATAGATCATTGAAGCCATATTGCTTCTATCTATGTTTTTATCCAGAAACTTCTGAAAGTTGTGATCATACTCTTTGATGATCTCATCAGCATTACTGGGAGTCTCTGAGATTATTTCTTTCTGAGAGTTTTGCAAATCGTTTTCTAATTTTGAAACCATGTCTTTTAACTCAGAATTCTCTAATATGAGACTCTCAGTGTTTTCAGAGGAAGAGACAAGATCCCTTTTCAGATTCTTGAATTTGACTCTGATTTGCTGATACCTTTCCAGAATTTCATTTAGAATTTCTGCAAGTTCAGCCTTAGTAAAATTAATAGTGAAGTCAGGGAATACCTCTTCAGTGTCTGATTCTGAGTCTGAACCAGAAGCTTCACTGTCTTCTGACACGTTTGCCATGAGAGCTATGTTTGCTCTTTCATCATCTGACTCTGAGTCAGCATCAGAAGTGTCTGAATCGTCCCATGTTGCCATTATGCTTTTCTTCTTCTCCTTTAAGAACTTCTTTTTGGGGTTCTCCTTCTGAAGCCTTGGACAATCACTTTTGTAGTGCCCTTGCTCATTTCACTCATAGCATATGATGTCCTTGTTATTTGACTTTCTTTGTCCTGAAGAGCCTTCAGATCTTCTGTGTCCAAAGGAAGACTCAGACTTTCTATATCTGGAGGAGGATTCATTTTGATTCTCTGATCTTCTAGGTTTCTGAATTTCCTTTGTCTCTACTTCCACAGTTGATTTACCCTTCTAGAGAGGAGAGATAATTCATCTTCTTCTGATGAGGATCCATCAGAGGTTTCTTCCATAGCCTGCAAAACCTTAGAATCAGATTTTTTGTTAGATTTTAATGCTAGTGGCTTACCTTGCTTTTGAGGCTCATCTTCTTCTAGCTCTATCTCGTGACTTCTGAGGGAGCTGACAAGTTCCTCCAGAGATATCTTGTTGAGATCTTTGGCTAGTTTAAGTGTTGGGACCATTGGCCTCCATTGCTTGGGTAGACTTCTGATGATCTTCTTTACGTGATCAGCAGTAGAATATCCTTTGTCAAGAACCTTCAGCCCAGCAACAAGGATCTGGAATCTTGAGAACATTGCTTCTATAGATTCACTGTCTTCCATCTTGAATGCTTCATACTTCTGAATGAGTGCAAGGGCCTTGGTTTCTTTGACTTGTATGTTGCCTTCATGCGTCATTCTCAAAGAGTCAAACATATTTTTGGTTGTCTCTCTGTTTGAGATTTTCTCATATTCTGAGTATGAGATAACACTGAGAAGTATTGTTCTGGCTTTATGATGATTTCTGAAGTCACATTTTTGCTGGTTAGACATCCTTTTTCTATCTATCTTCTGACCACTTTCATCCACTGGATATGTGTATCCATCAATTACCATGTCCCATAGATCAGCATCATGGGCCAGAAAGAAGCTCTCAATTCTGTCTTTCCAGTAGTCAAAATTTTCTCCATCAAAGACTGGAGGTTTGCCACTGATTCTGTCCTTGTCCTCATGATAGTCATTGCTGATATTTTGGCTTGGTCTCACCATAGTGTTTTTCTAAAGCTTGGATCTTGTACTGACACGGTTAAGTGTATGAGCTCAGAACCAGGCGCTCTAATTCCAATTGAAGAAGTGAAAAACACAAGAAGGGGGGGGTGAATTGAAAACTTAAAATCAAATGCGCAGAGACACGATATTTTTATCCTGGTTCGTTTGATCTCAAACTACTCCAGTCCACCCGTCAAGGTGATTTCGCCTCTCTCAAACGAGGACTTAATCCACTAATCAATAACTGATTACAATCACTACTTTGACAACTGCCAAAGTCCTCTTGAGTACAACCATAACCCGGTTAATCTCAAGGAAAAAACTAGCTTAATCAACATAAAAGAATTTTGTGTATGGTTGTTTTTCCTTACAAAAACAGTTATCACAACTGTGATATTTTACACACTTTTGAACGTAGAAAAGAGTATGTAAGCTTGTAGCGTTTTGAGATGTATTGCAGTCGTGTTGAAAATCTTAAATGATTTGTCCTCTTAGCTTGTTTATATAGGCATAGGAATCCTGTCCAACATAAAGCGTGATAATGGACATTTAAGTTGTTTCCATATTGAGAAGATTCTTGTCTGAATGAAGCCGTTGCATGTGATGTTGTCTTGATTGAATAGTAACGCTTCAGAATCTTACAATCTTGTATGTTGCATTTGCTTCAGAACATTGATGACTTAGAGTTGTGAGGATCTGATTGTATATGAACCTTCTGTTCAGAATCAGAGTATTCATCATTTCAGCGCAGGTTCTGATCATTATTCTTCAGCGCAGATTCTGATTACCTCAGCGTGAAAGCTTCTATGGCTTAACTTCTGATGCTGCTTTGGTCAGAACTTTTGCATATAAAATAACACAGATTTAGAGTGCATATTTGTTCTTTGTTTTTGTTATCATTAAAACTCTAATTAAGGGTTGTATAATCAAACTATATTCTAATAGTTACCATCATTGACGGTTGTGGGGAATTCCCTAATGTCCCACTCCTTGGCATTAGGGGAGGTATTACTTATAATCCTTCCTTGGCTCTACGGCAGTTTGTTTATGCTCGGAGGGATGGTCCTCATGACGCGCTTGTCCAAGGTTTTGTGTTCGACTACGAGAACGATGTCCAAAGTTATCGTCAAAGGTTTGTACAAGCTTGGGGCATGGTAAATAAGTTTGATATCAAGACTTTGGGGCATAAGAATTTTATTCCTTTGGAGCCCTATCTCAAATGGGTGCGAGATCACGCTCAAAACCTCATGACGCCATATCTAGCCATCCTACCAATAATTGTGGAGCCTGTTGCCGATGGAGACATTCCTTATACCATTCTTCATTCTGACATGCCTACTAATCTCGAAGAGTTGCAAAGGTCGTGGATTCAACTCAAAGGAGAACGAAACACCTTTGAAGCTCAATTCTACGCAAGCGAGAAGAAACTGTTAGAGCTTACAAGGCAACTTCACGAGTAGCGAAGCCTAAATGCATACATCATCCCAAAGAGGAAGCATCCATGGGAGACTTGAGTCTTTTATTTTATAAGTTCATTTTATCATCTTTCTCTCATTGTAAGCCCAAGAGGCAATTTGTAACCTTTGAACTTATTAATACAATCGTTGTTTTATTTCCTCTTTGGCTAAGAAAATTTAAATCTCTTTAAGGCCCTTGAAAACATTGCATCCACATAACATGCATCATATCATAAACAGGTTTTTCAACACATGTTTCCTCATCTTTCTACTATTTATTTTAGTATAAGATGGATCTCGAGCAAACCGTGAAGGACTTGCATACTCAACTCTCTCAGTTCTAAGAGACTCTTCTCGTCACGAAGAAGGAGACCGAGAAGAAAGTTGTAATCAACATGGGGAAGAGGTTCAAAGGCCCTGCCGGACAATTTCAAATTGAAGAGGATTCCTTTGAGGAGGATGATAATCAAGATGAATATGCTAGAAGCACCGACACTAGGGGTGGGAATAATTAGATTTCTGAAGACGATGATTATTCCAAGGAGCAATACCCACCGACCAACAATAAATATAAGCAGCTAGAAGACAGACTAAAGGCTGTAGAAATTCAAGAAGTGCCTGGCTTGGACTTTGGGGACTTAGGTTTGGTTCCTGGGGTGGTCATTTCCCATAAATTCAAGATTCCTATCTTTTCCAAGTATGATGGTGTCTCATGTCCGAAGCTTCATCTCATATCATACATCCGCAAGATCTAACCACATATCGCTGATAGAAAACTATGGGTGCACTTTTTTCAAGAGAGTCTATCTGGAACGCAGTTGAAGTGGTTTTACCAATTGTAAGGGACCAATATCCATACGTGGGAATATTTGGATGCTGCCTTTTACCGCCAATACAAATATAATATTGATTTGGCACCAACCCTCGTGCAATTGCAAAGCATGACTATGGGTTCAAATGAGGGCTTCAAAGAGTACGCCCAAAAGTGGAGAGATCTGGCAAGCAGAGTTGATCAGTGTATTTTGATGCATATTCTTCCATGTTTATACTTAAACATTTCTATGTTTTACTTTGTTTATTTTTATGTTTTATAATATTTTTCTAATTTAGTTTATTTTTGGTGTTATTTGATTTTCGTATTTAATTTTCAGCATTAATAGCTTTTAATAAAAAAAATCATAACTGGAGCTACATGAATCGGATCAAAGCATTCTAATATGCGTTGGAAAGATAAGAGAAAGAGATACAACTTTCATGTTAAATCCAGAAGCTAATTCGAAATGTAGCAGGCTTGAATAATTTATTAAAGTTGCAGCATTAGAATAATGTGTTTTTGGGTCTTTTTAGTGGGCTTGAGTTATGTTTTTGACCCGGTTCGTTTTGTAAGTGGAAACCCTTATTTTATTTTATAAGGATTGCAGCCGCTAGAGAGGATTAAACCTTATTTTCACAATAGAAATTTTGATTGTACAAAATCATTCATGGAGAACTAATCCTAAGGGCAATCTACCGAATTCGAATTCCAAAGACTTTGAGGTTCTTATCAATTTTAGTTCAGCTCCTTTCTAATTTATTTTATGATTTTCGTTTGCTTAATTCGTTTCTTATAGAATAGATTGATTTAATTCGGTTGAGATATATGTTCCTTACTTTAATCGCGTTTAACTTAGCTTTTTCGTTAATCCGCACTATCTTTAACCGTTTGCTTAATTCGGTGAACTGCTTGATCAATTCGGTGATTAGGAACATAACTCATGTGATATTGTCAACTCTTGTTTCATCAATATTACAATCGAATAGGAATTGATACCGCTTAGGGAATTGAAATTGTAATGACCAATGATAAGTTGGAATTAGAATTGGTAGATTAACCTGTTATAATCACTTATTTTATAATCACTTACTTTTGCATTGTTTTCTTAAATCAAACTTTAAACCAAACAACCCCCAATTAGATTTCTATTAGTTAATAATAATTTCAAGAATCCTTGCGATACAATACTAGGGTTGTCATTACCGTAACTACATTTAAAATTCTCTCGTTTTTTATCTGTGCGCGACAGCGGATCAAGAGTGCAACCACCTCTCACCGATAGAGAATTAGTAGACATGTTTATGGGAACACTGCCTAGTCCCTTCTTCAACTTGCTAATTAGAAGTTCATCATCCGCATTTACTGAATTGATCTTGACTGGCGAGAGGGTTGAAAGTGGGATTAAAAGTGGGAAGATACCAATGGCCTCCACCTCTAATGTTGTAAAAAAACCATTTTCTGGAAAAAGGAAACTAATGTTGTGTATGGACAAAGGATCCACGCTAAGAAGAACCGTCATCATTCAGTAGGGGTAGTTTTAATTTCCAATCCTACATCTATTCAACAACAGCAATGGAATATGCATAGGACGAAGTTTCAAGAAAGGCAGTATACTAAGATAAATATGCCATTGTCCCAAGTATTACAGCACTTGCTAAAAGCGGAACTAATTACACTAAGAGATCTCTCCTCCAACAACCACTACTACACCCATTCATAATATTGTTGTTAAACCTCTTGTTGATACTCGAGGGAAGGGAAAAATGACTGAGTCGGCCAGGACGGAGGCGCCCACAAAAGATATTACAATTGAAGAGCCATCTAGCCAAGAGATGGAGAAGATTCTAAAAATAATCTGAAAAGTGACTACAAGATAGTGGAACAACTGGAGCAGACACCTTTAAAGATATCCATGATGTCTTTGTTGTTGTGTTCCAAAGCACATGCTCAAGCTCTGCGAAAATTCTTGAAAAATGCACATGTCCCACAAGAAACTACTGCTGACCAATTTGAAAATCGTGTAGTAAGCTTGGCTGCTGACAATGGTTTGGGCTTTTCAGACGCAAATTTGACTCTGGAGGAGAAGAATCACAACAAAGCTATACATTTTTCCATTGAGTGTAAAGGCACCACCTTAGCACATGTGTTAGTGGATACAGGGTCCTCCCTCAATGTTTTACCAAAAGGTGCTTTGGATAGATTGGACTGTGAAGGGCTGGTGTTGAAACCTAATGATATTGTGGTGAGAGCCTTTGACGGGTCAAAGAGAATGGTCCATGGAGAGGTTGATCTTCCTATCAAGGTTGGATCTCAATTCTTCAACTCAACATTCTATGTAATGGATATTCGTCAGACCTATTCTTGCCTGCTCGGACGCCCATGGGTTCATGGGGTAGGTGCAGTTACCTCCACATTACATCAAAAGCTGAAATAACAGGTAAAAGGGAAAATTTTCACAGTCTGCGGAGAGGAGGAGTTCATTATTAGTCATTTAAATTCTTTAAAATATGTTGAAATGGATGGTGAATTGATGAAACCCCCTGTCAAGCATTTAAAGTAGTCCCTCCAATGATTGTTGTTGCCAAGGCCACTCCTGCCACTCCCAAAGTTGCTAAAGATACACCAAAAATGGTCTCTCTCAAGGATGCTCGTGTTGTTGTTGAAGACGGGGGTTGCACCATTTGGAGACAACTTCCTGATATCCCCTACAAGTTGGATAAATTTGGGTTGGGCTTCACTTCCAAGGCTCGGAAAGAGATTTGACGTGCTCGTGCTGGGAAACCACCTCTCCGTATTAGCAATAATGAAGTTAATGCTCTAGGAGACTCTGATAGTGATGGTGACGTAGACGATTGGATCTACCCAACTATTAACGGCAGACTCAATAACTGGGTAATTGCCAAAGACTTCATCTCAATCTCGTTCAGCCAGGAGTAATTTCCATTTTCTGCATTTATTACTTTGAGAAATTTGTCTGTAATTTCCTCTAAAAATAATGACTTTAAAGCATGTGCCTTTCCTGGGGCACAATGGTCCATTTATTAAGGGTTTATCATTTTCATATGTCATATGCTCATTTTAATGAAAACATTAGACTATTTTGCATTCAAATTTTGTGCTCCTTGTCTTTCTTTTACTTTACTGCATTTTCAAATAGCCATGTGACCTTACATGCACACACACACACATTTACAGATCCATATCCACTATGGATCTCATTGACAACAATTATGTTATTGCCATCTATGACTTCAAAAATCCAATCTATCAAGTCGAAGATGAAGGTGAAGAAGATTGTGAAATACCAGGGGAACTCGCCAGACTCCTGATACAAGAGGAAAAGGCCATTCAACCGCACGAAGAACCAGTTGAAGTGATAAACTTGGGTACTGAGGCAGATAAGAAAGAAGTCAAGATTGGCGCTAACCTGGAAGATAGTGTCAAGATAAGATTGGTCCAGATGTTGCATAACTATGTTGAGGTGTTCGCTTGGTCATACGAAGATATGCGAGGCTTGATATTGATATCGTGGTTTATCGTCTTCCGATGAAGGAAGGTTGTTCTCTGATCAAGCAAAAGGTTCATCGCATGCGGCCAGATATATCTAAGAAAATCAAGGATAAGGTAATGAAACGGTTCAATGCAGGTTTCTTGGAAGTGACGTCGTATCCCCAATGGGTTGCAAATGTTGTTCCAGTGCCGAAGAAAGACGGTAAGGTCCGAATGTGTGTAGACTACGGGGACTTAAATAGGGTGAGCCCCAAAGATGATTTCCCACTACCACATATTAATGTCTTGGTTGATAACATTGCTCAACATAAGGTGTTATCCTTCATGGACGACTTCCCTGGGTACAACCGGATCAAAATGGTGCCTGAAGACATAGAGAAAACCAATTTTGTCACACAATGGGGCACCTTCTGTTATAAGGTCATGCCTTTTGGTTTGAAGAATGCAGGCGTAACTTATCAACGGGCTATGGTAGCTCTATTTCATTATATGATTCATCATGAGATAGAAGTCTATGTTGATGACATGATTACAATATCGCAAACTGAGGAAGAACACCTTGATCATTTTCACAAGCTATTTGAAAGGTTGAAGAAATATAAGCTAAGGTTGATCCCAACAAATTCACCTTTGGGGTGAGGTCTGGAAAACTCCTAGGCTTCGTCGTTAGTGGAAAAGGTATTGAGGTTGATCCTGTAAAAGTCAAATCCATACAAGAAATGCCAACTCCCTGTACTGAGAAAGATGTCAGGGACTTCTTAGGTCGACTAAACTATATTTCTTGATTCATCTCTCACTTAACTGCTACTTGTGAGCCAATCTTCAAACTACTGAAGAAGGATCAAGTAGTCAGATGGAATGACGACTACCAAATAACTTTTGACAAGATCAAGGAGTATTTACATAAACCTCTAATCCTAATGCCTCCAGTTGAAGGAAGACCTCTAATTATGTACTTGATCGTATTAGAGAATTCAATGGGGTGTGTGTTGGGCCAACATGACGAGTCTGGTCAAAAAGAGCATGTGATATACTACCTTAGCAAAAAAATTGCCGACTGTGAAACAAGATATTCACTGCACGAGAAAACTTGATGCGCTTTAGCATGGACTGGTCGCCGACTCAGACAATATATGTTGACTCATACTACTCTCTTGATTTCTAAGATGGATCCCATCAAGTACATCTTCGAGAAGCCAGTCCTCTCCAGACAAATAGCCCGATGGAAAATGATCTTGACTGAATATGACATCCAGTACACTACATAAAAAGCAATCAAAGGAAGTGTTGGCAGATCATTTGGCACATCAAGCTGTGGATTACCACCAATCCATGAACTTTGAATTCCCATACGAGAATATCATGCTAATAACTGACTGTGAAAAGCCCGGACCGCATGAAGGACCTGAAGAAGGATCCCGATGGACTATGGTTTTGGATGGAGCTTCCAATACATTGGGTAACGGAATTGGTGTTGTGATCATTTCCCCCGAAGGTTGCCATACACATTTCACTTCCAGACTCTATTTTGACTGTACAAACAACATGGCCGAGTATGAAGCATGCATCTTGTGTCTTAAGGCTTCTATTGACCTAAGAATCAAATTCTTAAGCGTATACAGAGACTCAGCCCTGGTAATCAGTCAAGTTAAAGGAGAGTGGGATACCAAACATCCAAATTTGATCCCTTACAAAGAGATTGTGTTAACCTTGATCTCATACTTTAAAGAGGTCACATTTGAGCATATCCCAAGGGAAGAAAAACAGTTGGCGGATGCCCTAGAAACTATGTCATATGTTCAAGGTCAATTGGGATAATGAAACTCCTAGAATTACTATCGAAAGATTTGACGAACCGACACACTGTTGTGAGATTGACACTGATGAGGAGAATCCTTGGTTCCATGAGGTGAAAAGGTACCTTGAATCACAAGAATATCCTGAGGGAGCTTCGATCAACGACAAGAAATTCCCGCGGAGGTTCTCGGCCAAGTTCTTCCTAAGAAATGGGATTTTGTACAAGCGCAACCATGATTCAACTCTGCTCCATTGTGTGGACAAGAAGGAAGCAAAGAAAATCATGGAAGATATGAATGAAGGTATCTTCAGAACTCATTAGAGTGGACACACTATGGCCAAGAAGATTCTGAAGGCTGGTTACTATTGATCGACTATGGAAACTGATTGCTACCACCACTCGAGGACTTGCCATAAATGCCAGATTTATGCCGATAAGGTTCACGTGCATCCAATACCTTTAAATGTCATGACTGCTCCATGGCCATTTGCAATGTTGGGCATTGACATGATCAGAGAAATCAAGCCCACTGCATCTAATGGATATTGTTTCATCCTCGTCGCCATTGACTACTTCACTAAATGGGTCGAAGCGACTTCATTTGCCTCAGTTACCTAGAATGTTGTAGCCCGGTTCATCAAACATAAGCTCATTTGTCGGTACGACATTCCTGAAAGGATCATCAATGACAACGATACCAACCTCAACAATGCTATGATTGTTGAACTCTACACACAGTTCAAAATCAAGCATCACAACTCTTCTCCATATAGGCCTAAGATGAATGGCACGGTGGAAGCTTCCAACAAAAATATAAAGAATATTGTACAAAAGATGGTGGTGACCTATAAAGAATGGCATGAGATGCTACCATTTACTCTTCATGGCTACCGTACCTCGGCGCGAACATCAACTGGGGTAACCCCATTCTCTTTAGTCTATGGCATGGAAGTTGTCATGCACGTCGAAGTTCAGATTCCTTCTATAAGGATTATGAAAGAATCGTACTCGGGCGAAGATGAATGGATCCAGACTAGGTTGGATCAGTTGAACTTGATCGATAAAAAGAGACTGGATGCTGTCTATCATGGTCAAATGTATTAAAAACGTATGATCAAGGCATTCAACAAGAAGATCAAACATCGAGTATACCAGGATGGTGACTTGGTAATAAAACTCATCATTCTACCACAAGGCGATCCCAGGGGAAAATGGACTCCCACCTACGAAGGCCCATTTATTGTCAAGAAAGTATTCTCGAGCGGTGCCATGATGTTAACCACTATGGACGGTGAAGATTTCCTGCACCTTGTGAATGCGGACATAGTAAAAAAATACTACGCATAAGAACGACCCGCTAGGTTGACATACCTAGGCAAAAATAAGGACATCTCGGCGAACCAAAAGGGTTCGAGCAAAAATTAGGGATATATACAAAAGATTGTACACCCGGCAAGTCGAAAACCCGCAAGGGCGGCTTAGGCAAAAAAAGGGTATCCTGGTGGACTGAAAACCCGAAAGGGCCGTCCAGGCAAAAGTTAAGGATTAAAAGAATACGACTATGTCCCGTTGAATCACTATAGCTAGCTTTATTACCAAGGTCAAAAGTTCAAATGGTACAAGATCAGTTCAATCAACTTCTTCCGACGACAAGGGATGATGTTCGAAGACATAGAGGCAATAGAAGAGTTGGAACCCAATAAGATCACTTCCACATGGCTATATATATTTGTTTTCACTTTATATTCTTTTCATTTTATGACGACTTCCTCTTACTAAGAAAAACGCCTGTTTATAGGCAAATTATCAATACAAATATACTTTGAAGTGCAAACTTTTTGTTTTTCTGTTTTGATTGCAAAAACATCCAATGACTAAAATTGAATGAACATATACATATGAACATGATTAACTGTTAACAAAATTATGCATAAGAACATGAATAAATACTTACTCTAAGAGTCGGGATAACACTCATGGTGTCCATAAATCCCCACAGAGTAAATTCATACATTGTCCACAATTTCCTTTCGGAGTTCCAATCAGCATATCTCTTGGAAATTCTCTTCCCCGGATGAGTTTGGCCTTCTAAAACTGAAAGAGAAACCTTGCACATCTCTTCCCCAGAAGAATTTGTTTCCCCAGTGAAATCTCCAGAATATCTTCCTCAACAGGGTTTATTTCCCCAACAGACTACCATCTCGACAGCTTGAGTCTATTTCTCAGACTACAATTAAACACTGACAAAACTCCTCTTCCTCAGTAGGGTTGCCACTGTCCCCAAAAGTTGCTGCAAAACCTGGAGTCCGACCAGAATACCAGTTAACTTTACTCTACAAAGTTTCCTCAAACAACAAATATGAATCCCCAGTGGAAGTATTCTAGACAAAGTTGAAGATATACATACTCTTCATCCACATCAATAATCAGGGATTTATTTTCCCAGACAAAGATACATTTCAACAATATCCATACATCATGACATATGCATATGAAACATATAGCATAATCTCATTTATTTTGAGAACATAATTAAGCAATGCATTTCATATATCATGACATTGCATACAACTAACTCTTTGTCTTTTCAGGAAGGATCAATCAACAGATGAATATCATCAACTATCTACATAATCAGATAAAATTTCTCCAGAGACTAAAATCTGGCAAGTATTTCCATCAAAGACTTGCCCCAGAGAGTCATTCTAAAGAATATATCTCTGAGATAAAATCAAGTTTGGATTACTTCATTACCTATTGAAGTAGTAGTCGTCATAGATTCCTTCATTACCTGTTGAAGTAGTATTCGTCATAGACTCCTTCATTATCTATTGAAGTAGTAGTCGTCGTAGATTCCTTCATTACCTTTTGAAGTAGTAGTCATCATAGATTCCTTCATTACCTGTTGAAGTAGTAGTCATCATAGATTCCTTAATTACCTGTTGAAGTAGTAGTCGTCATATATTCCTTCATTACTTTTTGAAGCAGTAGTCGTCATAGATTCCTTCATTACTTGTTGAAGTAGTAGTAATCGCAGATTCCTTCATTACCCGTTGAAGTAGTAGTCGCCACAGATTCCTTCATCACCTGTTGAAGTTGTAGTCGTCATGGATTCCTTTATTACCTGTTGAAGTAGCAGTCGTTATAGATTACTTCATTACCTATTCAAGTAGTATTCGGCAAAGATTCCTTCATTATCCATTAAAGTAGTAGTTTCATGTAGAAACTTTTCCGGGTACATTTCTTAAAGATCAAGTCAAGCACTAGACTTACCAATAGTCACTCTAGATGGTATCTATAAGCCTATATATGATGATTCTATGTCACCTTTGGATGGCATCTATAAGTCCATCTCTGACACCTCTTCATTTCCTCTCCAAATGGCATCTTTAAGCCCATTCCCGACACAATCAACCAACAACATTACTTCGTGTACCAGCACGTACAAATTTCTAGGCACTTTAGTGTTCAATCATCTTCCACCTTCAAGTTACGAATGGAGAACATACCAATCTAACTCTTCGGGTTTAATAAGATTGAACAGGGGAAGCTGTTGTACCCTAAAATTTGCCCTCTCTTTTATCAAGACATTTCTCACAAAAAATCTTCAATGACTCAAGTTTGCACAAGTGCTAACTAGGTCAAATCATCTCCTAAACACTAAGACCCCAAATTAGGATTTTGATTTTCAGAAGGACATTTGGACTTATAACACCTCAAATGACTTTCATGGTTCATTATAGACCTCCAAGAATACTCATGCTAAGTTTCAAGCCTTGGATCATAATTTTGCTCAGTCAATTGATCAGATGATTGAAAATTAGTTATATTGGATAAAAAGTCAATTGTGGTCAACCTACAGTCAAACTTCAAGATTTTGGCCCATATCAATATTTGAAGTCATATTTATCAATTGATCAAGGTTTGATCATAATTCCTCAAGAAAAGTGTTCAAGTTATCAAAAGGGAAAAATGGTCAAAATTAGGGTTTTAATTGGGAATGACCAGCCATTGACTTTTGACCTAAAACATGACTTAATGTTTTGAGGTATGATCTCAACAATTCAAGCACATTATTTTGACCTAATTGTGCGACTCAAGTCATTTCTCAAGATCAAACAATTGATAGTTGAAACTTGATCAATAGATGAAAAGTCAACTATTACACAAAAAAGTCAAACTTTGACTTTTTGGTCAAAATTGAGTTTCAAAGATCAAGATTCATCAAGACATTCAAAAATATGAAACTTGATCATCAAGAATAAAGAAAGTCAAAAGTCCACAAAAAAGTCAAACTTTTTAATACATAGAAATTTTCTAAGTGTTTTATCCTTAATAATTTCACTACTTCATGACAATTTTTCACCAAGATGCAAGATGATCTAAAGAAAACTTTCAACATGAAATTTGTAGATCTTGATGAAATATACAAGTTTTACTTGCTGATAAAGTCCTAAAAATGCTTGGATTTTGAATTATAAGCTCATGAAGTCATGACCATTTTCTAAAAAGCACTTTGTGAAATTTTCACCTAGTTTAGGCAGATTTTTGTCCCAACTTCTTGGCCATTTTTCACATAGTTCCAATTTGATTTAGCCAAAGAGGAAAACATTAAAGTTGTTGACAATGTTTCAAGCTTTCCAAAATGTCTAATAACTTTAAGAGATCATTTTTTAGCTAAGAGAATCGAAGAGAAGAAGTTAGGCATCCATTCTTGAATTACAAGTCATTTTGATGATGAACACATAATCAAAACCCTAACCTATGTTGCATAATCTTGCTTTGCAGGCATTCTAACTTTCAAATATATCCATGATCAGATGTTTACACAACTCATTAAGCCATTGTCCAAGTGTTTGAACTATTATCCAAGCTAGTTTTCCATTTATGGCACAAAGGCACCATTGCCATTCTTGAAAAGTTGCTTTAATCACAAAGTCAACTTGTCTTGAGCTTTGGACTTGTTCCTTCTACACAAACTTCATCTACAATATCAGAGCAAACATGTTTAAAGTTTCTAGCCACCCTATAAGCTTTTTACCTTGCCTTAAAACCATATTTGTCAAGGTTGCTTCAAAAATAAGTCTAAAATCCATAACATGTGATCTTGTGATTCTGATAATCTCAAGTCCTCAAACCTTTTCATATAAATTAATACATTTTTTACAATACAAGGACACGAATGGATAAGCTCTAAAACTCTCCCAAACTCCCTCAAGCCAGAAATTGCCTGAAAACACCATTTTTGTGCAGATTTTGACCTTACACCTCAAACTCATATTTCACTCGTGCGTTTTTCACTCCAAATCAATCACAAAGCTTCCATACATCATTTAGAACCTATCCAAACACCTGTTACACGATTGTAACACCTCCATCACCATCCTCCATTTTTAAAAATAGCATCTTGCACATTGACTTCTCTAGCACGATTCAGCCACTCTCAATCCAAAGCAAGCATTGCAATAGCTTCCTGGAGGTTCAATGAAGCTAACCAGATCATCACAACACATTGAAGAGTGCTCAAACTCAAAACATGATCTCCATTTGCAAGGTGAGTTTTCTAAATTTCCAACTATTCATACAAGCATCATTTGGATTTGATTTAAAAAGATAAAATATAGACATCATAGCCCTGAAACTAACCATATCCTTAGAATTCATTTATATTGCCTGAGCATGGAGAATTTTAAGTTTGAACTTTCTGGAGAAAAAAAACTAGGTCAGATTTGGTACCAAGCAAAATTCGTGTTCATCTTTAATCCATAGCTTAAGCTATTTACATATTTGAAATCATGGTGAAATTTCTAATAAGTTTGATGTTTACAATTTTTGAAATGGTTGAGAGATGAGCAAGTTACAGAATTCAAAAATTTGGTTCAAAGGTTGGCGCGAGGAAGAAGATGAAATTATCATTAGAACTTTTTTTATTTTAAATTTATTGCAAGTGGTTTCATAACCGGATGTACAAGCCACCCCAATGGCAAGGCGCGTGCGTATAAGGCATTATTGTGTGAGGACCTGGGTTCAAGCCCTAGCGTCCCATTTTATATTTTTCATCCTTTTTCTTTCCTTCCTTCAACGCACTGGGCTTCCCCTAACTGGGCTTGTTTTATTTTGTTCTTCAGCATACCCCCTGATTTCTCATGACAACGTGTAACACCTCAATTCTACCCGACAATTATTATAAAATCAAAGTTATAAAAATTCAACAACTAAATCAGGATGCTACAATTTCAACTTAAAACAACGACATTCATTACAACTACATAACACATTAACTTGGATGAACTAACAACAACATAAATTAATCTTTTTAAAAAACCAACAACTTTCATAACTTCGCAGCGAAATCAAATATTCAACTTAAAAGAATATAACATCTTTATCCAACTGAAACAACTTCAAATAATAAGTATTTAACGAACAAAAATTTAAGATTTAATCAACTGAAATAATAACAACAATAAAACAGCAAGCGTTCATCCCCCCCCCCCCCCCCCGAGTGTTACGTATCAGAGCAATGACACTGACTCGAACTACTTGAAGGTAAATCACCTTCACTCTGGATTACCTGCACATTACCAACATCGGGGTAATATTCAAATAGAAGGGGTGAGATGTCGAACAATATAATCAAATGTATGATAATATTACATTAGAATTAGTCTATGCAAAATCACCACTTCACAACTTTAAACAACATCAATCACAACAAAACATCAACAAAATATAACAAATAACTCGTCAACACAACAACTCGAATATGCAACGTGAAATGCAACTCATTACTATGCACATGCATGTGGTACCAGCGGAGCAGAACTCTCAACTTAGAAATTTCCAATTAATAGAGGCATCAACAAGGCATAGCCTTCAACTTAATATTTTTCCAATCCAAACCAACTTAACGAGCATCAGCTCCAACTTGATACACGATGTATGCGACACAACATGATTGTAGCAACAACAACAACAACATAACAACGTTGGCATAAGCCTACAACTTAATAATAATTCAACCCTGGCCATAGACCTACAACTTGGTATTTCAACAACAACAATTAACGCAACGTTGGCATAAGCCTACAACTTAGTACGTCACAACAACAATAACATATCAACAATAGTAATCCAACAACAACATCAATAGGAGAACAACATTGGCCATAAGCCTAACAATTCAATACCACCAACAATTCATATTTTTCAGCAAAGTATTTAACACACCGTATAGACTAAAATATACAACAATTATTCTGTGTAGTTGTTCGAACAAATCGACTAAATCCTGCTAATTACTTATCGGCTAAAAGTTCTATTATTTCTACTTTATACTAATATTCTTATTAGTTTTATGACAACTTAATACTACACTGTTATTCAGTTCTTCTATATGCATATACCAACTCCATTAAATTAAATCTGCTATAATTAATTCTCTATTATTTACTGCTGCTAAAACAACTCTACTAATTACTAATTTTCTGCTAACATTTACTAACTCTGCTACTCATTAATATTACATGTTGTACTTATGCTAATTCATCAATTTATCACTTCTATTGTTAATAAATAACCTATAATGTTATTCATCCTTTTTCTAAGCCTACTACATACATTCCTGCAATAATATGCTAAGGTAACAGACCCCCATAATAAACACAGCAAAGCACCTGAGGGAGATACTGTAATTGGGGTCCATGCCCCTCGGCATGCAAACCGTGCCCCTCGGTACAAAAGCATGGTGTCGGTCGGCACCCTTTATCAACACATGTGCCGCTCGGCACATATCCATAATTCCAGTTACAATTCTGCAACTTCGTTTCAAATTTCTTGTGATCAGTGATTCTTTCCATTCCCATGATCTCAGACCAACACAATAACTATTCATAGAAATATAATAATTGTACTCACAACAATACATAACAAATTCCAACACTCAATTCATCGATTGAATCGCTGCAATGTTAACACAATTACCACAAATGCCAAACAATAATTTATTCATACAACCATCACATACAGTAATAATTTTACACAACCCAATTCCCACGTAACATGCATCATAAACTCAATTATCGAGTCATAACTCCACCCTTATCTTGGATTGAAATTTTCTCTACAATTCTCCGATCGAATCCCGCTTTGCCTCTTTTCCTCTTCTCTATAACTTCTACATTCTTTTTCTCTCTTCCAACCCTTATTCTTCTTCTCCTTGACAAAATCTCTTTTTCCTAACTGTCAATCTAATTTTTATTATTATAACCAAACTTAATAAAAATAGTATTGCTATTGGGTCTAATTCTCACACCCCCTTAATACTACATACCACCAAAATAAGCCCAACGACTAATACTAATAATTCCAACGCTATTATTATTATTAATCAACTACTTAATTAATTAATAATAATCTGACAACTTATACCAACCATTCTCAACATCTCACAACTTCAACAAATAATCCAAAAATAATTTAATTAAATAATTAATTTAATTAACAGGCTTTACACAACGCAAGCCCATTTTTCTTTTATTATTTATACTTTCTGACTTCAAACAAAAAAAGTTTGTTGGGCCTAGACCTCTTTTCTTTTCGTACCCCTTTAAATTTCTTTTTAAAACCAGATCCAACATTTTTTTTTCATTTTCTTTTCTTTTAAATATCTATTTTATTTTTAATCAAGAAATATAAAATATACTTTTCTAAATAATTATATTAAAGCTTCTCTATTTTATTTTTATTTTTATTTTATTTATTTTATATAGATAAAACATTAAAAATACTTTCTCAACTATTTAATTTATTTTCTTAATTAAACTAATTTAGACTTAGGTTTTTATTTTAATTTTCTTTTAATTAATTTAGACTTTAGGTTTATTTAAATTTATTGCAATTAATTAGTTTAATTAGGTTAATTAAAACATTTTCCATAAAAAGACCATAAAAACATTTTCTCTTCTCTTTACATTTATTTGCACATTTTATTATTTCGTACTACAATTTATGTAATTGTCAAAGTCTTGTAATAGTAACTAGGGTTTATTTTACTTGTCCTCCCCATTTGTAAATTTGTACTCCCCATTCCTTAAAGTATTGTAATAGCGTAGGACTTTTAAATTCCGCAATTTATCGCTTTCCTTATTATTGCTAGTAATTAGGGTTTGTATGGCAAGACTTAAAATCAAATAATAGACAACCTTAATTCAAGACAAATTAAATGAAAACAATACACTTTACACACATGTACCTCTAGGGATAACCTACACTTGTTGTCTTAGATCAAAACAGTCATGTCTCTCGAACGTGGGATACTTTAGCAAAGACCCTCGATGTTGCCTTCGGTAAACGATCTTAGTCCCTTACGACAAATTGCTAAAGTGTCCTACATGTTGCCTTCTATAATTGTAAGATGACCCACGCATGTCCCTCACATCCAATGATAAAGCTCTTTATCAATAAATGGTATACAACCACTATCTAAAGGAGGAGGAAAAGAACACAAGACTTTTTGAGTAGGTAGATTGCTCGTAATTGCTTGCTCACAAACATTTCAAAACCAACAACTTTTATCACACCAACACTTTCTTGAAATATTTTCAAAGTCAACACTTTGTATGCATTCTTAAAGAGATGAGAATCATTACAAAGTTTGTCTAACGATGGCACTTTTTTCAAAATATTTTCAAACAAACACATTCACACAAAGCATTTCAAAGTGAGCTAGCAACTAAGAGCCCGTAGATAACTACGAATGAAAAGGGTGCTAATATTGTCCCCTTTCATAACCTACCCCATGAACTCAAGAAAATTCTCAAAAGGTCTTTCCTATTCTTTTCACTCTTTACTTTGTTGGATAAAAGAAAAGTAGATGGCGACTCTTGCTATCCGCAACAATTACAATAAAAAGCAAAAACACCAAGTCAGTTCTCCCACCATATTACAGTCAATTAGGGTTGTTTTCCTTTTTGTTTTCTTTGAATACACGGGTTAGGGATTTTATGCAACCGGAGATGGTGACCGAAACCACCGTCTAGGGTGGTTTAACCGGTGGGTGACTACATGTGGCACAATGTGATCTTCTGATTGGTTCATTCAAATAACCGGGGCCCATTCATGTGCGCGTGTTTTTTTGTTTGTCTAACATTGGCACTCATTTTATATTATATACGTTTTTATTGATACAAGCTAATGGATGTATAGCCACTCCATTGGTAGCGCTTGCCCTTAAGACTTTCATATGCATGTACCCGAGTTCAATCCAGACGTGGGACATTTTTTTCATGTTTTGTGATTCTTACAGGTCCAATGCAACTAGGCCTAGCGCGCGTATCATACGCCTCATGTCATCACCATCAGATATTCACTAAGTCAGATCTAGCGCCCCAGATTCGCAGATGTACCGTGGAACCCTTGGAGCCAGCCACACTGGATCTCACGCAATATTAGACTGGTGTTAATGAGCCTAGCTATTCTTGTTTCTCACACACCCCATAATTACTCATTCAGGCCCATCACTTTTTTTTTTGTTCCAATTACTTTTTTAACATAATTAACCTTTTTTCTAATTAATTTAAAATCAATTTAGATTTAGGTTTTTTCTTTGATTAAATAAATTAAATCAACTTAATTTTTTTTAATTAAATAATTGAATTAATTAACTTAGTTTTAGGCTTTTTTATTATTAAACTTTTTTATGGTTTTATTTTAGGTTTTAATTAATTCCATTTTCTCAATTAAAATCTATTAATTATTATGATAAATCATCAATTATTTTCCAATTAAACAATTTCTTTGCTTCTTTCCACAATCTACGCGCTTTTCTTATTTTCGCATTAGTTTTCGCAATTATGTATCTGCTAGAGGAATGTAATAGCATAAATTAAATTTTATCGCTTTCTTTCTTTTCCCATTTTTATGGTTTGTACCCCCCTTCCCTAAAGCCATGTAATAGTTTAGATTTCTTTTCTGCATTTTACCGCTTTCTTTATAACTACTATATGTATGCTAATAGGGTTTGTATGGCAAGATCTAAAACAAATGCTAGATAACCCTAATATGCAAGATAAATGAACTGAACTAAAACACAATTCACACACCCACCTCTAGGGTGATTCCACTTGTTTCCTTCGGATAAAAAATAGACATGTCCCTCGAACGTAAGACGCTTTAGGAAAGACCCTCGATTAAAAAGATCGTAGTCCCTTGATGACCCTTCGATGCTGCCTTCAGCAAACGATCTTAGTCCCTTACGATAAATTTCTAAAGTGCCCTACGAGATGCCTTTATGATTGTACGATGACTCGCGCTTGTCCCTCAAACATCCAATGATAGGGCTTCCTACTAACTAATGGTAGGATAGCACTATCTAAAGGAAGAGGAAAATAACGCGAAATGCTTTTGAGTAGGTAGATAGCTCGTAGTCGCTTGCTCACAAAACATTTTTCACACAAAACACTTATTTTCTAAAATAATTTCAAAACAAACACTTTGTATGCGTTCTCAACGATACGGGAATCATTACAAAGTTTGCTGCACTTAGGCATTTTTAAAATATTTTCAAACACATTCACAAAAGTATTTTTAAAAGTGAGCTAGTGACTAAGAGCCCATAGATAGCTACGAGTGAAAAGGGTGCTAACACCTTCCCTTTTCATAACCTACCCCCCGAACTCAGAAAAATTCTTGAAGCTATTTCCTGTTCTTTTCACCCTTTCCTTATTAGATAAAAGAAAAGTTGGTGGCGACTCTTTCTATACACAACATTTGCGATAAAACGCAAAAAACAAAAGTCAGTTCTCCCACTGTATTACGAAATCCTTCAATGCTTCAGTTGCATTTACAGGTTTGACTTCTGCATAGAAAGCATAATGTACCAGCTCACCTTCACTATCTACCACATCATCTGATGTAATCACACAATCTTGAAATCTTTCAGGAATGTGTCTTGTTCTTTAAGGTCTGCTTGTACCTAGTTGATCTCAAACTTCTTCCTCTTATCTAACTTTCTCTTGTCGAACTTTTATTTCGACTTGAGTTTATTGTTCTTCAAGGAATATTCTCACTGAATCTTTCTTGACATTTTTAGTCTAATCCCATTCTTTAAGCTCATCTATAATCATGTTCCTGCTGATCACAATATACTTGTTCACTGGGTCAAACAACTTGTAACCACCTATCGAATCATATCCTACTAGGATCATTTGACTCGACTTGTCATCAAGTTTTCTTGTCAACTGATCTGGCACATGTCTATGTGTTATCGATCCAAACACTTTAAGATGACTCAAGCTAGGCTTCACACCAGACTAACATTCTTCTAGAGTAATTCCTTCTAGCTTCTTTGTTGGACATTTGTTCAAAATATATGTTGTAGTTGACATAACTTCACCCCAAAAATCTTTAGATAAATTCTTGCTTTTCAACATACTTCTCACGATATTCATGATGGTACGATTCTTCCTCTCTGCAGTTCCATTCTGCTGTATAGTGTAAGGCGGGACCACCTCATGCATGATCTCTTCTTTTTCACATAATTTGTAAAAGTCTTTCGACACATATTCTCCACCACCATCAGTTCTCAAAACTTTGAGCTTTCGACCACTTTACGTTTCTACCATAGATTTAAACTTGGTAAATACCTCGATCACTTTACTTTTCTTCTTGATCAGGTAAGTCCATAGTTTTTGACTGAAATCATCTATGAATGTGGAAAAGTTTTTTTACCGCCATTCGAATCCATCTGGATTGGTCCACATACATCAGAGCATATGACTTCAAGAATAGCCTTCGACCTGCTTCCTACATCCTTGCTGAAGTTATTCTTGTGTTTCTTTGCCTGCACACATTCCTCGCATACCTAATTTTGAATGTCGATTTCTGGAAGTCCTGAAACCATATTTTTTCTCTTTAAGTCTTTGATGTCTCTGGAGTTGAGATGGCCTAGTCGATAGTGCCATATCCATTTGTCTCTGTTAGTTACAGTCGAAAGACACTAGTGCTCCATCATATTAAGTTCGATCTTGAAGGTTCTATTCTGAGACATAAGAGCCTTCAAGATTAATCTTCTATTTGCATCGACGACTCTCATCATCTTGTCTTCGACCATCACTTTGTAATTTCTTTCGACCAACCACCCTATGCTGAGCAAGTTGCTCTTCAAGCCTGGAATGTACAGCACATTAGAAATTAATGACCTTTCGCCATTTTTCCTCATAATCAAAATATCTCCAATACCTTTAGCTTCTAGAGTATTGTCATTTGAAAATTTTACCATGTTCTTCATTGAGGATTTTAGGTTGACAAACCATTCTTTCCTTCCAGGCATGTGTGACGAGCATCCTGAATCCAAGTACCATTGGACCTTGAATTTTTCTTCATCTCTTGTTGTGACCATTAGCAACATCTCTTCTTTTTCATACTTTGCGAACTTCGCATCACTTTCTTGATTCTTTCGCTTCTCTGGACAATCACTAGAGTAGTGGCCATACTTCTGACAATTATAACATTGAATATGACTCTTATCAGGTTTTCAACCACCACTTCTTACTCTATTTGCAACACCACCTCTTTGGTTGCCTTGGTATGGTCTTCTCTAATTCGACACGTTTTCTTTGTACTAGTTTCCTCTACTAGTCGAATTCTTGTAGCCGCCTCTACCTTTGTTGTCGAACCACTTTCTTTTGCCTTTCTTATCTTTTGTTGATTGAGTCTCCAAAGCCACATCACTCTTCGACTTCCATGCAACTCATTCAGCCATTCTTTGTTCATGAGATTCAAGTGTCCCTTGAAGCTCTTCCTTCGAAAAAGTTGACATGTCTTTCGACTCTTCTATGGCAACTACCACGTGATCGAATTTTGGAGCCAAAGATCTCAAGATCTTCGAAACAACTGCTCTTGTTGTTAACGTCTCTCCACAAGTCTTAATTTAATTCACTAATTTCGTAATCCTAGTGAAGAAATCATATATACTTTCGCTATCTTCGATCTGAAGCAATTCATATGTTCTCTTGCGAGTTTGTAACCTCACCTCTTTCACCTTCTTAGTGCCTCCAAACGATTTCTTCAGAATTTCCTAGACTTTTTTTTGTAGATTCTACATCACTAACTCTTTCGAAATTGTGTGGGTTGACATATTGATGAATTATAAAGAAAGCTTTATAATTCTTCTTCTTCAATTTTTGTAATCCGACTCTTCTTTTTCTGAAGCGTCTTCATCGAGTGGTTCTAATCCATATTTTACAAGTTCTCAAAGACCTTGAAAACAGAATATAACCTTCATCTTGTTTGCACCAATTCTAATTGAAATCACCTTTAAGAATCGGAAGATTTGATGGAAAATTTCCACTTGCATAACTCATCTCCATTGATTTTCTCTACTTCTCTTGATCACTCAACCGGAGCTCTTGATACCAAATGTTGGAAATCCACTAAAATCTATGATGAATTTCTATCAATCTTGATGAACAAGATTGTTATCAGCACACAATAACAATGAAAAATATGAAAGAAAGAAAGACAATGATTTTCTGCAGAATTTCTCTCTGCCCACAAACTGTGAAAAAACTTTCTTATTCACTTGCAACTGCAAATTCTGTGAATACAACTTGATTACAAAAATAAAAGTTATTTCCTCTATTAATAATTTTAGATTAGCTTTTTGCCTAAGTCAAAGCCCAAAACTATAAAAGCTCAAAATATCTATTTTAGAACTAAATCAAATCTATCTATTTTAGACTTAAACTAATAGAATACATGTGCGTCTGCACGGATAAATTCATTCATATTTTAAGATCATTTGATAAGGTTTGGTTGTTATTTTGATATAAAGACAATATTATAAAATCACTAATAATTATAAATATTTAAATATAAATATGCAACAAATCACCGACAAGATAAATCTAATATGTCTAATAACTACCAATATTTACCAATATCAATAATAACTATAAATATTTACAAATACTGATTGATTAAAATGTATTATGGTAATAGTGACTCGTGAAAATAATAAATTTCAGTGTAAAAATTTATTGAAGATAATAAAATTTAAAAATATCACTCTCTTAGCTCTTATAATTTTACCTCACCTCAGTTGTGACTTTTTTTTTCTCATTTTTTATTTTTTAGTCACTTTTTATTGGTATATTTTAATTTTAGTTTTTGACTTTCATTATACTTTTTATATTAGGAAAGTTTCAAATGTTTGTCACTTTTTAAGATTTTAATGTTTATATGTTATTTTTAGGATGGTTATAGATTGCTTGTAACTTTTTAGAATTTCATAGTGAGTTCAATTTTTATAGTTTTTGGATAATTAAGACTTATCATTTTTTAGAATTTCATAATAATATTGAAGTTTTTAGTTAATTTAGATTTTTTGTCTTTTTTTTATTTATATATCATAGAATCTCTAATTTAATTTTGAATAAAGTCAGGTTTTCTGGTTACTTTTTATATTAACTTTTTGCATATAAAGTATAAAATATTTAGTAATAACAAGTAAAGAAGAAAGTTTCGGTCCATAAGCTGTAACAAATCATCACCAAATCAGAATATTTTGAGTCACCCCCAATCTTCATAGTAATGATTATTAAACTAAGTCTTTGATTTTTTATATATTTTTATGCGAAGTCTTTAATGGTTGACACAGTTGTGAAACAAGATAGATCACTTGGTTCATATAAGGACAGAGATCGATACGTCTTATTGTTTCACAATAGCCTTTCAAAGTGGTTTATGTTTCTCCAGCTTCATCTTTTAGTGATCGGGGACAGACTCCGCCTTAGGACCTATTTTGGACGAGAAGACTTCAATTTTCTCCACTCCTCATATGGAATCAAGTATTGTTAGATCTTGTTCCATTATTAGTGTTTTTTACAAGATAGTGTTCATACGCATATAGTGGAGAGAGACACGAGTTCACAAGGGTTTTCTTTATATGTTTAAGTGGAAGTTGCTTCGAATCCTTTTTTTTCATGTTTCTTGACTCTAGTGTCATTTTATATGGGTTATCATGATTTAGAGTAGAAAACAACTAAATATTTCTACTAACAAAACAATTAGGTTTGTTGACCGAGTAACTCTAAACACAACACGGGTGAATTGTATTGTTAAAAATTCGAGAATAATTTATAAAAAAATTGGTCTTTAAAATAATTTTATTTTAATTAACAATCTGGCAACAAAAACATAGAAAGAGAATGGATATGAAGAGAGATACATATCAAAAATAACATATATAGCATAAATTAATGAGAGAAAAGATAGAGAGAGTGCACCAAAGATTTATACATATTCGATCTAACCACCTAGTTTACTCTTTATAGAATTTTTTATAATTTTTCCATGAACCTTCAAAAACAAATAGATAGAGCTTTTATATTGGCTAAGCTCAAGAATCAACATACATTACTTTTATACAGACTTAACTCAAAAACCTTCAAAAACAACTTTTGTATAGATCAAGCTTAAGAACCTACAACCAGAGCTTTTATATAGGATAAGCTCAAAAGCCTACAAACAAACTTTTATCAGGTTAAGCTTGCAACCTTTTAAATCTTGACAAAATTGATTACAATAGAAATCTCACAATGGACTTTAAATCATTTAACACTACAATGATTCTCATGAAAAAACAAATTCAAAAATAGATAGAGTAGAAGAAAGATAGATATACTTTTATTTAGATATTCAGTGTAAAATAGATCCATAGGGTGGGTGTTTCCAGTGATTTCTGGTAAACAACCGCTAGTCTTCCAAACTATCGAATAAACTTACTGACTGTTATTCAATTCCTTTGGTAACTCACAGGATCGACTAGATTGATCCTAGGATTCCTTGGTCATTAGGGTTACTCTCATGATCGAACAGATATTCATGGTTGATATTTGAGTGTTGTATAGGTGTTTGGCTTATTTCGATTTCTCTCTTAAAGGTCTAAAGATGTAATCAAAATGTGCGTGTACGAAACTAAGTTGCATGAATAAATGTTAATTGTGAAGACATGTAAAATTGCATAAAAGGGAAGTAAATGGCTTCGAATTATAAAAACAGTTAATGTAAAAGGTGTTCTGGAACATAAAAGATTTGAAATATGAAGAAAGCGTTTAATGCAAGAAATCTGTAAATGACTTTAAGTAAAAATAGGCGTTCGAAGGATAAAGCTTAAAGATAAAGGCATGAAAAGTATGACAGTTTTATGAAATGTAAAGTGCTTGAAATGTAAAGAAAGCATTGAAATGTAAAGCTTTAATGAAGAGATTTCGAAATAGAAAGACTTTGAATGAGAAAACTTGTGAATGTTATTTGGCAGAAAGATAAAGGAAAGTGCTGGAAATGATAAAAGGTTTTCATTAAATCATAAATATGTGGTGCTATCATACGTACATTGCTCTTGCATTCGTTTCCCTTGCCATGTGGTAGTTTGAATGTTACTGAGTATTTAGTACAATAGATATGACACCCGAAATCCTAATACTAAGACTTCTATTTATACTAATTCGACCATAACGGTCTTGCTATAGGATTATGCCACGTTCAGAACATGCAGAACAACGCCTCTCTCTTCTTTCCACGTGTCTCCAAATGCTCCAGCGCATAAATTTCAAACTTCGAATGTCCCGCTTCCATTTGAATTTCAAATGCTTTGGTACTTCTCCATTTCGAACACACTTCTCAGACACAGCCTTGTTGTTATTTCGAGACTTCTTTAGACATATTCTCATAATTTCCACTCGAAGCTTCAAGCTTTGATATGCTTATTCGAAACACTGCTTCTGCTACTTCGAAACATGACACTTTGCTTCATTTCGATCGAAACGTTCAACTCGCTTGGCTTCTAATAATATTATCAAAATCTTCAGCCAACAAATTGCCCCTTTAAAATATGTATTTCGATCTCTCTGAGAAATACCTATTTTAAACATCTACACAAGATTTTGATGTGACCTTCGAATCATCGTAACATTTAATGCATTTGACTCCAGTCACGTCAATTATAGCACTTTTTGGATTCCTTAACCGCCTGGAGCCACTTCACAGTATGGTGCAGTTACAAACAATGATTATCTTTAAATCACGCCTATTACCCATGTTAACTTTACGCCACCTCTTCATCACACCAACCCATGATTTCCACGTATCACACCCTCATTCAGTGGATGCTTAAACTTCCACATTATAAAACATCATCAACTTAGTCTTTTTCTTTTCTTTCTACATTCTGAATCTTTTACCCTCCTTCTCTCGCCAAAAAACCCTAAGCTTTCAACATCCTTCAAAAATGTCTTCTTCTACTTCATCCCAACTCAAAAAGGTTTCCAAGAAGAAAGGAAAAACTGCAGGCACTACAATGGAAAGTAAGATTATCACTCACCAAGGCCAATCCGTTCTTGCTCCTCAGATGATTTCAAAGGAAAAAGAAATGTTGTATGCATCACAGGTACTCATTCCTACCACCGTTGCTGGTAAGAGGTTAGCTTTAAATGGCCCTCTTACGGTTTTTGAAATTTTAAAAGATACCAGGACAATTTTCCCAGTTTGCTATAGTTTCAAACCCTTGTTTAACAAAATGGATGCCCCTAAGGCAATAGAATCTTCTGGCTCAAACACCATAGAAAATCCAATTATCCCTCCTAAGGACCCCTTTGTTTTGGACTATGTAAAAAGTAATTTTAAGCCGTTTCGATCTTGCCCCACCTCTGATACTGCTTATCAAAATTGGTTCAAGAAAGTAGAAGCTAAGAAATCCCAGCAATGGGAAGAATTAGGTATCTATAATTTGATCAAGTTATCGAAACCTGGTTTCACTTACAACCATCCTCTGCTATTTGCGTCCCTCTATTTCTGGGACAGTACCTATAATACTTTCCATCTCCCAGGTGGAATGATCACCCCAACCTTCTTCGACATAGCAGCCATCACTGGGCTATCGCCAGTAGGAGAAACTTATATCCCCGACACCGAAGAACATTCAAGCATAATTGACTTCGAAGTCAAGCTAGCAAGTTTTTCCAAGTTTATCAGTCATTACCATGCTGAGGGAGACAATGTGTCTGACGTAGAACACATTGCTTTCTTAACCCTATGGCTGTCAAGATACGTCTTCTGCAGTAGATCCCTACAGGTAGCTAGTAGGTTTATTCCTCTAGCTAGGGATTTGCATGAAAATCGAAGAGTGTGCTTAAGTGAACTGCTCTTAGTTGACCTTTATGAAAGCCTGAGGTCAGTCGTTTCGAGCCTCAAATCCCATACCTCCAAGAATATCCTGTTGGCTGGCCCTTTTTGGTTACTTCAGCTATGGCTAAATGCCATGTTCGAACCCTCCTTGTCAATTGCCAACACCATTGACGAACAAAACCCTGAGATAACTGATAGGATAGTCGAAGGCACTAGGCTTCAAAGATTAACTCCAAATGACGAAAAAGATGACTTCAAAGTCCAACTCTCGAAGTACATCATGATATTCTCCAAAAGGCACAAGTTCGAAGAGAGCATGGCGCCTTTTGCTTCGAGGGCTCATGGACCTTCTTGGTTCACCATGGCTCTCTCAGAAGCTATCAAGATCAAGGAGATTCAGGATGTATGGAGAGCTTTTTTGCTACCTAGACTTATTTCTTCAAGAATAACTCCAGCCAAGAACCAGATTCTTCTTTTCGCTTACCAGCCAAATTTTGTTTCGAGACAGTTTGGCTTATGCCAACTGATTCCTGAACCTTTATTTCAAACTGAGAGTGCCATTACTTCTGGGCGAACTTTCAAGGCACGGGAAGCCAAAATACAGCAAGAACAATATCAAGGCTTTGCCCAGTTTGAGCTGATAACCTTCGAACCTACCCATCTCACAGCTAAAGGGTTTCTGGAATGGTGGACCAAGTTTTATCAAACTTATATGTTCGATACACTTACAATTCAACAGAAACTAATTGATGCCTTCGATGTGCAGGTACCAGCAAAGAAAGGTATGTTTACTCATGCCAAAGAGATTAAAGCTTTCCAAAATTATTTTGAAACTACTTATGACCCCACGCGCTTGGACTCCACTGTGCATCAAGCGGCTGAGACCTTGAAGGAAAAATTTAAACAAAAAGTTTCTAAGTTAAAACTTCCTTCAGGGTTGTCACCTGAGGATAGGTATAGGTTGGCATTCGAAATGCATCCACCTAAATTTCCCAGATTACCTACCTCAGAACTGGCTCTGGCTTGGTTTCCCCCATATCCTTGGTGGTTCACTTGCAAAGAGATGTTCAAACATCTTCAAAGGAAACCAAAGCCATCTGAGACTGTGACATGGGCTTGACACTGGCTTCATGATTTCCCAGGACACCTTCGATACGACCTTTCTTCCATGTCAATTAAATCTGATCAAGGCACAGGTGCGAATGCTTGGGAAAATCCCAAACGTCTTTTATTTTCCATATCTTTAACCTTTGCTTTAATTGTTTCGATTTTCAGCCATCAGGATAAAGACAGCTGCCTCGAAGTCAAAAGAAGGGAGTGCCTCTCAAACCTCCATCGAAACTACTGACAAAGTGACTCCACCCGAAACAACCACTATTGCTGCAACCATAACAACAACAACAATACCAACAACAACCAGTGTTCCAACTCCAACGGTAATCACTTAGCCTTGATGTTTCGAATTCACTCATGTTTTATGGTTTGCATCTAACTCTTTGTTTAAATCTTCTCAGACCAACAAGCTTCCTCCTACTACTCCCAAGAAGCGGAAATCAAGCACCACTGGGGAAGACCCCAAGGCTGGAGGAAACTTAACAACTGCTTCGAAGAAGAAGCCAAAGAAAGATATTTCGAAAAGTACTGTTCCAACTAGTGTCTCTGTACTAGATTCCAGGGATGCTGCTCCCTCACCCAAATCCAAAATTCCACCTTCGACCTCCAACACAATGTTGGAACGCATAGCTAGTAACCTCTCCTCCGAGAGTCCACAGGTAAATTGAACTTTTTAAAATCTTTTTGACAATAATAACTTCTTATTACCTTGGTGCATGTTTTTTAACATTCTGCTGCTCCTTGCAGAACATCTTGAATCCAGCTTCCACTACTTCGAACTCACCATCCAAAGCTGCTGCTCCACTTAATTCCTCTCCTCAAGGAGATTCCAGCAATCTTGTACAGAATAAAGGTTCCTCCAATATGGTGGTTCTGGCTGGAACTTCTGAGCAGCAGGATGACCAAGGTACCTCTATTCCTCTGAAAGAGACAAACGAAATACCACTTCAAACATCTGCAGAGGATTTGCAAAGAGCTTCTCTTCAAAAGTCTCCCCTTGAAACTCTTCAAGAGGATCCAAAGGACACTCAAACTGAAGGAGAGAAAGCAGATTCTGGGAAAAGAGACGAAGAATCTGCAGACGAAGAGTCTGAGGAGGAGGATGCCAATGATGGTTCGACTGCTGGGACGGAGTCTAACGCAAATAGCAGTGAAAAGGAAGGCATCAAAGTGGTGGACTTGGATGATGATGAAGAAGATCATGAGCACGAAAGAATGAAGGGGATGGTGATACAACCAACGAACCCATGGAGGTTGAAATGGATGTGGCTCCCCTACGTGTGGAACTCCCTCACTCCTCTTTGTCTCGAATAACTGACGAGGAGCTTGCACTTTTGAGACGAAATGACCCCATTGGGTACATGAAGGCAAAGCTGGCTCAAAGGGACGTCCCACTTGCCAGGGCTGGCACAAGTTCGACCAACTATCCTCTTCCCACAGATGAAAGAATTGTACTTCTTAATAAGATTAGGAAAACAATTCTCAATGTGGATATATTCGAAGTGCTCAAGCAAGATAGTACTGCCTGCTATACTATGAAGGAGTTGCTTACAAAGGTCAATGTTTCTACCTGCTCCTTGCCAGTTAGTACTCTCTTGTTCGATCTTCAGGCTTTGCTGGACAACGTAACTGGTTACCTTCTCCAAGACGAATCTGCTGCCAAGAAGGTTCAAGAGAAACGCATTGCCATGGATGCCGCTTATGAACAAGCTTCGAAACTCTCTCAAGAAGTTGAGGATCAAGCTATGCATCTAAAGCAGGCGAAAACTGATTATGAGGCTCGAGCTGAGTCCATACTTCTTTGGGAAAGGCAGATTCTGGAACTTCAACAGAAGGTTAAGGAGGCTAAAGAACAACAAATAGCCTTCGAAACCAATACTGCTGGTAACCAATTCGAAGAGCTTCTCAACCAGGGGCTTGCAGAAATGGAAACTGCAGAACAACTTAAAGGAGAAGTGGCAACCTTGGAAGGAGCCAGGCGTTTCGCTCAGCAGAGGCTTGAATCATTTCGAAGCACTTTCAACCGATTGAAAAATAACTCTTATTTCTAAATTTCGATGTTTATTTGACTACAAGTTTGGTTTCTTATATGTAATATTCGAACAACGCCATTTTGGCATTTTATCTTGCCATTTTGGCCTTTTATAACATCTTGGTTACGTTGTTACTATTCGAATTTCCTGCAGGCGTGGCTTATATTTCTTTAAATATTTCCCATTAACCTTTAGGATACGTTTATCATCCACCAGTTCTTCGATTTCGTATGCATTGTTTGAGAATACTTTTGATATTCGAAAAGGTCCTTCCCAATGAGGTGACCATTTACCTAATGCTTTATTTTTCTTGTCCATGGGCAATATGACTTTCCAAACTAAGTCATTAATAATGAATACTTTTTTCTTCACCCTTTTGTTGTATGTTCTGGCCACTCTTTCTTTTTGTCTCATCAAAATTTCCAATGCATGTAATCTAATTTCGTCCAACTCAACTAATTCATTCATCATCATTTCCCAATACAATGCAGCTGGGATTTCGTTTTGTCTCTGAATTCGAACTGATTGTAGATGAATTTCTACTGGCAACACTGCATCATGACCAAATGTGAGTTGGAAAGGCGTAGTGTTAGTAGCTTCCTTAGGAGATGTTCTACAAGCCCATAATATTTGGTCCAAAGTTTTGTGCCAGTTTCTTGGCTTTTTGCCAATATGCTTCTTGATTAATCCTATTATCACTTTATTGGCTGCTTCGACTTGACCGTTTGCTTGAGCATAATATGGTGTTGACGTTAGCAATCTAAACCCCATTTCTTGGGCAAATTCTTGCATCTTTCTACCAGTAAACACAGAGCCTTGGTCTGTGGTTATGCTCTCTGGCAATCCGAACCTATAGATAATGTGCTTTTGTACAAACTCAATAATAGCCTCTTGATCAGCAACTATTAGTGGTATAGCTTCGATCCACTTGGTAAAATAATATATTCCTACCAAGATATATTTCTGTCCTTTGGACGAAGCAGGATTTATTTCTCCTATCAAATCCAATGCCCATCCTCTAAATGGCCATGGTTTGATGATCGAATGCAACTCACTTGCAGGGGCATGTTGAATCCCTGCATGTTTCTGACATTCCTCACATCCTTTAGCAAAGTCTATGCAATCTTTGAGCATGCTAGGCCAATACAATCCGTATCGAAATAACAGCCATTTCATTTTATGGCCTGCTTGATGTGCCCCACATGCCCCATTGTGGACTTCTGACAACGCTAAGTATGCCTCACTTTCTCCTAGGCATTTCAATAATACACCCTCTTGGGTCTTTTTAAACAATTCGTTCCCTATGAGGAGATATGACAATGCTCTGTATTTTGTCTTTCTATCCACGTTCAGAGTTGGTTCCGCTAAATAACTCTTCAGTGGACTTCGCCAATCTGCATCTGACAAAGTATTTATGGCTAATATTTCGAATCCCTGTTTCTCAGCGTATCCCAGTTTCATACTTTCCAGATCTGATGGTGTAAATCTAGTAGCCATAACTCTACCCCTTAATTCAACTAAATCCTTAAAGTTCCTGGTAGAAACTTTATAACCTGAAGCCAACTGCGCTACGTCATTTGCTTCTTGGTTCTCTATTCTTGGTATGTGTTGAATATCCATGTATTCAAATTTCCTCAATAGCCTATTGACTATGACGAAGTATACCATTAAGTTTTCCTTTATGCACTTATATTCCTTTGTAATTTGTTTGACCACTAATTCTGAGTCTCCTTTAATTTCGACTCTAGTTGCCCCCAATTCCAACAAAGCTTCAAGTCCAACAATGAGCGCTTCATACTCAGCTTCGTTGTTCGAGCAACGAGGACCATCTAATTTATACTTGAATTTTGTTGGAATTCCTTCAGGAGAAATTAGAAGGACTCCAACGCCACTTCCATTCCTGTGGATTGAACCATCAAAGTACAATTTCCATGGTTGCATTTCGTTCGGCATTTCTCCATCTATCTTTGCCTTTGTCATTTTTGACCTGTAACCATCTATCGGTTGGCACTTCAGCAGGGAGTTTAAAAGTCACTCTTCGAGCAGCCTTGGGGTGAGGGCTATCAAGCCTTCATTGTTTGTGTCTGCTGTCGAAACGTGGGCCCATCTGGACAGTTTCTTGATGGTTCCAGCAAGGGGCGAAGGGAATCGTTTCGAAGGCTCTGGCCATGCTTTGGTCATACACAGCAGAACACCTTGGGCAAATCAAGCACTTGGTTGCCCCTTTGTAGCAGCGAAACACAAATTCCAGCAAACTTTCTCCAGCCTTGGGATAACACCTAAAAAGCTGGTTATCCTGGCGCCAATTGTTGCCAGTTCGAGTCCTCTGTACCCTTTCGAAATTCGCAGCGATTCGCCGATTGCAGAGGATGCTGCACCTAGGGCACAATATCATGCCTGAATCTCCTTTGTGGCATGTCATGAGGTAATCCTTGAGACTAGCATCTCCAGTGTGATTATCCTCCATTCTATACTTCTCTTTTTCTAAGTATTTTTCTACTTCCTCCATCTCAGAGCGAGGCCTCTCCATATCCACCATATTTATCTCAACATCTTCCCCCTTTGCTTCATCATCGCCCCATCATGTGGGCTTTATATCCTCAATCTGAACCTTCGAACTCTCTGGGGCAGAATATTTGACCAAATAGTCAAATTTTCCACTGGGTTCCCCTAGAGTGTCCCATATTTCCTTCTGAGGGGAAGTTGGCTTCGTGATTTGGACTTTCTCCAATTCCAGCCTCAAGCCTTCAGTGACCTGTGTTAGTTCTTGGTTTTGATTTCCTTGGCCTTCAGTAGTCTGGGTTTCTCTTACAACAGCTACAGGTGCTGCTTCAATCGAAGTCTCTGGCATCTTCTGGATGTCTTCAGTGACCTCCTTATCGACTTCGACCATCACCCAGTTTTCAGTTTCAGTACCCTTCTCTCCTGTTAGGGCGCCGCTTTGGTCAGTTTCCACCATGTTAATCTCTCCAATGCATGCAGGCTCGGAGTAGTTGGTGTCTGCGACGTCCAAGGGATCTTCGTCCACTTTCATCTTTGCCTTATCAGCAAACTTTAGTCTGCCATCTTTGATTGCATTTTGAATTAGGTCCCTGAAAAGAAAATATTGTGAGGTTTTGTGGCCTAGGAAACTATGATATTTGCAAAACCCTCTCTTCTTTCTCTGATCTAAAGGAAGTATTTTGACATTTGATGGCACAATGAGTTGGCCATCTTTGACAAGTAAATCGAAAATCTCGTCACATTTGGTGACATCGAAGGTATAAACCTTCTTTGGGAATTTGTCACTTTTCTCATTTTCAACAATCTCCTTCCCTTTTGTGGGAACCAACAATTTGCAGGAATAAGGTGGAGCCTGTTTTAATTCAGCGAGGTCGATTTCGACCTCTTCGAATTCGAATTCAGGATATTCTTCTGCTTCCTCAGTTCTAACATAGGAAATCCTTTCTTTCTTGCTATTCTTAAAGACTCTGGCTTTTTCGGCCTTTAGCCTTTCGACCTGTCGAACCCCATCGGCTAACTGAGCCATATCCCTCAAATATTGAGTGTCTAGTTTCTTTCGAATAGAGTAATCCAAACCACCAGCGGCCATTTCGACTAACTCATGTTCAGGCACTACTGTGTAACATCTGGATTTCAAAAGCCTAAATCTATTCAGATAATCATCTATGGGTTTTGTGAACTTTCTCTTGACACTGGCTAATTCCTTCAAGCTTATTTTCGACTGTCCCATGTAAAATTGTTCATGGAATAATCTTTCCAAGAGAGCCCAAGTGTCAATGGACCCAGGAGGCAAAGTGGTAAACCATGTGAAGGAGTTTTTAGTCAAGGAACTTGGGAAGTATTTGATCCTGAGATCTTCATTATTGGCTATATCTCCTGCTTCCGTTAGATATCTCGCTATGTGTTCGACTGTTGACTCATTGGTATCCCCAACGAACTTTGTAAATTTAGGGACTTTATATCCCCTTGGTAAATCAGTATGCATTATGCAATCCAATATAGGAGAAGCATAATTTGTCCTTCTCATCCCTGTGTTGAGGCCATTCTGGGCCATGACTCTCTCTATCATGGTGGTTAGATTGTTTTCTGCCAAGATGTTATCGTTTCGAATTCTATGAACGACAGCATCGGCATCTTGATTTCGACCAACCAGGACCACTCCCCTAGGTTGTTCTTCTCGAAACTCTGGGGCTTCTAGCCTTTCGACCCTTGCCCTTGGTTCCATAATTTCTCTTTGTGGGCCTGAGATTATTGGGGCTTCTAACCTTGGTTCCCTGGCCCCTAAGTTAGCTTCTTCTCTGGGTGGTCTATAAATTGGGTCGTTAGCAATTTGTTCTATAACAGGCATGTTTGCTCGAAATCCCGCCTGATTCTGCCTACGCCTTTCTGGGGGAGCACAGAAATCTGCTATTCGACTCATGTTGTCAGCGTTTTCCCTGTTCGTCACAGTCACATTTTGAACTATTGGGGCAAATATTTCCTGCATAGTTTGTGCTAACACCCCTATCATATTATGGTTACTGTCATCCATTAATTGTCTAAAAGCCAACTGGTTTTCTGTGGTTAAAATAGGCATTGTGCTATAACCCACTGACCCTTGGTTGTTTATCATAAACTGATTCTCCCCAGACCCAGACCCTAATTGTGGTGATGAATTCGATGTGGAATTGTGTAAACCTGCCATAAAGGAAGTTGGCATTCCATAAGAGGAGTTTCTGGTTCTATTACCATCGAAACCGAGTGGTCTAGTTAATGGAGTGGCGAAATGGGATTGTGTCCCTGATGGTGGAACGAATCCCCCAGGGTAACCAATGGTTCCAGTATTTCCTAAGATCGAACTATTAGTTGATATGCCACTTACTCCATTGGTGGCTATATTACTGGTTGAAGATGCAACAGACTGTGCATTCGAAGGGATGACATTAGATGTTCCCATCGAAGTGGACACATTAGTGCCTGTTGTAAGTGGGGCATTTTGTTCCCCTTGTTGATTGTCAGAATTAGACATTTTGGCCAAACGTTTTCTTCTGGATAAAGGTTGGTTGCTATTGGTTATTTTACCACTTCTCAGGTTCATAAAACAGCAAACTTCTTAGGTTCCAACGTTTTTATAATGGTTATGTCTCAACAATCTTTATTTCTAATGTCCAATAATTGGTCCCACCGGGTGTGCCAATTTATTTCCAGTGATTTCTGGTAAACAACCGCTAGTCTTCCAAACTATCGAATAAACTTACTGACTGTTATTCAATTCCTTTGGTAACTCACAGGATCGACTAGATTGATCCTAGGATTCCTTGGTCATTAGGGTTACTCTCATGATCGAACAGATATTCATGGTTGATATTTGAGTGTTGTATAGGTGTTTGGCTTATTTCGATTTCTCTCTTAAAGGTCTAAAGATGTAATCAAAATGTGCGTGTACGAAACTAAGTTGCATGAATAAATGTTAATTGTGAAGACATGTAAAATTGCATAAAAGGGAAGTAAATGGCTTCGAATTATAAAAACAGTTAATGTAAAAGGTGTTCTGGAACGTAAAAGATATGAAATATGAAGAAAGCGTTTAATGCAAGAAATCTGTAAATGACTTTAAGTAAAAATAGGCGTTCGAAGGATAAAGCTTAAAGATAAAGGCATGAAAAGTATGACAGTTTTCTGAAATGTAAAGTGCTTGAAATGTAAAGAAAGCATTGAAATGTAAAGCTTTAATGAAGAGATTTCGAAATAGAAAGACTTTGAATGAGAAAACTTGTGAATGTTATTTGGCAGAAAGATAAAGGAAAGTGCTGGAAATGATAAAAGGTTTTCATTAAATCATAAATATGTGGTGCTATCATACGTACATTGCTCTTGCATTCGTTTCCCTTGCCATGTGGTAGTTTGAATGTTACTGAGTATTTAGTACAATAGATATGACACCCGAAATCCTAATACTAAGACTTTTATTTATACTAATTCGACCATAATGGTCTTGCTATAGGATTATGCCACGTTCAGAACATGCAGAACAACGCCTCTCTCTTCTTTCCACGTGTCTCCAAATGCTCCAGCGCATAAATTTCAAACTTCGAATGTCCCGCTTCCATTTGAATTTCAAATGCTTTGGTACTTCTCCATTTCGAACACACT
Organism: Vicia faba; assembly: GCA_948472305.1. Taxonomy (NCBI): domain Eukaryota; kingdom Viridiplantae; phylum Streptophyta; class Magnoliopsida; order Fabales; family Fabaceae; genus Vicia; species Vicia faba. Next base: position 1,041,622,498 of record OX451736.1, read on the forward strand.
TCTCAGACACAGCCTTGTTGTTATTTCGAGACTTCTTTAGACATATTCTCATAATTTCCACTCGAAGCTTCAAGCTTTGATATGCTTATTCGAAACACTGCTTCTGCTACTTCGAAACATGACGCTTTGCTTCATTTCGATCGAAACGTTCAACTCGCTTGGCTTCTAATAATATTATCAAAATCTTCAGCCAACAGTGGGTCAATTAATTGATTCAATTAATTAACTCTAGTTGGTAATTGATTAAAATATTCAAAAACGACAACCTTGTTGTACTCCAAAATTTACCCTCTCTTTTCTCAAGATATTTTCTCAGAAGGATTTTCAAAAGTTTGAGTTTGCACAAGTACATTTGGATTTTTTAATGCCCCACATAGTTTCCATGGATCATATTGGATTTTCAAGCATTAAGTCAAAGAGGAAACTGTTGAAAGGGGAAAGCAGATAAATTTGATTTTTTTACAAAATGGAAGAAAAGCAAGTTTGCTTCGATTCATGCTAGCTTCGATTGGGCGTTGCTTCGATTCACGCTAGTTTTGACTGAACTCCTTCCTTCACGCCTACTTCGATTCACAATGCAATGACCTCTTACAATGTTTGCTTCGATTCAGAAAGCAAGGGCCTTTTTCTTGCTTGCTTCGATTCACAAGGCAAGGGTTTCCCTCACGCTAGCACCCACAAAGCAGTGGCCTTTTTCCTGCTTGCTTCAATTCACAAAGCAGGGTTTTCCCTCATGCTAGCATGCACAGGGCAGTGACTTCCTTCATGCTAGCACCCACAGGGCATTGGCTATCTTCATGCTAGCTTCAACTGGGAAATATATACCTTCGGAATAGCTTGCTTTGATCCCACCTTTAGACCCTTTAACACACATAGTTTCTACACTATGACACATACAAATGGTCCATTTGAAAGACATATATTTGGCCCTTTCGAAAAGCATACATATGGTCCATTCAAAGGACATACATTTGGCTCCTTCAAAGGATACACATATGGTCCATTCGAAGGACACACATTGGGTGGAAACAAATATTATTGTCTGAAGAGGAGTCTGGTCGAAGGTTGGATCTATATGGTCAAAATGAAAGGGTGAAGTATTCATGATGCTTGCTGACCAAAGTCTTATATGCTGCCAAGCCCAAGCCTGCTGCATTGGCCCCAACACTCCAAAACTGCTGCAAAGAAGTCATGCTATGCTGCTCTCATATTTGCACTAAATTGGCATACAAAAACTGCACCTCGAAAGCTACAAAAACAGCATATCCAATTTGTTCAAATATCATTTGTCCCCCCCCCCCCCCAAACCTCAGCCAAACTTCATCTATAAATAAGAGGTTCCACAACACATATAAGGGGGGCTTTTTAGTAGCTGAAGAGACTTTTTTTGTGTGGAAAAAATCATCAAACACTCTTAAACTCTCAAACTCTCAAAAATCTCAAACCCCTTCATGCATTAGTGAGTCTTTCGATTCATTCCCTAACTTCCATATAACAACCTTTCGATTCATTCCCTAACTAACATATAACAGCCTTTCGATTCACTCCCTAACTGCCATATATCAGCCTTTTGATTCACTCTCCAACTACCATATATCAGCCTTCTGATTCACTCCCAGCATACCACATACCAGCCTTTTGATTCAAGCAAAGAAGTGGTCCCATTAGCTCAAGGAAGATCTCATCAAAGCTTAATCCACCATCAAGCCATTTCTGAAAGTCACATAGAAGTTTTTTGATTGGCACTTCAAGAGGTATGTTTTCTTAAAATTTGGAAATTTTCATTTTAGTATCATTTGTATATGCATTGAAAAAAATGTAGATATCATGTCTAGGAAACTGATCATACTCTTAGTTTTGATTTTTATTGCTTGTGTCTTGAGAATCTCAATTCTGACTAGTTAGTTTTTTTCCGATTTTGGTACCAAACAAATTTATGCTAACCTTTATTCTGTAGCTTTTGAAAGCTACATAGTTAGATTTGTATTCACATGTTAGGCAAGTTTTTACATCCTTCGATTGGCTAAGGGTGAAGCCTTTCGAATCTTAACAAATAAGCTAGACATACCTGTGTTCGAAAGAAAAAGATGAAGTCATGAGTTTATTTTATCTTTAGTGCATATTGTATAACTAACAGATGAAATAGACCACCTCAGTGGTACAAACAGCGCGCGCGAAAGGCATTTATGTGTAAGGTCCTGGGTTCAAGCCCCAACGAGACCTTTTGTCATTTGTTCATATTTTTTCACTTTGCCTTGTTTGCAGGAAGCAGGTCTGGGCCTCTATTGGCTGGGCCTTGGCATTTCCAGTTTTTGACCCTCCCTGTTTACTAACAAACAGGCTCTGAGCCCAAACAACACAAAAATTGTTTTCTACACAAAAACTGTTTTAAACACCAAAAAAACTGTTTTCTACATAAAAACACCAAAAATATGTTTAACTCATTTAATTTATTTTATTTAACTTCTTACAATGAAAAAGACCAAAAACCATTTTCCTATTTATTTTCTTTTCTTTAACTTAATTAAATTTCCTTAACAAAATCAAAACAAATTTGTTCTCTTTTCCATTTTGTCTTGTACATTATATTCCTTATACATTATTCAAATTCAATATGGTTGTAATAGACAATTAGGATTTAATTTCTTGTAATCCCCATTTGTATATTTGTATTCCCCATCCCCTAAAGTGATGTAATAGCGTAGTAAATTTAATTTCTGCAATTTACCGCTTTTCATATAAATGCTAGTAATTAGGGTGTGTATGGCAAGATAAAATCAACCGTTAGAAAACCCTAATTTCAAATACAAAAAATGCATGCAATCAAACACACTATTCACACACATGCACATCTAGAGTAACCTCACTTGTTGCCTCAAAAAATAGTCATGTCCCTCACATATGGGCGTTTTAGCAAAGACCCTCGATAAAAAGATCGTTGTCCCTCGATGTTGCCTTCGGAAACCGATCTAGTCTCATACGAAAATTGATAAAACATCTCATAGGTTGCCTTCTATGACTAAACAGTTGACTCACGTTCGTCCCTTCACATCCAACGATGGGGCTTCTTACCAACCAATGGTAAGATAGAAACATCTAAAGGAGGAGGAAAAGAACATAGACCTTTTGAGTAGGTAGGACGCTCATAGTTGCTTGCTCGCAAATAAAAACCATTTTCACACTTACACTTTCAAAAACATCTTCAAAACAAACATCTCTTTGAACTATTTTCAAAAAGTCCAACGCTTTATATGAATTCTTATAGAAACGAGAATCATTACAAAGTTTGCCTCAATGAAGGTGCTTTTCAAAAATACTTTCAAAACCCACCACAAAGAACATTTTCAAATAAAGCATTTTTTATCTAGCAAGCAACTAAGATCCCGTAGATAACTGCGGATTAAAAGGATGCTAACACCTTCCCTTTTCATAACCTATCCCCCTAACTCAAGAAAACATCTCAAATGTCTTTCCTGTTCTTTTCACCCTTTCCTTTATTGGATAAAAGAAAAGTCGGTGGCGATTCTTGCTATCCGCAATAATTGCGATCAAACGCAAAACACCCAAGTCAGTTCTTCCACCGTATTACAAAACTGCCGGCTCTACTGGGGATCAAAAACTTAAAAGTGGGGTTACCTTAGAGCTAGATCACATTTACTGTCTTTCCTTGTTTGAATTTCTTGCTTTACATTTTTGGGGCCTTGTTTAGGTTATTGTTAAAGATCCTACACCCGGATCTGGGGAACCTTTTAGGTAATTAGCAATAAATTATGGGGGTTGTGTGGCATATATCGATATGGTTGAAGCGATGGATACGTTAGTGTGACACATTTGTTGGTACCGGTAGCCCTTGAGTTAGTCAAGGAGAATATGGGGCCTCTGTGTGGTGTCATGAAGCACTAACTGACCTTAGAACCTTTAATTGAATAAATTGGCCATTAGGAAGTAGTGAGATAGCCGACTTTGGTTCCGACCGAAGATTGGTTGATACTCGATGCTACGCTCATTGAGATTGGACTTTCAGGATATTTCGGTCGCCAATAAAGAGGCTTGTGCTGAAACAATGCTCGATGAAGAAAGATTAGTGATATTGAGATTCCCTAGAATCTGGTTACTTTTTAGGACAGGTTGAGCCAACTGAACTTCAAGAGGGTACTTACCAATAAAACTCCATGCAAGCCTAAACCTAAGGACTTGTCTGCTTTGTGTGTATATGATTATTTGTACATAAAGACTTGTTTTCTTTGTTCACCTGTACATAACATCCTGACATCATACCATAGCATTTTCAATAACCATTTCAAGGATCTCAAGGGCCTATGATGCAAGGTCATATTAAACCAAACGTCCATCAAGGGGCAAGAGGGTTTATTTTCCTCTAACCAAATGTTGTCAAAGACCAAGGCATGATAACTTGAGTCAAGGGCTATGACCCACTTGACACGGTAAGCTTGATTCTTATGGAAGGACATCCACCGATACGAAGTTCTCCAATCAAAGTTGTGATCAAAGCTCAACTTCTAATATCTTGTTGTGTTTACCCCACGAGATCCTTGAAAACATTGCATCCACATATCATGCATGTCACTATAACAGGTTTTCCATACACAGGTTTCTCATCTGCTTACTGTTTATTTCAGTAGAGATGGCTCTAGAGCAAACTGTTGTACCCCAAAATTTGTCCTCTCATGTCTCAAGGATTCTTAGAATTACTTCAGTCAAGTTTTAAACCTCGGATCACAATTTTCTACAAAGAATCATTCAAACTATCAAAAGGGGCGAAACGAGCAAAATCAGAGTTTCGGCTGAAAAAAGTCAACCAGACGCTAAAAAGTCAAACTTTGACTTTTTGACCAAATTTGAGTTCCAAAAATCACATTATGTCAAGACATCCAAAAATATGAAATTTGATCATCAAAAATCAAGAGAATCAAAAATCCTACTGTGCAAGACTTTGAATATTTTCTAAGTATTTTCTATACTTGGTTAAATTCATTTACTTCATGACATCTTTTACTACAACTCCAAACAATTCAAGATGATGCAAGTAATTTAAGTTATTACAGAGTGGCATTTTTTCAAAATTACAAATTCTAAAACTATGTCTTGTTTGAATTTTCTCAACAAAAAAACACCTTGCCACAATATTTTTACCCTTGACATAATATGTATAAAATATTCCACAAGACCAAATTTGTGTCATGCTACAAGTTATACTGTCCAAGTTGAACAAAGTGTGTTATGCTACATTTCCAAAACACCCCAAATCTGCTCCATACTACCCTACAAGAAACCTTGTGCTATGCTGCACCACAAGTATGCATGCTGCCCAATACAGTCCAAAACTGCTCTATGCAGTCTGCCCAAAACCTGCATCATAACAACCCCAAGATTGCACCAAAATGGCAAAAGAAATTTGTGTGAAGAAAGTATCAAAGCAGTAGGCAAAAACAATTCAAATAACTTATTTAATTTCCCCCCTAAACCTCAGTCAAAGGTCTACAAAAAGGACTGTCTCATAAGACATAAGGGTTGGATCTTTTGGAGAGAGAGCATTGTTTTCCAGAGAGAGAGAATAAAGAGTTTTGTTAAACAGAAAAATAGGATCATTTGAAAACTTGACTGGTTCATTTTCAAAAAACAGTTATGTTCTTATTTAAAACAGAACCCCCAACCCATTACTCCGCCATACAAACTCTCCCCTAAGCCAAACACCTCATCACCTACAAAGATTGTCCAAACATAAAAATAGTCCATGTAGTGCTATTCATCTTCACCTTCAAAAACACCAAGAAAAAATAAATACATTACAGTCTAACTCAGTTTAAACAGCCCAAAGCAACTTCCTAAAAGCATTCAGATCTAAAACAACCGATGTAGCCCGAAAGGTAAGTCTTCTTGACTTGATATCTTTTCATACATCATTGACAATTTGTTGTTTTTTTGAAGATATGATGTAGTATTTTATTATCCCTTTGAACTAGTCATTTGCTTATGGTTTAGGCTTATTCAATCATTTGTTATTTATGTTAATCCATCATATGTTGTAAGCTAACCTGTGCAGACAAGAAAAAATGTTTAAAGCAGGAAAATACAACATGTATCGACACATATCCTCATGTGTCGACTCATCCTAGTGAAAAAACAGGGTATGAGTCGACACATAACACCTATGCATCGACCCATACTGATTTCAGGTTACAAAATAGAAGTTGGAAAAGACTATGAGTTGACACATACGCATTTCGCGTTGATACAAGAAGGTGTATGAGTCGACGCATCCCATTATATATCGACTCATACTGGGCTTATTTTGTTTTACAGGGGCAAGGAAAATCTATGTGTCGATGCATAATAGCATGTGTCGACACTAGCAGTTCAAAATGCATTTTTTTCCTTTGTTTTGCATTGTTTTCACATTGTTTTCATTATTATTCGATATGGTTGTAATATTTCAGTTCCCACTTCATCCCCATTGTAAATTTGTACCTACACCCCCCTAAAGTGATGTAATAACTTAGGATTTATTTCCCGCATTTTTACTTGCTTTCATATATTGCTAGTAATTAGGATGTATGGCAAGATAAAATCAGCAAATAGATAACTTTTCAAATACAAGACAAAATGCATGCTAACTAACACACTTGCACACTAATATCTCTAAGGTAATCTCATTTTTTTTGCCTTTCAGAAAATAGTCATGTCCCTCGAATATGGGACGTTTTAGCAAAGACCCTTCGATAAAAAAGATCGTAGTCCCTCGATGTTGCCTCCGGTAAAACGATCTAGTCCCTAAAACGACATTGCTAAAACATCACATAGGTTGCCTTCTATGACTATACAAACGTCCCACACCCGTCCCTTCACATCCAATGATGGGGCTTCTTACCCAAAATAGTGGTAAGATAGTCACATCTAAAGGAGGAGTAAAAGAACAATTAAGACCTTTTCGAGTAGGTAGATTCGCTCCTAGTTACTCGCTTTCTCACAAACACTCCTATACACCAACACTCTCATTTCAAAACATTTTCCAAAAAGATAAAACATTTTGTATACGTTCTTATAGAGACGAGAACCATTGCAGAATATCTTTTAGAAAATCACTTTCCAAAACACATTCCACAAACACGTCTTTGAACTATCGTTCAAAACAAAACTTTGCATACATTCTTATAGAAACGAGAACCATTACAAAGAGTTTTTATTCAAAACACTTTCAAAGCCCACACCACAAAGCACATTCAAACAAAAGCAAGTTGATCTAGCGAGTGACTAAGAGCCCATGGAAAACCATGGATGAAAAGGGTGTTGATACCTTCCCTTTTCATAATCTACCCCCCGAACTCAAGAAAACATCTCTAAAGGTCTTTCCTGTGCTTTTTCACCTTTCCTTTTGGATAAAAGAAAAGTCGGTGGCGACTCTTGCTAAACTGCAAAATTTGCAAACACAAACGCAAAATAATCAAAGTCAGTTCTCCCATCGTATCATAGAACTGTCGACTCTGCTGGGGATAGACTTAAAAGTGGGGTTACCTTAGGGTTAGATCACGTTTACTTGCTTTCATTGTTTTCCTTGTATGCTTTACATTTTGGTTCTCTGTTTGGGCTTGCTTTGATCCTCCACTCGGATCTGGGACACCTTTTTAGGTAAATAGCAATAGATTGTGGAAATTGTACGGCGTATACCGATATGGTTGAAACAATGACTATGTTAGTGTGACGCATTTGTGGGTATCGGTATCCCTCGTGGTGAATCAAGGAGAATACGGGGCCGCTGAGTGGCATCGTGAAGCACTAATTGACTTTAGAACCCTGATTGAACAACTTGGCCATTAGGACGTAGTGAGATAACCGGTTTCGGTGTAGAGCTAAAAATTGGTTGATACTCGATACTACACTCATTTAGGCTGGACTTTTGGGATATCTCGGCCGCAAGAAAATATTGATTATGCTGAGACAATGCCTAAGAGAAAGGTCGGTGATATTGAGATCCTTTAGAACCCGATCACTATTACTAGGACAGGTTGAGCCAACTAAACTTCAAGAGGGTACTTACCTATAAAACCTCATGCAAGCCTAAAACATAGGGGTTTGTTTGCTTTATGTGTATATATTTACTTGTACATAACATCATAAACATCATAAGCATCATGAGCATGCTCACTAACCATTTCAAGGAATTAGAAATTTATCTTTTTTTTTTGTTTTGTAGGTCATGAATTACGTCCGAAGAAACACCATCCGAATCAGCTTTGTAAAAGCACACCCTCAGCTTCAAGAGTTAGACTCAAGAGTACCCGGGAATTCTCCTTTTACAAAGAAATACGGTCGACTCCTCAGTTTGGCTACATTCGGTTTCCAAGAAGAGATGATGTGTGTGTTGTTCCAATTCTTTGATCCCGTACATCATTGTTTCACTTTCCCGGACTATCAGTTAGTACCTACATTGGAAGAGTTTTCTCTACTCTTAGGGGTGCCCGTGCTTGATAAAATACCATTCACCGGTCTAGAAGGGATTCCAAAGCCTAAAGTCATCGTCGAAGCTTTGCATATGAAGAGAGCCGACGTCATGGCTAATTGGGAGACAAGAAGCGGGGTTAAATGTTTCCTAGCCAAGTTTCTATTGGAAAAGGCTCGTTCATTCTGGGACGACATGGATTTCCAAGCTTTTGAGGATGTCCTGGATCTTCTCATTTATGGTTTGGTTCTGTTCCCCAACTCAGACCAATTCATAGATGTTAATGCCATCAAAGTCTTTCTCTCTCGCAATCCCGTACCTACCTTACTGGGAGACATCTTGCATTGCCTTCATACCCGCACCATAAAAAAAGAGGTACTCTTTTGTGTTGTATTCCCCTACTCGCTAAGTGGTTCACTTCACACCTACCTCAATCAGCATTGAAGAACGAGCAAAGATTGACATGGTCTCAAAGGATGATGTCCCTCACCCATTCTGACATCTGTTGGTGTTCGAGATCCTTGGAAGATGTCTCTATCATTGACCGCTGTGGGGAATTCCCTAACGTACCTCTGCTTGGTATTAGGGGAGGTATCACCTACAATCCCTGCTTAGCTTTTCGACAGTTTGGGTATGCCCGAAGAGATGGCCCTCATGAGATGCTCGTCCAAGGTCTGGTGTTCGACTACGACAAAGAAGACCAAGGTTACCGCCGGAGGTTTACACGAGCTTAGAGATTGGTGAACAAGGTGGACAGTAGGAATTTAGGACACAAAAACTCTATCCCTCTCGAGCCTTACCTTAGGTGGGTACGGACTCGTGCTCAGAGACTTGTGATGCCTTATCCTTCCATCCTTCCTGTCATCATAGAGCCTGTTGTTGAAGGAGACGTCTCATACGCTGTCCTTCATCCTGACATTCCTACCTCTCTCAAAGACTTGCAGAAAGCTTGGGTTCAATTGAAGGGAGAACGAGACACCTTTGAAGCCCAGTTTTACGCCAGTGAGAAGAAGGTTCTGGAACTCACCAAGCTGCTTCAAGAAGAGCGGAGTTTGAACGCATACATCGTTCCAAAGAGGATGTGTTCGACCTTTCTGTCTTAGGAGCTTTTGTTGTATTTTGTTTCTTTCATTGTAAGCCCAAAGAGGTGTGATGTATTCAAACTTGGATCTAATATAACGTGTATTCCTTTTGGTTTGAGCAAATTTAAATCTCTAATTTTCTTGAAGTCATTTGCATATTGCATCTTCATTCATCATAACATCATACAGGTTTCTTACAACATGTCTCCTTATCCTTCTACTGTTTATTTCAGTGAGATGGATATTAAACAGACAATGAAAGATCTTCAGGCGCAGAACGCTCAGTTTCAACAATTTCTCTTGACTCTGACAAAAGGACAAGAGGATTTGAAGACCCTACTGGCCAAAGAGAAGAAGAAGAAAGCGAATAAACCACTCGGCATTGTGATCATGGGAAGAAGGTTCCAAGGACAAGCCAGGCGGAATTTAGACTTCGCTACATCATCGGGTGAAGGAGATAATCAAGAAGATAGAACCAAGGAAGTGAACAACAATCCAGCATCCGAAGAAGAGGAAGAACCTGACTACTCTGAAGAACAATATCCTCCCGCTGATAATAAATACAAGGATCTAGAAGATCGTTTGAATGCTATGGAAGTCCAGAGGGTACCCGGACTGAATTTTGAAGAGTTAGGACTTGTCTCAGGAGTTGTCATCCCACAGAAATTCAAGGTCCCCACTTTTTCTAAATATGACAGTGTATCTTGCCCGAAGCTACATTTAAGGTCATACGTCAAAAAGATTCAACCCCGTACAGCTGATAAAAATTTGTGGGTGCATTTCTTCCAAGAGAGCTTGTCAGGGACGTAGTTGGATTGGTTCTATCAATTGGAAGGGACCAATATTCGCAATTGGGAAGATTTGGATGCCGCCTTCTACAAACAATACCGGTATAATGCTAACTTAGCTCCAACTCGGACACAATTTCAAGGCATGTCTATGGGTGCAGGTGAAGGTTTCAAAACCTATGCTCAAAAATGGAGGGATCTCGGAGGCAGATTCTAGCCCCCTCTATCTGACAGAGAGTTAGTGGATATGTTCCTGGGCACTTTGTCATGTCCTTTCTTCAACCACCTGATCGGAAGTTCCTCAGCTGGATTTACTGAACTAATCATGACCGGTGAGCGGGTCGAAGCCGGTATAAAAAGTGGAAAAATTCAAAGAGATGCATCCTCGAGCACAATGAAGAAACCCTTCACTGGTAAGAAGGAGGCCAGTGCCATTTGTAACCCGAGAGAGAAGAGCAGAGCGGGATACCGTCCAACGATAAGTGCTGTAATAATACCTAGGCATGCGGCTACCCCACAACATAACAATCAGCAAAGGGTGGAAAGACCACCAAGGCAGTTCACCCGGATCAACATGACATTGACAGAGGTTCTACCCCATCTGTTGAGATCTAACTTAGCAACTTTGAAAGAGGCTCCCAAGAATCCTAATACCTTTTCTCCTCGATACAATCCGAACGCTCGATGCACCTATCATTCTGGGAGTCCCGGTCATGACACAAATGATTGTTGGGCTCTAAGAAATAAAGTACAAGATTTTATTGAAGCTAAGGAGATTGAGTTTGACGCTCCGGAGAAGCCCAATGTCATAACTGCTCTCATTCCTAAGCTCAACCATGGAGTTAATGCCATTAATACTGATCCATTCATAACGTCAATAGACGAAGTTTCTACTCCTCTTATGACTGTTAAGAAGAATTTGTTGTTGGTCGGTTTATTTCCGGGTTGTGGTGAAGGTTGCCGCATGTGTTCATCTCTACTTTCTGGTTGTCATTTGCTGAGGGCAGGTGTTCAACGCCTGATAGACAACAAAGAAATTTTGTTCGAGAAAACTATGGTTTCCGTTGTTCCATCTGAAGACATTGCTATTATAATCATTTCCGCCAATCCTTCCAAGGCCTCCTCGAGAAGACCTATTAGGATTACACCCGCTACGAGAATCGCTCCGCTAATAATCACATGTCCTGGTCCTATCCCGTACGCCTCAGAAAAAGTTCTCCCCTGGCATTACGACACTGATGCTTACCATCATGGCATTAAACAAAACTGGAAGACCGAAGAAGTAGATCCTGATGTCGGTAACATTGTCGGGACCAGCAAGATTACTAGAAGTGGAAGGTTTTTCTCTCTTGAGATCTCCCCAAAGACTGTCACTAAGCCTGTAGTTATTTCATCTTCTGCACCCGCCAGTACTTCAGTTACTATTCCTGTTCTTACTCCAGCTGGTACCCCTGCCGATAAGTCATCTGAGACTCGAGGCAAAGAAGCTGTAGGTGAGACTGCCCGGACAGAGGCACCTAGAAAGATTGTTGTGGAAGCCTCTAAGCAAGAGATAAGGAAATATTGAAAATAATTAAAAAGAGTGATTACAATGTGGTCGAACAGCTGGGGCAGACCCCCTCAAAGATATCCATGTTATCCCTGCTATTATGCTCCGAGGCCCATGCAAAGGCTTTGATTGCATTCCTCAAAACTGCGAATGTGCCACAAGAGACTTCAGCTGATCAATTTAAAGATTGTGTGGCTAGCCTGACTGCTGACAATGGGCTGGGTTTATCAGATGCAGACTTGACACCAAAAGGAAGAAAACATAATGATGCTCTTCATGTCTCGATTGAATGCAGGGGAACCACTATGGCTCATGTATTGGTGTACATCGGGTCTTTACTGAATGTCCTACCTAAGAAGGCTCTCAACTGACTAGATTATGAAGGATTGACTCTAAAACATAGTAACATTGTGGTAAGGGCTTTTGACGGGTCGAAGAGAAAGGTGCATGGGGAAGTAGACATCCCTGTCAAGATAGGCTCTCAGACTTTTGAGTCCACCTTCTATGTGATGGACATCAGACCATCGTACTCTTGTTTGTTGGGTCGTCCTTGGATCCATGAAGCTGGGGTTGTTACTTCTACACTACACAAAATGTTGAAGTATCTGGTGAAGAGGAAGATAGTTATTATGCATGGCGAAGAGGAGTATATGGTGAGTCACCTGAACTCTTTCAGGTACGTGGAGATGGACGGAGAATTTATAGAGACTCCTTGTCAAAACTTTAAAGAGGTTCCCCAGATTTTTGCATTGACTGAGACCGCTACCAGCACCAAACCTCCTCTGAAGATGGCTTATCTCAAAGATGCTAGAGCAGTAGTTGAATAAAGCAGGAATACCAATTGGGGACAGCTCCCTGAATTTATTCACAAAATTGACAAGTTTGGCTTAGGCTTCACTTCATGAGCTCAGAAGGCTGTTTGGCACGCTCGAGTTGGAGGACCTCCCCTACGCATTAGCAATCGTGAGGTCAACGTTATTGAAGACAGTGAGGAAGACCCTGAAATTGATAGCTAGATCTACCCGATTATCAATGGTGGACCGAATAACTGGACGGCTAGAGATTTTGTACCATTTTCTTTTATTCCACAGTAATTGTCTTAATTGTTTTCTAAGTTTATAATGAACAATTTAAACTTTTTGGCCTTGTGTCTTACCCGAGGCACAATGTTTCCATCTGTGAGGGTTATTATATGTCATCTCATATATCATCAATGAAGCATTGGACGTTATTTGCATACAAATTTTGCACTCTCTATTTTTCTTTTTCTGCCTTTTACTTTATCAATACAACTATGCTCTTACACACACTCACGTATCAAACTGCAGATCCATATCCACTCTGGATCCCATTGATAACAATCCTGCTATTGCCAGTTATGACTTCGAAAATCCGATCAATCAAGCCGAGGACGAAGGTGAGGACGATTGTGAGGTACCTGGAAAGCTTGCTAGACTGCTACAATAGGAAGAGAGGGCTATACAGCCTCATGAAGAGCCAGTTGAGACAATACACTTGGACACAGAGGTAGACAGAAAAGAGGTTAAAATAGGTACAAATCTGGAGCTTGGCGTCAAACAGAGGTTGACACAGATGTTACACGACTATGTTGAGATCTTCGCCTGGTCCTATGAAGACATGCCTGGTTTGGACACTGATATTATGGTACATCACCTACCGACTAAGGAAGACTTCCCGCCGGTTAAACAGAAGGTCCGCCGTATGCACCCTGAAATGTCAGAGAAGATCAAGGCATAGGTCATGAAGCAATTTGACGCGGGATTCTTAGATGTCACCTCCTATCCGCAGTGGGTTTCTAACGTCGTTCTGGTACCCAAGAAGGACGGTAAGGTATGAATGTGTGTGGATTACAGAGATCTGAACAGGGCAAGCCCCAAGGATGACTTCCCGCTTCCCCATATTGATGTTCTGGTTGACAACACCGCACAATACAAAATCTTCTCCTTCATGGATGGTTTCTCTGGCTATAACCAGATGAAGATGGCTCTTGCAGACATGGAGAAGACAACCTTCGTCACACAGTGGGGCACCTTCTGCTACAAGGTGATGCCTTTAGGATTGAAGAATGTCAGGGAAACCTACCAGCGAGCCATGGTCGCTTTGTTCCATGATTTGATTCACCACGAGATCGAAGTTAATGTTAATGATATGATAGTCAGGTCTCAGACTGAGGAAGAGCACCTTGATCATCTCCAAAAGTTGTTCGACAAGTTGAAGATATATAAGCTGAGGTTGAATCCGAACAAGTGCACCTTCGGGGTAAGGTCCGGTAAGCTTCTGGGCTTCATCTTTGTGATACGGTGGGAGAACTGACTTGGGATCTTGCGTTTGTTCTCGCAAATGTTTCGGTTTAGCAAGAGTCGCCACCGACTTTTTATTTTATCCTAAGGAAAGGTCAAAAAGCACAGGAAAGACCTTTGAGATGTTTTCTTGGGTTCGGGGAGTAGATTATAGAAAGGGAAGGTATTAGCACCCTTTTTATCCATGGTTATCCATGGGCTCTTAGTTACTTGCTTAGATCACTTGCTTTGCATTTTCAATAGTTTGAAATAGTGCTTTTCAATTGTTTGAAATGGTGCATTGTGTATGATTTTGGAAAATGTTTTGAAAAGAGGCCATCGTTGTGGCAACCTTTGTAATGATTCTTGTTTGAATGTATACAAAAGGTGTTTTTGTCTTTTGAAAAGTTTTTAATGTTTGAAAGTAGGGTTTTGAAATTGTGTTGTGGAGTGTGTTTTGAAAAGTAGCAAGGATGTTTTTGCAAGCTTGATCAAGTAGCTAAGAGCTATCTACCCTATTTTACTCAAAGATCTTTCTTATGTTTTTAACCCTTTTAACAGTGTTGTTTCACCATTGTATTTGGTGAACAACCTTGTGTTAGGATGTTAACGGGACAGGTGCGGGTCATCGTATAGACCATGATAGTAATTGTGTTAAGTGTCTTTGGCAAATTTTGAGGGACTTGATCATTTTTTGTTTAGGAAACTCAGATAGCGTCATCGAGGGACTATGATCTTTTTGTTTTGTTTTTGTTTTGCCAAAGTACTCAACATGCAACCATGGCCCATTTTTTTTGAAGGCAACAAGTGGATGAAACCCTAGGGGTGCAAGTGTGCATTGTGTTTGTTTTTCATGCATGTTTATCTTTGGATTAGGTCAAACTATTTGTTGATTTTATTTGCATACAAACCCTAGGTCTAAGCATGGCATAATTAAAAGATTTTAAATGTGCGAGAATTTAAATGCTACACTATTACAATATTATATAGGGAGGGGGGGTACAAATTTGAATTGGGGATATTTGACAAGAAAATAAATTCTAAGTTATTACGATCATATCGAATATACAAGGCAGTATTTAATATTTAAATAAATACAATTAAGTAAATGTCAAATAAAATGTATTATGCAAAAAAAAAGATTTTTTATGTATGTGAAAAAGGTATTTTTTTTAATGTGAAACATAAACAAATAAAAAAAGTCAAATCTTAATTATTTTGGTTATTTAGGGCAAAACCCTAATTTTCAAATAAATAGCAATATTTATTAATTATAATTTATATACAATAATCATATTAATTTATACAAAAATCAAAGTATATTAAAAAAAGTATTTTTAGTGTCAAATATTAATAAAAATAAAAATGTATTATTTTTGTATTTTTACCTAATTATCTAATAAAATAAAAATAGACAAGTATATATATATATATATATATATATATATATATATATATATATATATATATATATATATATATATATATATATATATATATATATATATATATATATATATATATATATATATATATATATATATATATATATATATATATATATATATATATATATATATATATATATATATATATATATATATATATATATATATATATATATATATATATATATATATATATATATATATATATATATATATATATATATATATATATATATTAAACATATTAAGCATAAAAAATAAAAGAAATTAATTATTTACAAAAAAAAATGAATATTTTCAAGAAATGTTTTTAAATATAAATAAATGAAATAAATGAAAATAAATATATCTTTTGTATTATTTTTGAGTTTATTTTTTAAAAAAAGAAAATAGTTTGTTTATATGTACATACTTAATAAAATAAAATAAATATTAAATAAATATGAAAAATATAGGAAATTATTTTTTGGCATTTTTTATATTTCATATAAAAAATAATAAAGTCAGAATAAAAATAAAAATGTCAAAAATGATAAATATCAAATAAATGGGCCAGGGGGTGTAGACTGAATATGGGGGGTGCCAGAAGCAAGCCTGTACAGGCCCAGCCCAATCCAGCTTCTTCTTCAACCTCTAAACAAAATATGCGCACGCCTGGTTCAAATGCTACATCCTGGAAACGTGACTTTTTGCCAAAACTTACAACATCAAACTTGTAGAGAATTTAAACATGAATCCAACCATATAAAGCATTAAATCTAACTCTCAAAGACCAGAGAGAATTTCTCTGGCCCTAAAATATGACCTAGATTTTTTCACATGTTCATGGATGAAATTCTCCTAGCACACTTAATATAAATGAAAGCTGAGCATATGTATGGCTTCATGACATTGAATACTACATTTTTCATTCACAAACCTAAAGCTAAATGTTCCTAAATAGAGAGATAGGAAGTGATAAAAAACCTGTTTTAATTGGATTCGAGTAGGGCAATGCAGCAACCTTCAATGGTATTTGAGCTTCTGTTGAGCTTGCCTGAGGTCCAAGAAAGCTTCTCCAATGCTTGGCTTGCTTTGAAACACCTTGAATCGTGCTGTAGAACTCAACCTGCAGAGCTTTGAAATGAAAATGGCAAAGTGTGTTAGAGGTGTTACAACTTGCAATGGATGATCTGGATAGCTCAGGTGGATTGATTGGAAGGTGTTTGAAACTCTTTTGGACAAAACGCACGATAGGAATTGGTTATGGCTTGAAGTTTGCAGAACTTTCCCTGTTTTGCAGCAAAACAGGGATTCTGAGTATGAGAAGGTTTCAGGGGTAGAAGGGTCGTGCTTCAGACTTGTTTTGATGTATGGAATTGGTTCACAAAGTTTGCTTTAGCTGGTGTTAACAGATATGTGAAGTTGGTTGTGTTTTTGCAAGTTTTCTCTACTTGATGCCCCCTTGTGAAAGTGAAGTTACATGCCTCTATATGCTGTCAAACATGCTTGCATACATTGCTCTAGGCCCCTCTGATTTGTTGTTTTGCTGCAAGAAATCTTGGACCAATGCTCAAGGATTTAGTTTTTGATATAAAGTGACATTAGGCAAAAATGGCAATTTGCCTTTTTCTACTTAAGGCTTAAACTTGCATGTAATGTCCAAATGGCCAAGATAACACCTTAATTCAATGGTTAAGCATTAAATTATGAAGTGTAAGTTGGTTTTGAGGCCTGCAAGCTAGCATCAAACATGCTGATTTGAAAATGCAAGTTGCTATAAACATGTATTGGCCATGAACAAAAGTGAGTTTTTGCCAACTTTGAGAATTCGATTCTCTCTAACCACAAGGGTGTTTGAGGAGTTCTTGGACAATTTGGAAAGCTTGGAACATGTACTGCAATCCATCTTTGTAATGAAACTTGAAACTCCAAGTGGAACTATGTGAAAAATGGTCAAGAATATGGGTCAAAATCCTGCCTAGATTAGGGTAATTTTCTCTAAGTTAAAAGTTTTAGGCACCCTTGTTCCAAAAATCATAACTTGAGATACAAGCTTCCTTTGAAAAAACTTTGTGAATCAAAGTTGTATACTTTGTGATGGACTACAACTTTCATGTTGCAAGTTTTGTTTGAATCCATTTGCATCTTTGTGAAAAAATGGGACAAAGTTAGGAAAAAATAAGAAAATTTCATAACTTAGAAAATTTCTAAGTTATGAAATTTTTCATTTTAAACCCTAATTTGCATTTTTGGGTTTCTTGATGAACATGTTTCATAATTTGACATGTTTTGATGAAAAATAACTCTTGGCACTTGATTTTGACCAAAAAGTCAAAGTTTGACTTTTCAATATACAGTTAAATTTTGATCAGTTGACTGAAAAATTCATCTGTCAATCCTATGCATTTGAGATCTTTTGAACTTGTTGAATGGGTCAAGACAATTTCATTGAGTTCTTGAATCCATATGTGAGCTTGGTTTGCCATTGGTTAGGTCAAACAATCAAAAATTGCCTTTGTGCAGTCAAAACCCTAAAAATGACCATTTTGCCCTTTTGGTGATTTGATCAAATTTCTTGTGGAATTGTGGTCCAAACTTGATCAAATGGTTCATATGAGTTCATATGTTGATGTGGGTCAAATTTCACGAGGTTTGACTATCAATTGGCCACAGTTGACTTTTTCCCCAATACAGTTGATTTTTAGGTCAACTGTCCAATTGACTGGGCAAAAACTTGAATCAAGTCTTGAAACTTGATATGGACAAACTTATGAGTCCAACATGAAGTATGGAAGTCACTTTGGGCATTGTAGGTCGAAATATCCCTATGCAAACTCAAACCCTAATTTGGGTCAACAGTGCAAGGAGGTGTCTTGAACAGAGCAAACCCTAACTTGATACTGAATTCCAAGAGTCTTGTGATGAGAAATATTGATGAAATGAGAGGGCAAATTTTAGGGTACAACAATCGTCAATGACAAAGGTATTCAGGTAGACCCCGCGTAGGTAAAGGCTATACAAGAAATGCCATCTCCCCGCACAAAGAAGGAAGTAAGAGGCTTCTTGGGACGCCTGAATTATATCGCCAGGTTCATTTCACATATGACTGCTACTTGTGAGCCAATCTTCAAGCTTCTGAAGAAAGATCAAGTGGTAAAGTGGAGTGATGAATTCTAGACCGCTTTCGAAAGAATCAAGGAATACCTTCAAGAACCACAAATTCTAATGCCTCCAGTTGAAGGGAGACCTTTGATATTATACCTGACAGTGCTAGACAATTCAATGGGGGTGTGAGTTGGGGCAGCATGACGAGTCTGGTCGAAAAGAGCACGCAATTTACTACCTTAGCAAAAAGTTTACCGATTGTGATACAAGATACTCACTGCTCGAGAAAACTTGCTGCGCTTTGGCATGGGCTGCTCGCCGACTGAGACAATATATGTTGACTCACACTACCTTGTTGATATCAAAGATGGGTCCGATCAAGTACATTTTCGAGAAGCCCGCACTCTCCAGAAGGATAGCAAGGTGGAAAATGATCTTAACTGAATATGATATACAATATATAACCCAGAAAGCAATCAAAGGGAGTGTGTTGGCTGATCATTTGGCTCATCAGGCCGTGGATGACTACCAGTCCATGAATTTTGAGTTCCCGAATGAGAATATTATGCTGGTGAATGACTACAAAGAACCCGGACCGAATGAAGGACCTGAAGAAGGATCCCGATGGTCTATGTATTTTGATGGAGCCTCAAACGCACTAGGTAACAACATTGGCGTTGTGATCATATCTCCCGAGGGCTGTCATACTCCATTCACTGCCCGATTATATTTCAACTGCACCAACAACATGGTGGATTATGAAGCATGTATCATGGGTCTTCGAGCTGCTATTGACCTCAGGATCAAATTTCTAATTGTATTCGGGGATTCCGCTTTGGTGATAAGTCAAATCAAAGGCGAATAGGATACGAAACATTCGAATCTCATCCCATACAAAGAGCACGTACTGACGTTGCTCCCACACTTTAAGAAGGTAACATTTGAACACTTCCCACGAGAGGAGAATCAGTTAGCGGACGCGTTAGCCACTATGTCTTCTATGTTAAAAATATGGTGGGACAACGAAGCTCTCTGAATCACCATCAAAAGGTTGGATGAACCAGCACACTGCTGTGAGATCGATACTGAAAAAGTGGCAAACAAACCTTGGTTTCACGAAGTCAAAAGGTATCTCGAGGCTCAAGAGTATCCCGAAGGGGCATCTGTCAATGACAAGAAGTTTCTAAGAAGGTTCGTTGTAAAGTTCTTACTCAGTAATGGAATCCTCTATAAACGCAACCATGACTCTACCTTACTGCGGTGTGTAGACAAGGGCGAAGCAAAGAGGATCATGACAGATCTACATGAAGGTACCTTCGGAACCCATTCCAGTGGACACACCATGTCTAAGAAGATCCTACGGCCAGGATACTACTGGTCCATTATGGAAGCCGATTGTTATCAACACTCTCGAACTTGCCATAAATGCCAAATCTACGCTGATAAGGTGCATGTGCCTCCGGTTCCCTTGAACGTCTTGACAGCTCCGTGGCCCTTTGCGATGTGGGGCATCGACATGATCGGAGAAATCAGGCCCACCTCTTCTAATGGACATCGCTTTATCCTAGTAGCCATTGATTACTTCACGAAGTGGGTTGAAGCAGCCTCTTTCGCCACAGTAACCAAGAATGTTGTGGCGCGGTTTATCTAACATAATTTGATCCGTCGATATGGTGTGCCAGAGAGAATTATTACCGACAATGGTACGATTCTCAATAACACAATGATCACCGAGCTCTGTAAACAGTTCAAGATACAACATCATAACTCTTCTCCCTACCGGCCAAAGATGAATGGCGTTGTTGAAGCACCTAACAAGAACATCAAGAGGATTATACAGAAAATGACGGTGACATACAAAGACTGGCATGAGATGTTACCATTTGCTCTGCATGGGTACCGTACCTCATCACGGACGTAGACAGGGGCAACACCCTACTCTCTGGTATATGGCATGGAGGAAGTCCTACCCATCAAAGTCCAGATACCTTCTCTCAGGATTATGAAGGATGCGGGTTTGAACGAAGACGACTGGGTTCAGACTCGACTTAATCAATTGAATTTGATCGACTAAAAGAGACTTACTGCTATCTGTCATGGTCAGACATGTCAAAAGCGAATGGTCAAGGCTTTCAACAAGAAGGTCAGATGCCAAGACTATCAAGTCGGGGACTTGGTGATCAAGCGCATCATACTGCCGCAAAGTGACCCCAGGGGCAAATGGACTCCCACATACGAAGGGCCATTTGTGGTAAAAAACATTTTATCAGGTGGAGCCATGATTCTAACCACCATGGACGGTGACGACCTTCCTCACCTTGTCAATGCGTACATAGTGAAAACATACTACGCATGATAAAGACCCGCTAGGTTGACTAGTTCGGGAAAAAATAAGGGATGAAAATGAAAAAATCTATATACCCGGCAAGTCGAAAACCTGAAAAGGCGACTTGGGAAAAAAAGGGTATCCCGGTGGACCGAAAACCCAAAAGGGCGGTCCAGGAAAAAGTTAGGGATGAAAAGCGTATCACTATGTCCCATTGGATCACCCTGCAATCTGACTTCAGTATCAACTGTCAAACTCAAATGGCATCAATCAATCTAATCATCTTCGGACAAGCAGTAAATTGAGGAGACACTCGAAGGCATAGTGGAAATAGTGGATTTGAAACCCAATGGGGTTGTCGTACATAGCTGTTTTCTCTTTGTTGTACATAATACTGTATATCTTTCATTTTTATGGCGGCGTTCTCTTACTAGAGCATCAACTTCCTTGTACAAAAACGCCTGTTATAGGCCAACTTCAACAAATAATACAAGTCATTTTACAAAACTATTTATTTTTTCTTTTTGTTTTGTTTTTGCAAGAATGTCCAATGATTTATTCTTGACATATGCACTTGAATATGATTGTTGTTCACACATATTTGCATAGGAAAAGAAAGACAATTGCTCATAATTTAAGAAACAGGGACGAAAAACTAGAACGTCAAATCCGACAGTTACCCTGTCCAGCAGTTACCAGGGCAGAGACAATTTTGGAGCACAGTCATCAACTACATATGACCTTGTAACATCTGTATTCCCCACAGAGCAAAGGTAATCAAAGCCTTGATATCATCCCTCTCAGAACGGGAAAAGACCTCCCCAGCCAGGGTCGCCCAGAAACCTGACATCTGTATCCCCTGACCAAATTTCATAATCACGAGTGGATCATCATAAACTTCTAACTCCCCAAGTAGAGTTTATTTCTCTGGATGCAGGAGCTCAATCCCCGACATAGCCAATTACTTTAGCTATCGAAAGTCCACCTTCCAACGGAGTCATTCTTCCCATAGAGTTACTCTCATACAGGGTCTCTCCTTGGCAAAATATTCACAAACAGCTGAGGAATAAATCTCTGGCACAGTCATTTTCATTCACTATCCCCGACCGAAGTTCATAATCGTGGGTGAGTCAGTAAATTTCATCCCCAACAGAGTTTATTTCCTCTAGATCAACAGTTCTACCAACAGAGTATCTCTTCACCTTCCAAGTTGTTCCCCGCAGAGTTATTCTCAAACAGAATTTCCCCTGACAGAGGTGCACTCACTTTTATTCATCATCCCCAACGGAAGTAGACGAGCCATGTTTTCTCTGCAACAGTCAAGAAATTTTATTTTCTCCAGCAGCAGTCGGGGATTTATTTTCCCAGACCCGAATATGTCACAACTAATATCTCATGCTCATACATCACGACATGCACATACATATCACATATGGCATAATCTCGTTTATTTTGAGAACATCATCTCGTGATGCATTTCATGCATCGCATATAATTAATCCTGTTATCTTTTCATGAAAGACAGTTGTCACCAACAATTCCAACAGATATACCTGCAGGCAACCCAGAGAAAATCAGTTCATGAAACCAAACGGGTCAACTAATCTACATGATCAAATGAAGTAACCTTACTATTCAGGTTCCTTTCCACAAGCCCTACTACCCAGGCTTTCATTTCAAAGTAACCTTACTATCCAGGTTTCTTTCCACAAGCCCTACTACCCAGGATTTCATCTCAAAGTAACCTTACTATCCAGGTTTCTTCCCACAAGCCCTACTACCCAGGATTTCATTTCAAAGTAGCCCTACTACCCAAGATTTCATTTCAAAGTAACCTTACTATCCAGGTTCCTTTCCACAAGCCCTACTACCCAGGCTTTCATCTCAAAGTAACCTTACTATCCAGGTTCCTTCCCACAAGCCCTACTACCCAGGCTTTCATTTCAAAGTAGCCCTACTACCCAGGATTTCATTTCAAAGTAACCTTACTATCTAGGTTCCTTCCCACAAGCCCTACTACCCAGGCTTTCATTTCAAAGTAACCTTACTATCCAGGTTCCTTCTCTTAGCCCTACTATTCAGGCTTTCATTTCGAAGTAACCCTACTATCCATGTTCCTTCTCTTAGCCCTACTATCTAGGCTTTCACAACGAAGTAATCTTACTACCCAGGTTCCTTCCCTTAGCCCTACCATCCAGGCTTTCATTTCAAAGTAACCCTACTATCCATGTTCCTTCTCTTAGCCCTACTATCCAGGTTTCCTTCTCTTAGCCCTACTATCCAGGATTTCATTTCGAAGTAATCCTACTATCCAGGTTCCTTCTCTTAGCCCTACTATCCAAGCTTTCATTCCGAAGTAACCCTACTATCCAGGTTCCTTCTCTTTAGTCCTACTATCCAGACTTTCATTTTGAAGTAACCCTACTATCCAGGTTCCTTCCTACAAGCCCTACTACTCAGGCTTTCATTACGAAGTAACCCTGCTACCCAGGTTCCTTTTTCCTTATCTCAGACAATAGTTTACAACACTGTGAGGCCTGGACTCGATCAGTTACGGTTGATTTCACACTTCCCCAACGAGTTACTGTACAGCCTGGACTCTGATCAGGACATAAACCAACATTCCCCGACAAAGTCCTTCTCGACAACAGGAACAAGATTTCTCCCAAAGGAATCCCTTATGCAACCAATCTTTTCTGGATGGCATCTATAAGCCCATCTACGATAACTCCCCATCATTTCTCTAAATAGCATCTTTTAAGCCCATTCCCCGCACAATCAACTGCCACATCATCGAGTGCAAATTTCTGGGCACTCTAGTGTTCAATCATCTTCCACCTTCAAGTCACGAATGGCAGGTTCGCCAATCTAACTCTTCAGGTTTAAGAAGATTGAACAGGGGCAGCTGTTGTACCCCACAATTTTCCCTCTCATGTCTCAAGGATTCTTAGAATTACTTCAGTCAAGTTTCAAACCTCAGATCACAATTTTCTAAGAAGAATCATTCAAACTATCAAAAGGGGAAAAACGAGTAAAATCGGAGTTTCGGCTGGAAAAAGTCAACTGGACACTAAAAAGTCAAACTTTGACTTTTTGACCAAATTTGAGTTCCAAAAATCATATGATGTCGAGACATCCAAAAATATGAAATTTGATCATCAAAAATCAAGAGAATCAAAAATCCTACTTTGCAAGACTTTGAATATTTTCTAAGTATTTTCTATACTTAGTTAAATTCATTTACTTCATGACATCTTTTACTACAACTCCAAATAATTCAAGATGATGCAAGTAATTCAAGTTATTACAGAGTGGCATTTTTGTAAAATTACAAATTCAAAAACTATGTCTTGTTTGAATTTTCTCAAAAAAAAACCTTGCCACAATATTTTTGCCCTTGACATAATATGTATAAAATATTCTATAAGACCAAATTTGTGTCATGCTACAAGTTATATTGTCCAAGTTGAACAAAGTGTGTTATGGTACATTGCCACAACACCCAAAATATGCTCCATACTTCCCTACAAGAAACCATGTGCTATGCTGCACCACAAGTATACATGCTTCCCAATATAGTCCAAAACTACTCTATGCAGTCTGCCCAAAACCTGCACCATAAC
The DNA here is from genome assembly GCA_948472305.1 of Vicia faba. Lineage (NCBI taxonomy): Eukaryota > Viridiplantae > Streptophyta > Magnoliopsida > Fabales > Fabaceae > Vicia > Vicia faba. Next base: position 1,041,647,159 of record OX451736.1, read on the forward strand.
AACCCCAAGATTGCACCAAAATGGCAAAAGAAATTTTTGTGAAGAAAGTATCAAAGAAGTAGGAAAAAACAATTCAAATAACTTATTTGGTTTCCCCCCTAAACCTCAGTTAAAGGTCTACAAAAAGGACTGTCTCATAAGACATAAGGGTTGGATCTTTTGGAGAGAGAGCATTTTTTCCAGAGAGAGAGAATAGATATTTTTGTTAAACAGAAAAACAAGATCCTTTGAAAACTTGACTGGTTCATTTTCAAAAAACAGTTTTGTTCTTATTCAAAATAGAACCCCCAACCCATTACTCCACCATACAAACTCTCCCCTAAGCCAAACACCTCATCACCTATAAAGATTATCCAAACATAAAAATAGTCATTGTAGTGCTATTCATCTTCACCTTCAAAAACACCAAGAAAAAACAAATACAGTACAGTCTAACTCGGTTTCAACAGCCCGGAGCAACTTCCTGAAAGCATTCAGATCTAAAACAGTCGGTGTAGCCCGAAAGGTAAGTCTTCTTAACTTGATATCTTTTCATACATCATTGACAATTTGTTGTTTTTTTGAAGATATGATATAGTATTTTATTATCCCTTTGAACTAGTCATTTGCTTATGGTTTAGGCTTATTCAATCATTTGTTATTTATGTTCATCCATCATATGTTGTAAGCTAACTTGTACAGGCAATAAAAAATGTTTAAAGCAGGAAAATACAACATGTATCAACACATATCCTCATGTGTCAACTCATCCTGGTGAAAAAATAGGGTATGAGTCGACACATAACCCCCATGCATCGACCCATACTGATTTCATATTACAAAACAGAAGTTGGAAAAGACTATGAGTCGACACATACGCGTTTCGCGTTAATACAAGAAGGTGTATGAGTCGACGCATCCCATTATGTGTCGACTCATACTGGGCTGATTTTGTTTTACAGGGGAAAGGTAAAGCTATGTGTCGATGCATAACAGCATGTGTCGATACATAGCAGTTCAAAATGCATTTTTTCTTTTGTTTTGCATTATTTTTACATTGTTTTCATTATTATTTGATATGGTTGTAATATTTCAGTTCCCACTTCATCCCCATTGTAAATTTGTACCCCCATCCCCCTAAAGTGATGTAATAACTTAGGATTTATTTCCCGCATTTTTACTTACTTTCATATATTGCTAATAATTAGGATGTATGGCAAGATAAAATCAGCAAATAGATAAGTTTTCAAATACAAGACAAAATGCATGCTAACTAACACACTTTCACACTAGCATCTCTAAGGTAACCTCTTTTTTTTTCCTTTCGGAAAATAGTCATGTCCCTCTAATATGAAACGTTTTAGCAAAGACCCTTGGATAAAAAAGATCGTAGTCCCTCGATGTTGCCTCCGGTAAAATGATCTAGTCCCTAAAACGACATTGCTAAAACGACACATAGGTAGCCTTCTTTGACTATACAAACGTCCCACGCCCGTTCCTTCACATCCAACGACGGGGCTTCTTACCAAAATAGTGGTAAGATAGTCACATCTAAAGGAGGAGGAAAAGAACGATTAAGACCTTTTCGAGTAGGTAGATTCGCTCCTAGTTACTCGCTTGCTCACAAACACTCCTATACACCAACACTATCATTTCAAAACATTTTCCAAAAAGATAAAACATTTTGTATACGTTCTTATAGAGACGAGAACCATTGCAAAATATCTTTTAGAAAATCACTTTCCAAAACACATTCCACAAACATGTCTTTGAACTATCGTTCGAAACAAAACTTTGTATACGTTCTTATAGAAACGAGAACCATTACAAAGAGATTTTTTAAAAACACTTTCAAATACCACACCATAAAGCACATTCAAACAAAAGCAAGTTGATCTAGCAAGTATCTAAGAGCCCATGGAAAACCATGGATGAAAAGGGTGTTGATACCTTCCCTTTTCATGATCTACCCCCCGAACTCAAGAAAACATCTCTAAAGGTCTTTCCTATGCTTTTTCACCTTTCCTTTTGGATAAAAGAAAAGTCGGTGGCGACTCTTGCTAAACCGCAACATTTGCAAACACAAACATAAAACAATCAAAGTCAGTTCTCCCACCGTATCACACAAACAATGAAGGATCTTCAAGAACAAAATGCTCAGTTCCAACAGATGTTCCTGACTCTGGCTAAGGGACAAGAGAACCTGAAGACTCTCGTTCTCAAAGACAAGAATAAAAAGAAAAAGAAATCAGTGGGTTTCTTGAACATGGGAAGGAGACTCGGAGGACCAGTAAAGCGAGCTCTAGAATTTGCAACTCCATCAACTGAGAGGGACAGTCAGAAAGAGAAGACAAAACAAGGGGACCACAGTCTAGAGTCTGATGAAGAAGAGGCTGAATATGCTGAAGAACAATATCCTCCTACTGATGACAAATATAAACAGCTAGAGGATCGTCTCAATTCCATGAAAATTCAGAGAGTACCTAGTCTAGATTTTGAATAATTGGGTTTGGTTTCTGGAGTGGTCATCCCACCGAAATTCAAGATTCCTGTTTTTGCCAAGTATGATGGAGTCTCTAGTCCTAATATGCATCTAAGATCTTATGTCCACAAGATTCAGCCACACACCAGTGATCAAAAGCTCTGGGTTAATTTCTTCCAAGAGAATCTAGTTGGGACTCAACTTGAGTGGTTCTATCAATTGGAAGTGTATGTGTTTAGGTATTGGCTTGCATTTTTGGTAAATCCCAAGTGTATGTGTGAATGTCATGACTGATGTCATAACATTTTAGTTTAGTTTGTACTGACTCATTAGGTACCTTTGCAGAAAAATATTGTAATTCAAATACTGATGTTTATAAGTGTGTATCTGAGCATTTTGCAAAATGGTCACATTTTGCTAAATCAGTAGACAGGTTTTCTCAGATGTCATAACAGATGTTATGACATCCTATTCTGAACTAACAGGATTGCAGGATTGGATAAGTTTGAGTTTTTTCAGGAAATAACTCAGTCCTTCCTGAACAGAATCCTGCGTTTTCTGAGGGGTAACCTAGCTCAACCCTAACCTGGTTAAAAAAGTCCTGTGACCTGGTCTTTAGGTCAAACGGAATTAACCCTAGGTTTTTGGAAACCCTAACTGAAGTTGCAGCTGCTATATATTCAACAGAGCTGCTGTTTTTCAAGGATGGCTTTTTATTGATTAGAAGATCATTTGTAATCTGTATAGATTTGATTATTGTACTCCAAGCAATTATCATTGTGATAAGTGCCTTGGAATAGGTTTCTAATTGTAAGGGTTGTGTAGCACTCAAAGCTTTGAAGCAAGAGTGTTTGAATGTTCCTTGACTAAAGCTGTGAAGCAGAGTCAAGTTAGTTGTGTGCATCACTCAAAGCTGTGAAGCACGAGTGATTGTGTTTCTTGATTAAAAAGCTGTGAAGCTTAATCAAGTGTTTGTTTTTGAAGAGTGTCTTCATCAATTCTTAAGTCAAATTGGTTTATGTATCACTGCTGTGATTGAGGGGGAGTGAGTAGGAACTCAGGTTTAAGTTGTACTTAGATTGGAATTGCATTGGGTAGGTCTTAAGTGAAGGAGATAAACTGGTTGGTTTATTCCTGAATTAAAATCTCTTATAGTGGATTTCCTCCCTGGCTTGGTAGCCCCCAGAGTAGGTGTTGTTGCACACTGAACTGGGTAAACAATTGACTGTGTTCTTTATTGCTTTTGTATTTACTGTCATATAGTAAGTCAGATACGGTGTCATAACATTGAACGTGACATTGAGTATCTGCATCCAGAATTTCAATTGGTATCAGAGCAGGCACCCTGCCTGTATTACTGGGTGAGATCTAGGGATATCACTTTCTGGCACTATGGACAAAGAAGGAGTTTTTGGAAATAGACCACCCATTCTGGATGGAACTAATTATGACTACTGGAAACCTCGTATGATTGCCTTCCTAAAATCTCTGGACAAAAAGGCTTGGAGAGCTGCTGACAAAGGATGGATTCATCCCACCATAACTGAGAAAGATGGGACAATCAGTCTGAAGCCTGAGGAAGATTGGAGTAAAGAAGAAGATGAGTTAGCTCTGGGAAATTCAAAAGCTCTAAATGCCTTGTTCAATGGAATTGATAGAAACATTTTCAGACTAGTACATCAATATGAACTGGCCAAGGAAGTTTGGGACACTCTCAGAACTACTCATGAGGGCACTTCCAAAGTAAAAATGTCAAGGCTTCAGATGTTGACCACTAAGTTTGAGAATCTAAAAATGATGGAAGATGAAACCATTCATGAGTTTCACATGAACATCTTGGAGATTGCCAACACCTCAGGAGCACTGGGAGAAAAAATGTCAGAAGAAAAACTGGTGAGGAAGATTCTCAGATCCTTGCCTAAAAGATTTGCAATGAAGGTAACTGCCATAGAGGAAGCCCAGGACATTAGCAAGTTGAAAGTGGATAAACTTATTGGGTCTCTTCAGACTTTTGAGATGGGAATCACTGATAATGGTGTCAAAAAGAACAAGAGCATAGCACTTATGTCCAACACTGATGTTGAAGAAAACATTTCAGAAGCTGTAGCCATGCTTGGAAGACAGTTCAACAAACTCATCAAAAGAATAGATCCAAAGTCAAGGTCTAATGTTCATAACATTCCCTCTAACATTGACAGTTCCAGCAGAAGACCAAGGTCAGAAGAGAAGGGAGTTCAAGGCAGAGGAATTCAATGCCATGGTTGTGAAGGATATGGGCATATTCGAGCTGAGTGTCCTACCTTTCTTAAGAAACAAAAAGGAATGACAGTTACTTGGTCTGATTGTGATTCAGAAAGTAATTCTGAAGAAGAGACTGCCAAACGAGTTACTGCTTTAACTGGTGTTTGTACCTCTGAAAGTGACATCAGTGATGAAGAGGTGACTTTTGAAGAACTGGCTGATACCTACAAGGAATTGTGTATCAGAAGTACTGAAGTCTGTGTGCAGAATGAGAAACAATTAAAACTCATCATAAAGATGGAGGCTGAAAAAAGGGCAAACCTTGAAACTATAAGTCATCTAGAAGGAAAAGTTCAATTGCTGAACTCACAACTGAATCAAATGACCAAATCTGTCAAGATGTTGACAAATGGAATAGACAAATTGGAAGAGATCCTACAGGTTGGACAAAATGTGGGAAATAAATCTGGTCTAGGATTTATGGAAGCAACGAAATCTGGTTCTGGTAAGCAAATGTCAAAACAGATGTCTCAACACAACTCTCGACATCAGGAACAGAAACATATGAGGAAAAGGTACCAAAGATGGAAATGTCATCATTGTGGTAGATATGGCCACATAAAGCCCTTCTGCTTCAGATTACATGGATACCCTAATCAGAACTCAGGTGTCAAACCTAAGTCTAAAAAGGTACCACATGCTCCTCAATGGAAGAAAAAGGCTACTGCACTGATAGCTCACACTTCCCTGAGGGTCTCTGCAAAGGAAGACTGGTACTTTGACAGTGGATGTTCCAGACATATGACTGGAATCAAGAACCTCCTCAATAATGTTAAGCCTCACACCACCAGTTTTGTGACCTTTGGAGATGGGGCTAAAGGTGAAATCAAAGGAGTTGGTGATTTGGACTGCCCTGGAGTTCCAAGTCTGAATGAAGTACTGCTGGTGAAAGGACTAACCGCTAATCTCATTAGTATCAGTCAACTGTGTGATATAGAATTCAAGGTCAATTTCTCAAAATCTGAATGCCTTGTAATCAATGACAAACAAGAGATAGTAATGAAAGGAGTCAGATCCAAAGACAACTGTTACTTGTGGGAGGCTGAGAACACTAATTTCTCATCTGTGTGTTCCATTGCAAAAGAAGAAAAAGAGGTGAAACTGTGGCACCAAAAACTTGGCCATCTTCATCTAAGGGGTATGAAGAGGATTATCTCCTTGGAGGCAGTCAAAGGGATTCCAAAACTGCAAATTGATGAAGGAAGAGTTTGTGGTGAATGTCAGGTTGGTAAGCTGACTAGGATGTCACATCCAAAGTCAAGACATCTGACCACCTCTAAGGTTCTAGAACTCCTCCATATGGATCTGATGGGACCAATGCAAGTAGAGAGTCTTGGTGGTAAAAGATATGCCTATGTGGTTGTGGATGATTTTTCCAGATTCACCTGGATTAATTTCATTAGGGAAAAATCAGATGCATTTGAAGTTTTTAGAGAACTGTGCAAGAGAATTCAAAGAGAGAAGGAAGAATGTATTGTCAGAATCAGAAGTGATCATGGCAAGGAATTTGAAAACAGCAAGTTTGATGACTTCTGTGCTTCAGAAGGAATCAGTCATGAGTTTTCTTCTCCCATAACACCTCAGCAAAATGGAGTTGTGGAAAGAAAAAACAGGACCATACAAGAATCTGCCAGAGCAATGTTACATGCCAAAAGACTTCCTATGTATTTTTGGGCTGAAGCTATGAATACAGCTTGCTATGTTCATAACAGGGTCACCTTGAGAAAGGGAACCTCATCCACCATATATGAACTCTGGAAAGGAAGAAAGCCAACTGTGAAGTACTTCCATGTGTTTGGCAGCAAATGCTATATTCTGTCTGATCGTGAACAAAGAAGAAAACTGGACCCCAAAAGTGATGAAGGCATATTTCTAGGATACTCCTCAAACAGCAGAGCTTATAGAGTATTCAACTCCAGAACCAAAACCATGATGGAATCAATAAATGTTATAATTGATGACTATCATGAAGAAATAGATGTTCCTTGTACTGTTGAGACATTCTTTGAGACTTCAACCCAACAGGATGATCTACCCAACTCCACCACAACAGAATCTGAATCAAAGGAAGCTAGCAAGATTCCTTCCATCAGAATTCAGAAGGATCATCCAAAAGAGCTCATCATAGGAGATCCCAATAGTGGAGTCATCACAAGATCTAGAGAAATCATCTCAAACTCTTGTTTTGTGTCCAAAATGGAACCAAGAAATGTCAAGGAAGCCTTAACTGATGAATATTGGATTGGTGCAATGCAAGATGAACTGAACCAATTCAAGCAACATGAAGTTTGGGAACTGGTTCCTAGACCTGAAGGAACTAACATCATTGGGACAAAATGGATATTCAAGAACAAGTCAGATGCTGAAGGAGTTGTCACCAGAAATAAGGCAAGACTTGTTGCTCAAGGATACACCCAGGTTGAAGGGGTTGATTTTGATGAAACCTTTTCACCTGTAGCCAGGTTGGAATCAATCAGACTCTTGTTGTCAATTGCTTGTCTTCTGAAGTTCAAGTTATTTCAGATGGATGTGAAAAGTGCCTTTCTAAATGGGTACTTAAATGAGGAAGCTTATGTGGAACAACCTAAAGGTTTTGTGGATCCAACCCATCCTGATCATGTCTACAAACTGATAAAAGCTCTATATGGCCTGAAACAAGCTCCGAGAGCATGGTATGACAGGTTAACAAAGTTTCTCTCAGACAAAGGCTACAGAAAAGGAGGCTTGGACAAAACTCTATTTGTCAAAACTGAAGGAGGGAAGTTGATGGTTGCCCAAATATATGTTGATGACATAGTGTTTGGAGGAATGTCAGAACATATGGTTAAACACTTTGCTGACCAGATGCAGGCTGAATTTGAAATGAGTCTCATGGGAGAACTAACTTATTTTCTTGGACTACAAGTCTCACAGATGGAGGACTCAATCTTCTTATCTCAAAGCAAGTATGCTAAGAATATTGTAAAGAAGTTTGGTATGGAGAATGCAAGTCACAAAAGGACTTCTGCTCCTACTCATCTAAAGCTTTCCAAAGATTCAAGTGGGGTTAAGGTGGATCAAAGTCTGTACAGAAGCATGATAGGAAGCTTGTTGTACTTAACTGCCAACAGACCTGATATTCCCTTTGCAGTGGGAGTTTGTGCTAGATACCAAGCTGATCCCAAAGTCAGCCATATCAATCAAGTGAAGAGAATTTTGAAGTATGTAAGTGGTACTTACAACTATGGATTGATGTATACTCATGGCTGTGAACCAGCTCTGACTGGCTACTGTGATGCTGATTGGGCTGGTAGTGCTGATGATAGAAAAAGCACCTCTGGAGGATGTTTCTTTTTGGGAAGTAATCTGGTTTCCTGGTTCAGCAAGAAACAGAATTGTGTGTCTCTTTCCACTGCTGAAGCTGAATACATTGCAGCTGGTAGTAGCTGCTCTCAAATGATATGGATGAAACAGATGCTCACTGAGTATAATGTCACACAAGATGTTATGACATTGTACTGTGACAATCTGAGTACAATCAACATATCCAAGAATCCCATTCAGCATAGCAGGACCAAACATATTGACATACGACATCACTTTATCAGAGACCTTGTAGAAGAGAAGACAATCAAATTGGAACATGTTGCCACTGAGCTACAGCTGGCTGACATTTTTACCAAGGCTCTGGATGCAAATCAATTTGAAAACTTAAGGGGTAAGTTGGGTATTTGCCAACATGAGGAATTGTAGCAATTAATTTTGCTTAAAACAAGGATCAAAGGACTTATGTCTGTTCTGATTGGTTTAAAATTGTATTTTCTCATTTCCTACAATTCTTTTAAGAAGTTGAATAGACACTCCCTTGCTTCCTTCCTCTCTCGCCTCCTCATCAAAACCCAGTCTCTCAATCAGAAATTTCTCCTCAGTTGCTGTTGGTCCTCTAAAACTGTCAAAATGTCTCAAACACCATCATCATCCAATACGACCATTTCAACCTCTTCCTCTGATCAAGATTCTGGGACAATCTCTTCTTGTCTGGACTCTGACGTTCTGGAGATCTCCTCTCATAGAAAAGTGGGAACTAACCCCACCAAGGTCAAAGAGTTGAGAACAAGACATGCAGGAAAGCCCCAAGCTTCTGCCTCTGGTAATCCATCTCATCCTTCTTCTTCAGTTCCCCCTGAAATTGCAAATAGGGAAGGGACAGCATATGTTAATCAAGCAATAGCAAAAATTGTTTCAAGAATTCTGAACGAGAACCACTCAGTTCCTGGCATTTCTGTTCCTCTGAACCAAGAAAGCTCAAATGCTGAAACAAATCCAGATGTCTCTAAGAATGTTGAGACATCAAACAAAGAGAAGAATGCTGACATTGCTCACAAGAAAAGAAAGAAGCCTGAATCCTCTGGATCTGATGACAGTGCTTGAAGGTTGGTTGCTGATATCTGGTGGAGTTTGGAAGTGTATTCAGTTGTTTTCTGCTGCTGCTCTTATTATTTTGCTTTGGATAACTGTATAATTTTATGAACATGTATCTTTGGCCCATTTGTGGCTAAAGAGGGGGAGAATATTTTGGTACTTACTTAATTAGTACTTGACATTCTATTTTTCTGCTGTCACTTATTTCTGCTGCTATCTATCTCTGATTGTTTAGGGTCTTTAGCCAAAAATCTGCCAAAGGGGGAGTTTGTAGGTGTTTAGGTATTGGCTTGCATTTTTGGTAAATCCCAAGTGTATGTGTGAATGTCATGACTGATGTCATAACATTCTAGTTCAGTTTGTACTGACTCATTAGGTACCTTTGCAGAAAAATATTGTAATTCAAATACTGATGTTTATAAGTGTGTATCTGAGCATTTTGCAAAATGATCACATTTTGCTAAATCAGTAGACAGGTTTTCTCAGATGTCATAACAGATGTTATGACATCCTGTTCTGAACTAACAGGATTGCAGGATTGGATAAGTCTGAGTTTTTTCAGGAAATAACTCAGTCCTTCCTGAACAGAATCCTGCGTTTTCTGAGGGGTAACCTAGCTCAACCCTAACCTGGTTAAAAAAGTCCTGTGACCTGGTCTTTAGGTCAAACGAAATTAACCCTAGGTTTTTGGAAACCCTAACTGAAGTTGCAGCTGCTATATATTCAACAGAGCTGCTGTTTTTCAAGGATGGCTTTTTATTGATTAGAAGATCATTTGTAATCTGTATAGATTTGATTATTGTACTCCAAGCAATTATCATTGTGATAAGTGCCTTGGAATATGTTTCTAATTGTAAGGGTTGTATAGCACTCAAAGCTTTGAAGCAAGAGTGTTTGAATGTTCCTTGACTAAAGCTGTGAAGCAGAGTCAAGTTAGTTGTGTGCATCACTCAAAGCTGTGAAGCACGAGTGATTGTGTTGCTTGATTAAAAAGCTGTGAAGCTTAATCAAGTGTTTATTTTTGAAGAGTGTCTTCATCAATTCTTAAGTCAAATTGGTTTATGTATCACTGCTGTGATTGAGGGGGAGTGAGTAGGAACTCAGGTTTAAGTTGTACTTAGATTGGAATTGCATTGGGTAGGTCTTAAGTGAAGGAGATAAACTGGTTGGTTTATTCCTGAATTAAAATCTCTTATAGTGGATTTCCTCCCTGGCTTGGTAGCCCCCAGAGTAGGTGTTGTTGCACACTGAACTGGGTAAACAATTGACTGTGTTCTTTATTGCTTTTGTATTTACTGTCATATAGTAAGTCAGATACGGTGTCATAACATTGAACGTGACATTGAGTATCTGCAGCCAGAATTTCAGGAAGGTTCTCGCATCCACACCTGGGAGGATCTAGCTGCTGATTTCTACAAGCAGTGCCAATACAATGTGATCTTGCACCAACTCGTATGCAGTTGCAGAATATGACCATGGGTTCCAACGAGGGCTTCAAAGAATACGCCCAAAAGTGGAGAGACCTGGATGGCAGGGTGCAGCCACCCTTAACTGATAGAGAGCTGATTGAAATTTTTATGGGAACTTTGACAGGACCTTTCTTCAATCACATAATCGGAAGCTCCTCGATCGGGTTTACCGAGTTAATACTGACAGGAGAAAGAGTAGAAGCTGGAATGAAGAGCGGTAAAATACAAAGGGGTGCATCTTCAAGTGCAGGGAAGCATCCTTTCATTGGGAAGAAAGAGTCTGATGCTGTATACGGCCAAAAGGGTCGTAACAAAGGTAACCACGACAAATCTGTGGGGGCAATCTTGATCTCTAATCCTACGACTATGCAGCAACATCAATAGGGGAATCAGCGTAAGGAGGTCGCGCCTAAAAGACAATTCACCAACATCAACATGTCACTGGCTCAAGCGTTACATCATATGTTGAAGGTAGAACTGATTACATTAAAGGATCCTCTCCGAAATCCCAATACCTCTGCTCCTAGTTACCACCTTAATGAAAGGTATGCATACCATTCCGACAGCCCTGGACATGATACGAACGGTTGCTGGGCTCTGAAGAACAAATTTCAAGATATGATTGACGCCAAGGAGATTGAATTTTATCCACCTGCTACTCCCCACGTGATCACTGCTCCCATGCCAAATCATTGAGAGCGTCCAGTTCATTTTCAAATTTCAATTGTAATTTATTTTGTTTGTTCAAACACTTATTTGTATGTCATACTTTGGTTACTTTCATTAATGCATTGCATATGTTTATCTTGAATTAATCCATTCATTTTCATTATATTTAAACTATGATTTTTACTCCCTTTATGATATTCAACTCTTGTTTTAAAAGTTTCCAGCGTTTAGAGGGAGGATGAGGAAAACAATGCCATAATTTCATACAATATGCTTTTGGACAGACCTTGCTGACGATGTACAGGCATTTGTTTTAATTCCTAAACACTTGAGTTATAAGGAGGATAATCCCTAGTCAACCCCTCTGAGCCAAAGAAGTAGGAGTTTTCTTTTTCACACAAATTGAAACCTTTATTCAAAACCTGGGGCAGGGTAGTTTCTCAGTTAATTCAAATGTGCATTCAGTCACAAGCTTTCACTTCGTACACAAAGAACGACACCAAAAACATCCTTCTGAATCAAAAGACGTCGATGGTTCCCCATAAAATAGGTAGTAATTTTCTCTCAAAAGAAAATCCCACTAAGTCAAAACCTACGAAGGAAACTTAAGAAAAAACTAGGGCATCCCGCTGACTGTAATCTTAAAACAGCCAGGCAAAAATTAGGGATAGTAAATCCTCGACAACATGAAAAATGTTTCAAACGAGACTTCCTTCACAAATAAACTTCCAAGTTTTTGAATCATCACCAAAACGTCATTTCAGACTCAATTGGAATTCAAACGCATAATTAACTGAGTTTAGGACTGGGGGAAATCATGGAGAACGGGTTGGATACAAATACACTTTAAGCCTTATCCTTTGTTTCTTAAACCGTGAACGAAGCCACGATAGAAACCCTTAAAAGTCCTAATTTAAGCATGGTTTAGTTTGAAAGCATATTGTTACAAAAGGTATCCCGACTCCTGTAAGGCTTACTGTAAATCCTAAGTTGAATTCACATTCTTACAAAATTCTTTTATTTGCTAAAATGCATTTTAAAACTTCAAGACAAACATAAACTTTGCATCGTTTGAATGCCGCTATTTGCATATGGTTAATTGTTTGACAACAGATAAATTCACACGACGAATATCTAGTGAACAAAAAACTATCTCAGTGAACAGAATCATTTCAAATGGAAAGACGCTTCCAATGACAAGTCTCCCATAATCAATGGGGAATGACACGTTACTGTCTAACTCATCTATGGCAGTCAAGTCGAGATTCTAAGAAATCTCTCAAGAGGTGCTGAATAACCAGGGGTGGGTCTGCATCTAAATCACTTAGGGCATTGAACATGAATTCCAGCAAAGGGTTATATACGGCCAAAAAAACATTTTCTGGCAGTACTGCAACACTTACTACTAGGGGCAGTTACAAATTCCCACAAAGTCCTTTTTCATAGGGTGATCCCCAGTCAAGTCCCCACAGAGTCATCTCTATAAGGTTATCCCCATAGAATAATCTTCACGGATAAGGATACAAACCCCTCAAGGACAAATTCATGGATATCCCCATAAAATTGGATCCATGCAATCCCCGGCCATAGTTTCAGTCTCCAGAAAACCTCTCCCCAGCTGATTTGGTCTCAAGAAGAATCCTCAAGGAGTTCTGCCAAAAGAAAACACCTCCCCAGCAGTTTGTCAAATATTCTCTTCAACAGGGTTTATTTCCCAAACAAACTGCAGATTCCCTAGCTTGAGTTTTTCCTCTCAGACTTTTACAAACTGAGGGACCACAACTCCAAATCCCCAGTGAAGGCATCAACAAATCTCCTCTTCCCTAGTAGTGTTTACCACTATCACCAGTGAGTTACTGCAAAGCCTGGACGCCGATCAGATAACAATTAACTTCTTTATCCCTAATAAGTTGTTAACTTCCATTCTCTCTGATCAAGGGTGTAACTCCCTAGTAGAGCAAAGGACAACTAAAAATCCTGAACTCTTTTCCCTCAAGTAGAAATCAACATTCTCCACAAAGATTTATCAAGCCAAAGCCAACATTCCCCAACAGATTTCTCCTAAAAAACGGGAATCCCCAGTGGAAACATTCTATTATACCCCAAAATTTTCCCTCTCATTTATCAAGTATTTTCTCACAATATCTCCTCTGGCTCAAGACTGCACTAGGGTTGATCAGCTCAAGACACCTCCTTAAGCACTGATGACCAAAATTAGGGTTTGATATTGCACAAGGATAATTGGACTTCTATGCCCGATATGATTTTCATGGATCATTATGGACCCCCAAGGCTACTCATGTCAAGTTTCAAGCTTTGGATCCCATTTTTGCTCTGTCAATTGAGCAGTTGGCCTAAAAAATCAACTGTACTGGAAAAAGTCAATTGTACACTGAAAAGTCAAACTTTGACTTTTTGGTCAAAATCAAGTGTCAAAGATCACAATTCATCAAAACATATTAAAATATGAAACTTGTTCATCAAGAAATAAAAAAGTCAAGATTTCACTTTTGAAAGTCAAAGTTTTCAAACTTAGAAAATTTTCTGTGTTGAAAACTTCATATTTTTTCACAACTTTGAGCCAATTTTTCACCATGATGTAAGATGATTCAAGGAAAACTTCCAACATGAAAGTTGTAGATCTAAATGAGATCTAAAACTTTGTAGGGCAGGAGTTTTTCTAGAAATGGTTGGATTTTAAGTTATAAATTCATGAAGTCATGGCTCTTTTGAATAAAAACTTAGAGAAATTTTCAACAGTTTTGGTCAGGATTTTATCCCAACTTATTGGCATTTTTTTCACATAGTTACAAGATGATTTTGTCAAAATGGCCAATATGAAAGTTATAGAGGGTGTTTCAAGATTTCCAAAACATCCAAGAGCATGAATTTATCATATTTGAGCTAGGAGATATAAGGATCTGAAGTTGGAAATTCATTCTTGATTTACATGGCAGATTTGTGATGTATAAGGAACAAATATCTTAGCCATGCTGCATAATCTTCACTTTGTAGGCCTCTTGACTTGCAAATTTATCCATAATCATATGTTTACATAATTGATTGAACCATTATCCAAGTGGTTCAAGTATTGTCCATTGCATCTTTCCATTTTTGGCACAAAGGCACCATTGCCATTCTTGCAAAGTTCACTTTAATCATAAAGTCAATTTCTTGAGCCTCTAACTTGTTGTTATAATCACACTCAACTTCTACAAGTCAAAAAAAACATGTTTAAAGTGATCAACCACTTTAGATAGCTTGGTACAAGCATTGGAAACATGTTCTTCATGCTTGCTTCAAAAACAAGCAAGATAACCATAACATGTGATTCAAAATCTGAGTTGTTTGAAGTCTCAACCCTTCACTATAAATAGAGAGGCCAATTGTAAGAAAAAAGGTCAGAAAAAAGAAGGGGAAACTAACACTCAAAATCATTCTTGCTGTCAAAAACAAGAATTGCCCACAAAACCTCCATTTTTGAAATTTAAAGTCCAAATCTTTGAATCTCATACCTTGCAAGTTTTCTCCAAACAAACCATCCAAAAACTCCACATACATCATATTTAAGTTGTTCAAACACAAAGAAAAACTTCTGTAACATCACTATCATCACTTCCCAAGCTCAACAACAGCCCATACAGCAGCTCAAACTCAAAGCACAAATTTCAGTTTCAAGGTAAATTTGTTTGACTTTGAACTCTTCATACAAGCATCATTAATGGTTCATTTGTGAAGATAAAATGTAGTAACCATTGTCCTTAAAGCTAACCTTTTGTTTATCTTCCATTCTTTTCATTATGTGTTGAGAACTAACCCATGTATGCAGCAAAATAATGTTGAAATAGAAAAAATGACAGTATGAGCTGACACATAGCCTTATGAGTCGATACATAATGCTTTATAGGCCTAAAACAGAAGGAAAAACAATGTATGAGTCGACCTAAAGCATGTATGAGTCGACACATGTACTGTATGAGTCGACACATATCATTATGTATCGACTCATACTGAGTTGATTTGGTAATACAGGGGCAAGGAAAGTTATGTGTCGATGCATATGAGCTTGTGTTGACACATAATAGTTCAAAATGCATTTTTTCCTTCTTCTTACATTGTTTTTACGTTTCCTTCATGGTTATTTGATATGGTTGTAATATTTAATTTCCTACTTCATCCCTATTTGTAAGTTGTACCCTCATCCCCTAAATGATGTAATAGCGTAGGACTTTACATTTCCGCAATTTAACGCTTTCAAATATAAATGTTAGTAATTAGAGTTTTGTATAGAAAGACTAAAACCAATCAATAGAAAACCCTAATCAAAGACAAAAACAAGCATGGAAATTAATACACTTGCACACAAGCACCCCTAGGGTAAACTCCATTTGGTTGACTTATACAAAATGGCCATATTACGCATGTAAGGTATCTTAGCAAAAACAGGATCATAGTCCCTCGATGACGCTATCTAAGTTCCCTTACAAATGATATTAGTCCCTCAAAAAATAATGCTAAGATACCTTGCAACATTGCTAATTATGGATATACGATGACCCGCGACCGTCCCGCTTACATCCAAAGATAGGGTTGCTTACCAAATCAATGGTAAGACAACAATGTCGAAGGAAAAGAGAATGAACAAGAAAGACATTTGAGTAGGTATATTGCTCCTAATTACTTGCTCCATTTCAAAACAAACATCCTTGCTATTTTCAAAAATAATCACCTACACTTTCAAAAACACCTTTCAAACTTGAAATTTTTTTCAAAAGATCAACATTTTGTATACATTCTTACGAACAAGAATTATTACAAAGTTTGCCTAAACGATGGCGCCTTTTTAAAATACTTTCAAAAACCATACAAAGCACAATTTAAAACAAAAGCAAGTGATCTAGCAAGTAACTAAGAGCCCATGGAAAACCATGGATGAAAAGGCTGCTAATACCTTCCCTTTTCATAATCTACCCCCCGAACTCAAGAAACAATCTCAAAGGTCTTCCCTGTGATTTTTCACCTTTCCTTTTGGATAAAATAAAAGTCGGTGGCGACTCTTGCTAACCGCAAAATTTGCGATCAAACGCAAAATACCCAAGTAAGTTCTCCCACCGTATCACACATTCTAAACAAAGTTTGAATATGTGCATACTCTTCATTCCCAATAGCATTTCGGGATTTAACTTCCCAAAGCTCTCCAACACTTATCAAGGGGAAAAGATTCATTTCAACAAATATTTCACATTCATACATCATATTACATACATGATAAATGCATACAGCATGATCTCATTTATTTTGAGAACATCATCAAGCCATGCATACATCTGCATGCAACTAACCCTTTTCCTTACAGGGAAAAGTCAATCAACAAAATTCCTCTTTGGCAAATGTCACAACCATTTCTAAATAGGTCAGAGATTAATTCCCGAAATAAGCCAGGGCAACTATCTCTATGACTAACAAAAATCAAGTTCCAGATTAATACTTAAAACAAGACAGGACAACTATCTGTGAGGGACTGATTTTAAAATCAAGACAGGACTAGCTATCTACATGAGCAGATTGAAGATTAACTCCCGAAACAAGTTGGGGAAACTATCTTTATTTCTCAAAAAGGTCATGGATTAATTCGTGAAACAAGCCAGAGAAACTATCTATATGATCATCTTGAAGCAATCCTACACGGGTTCCTTCTCATACACTCTTCTAGAAACGGTTCAGATACGATCCAAGTACAGATGTCATTCTGATACTTACTCCAGACTTCCTCTCGAAAAGGTTCAGATACAATCCAGAGACGGATATTATTCTGATACTTTTTCCATATTTTTCTCCTAGAAACGGTTCAGATACGATCCAGAGACAGATATTATTTTGATACTTATTCCAGATTTTACCCCTAGAAACAGTTCAGATACGATCCAGAGACGGGTGTCATTTTCATACTTACTCCAGACTTCCTCTAGAAACGGTTCAGATACGATCCAGAGACGGATATTATTCTGATACTTATTCCAGGTTTTTTCCTCTAGAAACAGTTCAAATACGATCCAAATACGGATGTCATTCTGATACTTACTCTAGACTCCCTCTAGAAACGGTTCAGATACGATCCAGAGATGGATATTATTCTGATACTTATTCCAGATTTTTTTCCTCTAGAAACGGTTCAAATACGATCCAGAGACGGATATTATTCTGGTACTTATTCCAGATTTTCTCCTAGAAACAGTTCAGATACGATTCAGAGGCGGATATTATTCTGATACTTATTCCTAATTTTTTCCTCTAGAAATGGTTCAGATACGATCCAAATACGGATGTCATTCTGATACTTACTCCAGACTTCCTCTAGAAATGGTTCAGATACGATCCAGGGACGGATATTATTCTGATACTTATTCCAGATTTTCTCCTAGAACCGGTTCAGACACGATCTAGAGACGAATATTATTCTGATACTTACTCCAGACTTCCTCTAGAAACAGTTCATATACGATCCGGATACAGATGTCATTCTGATACTTATTTCAGTTTCTTTCAAATACAGTCCAGATACGATCCAGATACGGATTTCATTCTAACACTCATTCAACACCTTTCTCAAATACAGTCCAGATATGATCCAAATGCGGATGTCATTCTGACTCTCATTCAGTACATCTTTTAAAAGCGGTTCATATACGATCCAGATACGGATGTCATTCTGACACCAATTCAGTACATATTTCAGATACGAGTCAGATACGATCCATTTATGGATATTATTCTGATACTCTTCCCACTATGTCTACTGTTTCAGTATAAATCGACCAGAGATTTATTTTGATACTTCTTCCAATTTCTACCAACAATCACCTTTGGATCGCATCTATAAGCCCATCTCCGAAAACTTTTCATCACCTCTCCAAATGGAATCTTTAAGCCCATTCCCTATACAATCAACTAACACATAGTCGAGTGCAAATTTCTGGGCACTCTAGTGTTAAATCATCTTCTACCTTCAAGATATGAACGACAACACACCATACTCGCTTTTTAGGTTTAAGAAGATTGAATAGGGGAAGCTGTTGTACCCCAAAAATTGGCCTCTCTTTTCTCAAGACATTTTCTCACAAGGATTTATTAAATTTTAAGTTTGCACAAGTACAATTTTATTTTTAATGCCCCACATAGTTTCCATGGATCATATTGGATTTTTAAGCATCAAGTCAAAGAGGAAACTGTTGAAATAGAAAAGCAGATAATTTTTTTTTTACAAAATTGAAGAAAAGCAAGCATGCTTCGATTCATACTAGCTTCGACTGGGAATTGATTCAATTCATGCTAGCTTTGACTGAACTCCTTCCTTCATGTTGGCTTCAACTGGAAAATGTCTCCCTTTGAAGCAACCTGCTTCGATCCACAAAGTAATGGCCTCCTACACGCTTTCTTTGATTCACAAAGCAGTGGCCTCCTGCATGCTTGCTTCGGTTCACAAAGCAGTGGCCTCCTGGATGCTTGCTTCGATTAACAAAGCAGTAGCCTCCTGCATGCTTGCTTAAATTCACAAAGCAATGGCTATCTTCATACAAGCTTCGTTTGAACAATGGCTATCTTTATACAAGCTTCGATTGGGCAATGTTTTCCTTCGAAGCAACCTGTTTCGACTCACAAGGCAAGGGCACCCATCATGCTAACATGCACAAGGAAAGGGTTTCCCTCATGCTAGAATGAACAAAGCAATGACTTCCTTCATGCTAGTGCCCACAAGGCAATGACTCCCCTCATGCTTCAATTCCACCTCTAAACCCTTCAACACTCATAGTTTCTACACTATGAATTACAATCGGTGGATTCAAAGAACATACAAAAGGTCCATTCGAAGAACAAGCATATGGTCCATTTGAAGGACATACATTTGGCCCCTTCAAAGGACACACAATTTGTCCATTTGAAGTACATACATTTGGCCCCTTCGAAGGACACACAATTGGTCCATTCAAAGGACATACATTTGGCCCCTTAGAAGGACACACAATTGGTACATTCGAAGGAGACACAATTGGTGTTTTGTTTTTTAATGAGTCTGGTCAAAAACAGTCTGCTCTGAAACAGTCCTGCACCAAGCTGCCACAACACTCCAAAACTGCTGCAAAGCAGTTTTGCTATGCTGCTCCCCTATTTACACCAAATTAGCATACAAGAGCTGCACCTCGAAGGCTATGAAGACAACATACCCAATTTGTTCAAATTTGTTTTATTTTCCCCCCTAAATCTCAGCCAAACTCTTCTATAAATAAGATGATTCACAACTCATCTAAGGGGGGATTTTTTCCGTAGCTGGAGAGACTTTTGTTCGGTGAAAAAAATCATCAAACACTCTCAAACTCTCAAACTCTAAAAAATATCAAACCCCTTTCATGCGTTAGACAACCTTTCGATTCACTCCATAACTTCCATATAACAACCTTTTGACTCACCCCCCTAGCTTACATATACCAGCCTTTGGGACACTCCCAAAGCCTTCAAAAACCCACTCAAGGAAGTTAGTGAACCCTTCTATTCACTCCTAAATACCACATACGAACTTTCGATTCAAGTGACTTTCAAAACAAAGCAGCAACTGAAATAGCTTCAGGAAGGTCCCTGCAGGCTTAACCCATCATCGAGTCATTCCTGGAAGTCATACAGAAGCTCTTTCGATTGGCACTTCAAGAGTTACATAGTTATATTCATTTTGAAGATCTTAGGCAGGTTTTTGTATCTTTTGATTGGCTGAGGAGTGAAGCCTTTCGAATCTCAACATTGGAGTCTTGCATCCCTGCGCTTGAAGGAAGAAGCTGGGCATTTCAAACATTCAGAAACAAGTTCAGTTTGTACCCAATCGAAGCTACCTTATGAATGAATGAAACAGACCACCCCAAGGGTACAAATAGCGCGCGTGAAAGGCATTTCTGTGTAAGGTCCTGGGTTCAAGCCCCAGCGAGCCTTTTTTTCATCTGCTCATATTTTTTCACTTTACCTTGTTTGCAGGGAGCACGACTGGGGCTCTATTGGCTGGGCCTTGGCATTTCCAATTTCTGACCCCCCAGTTTACTAACAAACAGGCCCTGAGCCCAAACAACACAAAAACTATTTTAAACAAAAAAAAATTGTTTTCTACACAAAAACACCAAAAATATGTTTAAGTTATTTAGTTTATTTATTTAACTTCTTACAATGAAAAAGACCAAAAAAACATTTTCCTATTTATTTTATTTTCTTTAACTAAATTAAATTTCCTTAACAAAAACAAAACAAATTTGTTCCTTTTTCCATTTTGTCTTGTACATTATATTCCTTATACATTATTCAAATTCAATATGGTTGTAATAGACAATTAGGATTTAATTTCTTGAAATCCCCATTTATATATTTGTATCCCCCATCCCCTAAAGTGATGTAATAGCATAGTAAATTTACTTTCCGCAATTTACCGCTTTTCATATAAATGCTAGTAATTAAGGTGTGTATGGCAAGATAAAAGAAACAAGTAGACAACCCAAATTCAAGACTAAAGGCATACAATCAAACACACTACACACACATGCACCTCTAGGGTAATCTCACTTGTTGCCTCGAAAAATAGTCATGTCCCTCGAATATGAGCATTTCAGCAAAGACCCTCGATAAAAAGGTCGTAGTCCCTCGATGTCCCTCGTTGTTGCCTTCGATAAACGATCTAGTCCCTTATGAAAATTGCTAAAACGTCTCATATGTGGCCTTCTATGACTATACAATTGACCCATGCCCGTCCCTTCACATCCAACGATGGGGCTTCTTACCAAATCAATGGTAAGATAGAAACATCTAAAGGAGGAGGAAAAGAACATTAGACCTTTTGAGTAGGTAGGACGCCCGTAGTTGCTTGCTTGCAAACTAAAACCATTTTTACACACTTATACTTTCCAAAACATCCTCAAAAACAAACACCTCTTTGAACTATTTTCAAAAAGTCCAACACTTTTTATGCATTCTTATAGAGATGAGAATCATTACAAAGTTTGCCTCAACGAAGGCGCTTTTCAAAAATACTTTCAAAACCCACCACAAAGCACATTTTCAAACACAAGTAAGTGATCTAGCAAGCAACTAAGAGCCCGTAGATAACTACAGATGGAAAGGGTGCTAATACCTTTCCTTTTCATAACCTACCCCCCGAACTCAAGAAAACATATCAAAGGTCTTTCCTATTCTTTTCACCCTTTCCTTATTGGATAAAAGAAAAGTCAGTGGCAACTCTTGCTATCCGCAATAATTGCGATCAAACGCAAAACGACCAAGTTAGTTCTCCCACAGTATTACAAACCCTAATCCAGAAAAGGAAACCCTAAAATATCTACATGGATTAATCAGTTAAAACCATTTATAATCGATTAATAGGTCTTTCACTTTTATCTAACCGATTAGACCAAGTGCTTAATGGATTAGGCAGAGAGAGTTTTGACTTGGTTCTAGTTTAGTATATGGTTTTGGTACGTATCTTGGAGGTCTCCATTTTATTTATGGTGGTTCTTAGAGTTGGCCCTGGGCAACATGCAAGCAGGCCCACAACACAAAGCCACCAAAAATTTGGGGTCTTAAACTATTTTTTTATACTACAAATAAATCAAATATTTTAAATATATTTTACTTGTTACAAATATGTAGTATTATATTTGTAAAAGACCTCGCCTAGGGTTATGCCCTTGGACTACCCTAGAAAAGGTGACGATGGAAGGTCTCCCAAAGGGAGTATTATGTCGCCTCGTAGTCTTCCCTCTCCCCTAAGTGGAAATCATAGGATAAGACATTTATCGGATAAGAGAGAAACGCAAGGTCGTTAACTGACCCATAACTCCTTTGGGAATATGGATTCAATTGTACATTATTGACAAAGTGGGTGATGACCCTTTCTAAGGAAACCCTAGGTTCTAGAGACCTCTATAAATACATCTCATCTTAAGGGGAAGAGACAAACCCCAAGTAATACATATTTTCCACACCTTAAAGAGAACAACACTCACTACACATGACCGTTAACGATTGTACGCTTGCTGACAAGCATCACCGGTCATCGGCAGGGCCTCTTGCCTCACGTGAGCAAGTCTTATAAATCACCTTAAAACACCATCGTACAGAGTTTTTCGCCTCCGCGTGCAAGCCCTACCCTATTGTGTTATAAACCTACTAATGCCTCTGAGTATTCCTGCCCAGTACATAGGTGACCACCATAGGGCCCCAGTAAAACTAACTAGGGTCAAATTTCTACTCTAACTCTCTTCATCTTCCCTTGAAGATGGACGAAAAACTATAACATATAGTGTAAACACCAGCGTTGGTGACTTCCCCAGTGGAGGTAGCTCTAGATCTTCATGGAGGAAGTACGCAAGGAAGGCATTTGTGGTAAACATAATATCCTCTAGCTTCCGTATAGACTCCCAAGGGAAAATAATGGTTAATATCATATTCTTCGAGGAGGAAGGCTTCAAACTAAACCCCCACAATGATGATTTGTTGATCATCACTGTGCAACAGGGGATCTGGGATATCAAGCGCGTCCTGATAGACATTGGTATCTCTGTTAAGTCCTATTCTGGGACGTCTTCTAGAAGCCACAACTCAACCCGAACAACAACAAAATATTTAATGGTTCTTTGACGGGGTTATTAGGTGAACAAGTACAAATAATGGACCATATTACCCTAGAAACCACATGTGAAAAGGGAATTGACGCCAGGGAGATTGGTGGAAACTACCTTATTATGGATGATGTATTACCATACAACATCATCCTAGGGCAGCTGACTATCAACACCCTAGAGAAGTTGTATCCGCTATGTACCAAACCATGAAATATTTGTTCCCCGAAGGGCGAGTCGGTATAATCTGAGGGGATCAATAAGAGGCTCATGAATGCTACCTGAGTTTCATGGAGAGAACCAGAAAAAACTTACCCTTGTTGATGTTCCCCCTTATGAATTCCCAAATACTGACTTCGAGTGTTGGGACCCCAAATTAGGAGCCGGAGTAGAAATGCTCATTCCCACTGAGAACTTAAAGGATATCCAAATTGGTCTTCATGCCCATCAGGTGACAAAGATAGGTATTGTTGTATCCTAAAATTTACCCTCTCATTTTCAAAAGAACCTCTCATACTCCTAAGCTTATCAAATACTCAAAATTATTCAAGAATTGACCAGATGAACCCTCCTCCTAAGCAATGGTCTACAATTTGGGCTTTAGTTTTCTCATAGGAAATTGGAATTTTAATGACTCAAGTGGACTTAATGGGTTTCTCATAGGTACCAAGGTATCCCCATGTCAAATTTCAAGCCTTGCAGCATAAGTTTACTCAGACAATTGCTCAAATGATTGAAAATTAACTGTATTGGGTAAAAAGCCAATTGTGGTCAACATACAGTCAAACTTCAAGATTTTTGGTCAATATCAAGGTTTTGAGGTAACATTTATCATTTGATCAAGGGTTGATCATAACTCATCAAGAAAAATCAAGATTCATCGAAAGTCAAAAGTTGTTAAATTAGGGTTTTCTTGAGAAGTCAATTGAACTTTGACCAAGCATAACTTTCACATCCTTCATCTAATTTTTATCAACCAAGGGTCATTTTGAAGGAAATTCATTTCTCTACAACTTTGTCTTTCTAAGCTCAAGTCCAAAAAATGCTTCATTTGAGAGATATGAACCAAAACATTATAGATCATTTCAAAAGTCAACAAAAAGACTTTTTGTCAAAGCAATTTACATCAAGATAAAGTCTTCAAATGAAAAAATGATCAACATAGAGATTGTAGTGGAAAAGTTGGGCAAGTTTCATGGGATGTATATGATAAAAACTGAGAGAGTTATGATCTGTGCAAGTTGGGCAATTTTGAGAAAATGCATGAAACCCAAATTGATCAAACTTGAACTTTTGGGCTAATGGGCTTATCTTTCAAGGTCCAAACGTGTTCTTTACCTCATAATGAACCTCTAAATTTATTCATACACCCTTTTAATTTTTTATTTCATTTATTTTGATTTTATTTATTTAAATTTAAAATTAAATTAAATAAATAGTAAAGAGAGGTGTAAGGCTTAGAAGGCTTTTGTTTCAAACATTATGGAGGCCCAAGAACACATTAGAAACTGTGTAGAACTTATATTTGCATCAAGTCTTCATGACTTGTCTCATTCCAAATTCTGTTTTTAACAAAAAAAAATCAAAGATTTATTTTGAAAAGTCCAAGCCCATTATTCTTGACCTAATTGTCTCCTACAAATATCCTTCTCATTCATACAAAAAGGGCACGAAACCTTGCAAGAAAAATCACCTTCCAAATCTAAAAAATTATCAAACTATGTCAAACTTCAAAACCCTATTTTTAGTCTTTCTCCAAGCAAGCTAGCCGTCCTAATCATATCCAGAAGTCTCATAGAGTAAGTATGGATCGATCTTGATGATTCAAAGAGCATGAAACAAGCATCCCATGCATCTCTGGTTTTCCTTATTTTTTGTAAATCTGTATTTTGATTTCTATGTTACTTTGATGCATACTAACAATACTAACGCACTTCTGAGGTAAAACTATGCAGGATAAAACCATTGCATGAGTTCCATAATGCCCGGATGAGGGATTGCCATGTTTAAATCGTTTTATGTTATCTTGTTCGTATTTCATTATACAAGGAGAATTAGTGAAAACCAAGGCCACCATTGAACTCGCAAGGGTCAAATTAGGGGGAGAGAGTTCCTTTGGATCACTAACAGTTGCTATTTTGCAGGGTTGAAGAAACGCCTAGCTGGAGAAGACGATCGGAGCTAGGGTTCTAGCGCTTCTCCAGTCACTCTGATCAAGTTTATATTATATATATTTTGTTTGATTAAGCTAACAAATGTATAGTCATCCCAGTGGTAGAATCGTGCGCGTTAAGGCATTACTATACAAGGGCGTGGGTTTGATCCCTGCCTTTTGTAGTTTTTTTCCATATTTTTCCAATTTGCGCAGATTTTATATATTATGTGCAAGGCATCTCTTTCTAACACCAACAACAGTGTGGCGCAGTGGTGAAGGGAGTATTCTTTGAAGCCAAGGAAGTGGGTTCAACACCCACCCCATACAATTATTTTTCTTCTTATTTTCACTAACCCATTTTTCTTTTCTTTTCAATTATCAACCCTAATTTCTTTAATAACCCTATTTTTTCCTTAATCAACATTTAACCAAAATTAATTCTTTTAATAAACCCTAATCAAATTAGGTTTAGTTTTTTTAATAAATTAATTTTGAATTTTTCTTATTTATTAAATGATTAGATTAATTAGTATTTTTCTTAATTAATTCAAATTAATTAGACTTTAGGTTTTTTGTTTAAATTAATTAGACTTAACTTTTTTAATTAACATCAAATTAACATTCAAACATTTTAAAAAAAACATTTTTTTTTTATTTTACATTTAAATTCTTAGAGGAATTGTATAGGACGCGAGATTTTCTCTTGTAATAGCTTAGTTTATTTTTCCCACATTTTTCTATTATGTAATTGCTTACAGGATGTAATAGTTAGGGTTTAATTTCTGAACTTTATTTTCGGCATTTTTAAGTAACGGCCCCAAAGCCTTGTAATAGTTTTAGATTTACATTCTGAACTTTACATTCTACTCTTATTCTTGTATGTTGTTAGTAATTAGGCGTGTATGGCAAGATAAAAACAATTGGTAGCATAATCTTAAATGCAAGATAAAATTACTGAATTGAATCACTATTCATACTAAGTACCTCTAGGGTAATCTCTCTTAGTTTCCTTTTGGAACATGGTCAAGCCCCTTGAAAAGAGGGGTACTTTAGCAAAGTCCCCCGAATAAAAGATCATAGTCCCTCGATGGCCCTTCGATGTTTCCTACAAACAAATGATCTAGTCCCTCCGATAATTGCTAAAGTATCCTTATCTGTTACCTTCGATGACCATACAATGAACCTCGATTGTCCATTCACATCCAATAGAGGGGGCTATCTACCAATTAATGGTACGGATAGCACTATCTCTAAAGGAGAAGGAAAATAACAAGAACGACCTTGAGTGGGTAAGACTAGTAATCGCTTGCTCACAACTTTTCTAAAAAACCATTTACACACATGACTTTCAAAAATATTTTCTAAAAAACACTTTTTACACGTTCTTAAGGACTGATACAAGAACCATTACAAATATAGCCGTACTTTGGTTTTTTTTCAAAATATTTTCAAACACTTACACAAAAAAGAAATTTTCAAAAGTGAGATAGTGATTAAGAGCCTGTAGATAACTGCAGATGAAAAGGGTGATAACACCTTACCTTTTCATATCTTACCCCCCCGAACTCAAAATTCTCAAGGTCTTTCCTGTTCTTTTCACATTTCCTAAGTATTGGATAAAAGAAAAGTCGGTGGCGACTCTAGCTATCTGCACATTTGTGACAAAACACAAAAGTCAGTTTCCCACCGTATTACAGGTACATTTATGTTTTCAAAGAAGTAAATGGAACTAGTCGATCAACTCATTAAGAACATCAACGTGTTCGCATGGGATCCCTCTGACATGTGAGGAATAGACACCATAGTGTTGAGTTGTCTCCTCACCATCCATCCTTCCTCCAAACCAGTGGCACATAGGAAGCGTAAAATTGGCAACAAAAAGAGGGTCGCCATAGAAATAAAGTATTCCACCTGGATGGCTAAAAAAAGGTGCCGCATGTGCATAGGTTTCACCAATCTAAACGCCACATGCCATAAAGATTTGTACCCATTGTTTATCATTGATCACCTTATTGATGAATCATCAGGATACCACATGTTGAGCTTCATGGATGCATATTCATGGTACAACCATATTCAAATGGATCCCATATACGCACCCAAGATAACCTTCATGTCAAATCATATCAACTATTACTATAATGACATGCCCTTCAGTCTCGAGAATGTTGGCGCTACCTATCAGCGCCTCATGGAAGTTGTCTTCACCCACCACATAGGGTGAAACTTAGAAGTTTACGTAGATGATATGATAGTTAAAACTATCGAGGGGTACAGTCATGTAGAAGATATGAAAGATATCCTATAGTCTATCAGGAAGTATGATATGCACTTAAACCCAACAAAAATTTCTTTTGAGGTCCAGGCAGGAAAGTTTCTAGGGTTCATGTTGATACGGAGAGGCATCAAATTCAACTCATACAAGTTCCATGTAGTCATCATGATGAGGAGCCCCACTAATGTAAAGGAAGTACAACAACTTACATTGTCGTAATGCTGACTTCCTTTCCTTCGTGGGCGACAAAGCTTTCATCTTCTTTGTCACCTTAAAGAAGAGAGAGAGGTTTAAATGGACCCCGAGTGCAAATAGTATTTTACCAAAGTCAATAACTTTATCACATCACCCCTCGTCTTGAATCACCCGGGAGAAGGGTAGTCATTGTTTCTCTACCTCTCATTCACTGATCAGGAGATGAGCTTTGTCCTCGTCAAAGAAATCGAGAGGGTAGAGAAACATGTGTATTTTGTAAGAAAAGTGTTTATAGGTACTGAGGCACACTACCAAAATATCGAGAAGCTGGCGCTAGTCGTCATTGTTGCAACGAGGAAACTGGGATCCTACTTTTAGGGTTACCAAATCATAGTAAAAACCAACTATCGTGTCTGACAAAACTTGAAGAAGCCCGATCTAGCGGGAAGAATGATGTTATTGGTGATAGAGCTCTCAGAGTACGACATTCAATATGTCCCGAGGGGAAGTATAAAGTCCCAAGTTCTAGAATATTTCATGGCAAAATTCAGCTCACTTATAGATGAAATAGACGCCCACATAGTGCACACTATTTGTAGATGACACCTCCAACATAAAAGGGAGTTGCACTGGAATAGCCCTAGAATGGCCTGGTGACATGCTCATCAAAAGATATTTAAAATTAGAGTTCAGCACCAGCAATAACCAGACGGTATGAGGCTCTAATCATCTAAATGATCCTCACCTTGGAAATGAAAGCCTCCAGGTTAAAGCCAAAAATGACTCACAATTAGCCGTCAACCAAGTCTATGGGTAGTACCAAGCCAAGGGGCCTCAACTAATAAAGTATATACAAAATATACAAATTTTATCTTCTCCCTAATTCTCCTTTGAATAGCATATCCTCCATGAGCAAAACATTAGGGTGGACCTTATATCCAAGCTAGCTACATCAAAAACAACATGAGTTCAACATAATAGTTATCCAGAAGACCCTCGCCTCTCCCAATATAGAGGTCAACAAGGTATACTCCTTGGAAGTTATCCCATAATCTAGTTGGATGTCACCCATATTGCACTATCTACAGACCAGTGAACTACCACTGAACAAGGGAAATGCCAGAAAGGTCCAAAACTAGGCATCTAAGTACACCATGCTATCTGGAAAACTATACGAAATGGGGAAAGCTTATCCCATTTTATGGTGTCTGGACGAGCATTGTAACACCCTAACCTTATTTTATTATTTTAAATTAATTTATTTGATTTAATTTAGTGAATGAATGTGTCTTGATTGAATTATTATTATTTTATTTATTTAATTAATAATAGAAGTATTTTAGAGTAGATAAGAAAAATAAAATTAATTAGTTAAATAGAAATAATTAGATAAGTGAGTTATTTAGAGATGATTAAAGAATTATTTAAATTATAATAAAAAAGTTATTTTAGATCATTAGTAGTAAATAATTATAAATTAGATTTGTTTATAAAATAAATATTGGTAGGATTTAATTTAACAAAATCAAATACTACGGGGGTGTGGGAAGCTTATAGGGGGTGGGAGAACCAACTGGGACTTTTAGGGTTAAATATATAGTTAACATGAGTGACTTTTGTAGATACGTGCAAAAGTTGAGAACTGAGAAAAGAGATAGATCGTGAATTTGAGAGTTAAGTTTGGAGCAATCGTGAGAAAAGGGAAAGAATTCTTCAAACTTCAAAATTCGAGGTAAGGGGAGGATTTCTTTACTCATGGGTGATTATAGGCCGTTAGGTTACTGAGGGGTTCTCACCCTCATATCTTCTTAATCTTATTCTCTATATTTCTTTTGTGTATTCTTGTTTATGGTTAAAGAGGTTTGGGCAAAACTCTTAAGGTCATCGATTGATGTGTTGCTCTATATCTTATTATTGTAATGGGAAAATATATGATTATGTTAATTTTGTGTTGTGCCCTTATGGGATTTTTGTGATAATTGGAAAATGCATTATATGTATTTGAATTTTTGAGCGATCCCAAGTAGTCTGTTTTTCCAAAAATAAAAAATGTCTGAATAATCAAAAAGTTAGAAAAATAAGGAAAATCATAACAATTAGGAATTAGGGGAAAGTCTGCGCGGTGGAGCTCAGAGGATAAGGGAAGCCGCATCAGATGGCAGTAGTTAGCGAATGTTATACGGCTGGAAGAGACAGGGCGCGCGACCGGCGGCTGGGTCGTGGTCGATGAAGGTGATGCGCGCGCGGCTAAAAGTCACAGTTGTGTGGCACGATCTTCGCGCAAGGGCTGTTAAGTCATGACTCAACGATGAGTGTGTTGCAATTAATGGTATTTTCAGAGGTGCAATGCACGGTCAAGCCAATCGGTTATCGAGTCGGCGGTTCGGGTGGGTCGTCGACTCTCTTCGGGCGGCGATTTTCAGTGTTTTTGATTTCGAGGGGCAATTTGAAGAATTTGGAGCAATTTTAATGTATGTGCCTTTTTAGTTACCCTGTCGAAGAGTTAAGAGCGATTTTGTTACCTTTGAGTTGTGTTGAGTCAGGTCGCCAGCCACTAAGAATTTAGTAGAGTTATCACTTGTGAAAGGTTGTCATTAGAGCATTTTGAGCATGTTTGAGTACTTTTGAGCACTTTAGAGTTATTTTAGAGTTGTGGAGGTTGTTATAGAATTATTTAGAGTTTCCTTTGATATATAAAAATTGTTAACATTTGATGAGTTACGAGTATAAAATAAATTAATTATTACTATGTTGGTATATTTTAAGTTTTTGTTGAATTTAGGTGTAATTTGGAGTTGTTGAGTAATAACATAACTTTACTCTGATTATTTTTTAGTAATAATATAATTATTAAAATATAATTATATTAATATTTGGATTTGAATAATTCATAGGAATGACATTGTGGCCTTATATTGATGAAATTATGGTTCAGAGAGGAACATGTTTGAGTATGAGTTTGAGAATAATTTTGATGTTGTTTTTTAGTTTTGTGATTATTGTTACCATGTTCATACATACATGTATGTTAGATTTAGGTAAGACTTCGATCCAATAAGGTCAGGTTCAGAGAGGAACCATGACGGTCTCATGTTCAGAGAGGAACCAGAGACATGGATAAATCAGTAACACACCTCTGATGCCCAAAACTCGGTACCTAATGCATATTGGAGGAGGAGTTTGGTGCATTTTGCATTTGCATTATAACTATTGTTGTTGTTGTTGTTCTATGTGAGAATAATCTAAGTGTTATTATAATTTTTCAATTGTTTACTTTCACTGCTAACATTTGTAAGGATTATTCTCACCCCATTTATGTTGTTGTGTGGCTTGTTATGCCTATGTTGCAGATATAGGTAGCGAGTTGTAGCTGGCGAGTTAAGGAATAGTGTTACTGCCTTCTTTGTTATTTTCTGTTTTGTTTAGTACCATTTGTGTCACTCTGATATTGTAACACAGAGGATGGGATGTTGCTACTTTTATTTGGATGATTATTGCATTGTTTTTTGAAACTTATGTTTTATTTAAGTAATTTTGTTTTATGAGACCAAGTGAAGGTGTTGTTAAATGTTTTATATTTCCACTGCGAGTTGTTTAATTTGATGACATGTGTTTTAATTTGGTTAAAAATACTTTGATTTATTATATTAAATTGTGTGTTGGGTTTAGGGTGTTACAAGCACGAAATTACCCTGATTCTTGTGGAGGTGCACAAAGGCACTTGCAACAGCCACATAGGTGAAGAGGCTCTCGCACACAAACTATTATGGGTGGGGTATTACTCGCCGACCCTAATGAAGGATAACATCGCCTTTGTCAAGTAATGTGATAAATTTCAAAGACATGCTAGCGTTCACCATGCCCTAGCAGAACTTCTTCAGTCGATGACTTCACACTTTCCTTTCTATTAATTTGGCATGGACATTTTAGGGCATTTTCCCTTAGCACCAGGTCAACCGAAGTTCCTAATAGTAGGATTTGATTACTTCACCAAATGGATAAAAGCATATGTAGTATCCAAGATTATGGTAGAAAGGGTGCGTCATTTTTACTTGTACAAAATTATATGGAGATATGGGCTATTGAGGGCCATCGTTTCCGACAATGGGACCCAATTCGCCAACACTATAGTCACTGACTTCTAAAAAGATTTTGTTGTCCAAACAAAATTTGTATTTGTTGTATACCCATAAGCTAACGGTAAAGTTGATTCGGTGAACAAAATAATCCTTAAATGACTTGAGAAGAAGCCTGACAACGCCACAGGCTTATGGGCGAAACTACTCCCTGATATAAGGACAAAGATTGATACCTCTCATTCTACAAATGCATCCTATAGTACAACTCATGCTTCTTCAAATTGATATTTTAGGCACCGGGTGACACATCTTTCTTAGGATCTATTTTGGATGAGACAATTTAGGTTTTCTCTACTCCTCTTATGGAATCAAGTATTGTTAGATCTTGTACTTCATTTGGCTTTTTTTCATAAGGATAATGTTCATACACTGATACTAAAGGGAGCATGAGTTCACACGGATTTTCTTTATATGTTTGACTAGAAGGTGATTCTACTTCATTTTCTGCATGTTTGTTAACTCTGATGATGTTGGGGACCCAACAAGTGCCCTTTTATATGCATTATCTGGTGATTTAGAGAGTAGAAAAAAACTAGACTCTTTGTGTCAATGAAACAGTTAGGTTTTTTACCCAAGTGACTTCAAACACAAGATAAGGTAAATTGTGTTGTTCAAAAATCGAGAACAATTTATAAAATGTTTGGTCTTTAAAATAATTATGTTTTAATTAACAACCAGAGACATGGCATTAGAAATATAAAGAGAAGGATGAGATGAAGAGAGATGTGAATCATAAATAACATATACAATAGAAATTAAAGATAGAGAACACTAGAGTTTTATAACCCAACCACTTGGTGTACTCATGTCCCCAAGAGTTCAAGTGTTTCCTCTTGAGAATTCTACTAAAGTCACACTTGAACTTTTTACAAGATTTTCCCATGAACCTTCAATAACAAGATAGAATTTTTACATTGGCTAACACCAAGAACCAATAGACAAAGCTTTTATATGGGCTTACCTCTGGAACCTTAAACAAGAGATATTGTGCAGGTCAAGCTCAAGAACCTACAACCAGAGCTATCACACACGTCAAGCTCAAGAACCTACAAACAAGTTTTTATTAGGTTTAATTTGCAACCTTTTAAATATTTTACATTCATAATTTATAAGAGAATCACACTCTCAAATACAACAAATTAAGCATAATATCGATTATAACCCAACTCCCACAAGGGTTTTTCAGTTTTTTAACACTACAATAATTCTCATTAATCAAATCCAAAAATAGATAGAGTAGAAGAAAGATAGGGAGATTTTTATTAAGAAATTTTGCGTAAAATGAAATAAGGAGAATACTCCACTATTTAGGAAAAATGGCTAAAAAAGGAAATAATCCATGAGTCAATTAATTGATTTAATCTATTAACCCTACCAAGTAATTGATTTAAATGTTGGACAAGTGACTTTAAACACATGAAAAGGGTGAATTATGTTGGAAATCCACCAAATACTATGATGAATTTCTACCACAATGATGATTAGTTATGAGAAAAACAAATAAAAGAAGACAAGATAAATATTTCTGCAGAGTTTCTCTCTACCCACAAACTGTGGAAAACTTTCTTAATCACTTGCAACTGCAAATTCTGTGATTACAATGAATTGTCTTGCTTGACTTGCTTACAAAAATAGGGGTTACTCCCTATATTTATAACTGAGCTTACACCCTAAGCCCAAAGCCCAAAATATCTTTTGTTACTAAATCAAATCAAATCAAATCTATTCTAGACTTAAATCAAATCTATTTAAATCTAAAACAAATCAAATCTCCTTTGACACTATGAATTACAATTTAACACACCACCTAATTCATTGTGTCTATATTGTCTATGTTCATCATGGCTCTTAGCTTTCTGAATACTTCGACTTGCACTCCCTTCGTCATCATGTCTGCAATCTGATTATCAGTTCTGCAGTGTTCCAAATTCATCTTCCCATCTGCTACCTGTTCTCGAAGATAATGGAACCTCATTTCGATGTGCTTACTTCGACCATGTGCTATTGGATTCTTCGCCAGATTAATAGATGACATGCTGTCTATCTTCATGGTAATTGCTCCATGATTTTTCCCTATTATCTCTTCGACCAAGCTCATCATCCAAGTTACTTGACATGCACAAAGAGAAGCAGCTATGTATTCTGCTTCACATGATGATAATGCCACTACTGGTTCTTTTCTCGAATTCCAAGCAATTGGTGCACCACCTAGCATAAACACATATCCTGCTGTTGACTTTCGATCTTCAGCATCACTACACCAACTTGAATCAGTGTATCCCACTAACTTGCATTCTTTTCCTTTATCAGCTGCAGGAAACAAAATGCCATAATCGAAAGTTCCTTTGAGATACCTTAGTATCCTCTTCACTGCTGCTAGATGTGATACCTTTGGCTTCTGCATGAATCTACTTACCATACCTATATTGTATGCTAAGTCAGGCCTTGTATGATAAAGGTATCTCAATGATCCAACAAGTCTTCTGTATTGGGTTTGGTCAACATCATCTTCATCTGCATCTTTCGACAGTTGCAGTCTTGGTTCTGCAGGTGTCGAAGTTGAGTTGCATTCTTCCATCTCAAACCTCTTGAGAATTTCTTCTGCATATCTTCTTTGATGCATCATCAAACCTCTACCGCTCTTGTAGAATTCGATACCAAGGAAATATGAAATCTCACCCAAATCAGACATTTCGAATTCCTTGCTAAGATCATCTTTGAAGTCTTCGATCTCACTCTTGCAGCTACCTGTTATCAACAAATCATCTACATAGAGACATAGTATAAGCAATTTACTCTTGCTTCTTCTTACATATACTCCATGTTCAGTTATGCACTACACAAATTCCTTCTCCCTTAGAAAACTATCAATTTTCTTATTCCAACCCCTTGGAGCTTGTTTCAATCCATACAGGGCTTTATGTAGCCTGTACACCTTTCTTTCTTCGTCATGTTTCACAAACCCAACTGGTTGTTTAACATAGACTTCTTCATCTAAGGGTCCATTTAGGAATGCACACTTCACGTCCATCTGACATATGTGCCAACTATTTATTTCTGCTAGACCAACAACCAACCTGATTGTTTCGATCCTAGCAACAGGTGCAAAAACTTCGTCGAAGTCTATTCCTTCTTTCTGTAGAAATCCTTTCGCCACAAGTCTTACTTTGTGTCGAGTTACATCACCTTTCGAATTCGTTTTCACTTTGTATACCCACTTGACATCAATTGCCTTCTTGCCTTGAGGCAATTCGACAAGTGACCAAGTGTTGTTGTCTTCGATAGACTTTACTTCTTCGTTCATTGCTTTCACCCACTTCGAATCCTTTAATGCTTCAGCTGCATTAACAGGTTCGACATCTGCATAGAAAGCATAATGTACCAGCTCACCTTCATTATCTATTACATTATCTGATGTAATCACACAATCTTTCAATCTCGCAAGCATGCGTCTTGTTCTTTGAGGTCTGCTTGTACTTGGTATATCTGCTGGTTCCTCTTGTCGAACTTCTCTTTCGACTTGAGTTTCTGGCTCTTCGAATAGGATTCCCACTGAATCTTTCTTGACATTTGCAGTCCAATCCCATTCTTTAAACTCATCTATGATCACGTCCCTGTTGATCACAATCTTCTTGTTCTCTGGATCGAACAACTTGTAGCCTCCTGTCGAATGATATCCAACTAGAATCATTTAACTTGACTTATCATCAAGTTTTCTTCTCAACTGATCTGGCACATGTCTATGTGCAATAGATCCAAATACCTTCAGATGGCTCAAGCTAGGTTTCACACCAGACCAACATTCTTCTGGAGTAATTCCTTCTAGCTTCTTTGTAGGACATCTGTTCAAAATGTATGTTGCAGTCGAAACAACTTCACCCCAGAACTCTTTAGGTAAGCTCTTGCCTTTCAACATACTTCTCACCATATTCATGATGGTTCGATTTTTCCTTTATGCAATTCCATTTTGTTGTGGAGTATAGGGTGGCACCACCTCATGCACAATCCCTTCCTTTTCACATAATATGTCAAATTCTTTCGACACATATTCTCCACCACCATCAGTTCTCAAAACTTTAAGCTTTCGACCACTTTGTCTTTCGACCATAGACTTAAACCTGGTAAATACTTCGATCACTTCACTTTTCTTCTAGATCAGGTAAGTCCATAGCTTTCGACTGAAATCATCTATGAATGTAACAAAGTATTTGTTACCTCCCATCGAATCCACCTGGATTGGTCCACATACATCAGAGTATATGACTTCAAGACTAGCCTTCGATCTGCTTCCTGCATCCTTGCTGAAGCTATTCTTGTGTTGCTTCGCCTGCACACATTCTTCACATACTTCATTTGGAATGTCAATTTCAGGCAATCCTGAAACCATATTTCTTCTCTTCAAATCTCTGATGTCTCTGAAGTTGAGATGGCCTAGTCTATAATGCCATATCCATTCATCTCTGCTAGTTGTAGTCAAAAGGCACTTGTGCTCCATCACATTTAGTTCAATCTTGAAGGTTCGATTCTGAGACATAGGATCCTTCAAGATTACTCTCCCATTTGCATCAACGACTCTCATCAACTTATCTTCGATTGACACTTTATAATTCTTTTCGACCAACTGCCCTATACTGAGCAAATTGCTCTTCATGCCTGGTATGTACAATACATTGGAAATTACTGACCTCTTGCCATCTTTCCTCATGATCATAACATAACCAATACCTTCAGCTGCCAGGGTATTGTCATTTGCAAATTTTACCATATTTTTCTTTGAGGGCTTTATATTGACAAACCCGTCTTTCCTTTCAGACATATGTGATGAACATCCTGAATCCAAGTACCATTGGTCCTTGAATCTATCTTCATCTCTTGTTGTGACCATCAGCATCATCTCTTCTTCTTCATGTTTTGCAAGCTTTGCATCACTTTCTTGATTCTTTCGTTTTTCTGGACAATCACTCGAATAGTGTCCATATTTCTGACAATTGTAACATTGAATATGACTCTTATCAGGTTTTCGACCACCACCTCTTCCTCTATTTGCAACACCACCTCTTTGGTTGCCTTGGTATGGTCTTCTTTGATTCGACACGTCTCCTTCGATTTGGTTTCCTCTACCATTCAATTTGTTATAGCCACCTCTACCTCTGTCGAAACACTTTCCTTTTCCTTTGGTCTCTTTTGCTGAATGTGCATTCAAGGCTACATCACTCTTCGATTTTCCTGCAGCTCTTTCGTTCATTCTTTGTTCATGAGATTCAAGCGTCCCTTGAAGCTCTTCCTTTGTCAATTTTGACAAGTCTTTCCCCTCTTCTATCTACACCACTATGTGGTCGAACTTAGGAGCTAAAGATCTCAAGATCTTCGACACAACAACTCTTGTTGTTATCGCTTCTCCACATATCTTGATTTGATTTACTAGTTTTGTAACTCTAGTGAAGAAATCAGATATGTTTTCACTGTCTTCCATCTGAAGCAGTTCATAGGTCCTTTTGTGAGTTTGTAACCTCACTTCTTTCACCTTCTCAGCGCCTCCAAAAGACTTCTCAAGGATCTCCCAAGCTTCTTTTGCAGATTCTGAATCACTGACCTTTTCGAAATTGTCTGGGCTGACACATTGATGAATTATAAATAATGCTTTATAACTAAGCTTCTCAGATTCTGTGTATTTCTTGTTTTCTTCTTATGAAGCATTTTCGCCAAGCGCTTCGACTCCATCTTTTACAAGGTCCCAAAGACCTAGACACCTGAATAAGACTTTCATCTGTTTGCACCAATTCTCATAGTTGTCAACTTTCAGAATTGGTAGCGTTGCTGGATAGTTTGCATTCCCATAACTTGTCATCGTGAATTCTTCAATCATTTTTGATTGACACTTCCCTTGAATCAAAACAAAAGCTCTTGATACCAGATGTTGGAAATCTACCAAATACTATGATGAATTTCTACCACAATGATGATTAGTTATGAGAAAAACAAATAAAAGAAGACAAGATAAATATTTCTGCAGAGTTTCTCTCTGCCCATAAACTGTGGAAAACTTTCTTAATCACTTGCAACTGCAAATTCTGTGATTACAATGAATTGTCTTGCTTGACTTGCTTACAAAATTAGGGGTTACTCCCTCTATTTATAACTTAGCTTACACCCTAAGCCCAAAGCCCAAAATATCTTTTGTTACTAAATCAAATCAAATCAAATCTATTCTAGACTTAAATCAAATCTATTTAAATCTAAAACAAATCAAATCTCATTTGACACTATGAATTACAATTTAACAAATTATGGTATTTAAAATTTGAAGTTACTTTTACATTTTGGTCGATTAAGATCGGGTTAGTAGTTTATTATGTGTGAACATCAATGGAAATTAAAATAGTAAAAGTAAATAGCATAAATTAAAAGGATAAGGTTAAAGAGATGGATCCTGAGATTTATACAAGTTTGGCTGAATGTTGACTTAGTTCTGTTTCCAAGAGGTATTCTTGAGAGTTTAACTATAAACTTTGAGCTTTAGAAGATTATGCTTGTAATGCCCCAATTTAATTTAAATTATTTTTGTAATTTAATCATGTGATATTTGGTGATCTTGTTGCGTGATTGGTGTTTTGGTGTATTAGAGAGTCTTTTGGTGTAGGGTGGTAGCCTTAGAAAATATAATTTTAGGTGTTGAGCGTGTGTGAGTAAAAATGTAGAACTTGGTGGTGTGGTGAGTAAGACTAATTAAATTGATTAGTAATACTAGTTAGTAGTTATTTATTTAAATAATATAAGGTGTGTATTATTTAAATTAAATAAATGTTAGAATTATTATTATTATAATTATTATTTTATTTTAATTAGTTGTGATTAGTAATAATAATAATATAATAAAATAAATAGAAAAGAGAGTTTGAGGGATAGAAGTTGTCATACCATGAAATAAATAAAAAAGTGAGAAGAGAAGTTAGGGCTCAAGGGAATGAGACAACTACCATTGTTGAGAGGTAGAAGAATTGCAAGAACTCTAAGGTAAGGGTGGAGTTATGATTATCTAATGGGTTGTATAATGATTTGTGGGTAGGGGTTACTTACTTGTTAGAACTTAATTCTACCACATGTGATAAACCTTCAATGATGGATATCTGTTTTATTTATGATATTGGGTACAATTGATAATGAGATAGTGTATGTTTGTGTTGATGTAAATTGGTGTGATTTAATTGTGTGATTTCATGTGTTTATGTGTGTTTTAGTAAATTAGAATGTTGCTAATGAGGCATATGAATAGGAATTGAAACTTGGAATCTGAATTGTGTATTGTGTGAGAGTTGGGGGGTATTTGGTTGTAGAGAAAAACTAATTTTCGTACTTTGAAATAGCAAGAAACTACTTCTGTCGCAATGGAAATTGATTTCCACGGATGAGAAAATCGATTTCCCAGTGCATTTTTGTGAACAATTGGATTTTTGGTAGTGGAAATTGATTATCCTCTTTTGGGAAATCGGGTTCTAGTTTAAAAATTATGGAAAATGGCTTCTGGAGTGGAAGAAGTCAATTTTCTGAAAAGGGGTAGTCGATATTCATCAATTATGGAAGCCATTTTGTAAAACTTCAAAAATTCATAACTTTAGCATCGGGTGTCTGTTTGACGCGTCGTTTGAACCTGTGGAAAGCTAATACAGTGTACTTTCTTGTAAAAATAGTTTCAAGTTTATGGAATTAAAATTAATTTGTGCGTAATGAGGTTTTGTGGTGTCAGTGCATGATGTAGTATGATGTCGATGTTTGTATTTTCTAAAAACTTTATAAATTCATATATTGAGTTGTGAGTCTTTGATTTACGTGTCGTTAGAATTCGTTGGGAAGCTGGTTTAGTTTAATTTGACTTAATATTAATTTTTGTACCAGAATTTTAATCATCTAACGTGTGAACATGTGTTAGGTGTGTAACGAGTTATGTTGTTTTGTGGAACTTCTGCAGATGCGTTATGATTTTTTGTTATATCGTTGTGTTGTACCCCAAAATTTTCCCTCTCTTTTATCAAGACATTTCTCACAAGATCTTCAATAGCTCAAGCTTGAACAAGAGTTGGCTAAGTCAAATCACCTCCTAAACACTGAGGCCTCAAATTAGGGTTTTGCTTTTCACAAGGAAATTGAATTTTTAATGCCCCAAATGATTTTCATGGTTCATTCTATACCTCCAAGAATACCCATGTCAAGTTTTAAGTCTTAGATCACAATTTTTGCTCAGTCAATTGATCAAATGACTGAAAATCAGCTTTATTGGATAAAAAGTCAATTATGGTCAACCTATAGTCAAACTTCAATATTTTTGACCAATATCAACATTTTGAAGTCATACTCATCAATTAATCAATTTAGGATCACAATTCCTCAAGAAAAGTGTGCAAATTATCAAAAGGGCAAAATGGTCAAAATTAGGGTTTTTAACTAGAATGACTGATTTTTTACTTTTGAGCTAATACATAAATTAGTGGTTTAAAATATGATCTCAAGGCTTCAAGTACATCATTTTTACCTAATTGCATGACTCAATTCATCTCTCAAGATCAAACAATTGATAGATGAAATTTGGTCAACTGATGAAAAGTCAATTTATACACCAAAAGTCAAACATTGACTTTTTGATCAAAATTGAGTTTCAAAAGTCAAGATTCATCAAGACATTCAAAAA
This sequence comes from Vicia faba, assembly GCA_948472305.1. Classification (NCBI taxonomy): domain Eukaryota; kingdom Viridiplantae; phylum Streptophyta; class Magnoliopsida; order Fabales; family Fabaceae; genus Vicia; species Vicia faba. Next base: position 1,041,687,552 of record OX451736.1, read on the forward strand.
TATGAATCTTGAACATCAATAAATCAATAAATTCAAAAGTAAATTTGAAAAGTCAGACTTTTCAAGACTTAGAAATTTTCCTAAGTGTTTTTGTACATGATAATTCCACTAATTCATGCCAATTTTTCACCAAGATCCAATATGATTCAAAAAAACTTTCAACATGAAAGTTGTAGATCTTGATGAAATATACAACTTTTTATTAGAGGGATCATATCCAAAAAATTCTTATATTTGGAGTTATAGGCCCATGAAGTCATGCGCTTTTTCTTAAACACTTAGTGAAATTTTGACCTAGTTTAGGCAGATTTTTGTCCTAACATCCTGGAAAATTTTAACATAGCTACAATTTTATCTAGAAAAAGTGGAAAACATGAAAATTTTATAGGATGTTTCAAGCTTTCCAAAATGTCCAATAACTTGAAGAGATCATTTGTGAGCTAAGAGAATCGAAGAGAGGAAGTTGGGCATTCATTCTTGAATTACAAGGCATTTTTGTGATGAACACTTAACCAAATCTCTAACCATGCTGCACAAATTTTGCTTTGCAGGCTTCTAACTTGAAAATCACTCCTTAATTTAATATTTACACAGCTGATTGATCAATTGTCCAAGTGTTTCAAGCTTTGTCTAAGTTGACTTGCCATTTAAGGAAGAAAGGTCACACTTCCATTTTGGAAAAGTTCACTTTAATCACAAAGTCAATTTCTTGAGCCTCTAACTTGTTTGTTCTGATCACACTCAACATAAACAATCATAAGAAATGTGTTTAAAGTGTCTAGCCACACCCTAGAGGGTGTGGTACTTCACCTTGAAACCATGTTCTTCAAGCTTGCTTCAAAATCAAGAAACATAGTCATAACTTTGCAACTTGCAAATCTGATGTTATCTTTCCTACAAACCTCTTTCCAATAATTTGAGACATCATTTGCAAGCTAAGACGCGATTTTGCTAGCCTGAAAACTCCCTCAAACTTCCTCAAACACAGAATCACTAAAAATACCTCAAAACTTGTCATTTCTGTTTTTGAAATCCAAGCTTCAAATTCCCTCGTGCATTTTTCATTCTAACCCTTTGAAACATCTTCTATAAACTATATAGAAGTGATTCAAATACCTGAATCACTTCTGTAACTCCATCTTCACCATCTTCAATTTTCAGAAACAGCTCTTTGCAATTTGACTTCTCTAGAACATTTCAGACACTCTCAGCTCAAAGTAATTATTGGAATAGCTTCCTGGAAGTTCAAGGAAGCTAACCAGATCATTGCAACACCTAGAAGTGAGATCTAACTCAAAACACAATATCCATTTGCAATGTGAGTTTTCTGATTTTTTAACTCTTTATACATGCATCATTTGACTTCCATTTTAAAAGATAAAATGTAGACATCTGTAATATGGTGGGAGAACTGACTTGGTTGTTTTGCGTTTGATCACAATTGTTGCGGATAGCAAGAGTCGCCATCGACTTTTCTTTTATCCGATAAAGGAAAGGGTAAAAACAACAGGAAAGACCTTTTGAGAATATTTTCTTGAGTTCGGGGGGTAGGTTATGAAAAGAGAAGGTGTTACACCCTTTTAATTTGTAGTTACCTATGGGCTCTTAGTTGCAAGCTCTCTTTGAAATGCTTTGTTTGAAATGTGTTTGTGATTGTTTTGAAAGTATTTTTGAAAAGTGCCTTCATTTAGGCAAACTTTGTAATGATTCTCGTCTCTATAAGAATGTATACAAAGTGTTGACTTTTTGAAAATATTTCACGGAAAAGTGTTGGTGTATTTGAAATATGTTTTGAAATGCTGTGAGCAAGCAACTATGAACATTCTACCTACTCAAAAAGTTTTAGTTCTTTTCCTCCTCCTTTAAATATTGCTATCTTATCAATGATTGGTAAGAAGCCCTATCATTGGATGTGAAGGGACGAGCGTGGTTCATTTTATAGTCATAGAAGGCAACATTGTAGGATACCTTAGCAATTTATCTTAAGGGTCTAAGATTGTTTACTGAAGGCAACATTGAAGGGTCATTGAGGGACTACAATCTTGTATTCGAGGGTCATTGCTAATGTATCCCATGTTCGAGGGGCATGACTAGTTTTTTCTTAAGGCAGCAAGTGAGGTTAACCCTAGAGGTGCAAGTGTTCAAAGTATTTATTTTTCATGCATTTTTCTCTTTGAATTAGGGTTTGCTACTTGTTGATTTTATCTTTCCATACAAATCCTAATCACTAGCATTTATATTTGAAAGCGGTAAATTACGGAAAGTAAATATCCTACGCTATTACATCATTTAGGGGACGGGGATACAAATTTATTAATGGGGAATGAAAGCAATTAAAACCTAATTACTATTACAACCAAATTGAAAAAAGTCTCAAAATCAATATTTTTGGTGTTTAAGCTTACACGGGCCGTGCCTTTGACACTGGCACCCGTGTGAGAACCCTGTAATAAACATGCATGTCTTTTTCAGTCCCAGTTGAGTTGGCACGGGAAGTGTCCTATGACACGGGCACCCATGTCAGAACCTTGTCCTGCCACTTTGCCAAGTTTTAGTTCCAGTAAGAGGGACACGAGTCGTGTCCTGTGACACGGGCACTCATGTCAGAGCCCTATCTTGCCATTTTCCTGTTTTCTTCTTGACACGGCCCGTGTCAGGTGACACGATTCGTGTCAGGTGACACGGCTGGCCGTGTCATACTTCCAGAAGCATTTTTTGTGAATTTTAGTGTTTGCAACTCTTCTCTTTTGATTTGTTCTGCTTTATTCTTTTGAAAACGAAATTAAAATGATGAATGAACAAGGATATCATAGTTTGAGAAAACTTACCTCTTAAAGTAAAAACTCAAAAAGTGTATGGATGTTTCCAGCTGCAATGTGATGATTGATTGTGCTCCTTTGGACCCTTTTGAAATTGTTCCAATCTTTACTTTATACTGAAAGTGTTCGAATTTCTCCAACCAAGTCAACTTGAAAGACAATGTTTTTGATTTTGGAAGGTGATGATAATGATGTTATAGAAGTTATTATTGTGTTTGAACAACTTCTATATGATGCATATGAAGTGTGTGGATGGTTTGTTTGGACAGAAATGCAAGGTTTGAGAGATTTGAAGATTTTGGTTTCTAAGCTCAAGAGTGGAGGTTTTGTGGACAATTATGGTTTTTTTAAGAGTATGAGGGGTTTTGAGAAACTTGTCTACACAACACAAAACTTTTAGCCCTTTTATCTTGCAAATGGACTCTCTATTTATAGAGGAGGTTTGAGAGAACGATAGAGTTTGTTCTATAAATTGTCAAAATTCTGGTTTTGCTGAGATGAAACAACCAAGTTATGTGAAAAATGGTGTTCCAATGCATAGTTGATTTTAGGCATGTTGCTTCTTGCTTTAGCATTGTGTATGTGTAGTTAAAATAATTGAGAGGCTCAAGGAGTTGACAATTTCATAAAGCTTTCTTTATGTGAATGGTAATGGTGTCTTTGTGCTATAAAGGGAATGATGCAATGGGCAATACTTGAATCATTTGGATAATGGTTCAATCAATTGTGTAAACGTTTGATTATGGATAGATTTGCAAATCACAAGGCCTGCAAAGTAAGATTATGCAGAACATCATTCAAATTGGATTATTTGTTCTTCAACAAAATGACTTGCAATTCAAGAATGGATGTCCAACTTCAGGCCCTGAATCTCCTAGCTCAAGTATGATAAATTCATGCTCTTGGATGTTTTGGAAAGCTTGAAACATCCTCTATAAATTTCATGTCGGCCATTTTGAAAAAATCATCTTAGAACCAAGTGAACAAATGCCAAGAAGTTGGGATAAAATCCTGACCAAAATATGTTGGAAATTTCTTTAAGTGTTAGATGAAATTGTTATGACTTCATGAATTTATAACTCAAAATCCAAGCACTTATAGGACTTGATCAGCAAAGCAAAGTTTTAGATATCATCAAGATCTATAACTTTCATTTTGAAAGTTTCCTTTGAATCATCTTGCATCTTAGTGAAAGAATGGCATGAAGTAGTGAAATTATCATGTATAAAAAAACTTAGAAAATTTTCTAAGTCTTGAAAAGTTTGACTTTTCAAATTGATTTTTGACTTTCTTGACTTCTTGATAATAATGTTTGATATTCTTGAATGTCTTGATGAATTTTGATCTTTGAAATTCAATGTTGACCAAAAAGTCAAAGTTTAACTTTTCGGTGTACAGTTGATTTTTTCATCAGTTGACTAAATTTCATTTATCAATCCACTAATCTTGAGAAGTGACTTGAGATACGCAAATAGGTCAAAATGATGCATTTAAATTCTTGAGATCTTGTTTCAAACCAATAATTCATGTATTAGGTCAAAAGTCAGTGATCAGTCGTTTTAAGTTAAAACCTTAATTTGTGGTCTCGGTGTTTTGAAGGTCACTTTGTTTGATCAATTCCTTGAGAATCCTCGAGCATTGGAGATCCTTTTGTGAAATTTATTGAGAAAAGAGAGGGAAAATTTTTGGGTACAACAACATCATAACCCTGAAACTAACCATGCCTTTAGAATTCATTTATATTGTCTGAGTGATGTGAATTTTAAGTTTGAAATTGTTGGAAAAATTAGGTCATATTTGGTACTAGTTAAAAATTTTATTCATCTTTAATATATTGTTTAAGTTACTTACATATTTGAAATTGTGGTGGAATTTGTAACAAGTTTGATGTTTACACTTTTGAGAATGGTTGAGAAATGAGAAAGTTACAGAGCTCTAGTTATGGCGCGAGGAAGAAGATGAAGTTTGTCACTAGTACTTGTTTTATAATATAATGTGTTGGTCTTCTATAAATAAACTGATGTATAGCCACCCTAGTGGTAGAGAGCACGCGCGTAAAGCATACCTATAGAAGATCCTGGGTTCGAGTCCCAGCGAGACCTTTTGTCATTTTTACAACATTTTCCTTGTTTCCTTTTGTTCCAAAAACACGCCTGGGCCATCCTGATACTGGGCCTTTCTTTTTTTTCTTTCTCTCACCCTCTATTTCATTTTTACTACGTAGCCCATTACACTTTTTTTAATTATAAAGAATTATTTGGGCCTTCAACACAAAAACTATTTTTACTTATTGACTTCCCAATATCTCTTTAACACCTCCCCCCCCCCCCCCCCCCCCCCCCCCCGACTTTTAATTTATATATATATATATATATATATATATATATATATATATATATATATATATATATATATATATATATATATATATATATATATATATATATATATATATATATATATATATATATATATATATATATATATATATATATATATATATATATATATATATATATATATATATATATATATATATATATATATATATATTATTTTCTTTTCTTATTTTATTTTATTATTATTATTTCTTAATTAAAAAATACAAAATATATTATTTTCTTAAATAATTAAATAAAAAGACTTTTCACTTACTTTATCTTTACAAATAACAAAAAAAAACCTAAAAACATTTTCTTTCTTAAATTAACTAAAATAGATTTAGACTTAGGTTTAGTTTTAATTTGCTTCTTTTAATTAAATTAGCTTAGAATTTAGGAATTTAATTAATTAACTTCTCTCCATTTAATTTAGTTTAACTAGTTAGGTTAAAATTGTTTCCATCTAAAACCCTAAAAAACAATTTTATTTTCTTTTACATTTCCTTTATATTCTTATACATTTTTATTTGGAATTATTCAATATGGTTGTAATAGTAATTAGGTTTTAATTGCTTTATATTCACCATTTGTAATTTGTATCTCATCCCCTAAAATGAGGTAATAGCGTAGAACTTTAAATTTCCGCAATTTATCGTTTTTCATATTATTGCTAGTAATTAGGGTGTATATGTCAAGACTTAAAATCAACGATAGACAACCCTAATAAAAGGCAAATTAAATGAAACAACAATACACTTTGCACACTTACACCTCTAGGGGAACTCACATTTGTTGCCTCGAATAAAACAAACATTTCCCTCGAACGTGGGATACTTTAGCAAAGACCCTCGATTATAAGATCGCAGTCCCTTGATGAACCTTCCATGTTTCCTTTGGTAAACAATCTTAGACCCTTACGATAAATTGCTAAGGTGTCCTACATTGTTGTCTTCTATGACTGTACGACAACCCATGCCTATCCATTCACATCCAATGAAAAGGTTTCTTACTAACTAATGGTAAGATAACACTATCTAAAGGAGGAAAAAAAAAACGAATACTTCTTTTGAGTAGGTAGAACGGTCGTAGTCGCTTGCTCACAAACATTTCAAAAAAAAACATCTTTCAAATACACAAACACTTTCGTGAAATATTTTCAAAGGTCAACACTTTGTATACATTCTTATAAAGACGAGAATCATTACAAAGTTCGCCTAAACAAAGGCACTTTTCAAAAATACTTTCAAACCCATACATACACATTTTTACAAAGCATTTCAAAGTGAGCTAGCAACTAAGATCCCGTAGATAACTACGGATGAAAAGGGTGCTAACACCTTCCCTTTTCATAACCTACCCCCCGAACTCAAGAAAATTTTCAAAAGTTTTTTCTTGCTCTTTTCACCCTTTCCTTTATAGGATAAAATAAAAGTCGGTGACGACTCTTACTATCCGCAAAAATTGCGATAAAATGAAAAACACCCAAGTCAGTTCTCCCAACGTATTACAGAACTGGCGACTATGTTGGGGACATTACTTAAAAGTGGGGTTACCTTAGAGATTAGTTCACATTTAAATGCTTTCATTGCTTGACTTGCTTGCTTTACTCTTAAAAGGGTTGTTTGGGTTTTGAATAGATCCCCTACCCAGATCTGGGGGCATCATTAGGTAAGTAGAAATAGATCGTGTGGACTGTGTGGCGTAATACTGACACAGTTGAAGCAATGGCTACGTTAGTGTGACACATTTGTTGGTACCAGTGTCCCTTGAGTCCAGTTAAGGAGAATACGAAGTCGTTGTGTGGTAACATAAAGCACTAACTGACCGTAGAACCTTTAGTTGAACAACTTGGCCATTAGGAAGAAGTGAGATAGCCGGCTTTGGTGCAGTCCGAAGTTGGTTGATACTCGATACTGCGCTCATTGAGATCAGACTTTCAGGATGTTTTGGTTGCTAATAAAGAAGCTTGTGCTGAAACAATGCCCGATGAAGAAAGATCAATGATATTGAGATTCCCTAGAACCTGTTTACTTTCTAGGACAGGTTGAACAAACTAAACTTCAAGAGGGTACTTACCTATAAACTCCATGCAAGCCTAAACCTAAGACCTTATGTACTTGTTTGTAATTATTTATTCATAAACATCATGACATCATGCCATAGCATTTTCACTAACTGTTTCAAGGACTTGAGGATTTATCTTTGTTCTGTTTTGTAGGATATGGCTTTCACCCGCAAAAATACCATCTGAATCAACTTCGTAAGGGTACCTCCTTAACTCAAAGAGTTAGCGTCAAGGGTTCCTCAAAATTCTTCATTCACCAAAATATATGGTCCACTTCTCAACCTAGCTACATCAAGCTTTGATGAAGACACGTTGAAGGTGCTCTTTCAGTTCTTTGATCCAGTGCGTCATTGTTTCACCTTTTTCGATTATCAATTGGTGCCTACAATGGAGGAATTCTCTCAACTACTATGAGTGCCTATTCTTGATCAAATACCCTTCACCAGTCTAGAGGAAGTTCTGAGACTTGAGTTTATTTCCAAGGCCTTACATTTGAAGAGTTCTGACATTGTAGCTAATTGGGAGACAAGAAGTGAGGTCAAAGTCTTCTTTGCTCAATTCCTGACGGAGAAAGCTCTATTATTTTGGGAGGCCGTGGATTTTCAAGCTTTTGAAGAAGTTTTGGCTCTTCTAACCTATGGTTTGGTACTATTCCCTAACCCGGACCAACTAATAGATGTGAATGCCGTCAAAATTTTCCTTACCCGCAACGCTGTGCCTACCTTGCTTGGAGACATTTTACACTCTCTTCATACTCGCACTTTAAGGAAGCGAGGGAATCTTATGTGTTGCTTTCCTTTTCTGTCTAGGTGGTTTATTTTGCACTTCCTCGATCAGTATTAAAGAATGAGCAAGGCTTGAGATGGTCTCAAAGGTTGATGTCGCTCTCTCATTTTGATATCCATTGGTGCTCTCGATCTCAAGAAGACATTACTATCATTTATCGTTGCAGAGAGTTCTCTAATGTTCCACTCTTGGGAATTAGGGGAGGTATCATTTATAACCCTTATCTATCCTTATGACAATTTGGCTATTCTCGAAGAGATGGTCCCCATGACGCCCTCATTCAAGGAATTATATTTGACTATAAGAATGATGATTAAGGTTATCATCAAAGGTTTGTGCATGCTTGGGGTATGGTAAGTAAATTTTATAGCAAGACTTTGGGGCATAAGAATTCCATCCCTCTTGAGCCTTACCTCAAGTGGGTATGAGCTCGTTCTCAAAGTCTCATGATGCCATATTCCGCTATTCTACCAATAATTGTGGAGCCTGTTGCTGAAGGGGATATTCCTCATACCATCCTTTATCCTAACATGTCTGCTGACCTGGAAGAATTGCAGAGATCGTGGATTCAACTTAAGGGGGAACGAGATACCTTTGAAGTTCAATTTTATGCAATCAAGAAGAAAGTGTTGGAGCTCACAAGGAAACTTCACGAGGAGCGAAGCCTGAATGCCTACATTACACCAAAGAGGATGTGTTCATGGGAGACTTGAGTCTTTTTTATTTTAGGAGTTTATTTGGTCGTCTCTTAATTTTTTTCCATTATAAGCCCAAGAGGCATTTGTAATTCTGGAACTTGTTAATACAATTGATGTTTTTGTATTCTCTTTGTCTAGCAAATTTAAATTCCTTAAAGTCCTTGAAAACATTGCATCCACATAACATGCATCATATCATAAGAAGGTTTTTCGACACAGGTTTCTTCATCTTTTTACTATTTATTTTAGTATAAGATGGATCTCGAGCAAACTGTGAAGGATCTGCAGACTCAAAAATCTCAGTTTCAAGAGACTCTGCTCAACTTATCAAAGGGGAAACAACATATGATGACACTTCTTGTAACAAATAAGAAGACCGAGAAGCAAGTTGTAATGAACATGGAGAAGAGATTCAAAGGCCCCATCCGACAAGTTCAAGTTGAAGAAGACTCCTCCGAGGAGGATGAGAATCAAGATGAAGATGCTAGGAGCACCCATGCTGGGGGTGGAAACAATCACATCTCTGAAGACGGGGATTATTTTGACGAGTAATATCCACTGGCCGACGACAAATAAAAGCAACTAGAAGACAAACTAAAGGTTGTAGAAATCCAAGTTGTACCTGGCTTGGACTTTGGTGACTTGGGTTTGGTTCCTGAGCTAGTCATTCCCCACAAATTCAAGATCCCTGTTTTTGCCAAGTACGATGGTGTCTCATGTCCAAAGCTTCACTTAAGATCTTACGTCTGCAAAATTCAGCCGCATACCGCTGATAAGAAACTGTGGGTGCACTTTTTTCAAGAAAGTCTGTCTGGGACGTAGTTGGAATGGTTTTACCAATTGGAAGGGACTAACATCCATACTTGGGAGGATTTGGCCATCGCCTTTTACCGCCAATATCAATATAATGCTGATCTTCCACCAACTAGGGTACAATTGCAAGGTATGACCATGGGTTCCAACGAGGGCTTCAAGGAATATGCTCAAAAATGGAGAGACCTTGCTGGCAAGGTGTAGTAACGTTTAACTAATAGAGAATTGGTGGACATGTTTATGGGGACATTGAATGGACCATTTTTCAAATTGTTGATTGGAAGTTCATCATCCGGATTTACTGAATTGATCTTAACTGGTGAGAGGGTTGAAAGCGAGATTAAAAGTGGGAAGATACCCATGGCCTCCACCTCAAATGCTGTGAAAAATCCATTTATTGGTAAAAAAGAGACTAATATGGTGTACGAATCAAGAAGTCGTGTGAAGAATGACCATCATCATTTAGTAGGGGCAGTTTTGACCTCCAATCCAACTCCAACTCAACGTCTGCGTCAACAAAATAACAATCAACAAAGACCAGACATCCCGAGGAGACAATTTACCAGAAATAACACGTCACTATCTCAAACTCTGCAACACTTATTGAAAGCTGATTTGGTTACCTTGCCAGATCCACCTTCCAACCCTAACACTGCTTCCCCAAAATACAACCCCAATGCCAAATGCGCTTACCACTCAAACAGTCCCAGACATGATACCAATGATTGTTGGTCTCTAAAGAATAAAATCCAAGACCTAATTGATAACAAGACAATTGAGTTCGACCCTCCGCCAACTCCAAATATGATCACCGCACCCATGCCAAATCATGGTAAGGGTGTCAATGCTATTGAAGATGCTTCTTTTGTTTACTCCGTCAATGACTTGACCACTCCTTTGAAGACTGTTAAAGAGAATTTGTTGAAAGTCGGTGTATTCCCTGGTTGCCTTGAAGACTGTTATTATTGTGTTGTACAGATTAATAGTTGTGAATGGCTGAAGAAAGGTATCCAACACCTGATGGATAGTGTGATCGGTGGATCTGGAACTGACTGTTTAACGCTGGTTCGCGAAATGTCGCGGAAGCAAGAGTCGCCACCGTCTTTTATTTTCTCCAATTGGAAAGGACAAAAGCACAGAAAAATTCCTTATTGAGATTAGTTCTCGGTTCGGGAGGTAGATTATAGAAAGGGAAGGTGTTAGCACCCTTTCTATCCATGGTTATCCATGGGCTCTTAGATACTTGCTCAATGTGTTTTCAAAATGTTTGCTTGCTTTTCAATGTGGGTTTTAAAAAGTTTCTTTGAAAAATTTCAGTTCGACTCGTACGTCAGAGTGTTTGATAAATTTGCTTTGAAAGCTTTTGAAAAGTGTTAGTATGAAACGTATGTTTTGATTTTGTTTTGAAGAGAGCAAGTATCCATGAGTCGTCTACCTACCCTAAGGAATTTGTCTGTGTAAATGTCCTTTAAAGTAGTGCCATCCCACCATTGAGAGGTAGGTAGCACTACCGTTGGAGGTGTTCGGGTCAATTCGAGTTTATAGGGACATGGTGATCACCAGAGCAATGGGAAGACACCTTAGAAGCTACCCTCATGCCAGGTTCCCGGATCATGAGGACTTACTAAGACATCCTCTACTCGACGATCACCTTTCGAAGGCAAGGCAACAGTGAGGCGTACCCTAGGGGTGGTGTGTGCGATTCGTGTGTCGTTTTCATTGATATTTGTCTTGTCATGTTCATTGGTGTTCTACGCTTGATTTTATTTTAAGTCCATACATTCTTTCATGCTTTTGTTAACAGTTAAAAGTTGCGGGAAAAGTAAATCTAAGACTATTACAAATGGCGCGGGTCCACATCGCCAAAATTAAACCGGACCCGATTTGACGGAAAGTAAATAAAGCGAAAGAAATAAAAGTGCGAGCAATCGTTTACACGGCTTTGGGAGAGATACATAATTATTTAAATGAGATAAACAAATGTGCGAATAAAATAAATTACGAACGAGGGCGTTGGATCCTTTTGCAAAATATTATTAATAAGGAATTAAAATTAAGAATTAAAAGAAAATGTTTTTTTTAGTATTTTTGTGTTCTTTGAGATTTAATAAAAAGGAATTAATTAAAAACCAAAATGAAATGTTAAACCTAGTTCTAATTATTTTTAAGTTTATTATGAAAGTATTAAATTTAACCTGAATGCAACCCTAATTAGTTTACAAGTTTAATTATGAAAATAAATAAATCACTAATATTATGGCAAAAAAGAAGGAAAATTAAAAGGAATGAAAGTTATTAAACCTAATGCTATATTTTTGGATTTTTAGTTATTAAGAAAGTATTAAAATCTAACCTAAATGCAACCCTAATTAGTTTACAAGTTTAATTATGAAAATCACTAATATTATGGCAAAAAACAAGGAAAACTAAAAGTAATAAAAAGTCATTAAACCTAATGCTATATTTTTGGATTTTTTTATGGAAAAAAAAAGAACTAATATTGCCAACCCTAATTTAAATTGAATTTATTTACATGTTAATTTATGTATAAGGAAATAATAAAAATTATTTATCACATTTTTGTCTTTTCTGATTTTTAGGCATTTTTGTATATTTGTAAAAAATAATAATTAATTTAATGAAAACGATAAAGAAAATAAAATAAAATAAAAAAAATGAAATGTAATGAAAAGTGCAAACCAGGGGGCTTCAGTCCCAAATTAGGAGGTGTAGGTCTTAGCAATCTGGCCCAATAAGTCCTTGATCTTTTTGACTTTCCTGACTAGCCTGTGGTGCATTGACTGGGGTTTATGGGTGTCCTTTAATCCCTGCCCTTGATTTGAACGTGCTAGACGCGTGGACGGCTTGAGATGGCAAGCGTATGGTGATCCACAATGTTGTGCCTGCATGGGAATTAACATAGAAAAATAATATTGAAATTATTCAGACCTGGGACTCGAACCCAGGTCTTGCACCTCACCAGCCAACACCTAGACCACTACACCATTTGGTGCGTTGTTAATACATAATAACAATTAAACAATATACAAGAAAAGCAAAATTAGTGGGAGTCAACGCGCCAATTTTTAAACCCACGAATCACTGGTTGACACGATGTCGTCTTCTTCACGTTCCCTGAAAACAAAACCATATGGCAACGGTTTCTTAAGCGTAGTTTAAGGTCGCTTTAGAGAAAATAGCGATTAGAGCTATGTAACTCATAAATTAATCGCGACCATGGATTCTTCTTCGTCCAAGCATGCCAAATTGAACGATGGTGGTTTGGAGTCCTGATTTTTCCTCTTTGCAAAAGCCCCAAATTCCACCTCTGAAAACCCTAAACTTCACTCATGGCATCATCGTGTATATAGCACAAAAACTTAATTAAACATGATGGTTAGTTTCAAAACTTGACAAGGAACATGAATGTACAATTAAAATGCAATGAGGATGTCTAAAACTGAAAACACGATCATCACTTTTTTGCTGTACAGGGGAGGTTCTATATACCAATTCCTGGGGCTTGAGTTGATGTTAGGGATTGGAATATGTTCAGGAATTGCCAAGGAAGCTTTTGGAAAAGGAATTAGGCTTTGAATCCACCTCTAGCAATGATTTCAGTTTTGAACTTTATGGCAATTTTTCAAGTTCTCAAATTGGTCTCTAGCGCCTCTTTTTAGTGTCTTGTGATTAGGGTTAGACTCAGCACTTATGAGGGAAGGGAATTAGGTCATTAGCTAGCCTTTATCCATGCCCATGAGAGAATTAGTCTTAGGTCTTTCACCATTAACAAACTTTCCCTTTTTTTTAGCAAAACCAAGACTTGGTGTACAAACTAACCCTAGCATGAGTTTGTGAGCTGGCACATGATATATGGAAGCTATTCCAATTCAAATGACACTATTCCATTGACTTTTAAATTTTATTTGAATTTTTAAAGATTTAAAATGAATTAAATTATCAAAAATTAAATAAAATAGAAAAATCAATGTTTGATCTTGAAATTAATCATGGGACACGTGTGTGGCATGACAAGGATGAATCAAGTGGAAAAAAGTGGGCCCTTTTGTCAAAAATTGAAGTTTCAAGGATAGTTGACTTTTGCCATTTCACAAAAATTTCCCAACTTCTCCAATGCATAACTTGCTCAATTTTTTAAGCTTTTCTCATGTTCTTGGACATTTTGGAAAGGTCTTTGAGTCCTTTAACCAATGCCTTTGGTCCCATGTCATTTTGATTTTCCAATCTCAAGTTATGGCCTTTGACTTAAAGTCCCTTTTTGTTGACTTTTGAAAATGACCTATAATGTTGAAATTGATAACTTTTTGTGAGAGCATTTCTTGGACTTGAAGTATGAAGATGAGTTGTAGGAAATGTCTTTCTCTTCAAAATGAGCTTTGGATGGAATTTTTCTGATAATCCATGTGAAAGTTATGCCCTGGTCAATTTCAGTTGACTTTTTCAGCTGTCCAAATAAGGAAACCTTTGCATCTTGATGATTTTCTGAGCCAAATTTTGAGAATCATGATCAAGCATTGATCAAATGATGTTTTTGGCTTCAAAATGATATGTTGACAAAAAATTTGAACTTTTGACTGTCAAATGACCATTTTGCCCCTACAGTTGACTGTAGTGCAATTTAGGGTTTTGACTATGCAATCTTGAGCTGAATGCCTTGAAACTTGATATGAGGATGCTTGACCATGTTTGTAAGCATATGAGACTTGATTGAGCCTTTGAACACTTCTTTTTCTTGATCAGACTCAAAACCCTAATTTTGACTGTTTAGGAGGCCCTTGCACTGTGCAACCCTTGGGGAATTTTGTGACTTGGCTTGGCAATTTCTTGAAGAATATGGGAGGGCAAATTTTGGGGTACAACAGTTGCCCCTGTTCAATCTTCTTAGACCTGAGGATGCAGATTGGCTGACGTGCCTTTCGTAATCCGAGGGTAGAAGATGATTGGACACTAGAGTGCCCAGAAATTTGCGCTCACATAGTGGCAGTGTGATGATGGAATGGGCTTATGGATGCCATTTGGAGATTGCTTTATAGGATGATGGGCTTATAGATGCCATCTGGATGTTGATCGCGTAGGAGATTCCTTAGCGAAGAACCTGCATATCTGCAAAAGAGAAAATGAGTACCTGACACGTCGCAGGAGTTGGTTTTCAGATGCTTGGTATAGATATGTCCTGACTGGTTACAGGAGCTGAATCTGGAGCTTCACACGGCGATGAATGAACCAGGGATGGTTACTGTCTTAGCATGAATGGTAAGAGAACCTTGGGCGACTTTAACTTCAACAACGCTCGTTGAGAAAAATCTTGGGTGACTTTAACTTCAACAACGCTCGTTGAGAAAAATCTTGGGTGACTTTAACTTCAACAACGCTCGTTGAGAAAAAAAAAATCTTGGATGTCTTCTACTGGGATAAGAATCAGGGAGATCTTAGGGTCGATCTGACTGAACCAGAGAGGGCCTTTGACTGGATAAGCATCAGGAAAATCTTAGGGTCGATTTAACTGAACCGGACAAGGTCTTGGAATGTCTTCAACTGGATAAGCATCAGGGAGATCTTAGGGTCGATCTGACTGAACCAGAGAAGGCCTTTGACTGGATAAGCATCAGGAAAATCTTAGGGTCGATTTAACTGAACCGGTCTAGGTCTTGAAATGTCTTCAACTGGATAAGCATCAGGGAGATCTTAGGGTCGATCTGACTGAACCAGAGAAGGCCTTTGACTGGATAAGCATCAGGAAAATCTTAGGGTCGATTTAACTGAACCGGTCTAGGTCTTGAAATGTTTTCAACTGGAATAAGTGTCAGAACGTCACCATATCTGGTTCATATCTGGAAGGAAATCTGGAAGCAGTATCAGAACGTCACCGTCTCTGGTTTACATCTGAAACTATATCTGGAAGGAACTCTGGAAGCAGCATCAGAACGTCACCATATCTGGTTTACATCTGAAACTATATCCGGAAGGAAATCTGGAAGCAGCATCAGAACGTCACCATATCTGGTTTACATCTGAAACTATATCTAGAAGGATGTCTGGAAGCAGCATCAGAACGTCATCATATCTGGGTCATATCTGAAACTATATCTAGAAGGATATCTGGAAGCAGCATCAGAACGTCACCATATCTGGGTCATATCTGAAACTATATCTAGAAGGATATCTGGAAGCAGTATCAGAACGTCACCATATCTGGGTCATATCTGAGACTATATCTAGAAGGATATCTGGAAGCAGCATCAGAACGTCACCATCTCTGGGTCATATCTGAAACTATATCTAGAAGGATATCTGGAAGCAGCATCAGAATGTCACCATATCTGGGTCATATCTGAAACTATATCTAGAAGGATATCTGGAAGCAGCATCAGAATGTCACCATATCTGGGTCATATCTGAAACTATATCTAGAAGGATATCTGGAAGCAGTATCAGAACGTCACCATATCTGGGTCATATCTGAGACTATATCTAGAAGGATATCTGGAAGCAGCATCAGAACGTCACCATCTCTGGGTCATATCTGAAACTATATCTAGAAGGATATCTGGAAGCAGCATCAGAACGTCACCATATCTGGGTCATATCTGAAACTATATCTAGAAGGATATCTGGAAGCAGCATCAGAATGTCACCATATCTGGGTCATATCTGAAACTATATCTAGAAGGATATCTGGAAGCAGCATCAGAATGTCACCATATCTGGGTCATATCTGAAACTATATCTAGAAGGATATCTGGAAGCAGTATCAGAACGTCACCATCTCTGGGTCATATCTGAAACTATATCTAGAATGAATTGCGATAGTTGATAGTAGTCATTTTTGTATTGATCTCTTTCCTGAAAAGGCAAAACATAATTGTATGCAAAATCATGATGCATGAACTATATGTCTTCAAAATTAATGAGATTCGTGTAGTATGATGCATATGCATGCTATAATGTATGAAGATGTGATGTTTATGACTGTATTTTTGTCTAGGAAAGTAAATCCTTGACGGGTGCCGGGAAGTCGCTCCTGGGCTGATGTTGAAGAATAGCTTTTTGCTTCCGCTGGGGATGATAGTTGCAAGTATACCGGTAGGAGAAGATAACTCCGTCGGGGAATGCACTTGGCAAATGACGGATTCTGCGGGGAGAAAAGATACTCTAGCGGCCATGCTGGGAAATAATACTCTGTGGGAAGAGGGATGCCTTGCTGATTGTTGATAGTAATTTGCTGAGGATATCCTTGTTGTTGGAAGTATTGATGGACTTCGCTGGGGTAGAAGACTGTATCGAGGACGCTCTTTCCGTGGCTTTTGGCTGAGGATAACCCAGTTATATCCTATTGAGGAAATAACTCTTTAAATCAAGCCGGACGACGCGTTCGTGCTCTGCGAGGGGGTAAGCTTCCAGAATCTTACTGGGGATAAGCTTACTGCTTGGGGATATGAATTCCATCTTTCCTGAGGAATTGGATTGGATTCTCTGGGGAAGTTTTGAACTGTATTGGTTATGTTCTTCCACGGAACCTACCCTGATATCTTGGAGGATAGAACAATCAGATTGCTTAGACCATTCTTTATTGCCCCTGTTTCTATGGGGGAGGCCCATGTGGGATGCTGAAAGTTGTTGATGGACAAACCTTATTCTGGCAGGACATAGTCGTACGCTTTAATCCCTAACTTTTGCCTGGACTGCCCTTCCGGGTTTTCAGTCCACCGGGATACCCATTTTTGCTCAAGCCGCCTTTTCAGGTTTTCGACTTGCCGGGTGTACAGATTTTTTCCATTTCATCCTTTCATTTTGCCCGAGCCCTTTTGGTTCGTCGGGAAGCCCTTATTTTTGCCTAGGTATGTCAACCTAGCGGGTCTTTGATTTTGCGTAGTATTCGACTATGTCCGTTCTCTTAGAATATAGGGAGTTGCCCCTGGCTGTTGGTGTTGCCATATTGCCAGAAGATGTCTGATCGGGCAAGATTCGTTGTTTGAGATGCCCCAAGTGACTCAGGCGGAGATCTGCCCCAGACTGATAGGCTTTTGTGAGAGATTCTCCGAATCTTGACTTAACTGCCCCAGATGGTAGACCATGGTCATGCCGTGCCCCTTGATTGGAGATACTCCTGTTCATTAGACTTTCGTCATGCGAATTCCTATGCTGTTCAAACAAAAAGTCATATGCAAACCAAGTTATGTTAAAAATGCAAAGCTTATGTCTGTCTCAAAGATTTTGAAAATGCATTCTTTTCATAAAACAAGTGATTGTTTGTAAAACGTGATGTCAACTCCGTATTTACCGTAGGCCTTAAGGAGTCAGGATACCTTCGTAACAGTATGCTTTCGAGCTAACCCATGCTTCAGCTAGGACTTTTGAGGGTTATAACGTGGCTTGGTTCACGGTTTAAGAAACAAAGGATAAAGGCTCAAATTATTTGTACCCACCCGCTCTTCGTGATGTTCTCCAAACCTAAACTCAGTTGATCATACGTTAGACCTTGTTGAGTCTTTGCTCTTGGTATACCAGTGATAATTTATTCTGACTAGACAGTCATTTTTGCTTTTGTTGAGGGTTTGTGAGACCTCTTTCTTGATTTTTGTTATCCCTTTCTTTTTGCATGAACTGTTTCCCTTTTTTGGAATTACAGTCAACAGGATGCCCCAGTTTCATAAGTCCCTTTTTATAGGTTTTGACTTCTTGGGCTTTTTATTTGATTTTGGTAATGACTGCCTGTCCTTATTGATTGTTCGGAACCATCACTGTCTTTCTTTTTTCGTAAGGATCTCTTTGGTGCCATTCGTTATGCACTTGGATCAACTGAGAGACTACCCTGCCCCAGGTTGTGATTAAGGGTTTTAATTTTCGAAAAGAAAAACTCCTACTTCTTTGGCTCAGAGGGGTTGACGAGGGATTATCATCCTTATAACTCCAGTGTTTAGGGATTGAAACAATGCCTGTACCTCATCAGCGGGATTTGTTCAAAAGCATACCGTAGCGATCATGGTATCGTTTTCGTCATCCTCCCTCAAGAGGCTCAGAATTATTAACCAAGAGTTGATCATCAGAAAAAATATGAAAAGAATTTTGAATATAATGAAAACAATTGTATTAATTCCAAATACAGACATATGCGATGCATTAATAGAATAAAAGAGTTTGCTATGACATTAATTGTTTAAGCAAAGAAAAAACACAACTCAGAAATTCAAATAAACAAAAGGTCTTCAACGATTGGGTAACGGAGCAGTGATTATGTTCGGATTCTCAGGCACTTCAAACTGAATCTCCCCGGCATCGATCATGTCTTGAATTTTGTTCTTGAGAGGCCAGCAGTTATCCGTAGTATGCCCCGGGCTATCTGAATGATATGCGCACCTATCGTTGGGATGATAGTTAGGAGCAGAAGTGTTCGGATTCCGAAGAGGAGCCCTTAAGGTGATCAGCCCTGCCTTCAACATTTGTTGCAGTGCTTGATCCAGCGACATGTTGATTTTGGTGTACTGTCGTTTCTCCTTGCGCTGCTGCCCCTGTCCTTGTTGAGCAGGTCCAGGATTGGAGATCTGGATTGCCCCTACCTCATGACGGCTCTTTTTACCGTACACAGCATTAGATTCTTTCTTTCCATGATGAGGCTTTTTATCAGAAGGTGCAGCCTCTTGAATTTTCCCAGACCGGATGCCAGCTTCTATTCGCTCTCCAGTCAAGATGAGATCTGTGAATCCAGCAGACGAATTCCCAATTAGGTGGTTGTAGAATGGCCCAGACAGGGTCCCCAAGAACATATCGACAAGTTCCCGATCAGTCAGAGGTGGTTGTACCCTTCCAGCAAGATCCCTCCATTTCTGCGCATATTCTTTAAAACCTTCGCTTGATCCTAACGACATACCCTGGAGTTGGGTACGCGTAGGAGCAAGGTCGGCATTATATTGATACTGCTTGTAGAAAGCAGTAGCCAACTCCTCCCAGTTACGAACCTTGGTCCCATCTAGTTGATAGAACCATTCGAGATGAGTCCCTGAAAGACTCTCCTGGAAGAAGTGGATCCACAAATTCTTGTCCACCGTATATGGTTGAATCTTCCGAACATAGGACCTGAGATGTAGTTTGGGACAAGACGCCCCGTCATACTTGGTAAAGGATGGTGCTTTGAACTTCCGAAGAATAATCACACCGGTTGACAAACCCAGATCTCCAAAATCCAGCCCAGGTACCTGTTGGATCTCCATAGCATTCAGCCTATCCTCCAACTGTTTGTACTTGTCCTCAGCCGGAGGGTATTGTTCGTCGTTGAAATCTGTCTCGTTGTCGGAGACCACTGGACTAGGCACCTCTCTCTCATGGTGACTGCTTTCCCTCACAGATGGGGTTGTCCTCTCAGTTTCAGTCTGCGGGGTATTCCCAGATCTGCGTCTAGGGCTGAACAAGACAGTCCTCTTCTTCTTCTTGTCCTTCTTCAAGAGCAGAGCCTTCAGATCTTGTTGCCCCTGGGTCAAATTCATGATCAGCTCTTGGAACTGGGCGTTCTGAGCCTGGAGATCCTTAATAGTCTGCTCGGCTGATGATTCAGGATTCATGACGATCGGCTGAAATAAACAGCGGAGAAGGGTAAGCAACCTGTCAAAGGGATACCTGCAATGCAATGAGATGTATGACATGCATGTAATGTTTTCAAGGACCTCGCGAGGTAAACAGAGAAACTTTGTTAGCATTTGGAACCGGTAGCTTGATTGTAAGAACTTCATTTTGTTGAGAGTCCTTCGTCAAGGGTCAAAGGCTCACCATATCCAGTGGGTCATAGCCCCTGACAACTTTGGCTAGAGGAAAATAAATCCTCTTTGCCCCTTGCTGGGATAACTGCCTCACCATGATCTGCATCACAAGCCCTTGAGGTCCTTGAAATGGGTTAGGATGTATGCAATGGTATGATGTCATGCTATGCATGGGGTGATGTAGGTAAACCATGTTATGAGTCCCAATTAAGGACTATAAACAAACCCTGCAAGAAATTCAGTATACTTTGTTATGAGTCCCAATTAAGGACTATAAACAAAACCTGCAAGATATCTAGTAAACCCTGTTATGAGTCCCAGTTAAGGACTATAAACAAAACCTGCAAGAAATTTGGTAAACCTTGTTATGAGTCCCAGTTAGGGACTATAAACAAAACCTGCAAGGGAAACTCAAGTGTCAGATAACAAGCATGCAAGTGGTCAAGTACGAAGGCACACAAGTCACACAAAAGAAACCCTTAGAGTTTAGGCCAGCATGGGGTCTGGGTATTACCCTCTTGAAGTTGGTGGGCTCAACCTGTCCTATTAGAAGTAACCGGGTTCTAAGATTCCCAATATCACGGGATTGCTTTCATTGTTCATCGTTTCGATTTAGCCACTGAACTGGCGACCGAAATATTCCAGGAAAGCAACCCTCAATTGAGTGTAGTATCGAGTATCAACCAACCTCGGACTGCACCAAAGTCAGTTATCTCACTACCCTAAAGAGGCCAAGATAGTTCAATTAAGGTTCCTAAGGTCTGTTGATGCTTCACGACACCACGCGGAGGCCCCGTACTCTCCTTGACTGAACTCAAGGGTTACCGGTACACACCAAAGTGCCACATCAACGTAGCAGACTGTTTCAACCATGTCGGTATACCCCGCACAGTTCCCTCACAGTCTTGTTACTACTTTCTAAAAGGGTATCCCCCAGATCCGGGTTAGGATCTATAGAACTCCCAAGACAGTCCCACAATTTAAAGCAAGCAAAGCAATACAATTGAAAACACAGTTATGAACTAACCCTAAGGTACACCTCACTTTATAAAGATATCCCCAGCAGAGTCGCCAGTTCTGTGATCGGTGGATCTGGAACTGACTGTTTAACGCTGGTTCGCGAAATGTCGCGGAAGCAAGAGTCGCCACCGTCTTTTATTTTCTCCAATTGGAAAGGACAAAAGCACAGAAAAATTCCTTATTGAGATTAGTTCTCGGTTCGGGAGGTAGATTATAGAAAGGGAAGGTGTTAACACCCTTTCTATCCATGGTTATCCATGGGCTCTTAGATACTTGCTCAATGTGTTTTCAAAATGTTTGCTTGCTTTTCAATGTGGGTTTTAAAAAGTTTCTTTGAAAAATTTCAGTTCGACTCGTACGTCAGAGTGTTTGAAAAATTTGCTTTGAAAGCTTTTGAAAAGTGTTAGTATGAAACGTATGTTTTGATTTTGTTTTGAAGAGAGCAAGTATCCATGAGTCGTCTACCTACCCTAAGGAATTTGTCTGTGTAAATGTCCTTTAAAGTAGTGCCATCCCACCATTGAGAGGTAGGTAGCACTACCGTTGGAGGTGTTCGGGTCAATTCGAGTTTATAGGGACATGGTGATCACCAGAGCAATGGGAAGACACCTTAGAAGCTACCCTCATGCCAGGTTCCCGGATCATGAGGACTTACTAAGACATCCTCTACTCGACGATCACCTTTCGAAGGCAAGGCAACAGTGAGGCGTACCCTAGGGGTGGTGTGTGCGATTCGTGTGTCGTTTTCATTGATATTTGTCTTGTCATGTTCATTGGTGTTCTACGCTTGATTTTATTTTAAGTCCATACATTCTTTCATGCTTTTGTTAACAGTTAAAAGTTGCGGGAAAAGTAAATCTAAGACTATTACAAATGGCGCGGGTCCACATCGCCAAAATTAAACCGGACCCGATTTGACGGAAAGTAAATAAAGCGAAAGAAATAAAAGTGCGAGCAATCGTTTACACGGCTTTGGGAGAGATACATAATTATTTAAATGAAATAAACAAATGTGCGAATAAAATAAATTACGAACGAGGGCGTTGGATCCTTTTGCAAAATATTATTAATAAGGAATTAAAATTAAGAATTAAAAGAAAATGTTTTTTTTAGTATTTTTGTGTTCTTTGAGATTTAATAAAAAGGAATTAATTAAAAACCAAAATGAAATGTTAAACCTAGTTCTAATTATTTTTAAGTTTATTATGAAAGTATTAAATTTAACCTGAATGCAACCCTAATTAGTTTACAAGTTTAATTATGAAAATAAATAAATCACTAATATTATGGCAAAAAAGAAGGAAAATTAAAAGGAATGAAAGTTATTAAACCTAATGCTATATTTTTGGATTTTTAGTTATTAAGAAAGTATTAAAATCTAACCTAAATGCAACCCTAATTAGTTTACAAGTTTAATTATGAAAATCACTAATATTATGGCAAAAAACAAGGAAAACTAAAAGGAATAAAAAGTCATTAAACCTAATGCTATATTTTTGGATTTTTTTATGGAAAAAAAAAGAACTAATATTGCCAACCCTAATTTAAATTGAATTTATTTACATGTTAATTTATGTATAAGGAAATAATAAAAATTATTTATCACATTTTTGTCTTTTCTGATTTTTAGGCATTTTTGTATATTTGTAAAAAATAATAATTAATTTAATGAAAACGATAAAGAAAATAAAATAAAATAAAAAAAATGAAATGTAATGAAAAGTGCAAACCAGGGGGCTTCAGTCCCAAATTAGGAGGTGTAGGTCTTAGCAATCTGGCCCAACAAGTCCTTGATCTTTTTGACTTTCCTGACTAGCCTGTGGTGCATTGACTGGGGTTTATGGGTGTCCTTTAATCCCTGCCCTTGATTTGAACGTGCTAGACGCGTGGACGGCTTGAGATGGCAAGCGTATGGTGATCCACAATGTTGTGCCTGCATGGGAATTAACATAGAAAAATAATATTGAAATTATTCAGACCTGGGACTCGAACCCAGGTCTTGCACCTCACCAGCCAACACCTAGACCACTACACCATTTGGTGCGTTGTTAATACATAATAACAATTAAACAATATACAAGAAAAGCAAAATTAGTGGGAGTCAACGCGCCAATTTTTAAACCCACGAATCACTGGTTGACACGATGTCGTCTTCTTCACGTTCCCTGAAAACAAAACCATATGGCAACGGTTTCTTAAGCGTAGTTTAAGGTCGCTTTAGAGAAAATAGCGATTAGAGCTATGTAACTCATAAATTAATCGCGACCATGGATTCTTCTTCGTCCAAGCATGCCAAATTGAACGATGGTGGTTTGGAGTCCTGATTTTTCCTCTTTGCAAAAGCCCCAAATTCCACCTCTGAAAACCCTAAACTTCACTCATGGCATCATCGTGTATATAGCACAAAAACTTAATTAAACATGATGGTTAGTTTCAAAACTTGACAAGGAACATGAATGTACAATTAAAATGCAATGAGGATGTCTAAAACTGAAAACACGATCATCACTTTTTTGCTGTACAGGGGAGGTTCTATATACCAATTCCTGGGGCTTGAGTTGATGTTAGGGATTGGAATATGTTCAGGAATTGCCAAGGAAGCTTTTGGAAAAGGAATTAGGCTTTGAATCCACCTCTAGCAATGATTTCAGTTTTGAACTTTATGGCAATTTTTCAAGTTCTCAAATTGGTCTCTAGCGCCTCTTTTTAGTGTCTTGTGATTAGGGTTAGACTCAGCACTTATGAGGGAAGGGAATTAGGTCATTAGCTAGCCTTTATCCATGCCCATGAGAGAATTAGTCTTAGGTCTTTCACCATTAACAAACTTTCCCTTTTTTTTAGCAAAACCAAGACTTGGTGTACAAACTAACCCTAGCATGAGTTTGTGAGCTGGCACATGATATATGGAAGCTATTCCAATTCAAATGACACTATTCCATTGACTTTTAAATTTTATTTGAATTTTTAAAGATTTAAAATGAATTAAATTATCAAAAATTAAATAAAATAGAAAAATCAATGTTTGATCTTGAAATTAATCATGGGACACGTGTGTGGCATGACAAGGATGAATCAAGTGGAAAAAAGTGGGCCCTTTTGTCAAAAATTGAAGTTTCAAGGATAGTTGACTTTTGCCATTTCACAAAAATTTCCCAACTTCTCCAATGCATAACTTGCTCAATTTTTTAAGCTTTTCTCATGTTCTTGGACATTTTGGAAAGGTCTTTGAGTCCTTTAACCAATGCCTTTGGTCCCATGTCATTTTGATTTTCCAATCTCAAGTTATGGCCTTTGACTTAAAGTCCCTTTTTGTTGACTTTTGAAAATGACCTATAATGTTGAAATTGATAACTTTTTGTGAGAGCATTTCTTGGACTTGAAGTATGAAGATGAGTTGTAGGAAATGTCTTTCTCTTCAAAATGAGCTTTGGATGGAATTTTTCTGATAATCCATGTGAAAGTTATGCCCTGGTCAATTTCAGTTGACTTTTTCAGCTGTCCAAATAAGGAAACCTTTGCATCTTGATGATTTTCTGAGCCAAATTTTGAGAATCATGATCAAGCATTGATCAAATGATGTTTTTGGCTTCAAAATGATATGTTGACAAAAAATTTGAACTTTTGACTGTCAAATGACCATTTTGCCCCTACAGTTGACTGTAGTGCAATTTAGGGTTTTGACTATGCAATCTTGAGCTGAATGCCTTGAAACTTGATATGAGGATGCTTGACCATGTTTGTAAGCATATGAGACTTGATTGAGCCTTTGAACACTTCTTTTTCTTGATCAGACTCAAAACCCTAATTTTGACTGTTTAGGAGGCCCTTGCACTGTGCAACCCTTGGGGAATTTTGTGACTTGGCTTGGCAATTTCTTGAAGAATATGGGAGGGCAAATTTTGGGGTACAACAGATAGCCATGAAATTCTATTTGAAAGAACTTCATATGTGAAAAGTATGGCCAAAAATGTATCTCAAGAGTTTGAAGGCGTTTCCATCATTACTATATCAAACAAACCTATTAGGATCACCTCCAAAGGTCCTATTAGGATTCCCGTTGAACCAAGAGTAGCTCCACTAATTATCACCACACCGGGGACAATCCCCTACTCTTTTGATAAGGCTGTGCCCTGGAATTATGGGGAGGAAGTGTATTACCATGGTATCAAACAACATTCATGGATTTCCGAAGAGGAAACTGCTGACATTACAAACATTACTGGATTAAGTAAAGTTACTAGTACAGGGAGGATTTTGCGTTCTAGATATTTCCCCTCCGACAACCAAAACTACACTCATTCGTATTACTGTTGTCAAACCTAATGCTGATACTAGAGGAAAGGTAAAAATAGATGAGCCTGCCCTGACGGAGGAGCATGCAAAAGGTATTACCACTGAGGAACCATCTACCTAAGAGATGGAGGACATTTTAAAAATTATCATAAAAAGCGACTATAAGATAGTGGAATAGTTAGGGCAAACACCCTCGAAGATTTCTATGCTGCCTTTGTTACTATGCTCTGAGGCACATGCTCAAGCACTGAAAATATTCTTGAAAAATTCATATGTCCCTCAAGAAACTACAGCCGACCAATTTTAAAACTCTGTAGCTAGTTTGACTATTGACAATGGTTTGGGATTTTCGGACGCGGATCTGACTCCAGCCGGGAAAAATCACAACAAAGCTCTACATGTTTCCATCGAGTGTAAAGGAACCACTTTAGCCCATGTCTTGGTGGATACTAGTTCCTCTCTGAATGTCTTACCTAAAGGTGCTCTAGATAGTCTGGATTGTGAAGATTTGGTGCTGAAATCCAGTGACATCATGGTGAAATCTTTTGACGGATCAAAGATAATGGTCCATGGAGAGGTTGAACTCCATATCAAAGTTAGTTCTTAAGTCTTAAACTCAACTTTCTATGTGATGGATATCCGTCCTGATTATTCTTGCCTGCTTGGACGCCCATAGATACATGGGACAAGTGCGGTGACTTACACACTACATCAAAAGCTGAAGTATCCAGTCAAGGGGAAATTATCACTGTATGCGGAGAAGAGGAGTTTATGATCAGTCATCTAAATTAATTTAAATATGTTGAAATGGATGGTGAGTTCATTAAAACTCCTTGTCAATCTTTTGAAGTGGTCTCTCCCATGGTTGTGGTTGCCAAGGCCACTTCTGACACTCCCAAAGTCGCTAAAGATACACCGAGGATGGCCTCTATTAAAGATACTCGTGTTGTTGTTGAAGACGGAGGTTGGACCATTTAGGGACAACTTCTTGATTTCTCGTCCAAGTCATACAAATTTGGGTTAGGTTTCACTTTCAAAGCTTAAAATGAGGTTCGACGTGCTCGTGTAGGGAAACTACCTCTCCGCAATAGTAACCATGAGGTTAATGCTCTTGAAGACTCTAATGTTGATTGTGACTTTGATGATTAGATCTACCCGACTACTGGTGGAGGGCTTAACAACTGGAAAACCAAGGACTTCATCCCAATCTCCTTCAGCCAAGAATAATTGCCATTCCTGTTTTTTATTACTTTGAGAATTTTGTTTGTAATTTCCATTAAAATAATGACTTTAAGCCATGTGCCTTTCCCTGGGCACAATGGTCCATTTGTTAAGGGTTTGTCATCTTCATATTCCATGTGCTCATTTTAATGAAAAAACATTGGACTATTTTGTAGATCCACATCCACTCCGGATCTCATTGACAACGACTCTGATATTGCCATCTATGCCTTTGAAAATACAATCTACCGAGTTGAAGACGAAGGTAAAGAAGATTGTGAAACACCTGGGAAACTTGCCAAACTCCTAAGTCAAGAGGAAAAGGCTATTCAACCGCACGAAGAACCTGTTGAAGTAATAAACCTAGGTACTGAGGCAAACAAGAAAGAAGTCAAGATCGGCGCCAATTTGGAAGACAGCGTCAAGAGAAGATTGGTCCAGATGTTGCACGACTATGTTGAGGTGTTTGCTTGGTCATATGAAGATATGTCGGGACTTGATACTGATATCATAGTTCATCGTCTGCCAATGAAGGAAGGTTGTCCTCCAGTCAAGCAAAAGGTTTGACGCATGTGGCCAGATATATCCTAGAAAATAAAAGTTGAGGTAATGAAATAGCTCAATGCAGGTTTCCTGGCAGTGACGTCATATCCACAGTGGGTTTTAAATGTGGTCTGGTACAAAAGAAATATGGAAAAGTTTGTATGTGCATAGACTATATGGATTTGAATATGGCAAGCCCCAAAGACGATTTCCCATTACCACACATCGACGTCTTGGTTGACAATACTGCTTAACACAAAGTTTTCTCTTTCATGGATGGCTTCTCCGGTTACAACCAGATCAAAATGGCGCCCGAAGACATGGAGAAAACCACTTTTGTCACACAGTGGGGCACATTCTGTTATAAGGTCATGCCTTTCAGTTTAAAGAATGCAGGCGCAACCTATCAATGGGCTATGGTAGCTCTATTTCATGACATGATCCATCATGAGATAGAAGTTTACGTTGATGATATGATTGCAAGGTAGAAAACTAAGGAAGAACACCTTGATCATTTACACAAGCTATTTGAAAGGTTGCAGAAATACAAGTTGAGGATGAATCCCAACAAGTGCACCTTCAGGGTGAGGTCTGGAAAAATCCTAGGGTTTATTGTCAAGGAGAAAGGTATTAAAGTCGACCCTGCAAAAGTAAAAGCCATACAAGAAATGCCAGCGCCATGTATCGAGAAGGAAGTCAAAGGCTTCTTAGGTCGAATCAACTACATTGCCTGATTCATCTCTCACTTAACTGCTAATTGCGAGCCAATCTTCAAACTGCTGAAGAAAGATCAAGTAGTCAGATGGAATGATGACTGCCAAACAACTTTTGACAAGATCAAGGAGTATTTACAAGAACCTCTCATCCTAATGCCTCCTGTTGAATGAAGACCTCTGATTATGTACTTGACTGTATTATAGAATTCAATGGGGTGTGTGTTGGGCCAACATGATGAGTATGGTCGAAAAGAGCATGCAATATACTAGCTTAGCAAAAAGTTTACCGACTATGAAACAAGATATTCATTGCTCGAGAAAACATATTGCACTTTGACATGATCTGCTTGCCGACTAAGATAGTATATGTTGACTCATACTACTTTATTGATTTCTAAAATGGATCCCATCAAGTATATCTTCAAGAAGCCAACCCTCTCCATATTAATAGCCAGATGGCAAATGATCTTGACTGAATATGACATCCAGTACACTACATAAAAAGCAATCAAAGTAAGTGTGTTGGCGGATCATTTGGCGCATCAAGTTGTTGATGATTACCAATCCATGAACTTTAAATTCCCGGATGAGAATATCATATTGATAACTGACTGTGAAAATCCTGGACCATATGAAGGACCTGAACAAGGATCCCGATGGACTGTGGTTTTTGATGGAGCTTCCAATGCATTGGGTAACAGAATTGGTGTTGTGATCATTTCTCCCTAAGGTTGCCACACACCTTTTACTGCGAGACTTTACTTTGACTATACCAATAACATGGCTGAGTATGAAGCATGCATCTTAGGTCTTAAGGCTGCCATTGACCTAAGAATTAAATTTTTAAGCATATACGTAGATTCGGCCCTGGTAATCAGTCAAGTTAAGGGGGAGTGGGATACTAATTATCCAAATCGGATCCCTTACAAAGAGCTTGTGCTAACCCTGATCCCATACTTTGAAGAGGTTACCTTTGAGCATATCCTGAGAGAATAAAATCAGTTGGCAGATGCTTTAGAGACTATGTCATCTATGTTCAAGGTCAATTGGGACAATGAAGCTCCCATAATTACTATCGAAATATTTGACGAACCAGCTCACTGTTGTGAGATTGACACTGATGAGGAGAAGCTTTGGTACCACGAAGTGAAAAGGTACCTTGAAGCGCTAGGATACCCTGAGGGGGTGTCAATCAACGACATGAAATTCCTACAGAGGTTCTCAGCCAAGTTCTTCCTAAGCAATAGGATTATGTACAAACGCAACCATGATTCAACTCTACTCTGCTGTATGGACAAGAAGGAAGAAGAAAAGATCATGGAGGACATGCAAAAAGGCATCTTTGATACTCACTCTAATGGACATACTATGTCCAAGAAGATCCTTAGGGCTGGTTACTATTGGTCGCCTATAGAAACTGATTGTCAGCACTCCTCGAGGACTTGTCATAAGTGCCAAATTTATGCTGATAAGATTCACGTGCCACCAGTTCCTTTGAATGTCATGACTGCACCTTGGCTATTTTCAATGTGGGGCATTGACATGATTGGTTAAATTAAGCCCACTGCCTCTAATGGATATCGTTTCATCCTTGTCGCCATTGATTACTTCACTGAATGGGTCGAAGCTGCTTCATTTGCCTCAGTAACCAAGAATGTTGTAGCCTGGTTCATCAAGCATAACCTCATCTATCGATACCACATCCCTGAAAGGATCATCACTAATAACAGTACTAACCTCAACAATGCCATGATCACTGAACTTTACACGCAGTTCAAGATCAAACATCACAACTCTTCTCCATACAGGCCCAAGATGAATGACACAGTGGAAGCCACCAACAAAAATATAAAGAAGATTATGCAAAATATGGTGGTTGTTGTACCCAAATTTTTGACCCTAATATCCCTCTATCACATCATATCAATTTAATCCCAACAAAATCACACACTAGGGTTTGGCTCTTCTCCCTATCTTTAGTTTTACTCTATGGGGAATCACCAAGCACCTTGAATTGTATTTTGTGATCATCTATGTTTTTTTTATTATCCTTTAACTAATGAATACAATAAGTTTTTTCCCCAATTCATGATGATGGTAGGAGAAATGACAACATATTCCATCAAGATTGATCTATAGATTCATGAGCTCATTTCTATGATTTCCTCAACAAAGCTTCATTGAGACTCAAGCCTCAACATTGAATATACTTTGAATTAATATCATAAAAAATTATATTATGATTCATCATACTTCAATTTGTCAAAGATGGTTCAAAGGTGCAAAGGTTGATTTAAGAAGTTTGACTCAATTGGGCAGATTCTTGAATCATTAATCACAAGTGCACATCTCCTTCAATTATCAAGATTTGAAAGTGGTTTTGCTTGCTATGGTTTCTCATTATCATCCTCAACAACTCATATTCACATAACAAAAGTATTTGTCTAAGGAGATAGTTCAAAATTGCAAAGGTTTCCCAAGGCATTTTCTTGCTCTAGGAGCTAGGGTTTTGAACCTCAAAAGGGTATATCTTACTCATCTTTTGGTATTTTTGAGTGATTCCAAACACAATCTTCTTTTAAAAGGTTTATTAACAAATCACTTCAAAAGTTTCAAGGAAATGTTGTATGTAAGAAACTTAATGATGAAGAAAGATTGTAAGTCCTCTAGATGAACCATCAAATTCCATTAGGTGATTTCAAATGATCATAACTTGGTCAATTTTTATCACCTTGAAATCATTATTTTTTCAAAATGATCTTAAATATGTGAACTTCAACCCATATTTTAAGTGAGAAGTGTAAAAATGGATGGAAGATTCCCTAAGGATGCAAAAGATTATAGGTCATTTCATGAATTTTTTCCAACTTCAACAAGTCATAACTTTCTCAATTTTTGGAAATTTTGAATGGTTCAAGTCTTAAAATGTCATTCAAGAGATTTAATCCATTCCATCTTTTGTGTTAATATCTAATTTCAAGTGGAAATCCATGTTTGGATGCAAGAGATTATAAGTCATTTTTGAAGAAAAAACTTTAAAAATTTCTAAGTATAGAAAGTCAACCTCTTTTTCTCAACTTTGACTCATTGCAACTTTCAGCTCAAGCATCCATTTGATCCCATTTTTTGTACATTATAAAGCTTGTAACCTCATCTTTCTAAAGCTTCAAGAATCATGTCTTAAGACCCCTTGAGTTGAGAATGCCATTGATTTGAATTTGGTAACTTGAAAATGAAATTTCTCCAAAAGTTAGAATTTGAAATCCTTGTCTTGGCTTATAAACACAAAATTGCTGCGTGTTTTTGCTTCTAATCAAGTTTAGTGAACCTCCAGAAGTGATTAGCATGATAAAACGCAAGAATTGAATGAGTTTTGATCAAATTACAAGTCACACTTTTCTTGTTTGCAACTTCACAAGATTTCCCTCCAAACTTCATTATTTCACACGCTTGAACATTCCATTCACTTTCCTATAAATATAGGATCATCCCTCATTCATTTTCTCAATCTTGGAAATCCAAAATCACCCTGCCAAACTCTCTCTTGAACACAATTTTCTGCAAATTCGAATTTGCTCTTACAGCCTTCCTCAATCGTTTTTCTTTGTCAATTCACCTTCCTTGATCCTCACTGAAGCTAACAGAAGAAGAATTAAGCTCTAAAAATCCCTGAATCATGCTAGCCAAGTCCAGTTTCAGAGCTCTGCAACTTAACTTCAATAGGTAGATTCCTTCCATAATACGGTGGGAGAACTCACTTGGTTGTATTGCATTTGATCGCAATTGTTATGGATAACAAGAGTCCCCACCAAATTTTCTTTTATCCAATAAGGAAAGGGTGAAAAAAATAGGAAAGACCTTTGAGATATTTTCTTGAGTCCGGGGGGTAGGTTATGAAAAGGGAAGGTGTTAGCACCATTTTCATCCATAGTTATCTATGGGCTCTTAGTTGTTTGCTAGATCACTTTTGAAATTTCTTTGTTTGAAATGTGTTTTGTGGTGGGTTTGAAATTATTTTTGAAAAGCGCCTTCGTTTAGGAAAACTTTGTAATCATTCTCGTGTCTATAAGAATGCATACAAAGTGTTCAACTTTTTAAAAATATTTCATGTTTTTGAAAGTGTTTGGTGTATTTGAAAAGATGTTTGTTTTTTGAAGATGGATTATGAGCAAGCAACTAAGAACGTTCTACCTACTCATAAGTCTTTCTGTTCATTTATCTCTTCCTTTGATATTTCTATCTCACCATTGATTGGTAAGAAGCCTTATTTTTGGATGTAAAGGGACGGGCATGGGTCATTGTATAATCATGAATAGAAATGTTGTGAGATATCTTAGCATTTATCTTGAGGGACTAAGATAATTAGTAAGGAAACATTTGAAGCGTCATCTAAGGAAACATTGAGGGACTAAGATATCATGACAATTTTCTCAAGGCAACAAGTGGAGTTAACCCTAGAGGTGCAAGTGTGCAAGTGTTTGTATTTCATGCTTGATTTATCTTGGATTAGTGTTTTATAAGCATTGATTTATCTTTCCATACAAACCCTAAGTTTCTAGCATTTATATGAAAGCGATAAATTGCGGAAAGTAAATGACCTACGCTATTACAATCATTTTGGGGATGGGGTGTACAAATTTACAAATGGGGATTGTAAGAAATTAAATCCTAATTATATGTTACGACCATATTGAACTTGAATAATGTACAAGAAATGAAATATATAATGTATAAGGAATATTGTTGTACCCCAAAATTTGCCCTCTCATATTTCTCAAAGACATTGCAAGAAAAATCTCCAAGTGGCTCAAGGTTGCTCAAGAGTTGGACAGACAAGCTACCTCCTAAGGCAGTCAACCCCAAATTAGGGTTTTGTGTTGCATTAGGATCCTTGAATCCAAATGACCTCAAGTGCTCCCCAATTTCCTAATATGTTCTCAAAATCATCCATGTCAAATTTCAATCCTTGCAGAGGAAGTTTGCTCAGTCAAATGCTCAAAGGGTCCAAAAATCGACTGCGCTAGGACAAAAGTCAACTGTGACCTATAAACAGTCAAACTTCAAGATTTTTTGTCAACATTCTCATTTTGAAGGATATTTCATAATTTTATCAAGGGTTGATCATGATTCATCAAGGATTGCTCAAAATTCATCAAGATTCAAAAGTTGCTAAATTAGGGTTTTGCAGGAAAAGTCAACTCAACTTTGACCAAGCATTACTTTCTCATACTTTATGAGAAATTACCCATAAAAAGCTCATTTTGAATAGGATGAAATTTCCTACAATCCATATTCATATTCCAAGATAAAAAAATTCACTCACAAGAAGTTATAAATTTGGACATTATAGGTCATTTTTGAAAGTCAACAAAAACACCTTTTTTGCCAAAGCTTATAACTTGAGAATGGAATATCAAAATGATATGAGACCAAAAGGGTTGGTTAGAGGACATATCAAGCTTTCTAAAAAGTCCAAGAACACATCCAAAGGTTAAAAATTTAAGAAGTTATGCATTGTTGAAGTTGGACATTTTTGCAAAATAGCCAAATGTCAATCATCCCCAAAACTTCAAATTTTGTCAAATGGGCCCATTCTTTTCCATTTTATTTGAGCTTGCATCATTTCCCATGTGTCCTAGCTTCAACCATGAGCTCAGATTTCTTTTTTATTATTTAATTTTATTTTTTATTGAATTTATTCATTTTAAATCAAATAAAATCATAGAAAATCCAAATAATTAAAAACTCTTGATTTATTGATTGTTTTAGGCTTTGTTTACAGCTAGCAACATCATGGAATTCGTATCAGGCCATATCATGTACAAAAAGATTGCATCAAATCAAATTTGGAAAGGTTAATAATGGAGATCAAATCAAATATGTATGCATTGATTTAGAGAGATTTAGTCCATGATTTCTACCCTAATGCAAAGCATGATACATAAGGAAGCCCAAGCAATCGAAATTAGGGTTGGTATTTGCAGAAATAGGCCGAACAAAGTTTGAAAAAAGTGAAAAAAAGCTTGAAATCAAGATCGTGCTTAGAGGTGTTTTCAGAAGCTGAGACCAGTCCCAATCTCTTCCTGGGTGTTCATTCAATCAAACTGGATCAAAAGAAAGCTCGATCAGACCCTATAGCGCACTGTAAGTGTCACGATAACCACCCCTGTTCTTGATTTCACAACTCTGAATTTATGCATCCTTTTCATGAATCAATACCATATTTTGAATCTACATGACATTTGCAAACGTTTGGCATTATCCAATTGCTTTTATCTGGCCTGAACGAAGAACCACCATAGTTAGGGTTCTTCGTTTGCTTTTTGGGGTTTTCTATTTCAGGAAAAATCGTGACTCAAGAGGGGCATAGTTGTGATCAGGAAGCCATAACGAACCCAACCATGGTCCTGGAATGGATTTATGTGGCCTGAGATAGATTTTAGGATGGACTTGCGCTTTTAGCTGCCGATTCAAATCCGCAGGTAAATGTTTTACAGGTTTTAGGACAGGGACGATGAGGTGTCCCCTTCCCATTGGCCCTTCCAAACTCCTTCAGGACCTGGGTTCGAATCCCAGGTCCCCCAATTTCTCAATGTTTTTTCTCTTCAGGTATTCCAATGCGCGTGTTGGCCTACAGCTCACCATACACCTTCATATATCCAATGGCCAGATGGCCAAAGGCCAAATCTGTTGGTCAAGCGCTGGGGGTCTACATGGTGCCAAGTCAATGCATAGACACCAGATCACCAGGAGTCAACAAAGGCCAGCGCTTTTGGGCCTTCCAATTGCTGTTCAAACTCCCAATTCAGGCCCATACCCCCCTTTCTCTCATTTATTTTGTTTATTTATTTTATTCAATTAATTGTTTTATTATTTTTTGTTTAAGTTACTAACCAATCACAAAAATCCTTTTTCTCATAAAATAATATCACCAAAATTGTTAGATTTTAATTAGAGTAACTTTAACCTATTTTTGTAAATAATTAAAATTAAATTAGATTTAATTAGGTTTTCATTACTAACATTAATTATTTTATTTTTCCTTCTTAAAATAACAAAAAAACAAAAAAAAATTATTTTTTAATTAATTCATTCATTAATTCAATTTAGTAATTAATTTAGGTTAATTTCTTTCTTAAGATAAAAACAAAAAAAAAAAGATATTTCTCTTTAACCAAAAAGGGTCAAAACCCTAATCATGCGCTCGACTTAATTTCCCGCACGCGATTTACTTTCTTTTACCAATATTGTACTTGCTTCCGGATTGTAATAGTAAGTAGGACTTTTATTTATTTTTATCGCTTTATTTATTTTCAAAGGGTTTATCTTTGGCGATGTAAATACCCGACGCCTTGTAATTTAAATTCCGCATTTTATTTCCGTAAAATATAACTCTTAGATGTTTGATAATAGGATTACATGATAAGAATGAATGTTTTAACCTAAAATCAAATTAGATTACCATTAACATGTGTAAAGATAAAAATAACTGAAAATGACACACTCGCACATGCGCACTCTTAGGGTACACCCCACTTGGTTGCCTTCGTACACGGTCATTGAGTATAGGTCGTTTTAGAGGTCGCACTCTTGTCTAAAAGATCATAGTCACCTTGAACTGGTTGCCTCGGATATTGTTGCCTCAAACAAATGATCTAAGACATTAGGGTTACCACTAAGGCGTGCTAACATTGCTTTAGTGACCGTAAGTCCCTCATTCGAATTGACCCTTAAACTCCAACGACGGTGCTACCTACTCATTCATAGTGGGATAGCATTGTCTAAAGGATATTAGCATAGAACGATTCCTTTTCCGAGTAGGTAGATGGTTCTTAGATACTTGCTCTTTCAAAAACAAAAACTTTTTACACTTACACTCCTTTTCAAACAAAGTTTTCAAAAACACTTCATACGCTCTTGAGAACAGAAGCAAGAGTTAAATCGAAGTTTTCAAATAAAAACATTTTCAAACCCACAAGCACAAAGAAAGCAATTTTGAAAACAATTGAGCAAGTACCTAAGAGCCTGTGGATAACCACGGATAGAAAGGGTGCTAATACCTTCCCTTTCTATAATCTACCCCCCGAGCCCGAGAAATATCTCGAAAAAGGAATTTTTATGTGCTTTTTCCTTTCCTTATTGGATAAAATAAAAGTCGGTGGCGACTCTTGCTTACCGCGACATTTTGCGAAAACAAACGCAAAACGCAAACCAGCATTCCAAAAAACAGTCAGTTCTTCCCACCGTATCACAAATATAAAAAGAAATGGATTTTGTTTTGGATTTTTGTTAGGAAAATTGTTTTGACCTAATTAACCTAAAGGGATGTGATTAATAAAAAATAGGAAAATTAATCCTAAGTTAAAAGGAAATCAAATTAATCAACAAATCATTTTTTAGGGTTTTTTACGGAAGGCTTTTGGTTAATTAAAATAAATAAGAAATTAAAATATTTTTTGTGATATTTTTATATATTCATAAAGTAGACATTGTAAATAAATAGTGTGCAAAAATTCAACTCAAAAGGAGTTGTTCTGATTGGTTGGAAAAAATGTTGAAGTTTGTTAAAAAAATGAAAACAAACAAATGATAAAAATTTGTTTTGGTCCTGCAAAGGTTTGAATCCAAGTTCTCCACATCTTCCATTTAAAATAGCCAACACCCAATATGTTATAAAACTGCATGTTTGTTTGGAAAAAATGACAAAAATAAATACAAAAGGTCTCGCTGGGGCTTGAACCCAGAACCTTCTACATGGAAAGGCTTTAGCACGCGCTGTTTGTACCACTGGGGTGGTCTGTTTCATCTGTTAGTTATACAACTTGCATTAAATATAAAATGAACTGATTTCAGAAAATCTGAACATAGCTTCATCTTCTTCCTTCATGCGCGTAGGGATGCATAACTCCATTGTTAAGCTTCGAAAGGCTTCATTTCTCAACCAAATTGAAAGATTGTAAACATCAAACCTGCTAAAAAATTTAATATGAATCTAACCATGTAACTTTTAAAAGCTATGAATCAGTGGTTAGCACGAATTATGTTTGGTACCAAAATCAAAACCTAACTGGCCAGAGTTGAAAATCTTAAGACATAAGAAATGAAAATCAAAACTAAGAGCATGGTCATCTTCCTAAGGATGGTATATGGAAGCTTAATGCACGAAGGGATTTTGAGATTTTTATGTGTAAAGTCAGGATGTGCCAAGTTTTGTGCTTGTGTGCAAAATCTGAGTTTTTTTTAGAGTTTGAGAGTGTTTGAGGATTTTTAAACACACAAGAATATGCCCTCTTTAGCTTGCAAAAAGCCTCTCTATTTTATAGAGAAAAGGTTTGGAAAGTTGGAGTAACCAGATTTGTAAGATGACAAATTATGGTTTGGTTGGAATGCAAATGTCAAGTTATGTCAAGTTTTCCATGATCCCAAGATGAAGTACCAGAGTTACTGGTTTAGAAGGGTTTCTTTCCATGATCAGAAATAAGCAAGGTATGGGCTCAAGACAAGTTTGTACCAAAAATCTTACTTTATGGAAAGATCTTTTGGACAATAGCTTAATAACTTGGGTAAGAGCTTAATTCATTGTGTAAACAATTAATTATGGAGTGAAACACAAGCATTGAGGTCTGCAAAGCGAGATCATGTAGCATGGCCTATGTATTTGATCTTTTTCTTTAATCTTGTTGAATACTCCGTCCCTTCATTTTGATCATATAGATCCCTTCATTGTAATTCATAGTGTCGGAACTATGTGTGTCGAAGGGTTTAGTATGTGGATCGAAGTAGGTTGCTCGGAGGAAGCCATTTCTCAGTCGAAGCTTGTGGATCGAAGCAAGCATGAAGGAAACCATTTCCCAGTCAAAGCTTATGGATCGAAGCATGCATGAAGGAAACCATTTCCCAGTCGAAGCTTGTGGATAGAAACAGGTTTAGAGGTGGACCGAAGCAGGTTTCTCAAAGGGAGCCATTTCCTAATCGAAGCTTGTGGATCGAAGCAGGTTTAGAGGTGAATTGAAGCAGGTTGCTCGAAGGAAACCAATGCCCAATCGAAGCTTATGGATCTAAGAAAGCTTGATCTTCTTCGACTTGTAAAAATATGCCCACCATTCCTTTTCTATGAGTCATGTGGTTCGAACAGCCTGAACCAAATTTTGAATTCAAATTGTTATCTGCAACCACTCCTTTCGATCTTCTTTTCCCTTTTAAAAGTTTCCTCTTCCTCCTTTCTTTGACCTGATGCTTGAGAGCCCAATATGATCCATGGAAACTATATGGGGCATTAAAAGTCCAGTTGTACTTTTCCAAACCCAAACCTTAATTTGAGTCATCAGTATTGAGGAAGTATCTTGAGCTGATCAAACCTTGTGCAGTCTTGACCCAATAGAGATCTTGTGAGAAAATTCTTGAGAAATGAGAGGGTAAATTTTGGGGTGCAACAGCTGACCTTGTTCAATCTTCTTGACCTTGAAGAGTTAGATTGGCGAGTCCTCCATTTGTGACTTGAAGGTGGAAGATGATTGAACACTAGAGTGCCTAGAAATTTGAACTTGACTATGTGTTAATTGATTGTGCTAGGAATGGGCTTAAAGATGCCATTTGGAGAAATAATGAAGAGCTATCGGAGATGGGCTTATAGATGCCATCCAAAGTTACTGTTGGTAAGTATAAAGCTTGACTGTGACGTATAATGAAGGAATATTTGACGAATACTACTTCAACGGGTAACGAAGGAATCTGATGACTTCTACTTCAACAGGTAATGAAGGAACCTGACGACTACTACTTCAACAATTAATGAAGGAATCTGACGACTATTACTTCAACAGGTAATGAAGGAATCTGAAGACTACTATTTCAACAGGTAATGAAGGAATCTTGGACGACTACTACTTCGACAGGTAATGAAGGAATCTTCCGACTACTACTTCAACAGGTAATGAAGGAATTTTGGACGACTACTACTTCAATAGGTAATGAAGGAATCTGACGACTACTACTTTAACAGGTAACGAAGGAATCTGACGACTACTAATTCAACAGGTAATGAAGGAATCTGACGACTACTACTTCAACAGGTAATGAAGGAATCTGACGACTATTACTTCAACAGGTAATGAACGAATCTTGGACGACTACTACTTTTACAGGTAATAAAGGAATCTTACGACTACTACTTCAACAGGTAATGAAGGAATCTTGGACAACTACTACTTCAACAGGTAATGAAGGAATATGGCGACTACTACTTCAACAGGTAATGAAGGAATTTGACGACTACTACTTCAACAGGTAATGAAGGAATCTGACGACTACTACTTCAACAGGTAATGAAGGAATCTGACGACTACTACTTCAACAGGTAATGAAGGAATCTGACGACTACTGCTTCAACAGGTAATGAACGAATCAGATGACTACTACTTCAATAAGTAATGAAGGAATCTTACGATTACTACTTCAACAGGTAATGAAGGAATCTTGGACAAATACTACTTCAACAGGTAATGAAGGAATCTAACGATTACTACTTCCACAAGTAATGAAGGAAACTGGAGACTACTACTTTAACAGGTAATGAAGGAATCTGGCGACTACTACTTCAACAGGTAATGAAGGAATCTTGGACGACTACTATTTCGATAGGTAATGAATGAATCTTGGACGACTACTACTTCAATAGGTAATAGAGGAATATGACGACTACTACTTAAACAGGTAATGAAGGAATCTTGGACGACTACTACTTCGACAAGTAATAAAGGAATCTTGGACGACTACTACTTCAACGGGTAATAAAGGAATCTGACGACTACTACTTCAACAGGTAATGAAGGAATCTGACAACTACTACTTCAACAGGTAATGAAGGAATCTTGGATGACTACTACTTAAATAGGTAATGAAGGAATATGACGACTACTACTTCAACAGGTAATGAAGGAATCTGATGACTACTAATTCAATAATTACTAGAAAAAATGCAACTTGGTTTTATCTCAGAGAAGTTTACAGATAGTTAATGACGTTCATCTGTTCATTGATATTTTCCTAAAAAGGTAAAGAGTTAGTTGTATGCAATGTCATAATGCATGCATTGCATAATGATGTTCTTAAAATAAATGAGATTGTGTTATATGCATATTCTATGGAATGTGAAATGTTGTTGAAGTGTATCTTTGTCTGGGAAAATAAATCCTTGACAAATGCTGGTGAGCCTTGGGAAATAAAATCATGGACTACTGTTGGGGATGAAGAGTATGCTCCTCTTCATACCTTTTTTTAGGATGTTTCCGCTGGGGATTCCTGTTCTGTTGTTTGAGGAGAACTCAACTGGGTAATGTTGACTTTGCTTTAAGAAAACTCCATGGAGAGTGTTGATTTCTACTTGGGGAAAAAAGTTCAGGAGTTTTAGTTGTTAGTTGCTCTACTGGGGAGTTATACACTTGATTGGAGAGAATGGAAGTTAACAACTTGTTGGGGATAAAGAAGTTAACTGTTATTTGATCGGCTTCCAGGCTTTGCAGAAACTCACTAGGGATAGTGGCAAACTTTACTGGGGAAGAGGACTTTTGTCAGTGATTTGAAGTTAAACTATTATCTGGTTGAATCTAGGTTTCATAGTAACTTCGGAGATGACACTGACTTTGTTGATGACTTCACTGGGGATTAGGGGTTATGGTCCCTTAATTTGTAATAGTCTGAGAGGCAAACTTAAGCTGGGGAATCTGTAGTTTGTTGGGGAAATAAACCTTGTTGAAGAGAATATTTGACGAACTTCTAGGGAGGTGTTTTCTTTTGGCAGAACTCCTCGAGGATTCTTCTTGAGACCAACTCAGCTGGGGAGAGGTTCTCCGGAGACTGAAACTCTGGCTGGGGATTGCATGGATCCAATTTTATGGGATATCCATGAATTTGGCCTAGAGGGGTTTATACCTTTGTCTGTGAAGACTACTTTGTGAGGATAACCTTATAGAGGTGGCTCTGTGGGGAATTGTTGTTGTCCATAGTAGTAAGTGTTGTAGTGCTTCCAGAAAATGTATGCTTGGTCACACGAGACCTTTTGCTGGAATTCATGTTCAATGCCCAAAATGATTCAGATGCAGCCTGCCCCTGGCTATTCAGGACTTTATGAGATATTTCTTGGAATTTTGACTTGACTACCCCAGATGAGTTGGAACGTAACCTGCCATGCCCCCTTGATTATGGTAGATTTTTCATTGGAAGCGTCTTCCAATTTGAAGTGATTTTGTTTCTTGAGAGAACTTTTGTTCATTGGATATTTGCCGTGTAAATTTCTCTGTTGTCAAATAAATAGCTATATGCAAACAGCGGTGTTCAAAATAATGCAAAGTTTATATTTTTCTTGAAGTTTTGAAAATGCATTTTTAGCAGATAAAAGAATTTTGTAAAAATATGAATTCGACTCAGGATTTACAGTAAGCCTTACAGGAGTCAGGATACCTTTTGTAACAGTATGCTTTCGAACTAACCCATGCTTCAATTAGGACTTTTAACGTGTTGTAACGTGGCCTGGTTCATGGTTTAAGAAAGAAAGGATAAGGCTCAAAGTTTATTTGTACCCACCTGTTCTTCATGATGTTCTACAGTCCTAAACTCAGTTAATTGTGCATTTGTACTCCAATTGAATCTGGAATGAAGTTTTGGTGATGGTTCGGATACTAAAAGTTTATTTGTGAAGGCAGTCATGTTTGCAACATTTTTCATATTGTCGAGGATTTATGACGACCTCTTTTGATTTATTATCCCTGATTTTTGCCTGACTATTTTTTTGTTTTGTGACTACAGTCAGCGGGATGCCCCAGTTTTTTTCTTAAGTCTCCTTCGTAGGTTTTGACTTAGTGGGATTTTCTTTTGAGAGATAATGACTGCCTATTTTATGGATGTTGTACCCCAAAACTTTCCATCTCTTTTCTCAAGACATTTTCTTATAAGGATTTTCAAAAGTCTAAGTTTAAACAAGTACAATTGGATTTTTGGTTTTCAGGCATCAAATCAAAGAAGATCAAATTTTCCTTCATTCATAAGCTTTGATTGGCCGTCTAAAATCCTTCGAGAAAGCTTTATTTCACAAGCTTCGATTGAACATTTGGCCTCTTTCGATGCATGCCTAATTCACAATCTTCGATTGGGCGTTGGGCCCCCTTCGATCAAGTTAAATTCACAAAGCTTAGGCCCACAAGGCAAAAGGCCCCTTCAACTTGCCTTAGATCCACAAGGAAAAGGCCTCTTCATGCTTTCCTTTGATCCACAAGGAAAAGGCCCCTTCAACTTGCCTTCGATTCACTAGATAAATACTTCCTACATGCTTGCCTTTGATTCACAAAGCAAGAGCTTCTTTCATGTGTGCTTTAACCCACAAGGAAATGACTTCCTCTATGCGTGCCTTCAACGCACAAGGAAAAGGCCTCTTCATGTTTACCTTTGATCCACAAGGCAAAGGCCCCTTTCATACGTGCTTCGATTCATTAATAAATTGGCTTCCCTCGTGCTAGCTTTAAATCCACCTCTAAAATTTTCAACACACGGTTTTCCATACTTTGACACACAAGATGGTCCCTTCGAAGAAACTTTCTAAAGGTCCATTCAAAGAAACATTTCGAAGGTCCATTCGAAGGACACACAAATGGTGCCTTCGAAGGACCTACAATTGGCCCATTCGAAGGACACATTATTGTGGGAAACCAGTTTGTTTTATGATGAGTCTTGGTCCAAGATGTTTGCTGGCCAAAATCCTACATGCTGCCAAGCCCAAGCCTCCTGTGTAATTACATTCGAAGGAGGTTACAAAAGAAGCTTCGACTAGCCAGAAAGGAGTTTTCAATTGGGATAGTTGAAAAGTTTTAGATCAAGCTACTAAGGCAGGTAGTTATTTCAATCGAAGAATCCATAATGATGAGGCCTGGAGCCAATCAAAGGAAGCAACTCAGGGCCAATCGAAGAACCAGCTGTGGAGGCATTCGAAGGAGTCAAGGATGTCCAGGTTCATCCTAAAACCCAAAAGGGTAGGAATCCATCAAAAATGGCAATCCTTTAATTTGTCTGATTTTTTCCTTCAAAGCCGGGTTAAAGGTTGTCCCTTGCCATTTCCATTCCCCTCTACACCCCTATAAATACAAGCCTAAGGACACATTGCCAAGGACGAAAAAAAAAGATAAAAACACACGCAGGTTTCCTTAAAAATACTACACACACACATTGCCTGAAGAAAACCACCAAACTTCTCAAAATCTCCAAAGGTTATCAAAATAGAAACAACCCTTAAACAAGCATACCCACGCCTGAAGCCACAGATCCATACATCACCGTTGGTAATAATT
Source organism: Vicia faba (assembly GCA_948472305.1). Lineage (NCBI taxonomy): Eukaryota > Viridiplantae > Streptophyta > Magnoliopsida > Fabales > Fabaceae > Vicia > Vicia faba. The sequence goes on from OX451736.1 coordinate 1,041,731,014, forward strand.
GGCAAAAGATAAAACTTTACATTTGCATGACATATTAACCCTTATAGTTCGTTCGATTTATATTCAGAACTAAGGACCTGGGTTCGACACCCAGGTCTGCATTTGTTTTTTCTCTAACGCTTGTACTGCAAATCCATCCTAAACAGATAAACGTGCACAGGATCGAAGGACCTGAGTTCGATACCCAGGTCCTGCATCTTTATTTTTGCTAACTTTTGACTTACAGATCCAGATCGAAAGGCAACTTCCTCCCCCGGATCGAAAAGCAAACATCTCTCCCTGGATTGAAAAATCACATCCCTCCTTGGATCGAAAAATCATACCCTGGATCAAAAAATCACATTTCTCCCTGGATCGAAGGATAACCTTTTGTATTTTCATTTTTTTTGTTCATTGACCTTATTATTTAAATCAACTCTAAATCAAAAATCATTAAAAAAAATTTAGGCTTAGTTTCTTTTTTAGATTAAATTTTGTTAATTAATTATTTAACTACTTTAACATTTTTTTCTTAAAATTAAAACTAATTTAGACTTAGGCCTTAAATCTTAAAATCAAACCACAAAAATGTCAAAAAAATATTTTTCTTAATACTTAGGCTTTTTAGGATTTTCTTTCCAAGCAATCTCTTCTCATTTTTGTTTTCTATTTTTCTTTAAATTCTAGAAAGAATGTATAGGTCGCTCATTGGATTTTGTAATAGTTAGTTTATCTTTTCTCATTTTTTTCCTAAATATTGTAACTGCTCATGGGATGTAATAGTGTAGGATTTACTTTCCGCATTTTATAATTCTTGTACATATTAACTGTTAGATGTATGGTAATAGGATTATGTTGTACCCCAAAATTTGCCCTCCCTTTTTCACAATAAATCACAACCCCAGGGTTTTTCTCTGATTTTTAAGATTGGCTCAGGAATTGATCAGACAGATCTTTCTTTGGCAGTAATCCAGAATTAGGGTTTTCTCTGATTTGTTAAGGTTGACTCAAGAATCGATCAGACAGATCTTTCTTTGGCAGTGATCTAGGATTAGGGTTTACGCTCGCATTTCTCAGAAGAAACTGAATCCTCAGAAATTTAGTTGACTGTTATATCATTTTTACGCTTGTTCAAGATTACTGGTTATTTCTCAAAACCTAGTTATCTGGGGTAGGAGCTGAGACTTTTGTTTGGAACCTTAAAGGCATTTGCTTGATCAGTGGAGTGAAAGGTTTATGGAATGCTTGTTTGTTTAACTGTACAACGCATATGTTAATTGGAATACCATGCGTATTGTGATTAATGCAAGGTTGCGAGATGGCAGAGTTTGTTGATTATTTATTTCATCTGGATTAAAGTTATTGGGATACATTTCCAGTTATTTTAATTTAAGAGTTTTAAATAATTAAATAGACAATACAAGGAAAAGTTGGAAGATATTTGACAAAGACTTTTTTATTTATTTATTTCAAATATTGTTACAAATTTTATTCGAATATTGTGAATTTACAATTTACAGTATTTACAGTAATATTTGTTTACAATAAATGAAAAAATATATATAATAAATCTAAGACTAAATCTCTTGAGATCTTTGACTTCTACTTCTACCGCTTCCTCTATCATCCAACTGGTACTTACCTGCAAAAGACAGAAAGAAGTTAGTATAAGAATTTTCAAACAGAAGCAGGTAAAAAGAAAAATCATCATTAGAGTCTGCTGGTCGGAATCAAAAATGTTATGTTCATCATGTTTCATTTTCCTCTCTACAAATCACAAGAAGATTTCTCTTCTCGGTTCACAGAGAGAAAAATAAAATATATAAAATTGCAAGCATACAAGTTATTCAAAATGCAAAGGCACAAGGCTGCACACAAGGCAAACTGTACTACAAACTAAATTCCAAGCTGCATTAGTTAAACTACAATGCAGTAACCAAGCATGCAAACTAAGTTACAAGTTAACTAGGTGCAAAAGGAAAAAGTACACAATGCAGGAAATATGGAAATAAGTACACAATGCAGGAGATGAACCAAGTTACAAGCAAGAGCTTATCCTAGCCCTCACCATGTTCTGGCCAGCAGCTTTTCAGAATAATATAAAAAGCAATTAAAAGTGCTTTTGAGGGAGAGAGAAAGAGAGTGAAGTGAGAGTTTACAGTTTTGGCAGGCTGTAAAAGGAAGTAAGAAAACAAATAGATATAACAGTCTAAGAGTCCAGCAGAGGGGGGGAGAGAGAAAAAGATCACAAAACCTGTTTTGAAAACTACAAGCACAAGCCTGTTTTCAAAACCTGAAACCTGCTTGTAAACACACAAAAACATACAGTCCAGGCCAAACTGCTTCCCGAAACTCAAAAAACTGCAAGCTAAAACTTTGAAACCTGAAGCCTCCCTCCCATAACCCACAGCAAAATCTGCTTACCAAAAACTCAACAAACTGCAAGCAAAAAAAAACAAAAACACACGCCTTCCTAAAACTTACCACAAACCTGCTCCCAACCAAAAACTTCCCAACTGTAACAATAACAAGCAAACCTGTAGCCTGTCTTACCAAAAACTCAACAACCTGCTAAACTACAAACTTAAAAAAAAAAAAAGAACCTGCTTCCAAAACTTCAGAATACTTACCAGAACTGCAAACTTCTGAAAAAACACTCAAACCTGCCTGTAACATATCACTGCAAATCAAAAACCCAAAACAAGAAAGTAAACCTGTTTAAACAACAGCCTGCTTACCAAAAGCTTACAAAAACAAGCAAACTTGTTTAAACAACACCCTGCATAACCTCCAAACTGCAAGTCAAAAACCAAAACCACAAACTGGTTCACCAACAAAACAAAACCTGCATCTCAAGCTCAGCAAGGCCAACCATTCAGGCCAAGCCCAAAGCTGCATGCAAAACTGCAACAAGCATGCTCACACAAAGGCTAACAACAAACAATGACAGTCTCAAAGACTATCAACATCATCAACAAGAGCATTTCAGAAACTGACTAACAACAAACAACATCCAGTTTTCAGGTTCATTATCATTAAATTATCAGGGTCCACAAAGAGGAAGAGTTTAGAAGCAACTGAAAATGGTTTCAAAACTACTTCATCATTAACCTCAGTAGCCAAAAGAGAGGAAGAGTTTAGAAGCAACTGAAAATGGTTTCAGAACTACTTCATCATTAACCTCAGTAGCCAAAAGAGAGGAAGAGTTTAGAAGCAAGCAAGTTTCAGAGTTTCATCATCATCAACCAAAACAAAGAACAACAATAATAGCTAGTTTTTTCAGAATACATATATTCATCATCAAATAATCAGGGTCAATAAAAGAGAAGAGGAAGAGAAAATCAGAAACAAATATTCAAGTGTTTTCAGAACAACATCATCATCAAACAATAAATATTCAAGCACTCAGAAGCAAGAGTAGTCTCAGAATAGTTTATCATAAACTCAAATCAGAACAACAAACATAGAGACAATTCTCAGAATAGTTCATCATCAACGAATCATCAGACAAATCAAAAGAATAACAGAAAAGTACCAGAATCTAGAAGCGTAACCATCACGCTCTCCCTCCGCTTCGGCCACCAAGGAGGCACCACCAAGCCCCTTCCCTCCCTCCATCGTTCTCAGAATCAAGACGTTCAAGGTACGTCTCTCAAACCCTCAAGCTTTTTTACTACATATAAACATAAAAAAAAACCATAAGAGTCAAAACATGCAAGTAATAAAACGTACAAGAATCACAAATGTAAACTGTAAAAAACACGTGTAGAACCAAAGGAAACGGTACCTTTCAAACTATCGCCTTGGACAGTCGTGGAGAGGAGAGGGCGGAGGCAACGCACTGGTAGCTAGGCGTGAGAGAGAAATACAAAGCTTCGTTTGAGAGAGACGAAGAGAACGAAGAAGATGAGAGGAGGCGCCGTTATGGCCAAAAAATGCACAAACCCTAAATTCTGAGTGCGTGAAACTTCAACCCTAAAACTTGTTCAAACATTCATTCTGGGCTTTTACCCAAACAAAACGCCTAAAGCCCAAGCACTAACACGCACCCCCCTCCTTTTCCCTTTCTTCCTCCTAATTATTTGTTCTTCTTCATTCTTTTTGGGCCATAACTCATATGCCCATCATCTTTCCCTTTTCAATTTTAAACTAATATTCTTTCTTTTCTTTAATAATATCATTTTAATTAATTTTCTTTAAACCAATACTTTTCTTTTTTTTAAAAAAATAATTTGTTTTGTTAATAATAAAGAAAACCAATAATAGATTAAGGTTTGTTTTGATATAATTTTCTCTAAATATTTGTTATATTTAATTAAATACAAAAAGAATACTAGAATTTTTGTTTAACTAATATTTTTACATAAGTTCCTAAAAAATATAAAACACAATAAATAATAACAATACTTAAAGTCTTTATTAGGTTAATTTTTATTTGTTCATTTGTAAATAAATACACACATCTCATATTTCTTTGATTTTCATTATCTTGTACTTTATTATAATTTTACATTGAAAATGCGACATTTCAATTTGGTTGTAATATATACTTGGACATTATTATTCTGATAAGACTCATCCCCATTTGTAAACATCTGTACCCACATCCCCAGATACTGTTTTTTAATAATTTAGACTTTAAATTCCCGCAATTTATCGCTTTCAATATACTGTATAGTAATTAGGGTTTGTATGCGAAAATTCAAAATCAATCGCTAGAGGACCTAATACAAGATAAATGCATGAAAATCAATACACAATTCACACTTGCACCTCTAGGGTAACCTCACTTGTTGCCTCAGAAAATACAATCATGTCCCTCGAGTATGAGACACTCTAGCAAATGCCCCTTCAATAAACAAAGATTGTAGTCCCTCGATGACTCTCGATGTTGCCTTCGATAAAACGATCTCGTCCCTTACAAAATTTCTAGAGCGTCTCACAAGTTGCCTTCAATGATTGTATGCGATGACCCACGCCTGTCCCGTTTAACATCCTAACGTAAGGTTATTCACCAAATACAATGGTGAAACAACACTATTAAAAAGGGTTAAAAATATAAGAAAAATCTTTGAGTAAAATAGGGTAGACAACTCTTAGTTACTTGATCAAAAACTTGCAAAACATCCTTGCCGTTTTTCAAACACACTTCACAACACAATTTCAAAACAACTTTCAAAACATTGAAATATCTTTTCAAAAAGACACACACATTTGTATACATTCAAACAAGAATCATTACAAAGGTTGCCTAGACAAGGCATCTTTTTCAAAACATTTTCAAAACCACACACACAAAGCACCATTTCAAACAATTGAAAAGCAAAGGTAAGTGATCTAAAACAAGTAACTAAGAGCCCATGGATAACCATGGATGAAAAGGCTACTAGCACCTTCCCTTTTCATAATCTACCCCCCGAACCCAAGAAAACATCTCAAAGGTCTTTCCTGTGCTTTTTGACCTTTCCTTAGGATAAAATAAAAAGTCGGTGGCGACTCTTGCTAAATCGAACAAGTGCGAAAACAAAACCCAAAATCCCAAGTCAGTTCTCCCACCGTATCACAGAACTGGCGACTCTGCTGGGGAGATTTCTAAAAGTGGGGTTACCTTAGGGTTCTAGATCACCTTTGCATGCTTATCTTGTTTGTTTGCCTTGATTGCTTTACTCTTTTGGGCCCTTGCTTGGGTTTATTTTAAATCCTACACCCGGATTTAGGGGCACCTTTTAGGTAAGTAGCAATAAACTGTGAGGGAACTGTGCGGGGTATACCGACATGGTTGAAGCAGTAGCTACGTTAGTGTGACATATTTGTGGGTACCGGTAGCCTTTAAGTCAATCAAAGAGAATACGGGGCCGCTGAGTGATGTCATGAAGCACTAACGAACTCTTAGAACCTTACTTGACCATCTTGGCCTTTTTAGGGGTAGTGAGATGACCGACTTTGGTGCAGTCCGAAGTTGGTAGATACTCGATACTACACTCATTGAGGGTTGTTTTCTTGGGATATTTTGGTCGCCAGTTAAGTGGCTAAACCAAAACAATGAACACGGAAAATAATCCAGTGATATTGAGCTCCTTAAAACCCGGTTACTATTTATAAGACAGGTTGAGCCAACTAACTTCAAGAGGGTACTTACCTATAAACCCCGTGCAAACCTAAACCTAAGGACTTGTCTGCTTTGTATAAATGTGATTATCTGTATATACACTTGCCTACTTTTGCATACATGTACATAACATTATAACATCATACCATAGCATTTTCAATTTTCCATTTCAAGGATCTCGAGGGTCTTTTGATGCAAGGTCACGTTGAACCAGACATCTACCAAAGGGCAAGAGGATTTTCCTCTAAATAAACACCGTCAAAGATCAAGTGCAACAACTTGAATCGAGGGATATGACCCACTTGACATGGTGAGCTTGATTCTCGTGGAAAGACATCCACCGATACAAAGTTCTCCAGTCAAAGAAGTTGATCAAAGATCAACCTCTAACATTTTTCTTGTGTTTACCCCGAGAGATTCTTGAAAACATGCATCCACATATCATGCATTGTATCATGACATGTTTTCCTTTTCAGGTTTCCTTATTCTCCTACTGTTTATTTCAGTAAAGATGGCTATAGAAAGGACTGTCGAAGATATCCAGGCCCAAAACGCTCAACTTCAAGAATTGTTCTTGAACCTGTCCCAGGGGCAAGAAGAAGTGAAAGCTCTCCTCACAAGGGGCATGGTCCTAGGAAATCCAGGCGGAGTCAGGAATGATCAGTTGGAAGAACTAAAGATTGAGCTGGCAACAATGAAGATCCATAGGATGGGACAGCTGGTGGGCCAGATGGCTCTCATTCAAGACCTCACTCAAAGACAAGAAGAGCTCAGGGTTCTCGTCAACAAACTGCTTCAAGATAACCAAGTGGGGCAAACAGCTAGGGCTAAAGATCAAGTCATCATTCAACTTCCTTTGAGACAAGAAGACAAGGGAAAAGCTCCTCAACTTGCTTCAGGGTCTCAAGCCCAACAACAACCTCGTCAGTGTCAACGGGGTAATCAGCGTAAGCAAAATACGTCTGGAAGACAGTTCACTGAGACCGACATACCATCATCTCTAATACTGGAACGCTTGTTGGAGGTTAATCTGACTGCTTTAAGGGATCCTATTCGGAAGCCCAATACCTCTGCTCCTAGCTATCACCCCGACGCATTTTGTGTATACCACTCATATAGTTCTGGACATGACACCGACGACTGTTGGACTTTGAAAAACAAGATCCAAGACTTGATTGACAATGGAGTGCTGAAATTCATGCCGGATGGCGAGATGAAAATCTTCCGCTGAGGGTTCTCCACCTGAAATGACAAGTTCGAACTAAGAGACTTTTGTTTCATTTGAATTTTCAAGTTGTAATTTCTTTTGTTATTCAAACAATTATTTGTTGATGTCAAACTCTGTTTCATTAATGCATTGCATATGTTTGTCTTGAATTCATCCATTCGTTTTCACTATTCTTGAATTATGCTTTCTACTTTCTTTATGACATTTAACTCTTGCAAAAAAAACCTACAAGCCTTTAGAGGGAGGATGACGAAACAATGCCATAATCTCATACGGTATGCTTTTGGATAGACCTTGCTGATGATGCACAGGCGTTTCTTTCAAATCCTAAACACTGGAGTTATAAGGAATATAATCCCTAGTCAACCCCCTTCGATCCAAATAAGTAGAAGTTTTCTGTTTTGATACAAATTGAAACCTTTGATTAAACCTGGGGCAGGGTAGTCTCTCAGTTAATTCAAAAGATGCGCAGTGAAGTCGCAAACTCTCGGTTCGTAATGCAACGAATGACATCAAAAACATTCCTTTGGGACCAAAAGACAGTGATGGTTCCTTATCTCATAGGCAGTCATTACCTCTCAAAAGAGAACAAGTCCACTGAGCCAAAACCTACAAAGGAGGCTTAAGAAAGCTGGGGCATCCCGCTGATTGTAATCCTGAAACCAGGAACAGTCAGGCAAAAATTAGGGATAACAAATCAAAAGAAAGAGGTCATTATAAATCCTCAACAACACGAAAAATGTTGCAAAAATGACTTTCCATAAAATTCAACTGGTGTGAACCATCACCAAAACGTCGTTCCAAACTCGAATAGAGTTCGACGCACAATTAACTGAGTTTAGGGTTGAAGAACATCATAAAGAACGGGTGGGTATAAATATACTTTGAGCCTTTATCCTTTGTTTCTTAAACCGTGAACCAAGCCACGTTACAACCCTTTAAAAGTCATAATTGAAGCATGGGTTAGTTTGAAAGCATACTGTTACAAAAGATATACTGACTCCTGTAAGGCTTTGCCCTAAATCTTGTGTTGAATATTGTCTTATAAAAAGTTTTCTGCTAAAAAACGCATTTTTCAAAACTTCAAGACAAGCATAAACTTTGCATCATTTGAATATCGTTGTTTGCACATGTTTATTTGTTTAACAGTGAAGAAATTCATACAGTGAATGTTCGGAGGAACGAAAGCTCTCTCAGTGAATAAAATCACTTCAAGTGGGATGACACTTCCGTTACAAAAATCTCCTATCAACAAGAAGGGGACTTGGTTTGGTATTGTCCAGCAAATCTAGGGCAGTCCAGTCAATATTTCAACAAATCTTTCAAAGTCCACTAAATCTGGGGCAGTCCAGTCAAGATTTCAACAAATCTTTCAAAGTCAATTAAACCTGGGGCAGTCCAGTCAAGATTTCAAGAAATCTCTCAATTGCAGGATAACCTGGGGCAAGTCTCCCTCACCATCACTTGGGGCATTTAAACGTCAATCTCATCAAAGGGTTACGAACAGTCCAAGTTTCCTGGCAGTGCCACAAACATCTGATACTAGGAGCAGTGACGAATCTCTCCGAAATCTTTCTGAAAAGTAATTCAAGCGTCCTCGAGAAGTTCATCACCTCTCTAGCAGACCAGCAGTCATGGGTTTATTTCCCCAACATTTGTCAAGGATTTATTCTCCAAAACAATATTACATTTCAAATTGATTGGCCGTCAAAAAATTTCCTTCATCACCTGTTGGAAGTTACGGTCGTCATCAAAAATTCCTTCATCACCTGTGGGAAGTCACGATCGTTAAAAATTTCCTTCATCACCTGTATGAAGTTACGGTCGTCATCAAAAATTCCTTCATCACCTAAGTCACGGTCATTAAAAAATTCCTTCATCACATGTTGGAAGTTACGGTCGTCATCAAAAATTCCTTCATCACCTGTTGGAAGTCACGGTCGTTAAAAATTTCCTTCATCACCTGTTGGAAGTTACGGTCGTCATCAAAAATTCCTTCATCGCCTGTTGGAAGTTACAGTCATCGAAGATTCCTTCATCACCTGTTGGAAGTTACAGCCACCAACAGAATAACGAACAACTGAAGTTCCTAAAAATCTGTTTCTCTCAAGAATGAAGATTCTCATCCTTAAAACCTCAGAAGATTGGTATACTCCCAACCTCCTGACCCTTAACAGAATGAAGATTCTCATCCTTGAAACCTCAGAAGATTGGTATACTCCCAAGCTCCTGATACCGTTAACATAATGAAGATTCTCATCCTTGAAACCTCAGAAGATTGGTATACTCCCAAGCTCCTGATACTGTTAACAGAATGAAGATTCTCATCCTTAAAACCCCAGTAGATTGGCATACAACCCAAACTCCTGATTTCCCCAACAGTGGTTCCAGGACTTCTCATTTTCAATGATCAAAGGATTTTCAATCCCCAGTGGCAGTCAAGGACTTATTTTCCCCGACAACGGTCAAAGATTTTATTATCTCTAGCTATCCAGGATTTATCTTCCTCAGCAAGACAGCTCATCAGCCTACATGCGCATACATCACATTCATAAATCATGAGCATTGAAAAAACACATATATTGCATCATACATTTCATGCAACATAACTTTGTGTTTCAACTAACAATTTACCTTTTTCAGCAAAAGATCAACAACAGCTTCTTCTTTTTTAAGTTCCAGATTAACACATGTAATAAGCCAGGACAACTATCTACTTGACCATCATCAGGAAACCCTACACCGGTTCCTTCTCAAATTCAGACGCAGTCTTACACAGACTCATCATCAGGCAACCCTACACCGGTTCCTTCTCAAATTCAGATGCAGTCTTACACTAACTCATCATCAGGAAACCCTACACTGGTTCCTTCTCGAATTCAAATGCAGTCTTACACGAACTCATCATCAGGAAACCCTACACCGGTTCCTTCTCAAATTCAGATGCAGTCTTACACGGACTCATCATCAGGCAACCCTACACTGGTTCCTTCTCGAATTCAGATGCAGTCTTACACGGACTCATCATCAGGCAACCCTACAACGGTTCCTTCTCAAATTCAGATGCAGTCTTACACGGACTCATCATCAGGTAACCCTACAACGGTTCCTTCTCAAATCCAGATGTAGTTTTACATGGACTCATCATCAGGCAACCCTACACCGGTTCCTTCTCAAATCCAGATGCAGTTTTACACGGACTCATCATCAGGTAACCCTACACCGGTTCCTTCTCAAATCCAGATGTAGTTTTACACGGACTGATCACTATTCAACTTCAAGGACTTCTGAAAACAGTTTACGGATTCTCCAAACACGAATGCTAATCTATTGCTTATTCAGACCCCTAGCTCAGAGATATTCCAAACACGGATACCTTTCTGATACTCACTTATAACATACAGTTCAACAAACATTTTTGGATGGCATCTTTAAGCCCATCTCCGACAAGATTCTGTCACATCTCCAAATGGAATCTTTAAGCCCATTCCCTCAACTGTGCTTTGACGAGTGCAAATTTATGGGCACTCTAGTGTCCAATCATCTTTTACCTTCGAGTCGCGAACAGCAAACTTTCCAATCTAACTCTTCAGGTTCAAGAAGATAGAACAGGGGAAATTGTTGTACCCCAAAATTTGCCCTCCCTTTTTCACAACAAATCACAACCCCAGGGTTTTTCTCTGATTTTTAAGATTCGCTCAGGAATTGATCAGACAGATCTTTCTTTGGCAGTAATCCAGAATTAGGGTTTTCTCTAATTTGTTAAGGTTGACTCAAGAATCAAACAGACAGATCTTTCTTTGGCAGTGATCCAGGATTAGGGTTTGTGCTCACATTTCTCAGAAGAAACTGAATCCTCAGAAATTCAGTTAACTGTTATATCATTTTTACGCTTGTTCAAGATTACTGGTTATTTCTCAAAACCTAGTTATCTGGGGTAGGAGCTGAGACTTTTGTTTGGAACCTTAAAGGCATTTGCTTGATCAGTGGAGTGAAAGGTTTATGAAATGCTTGCTTGTTTAACTGTACAACGCATATGTTAATTGGAATACCAGATGTATTGTGATTAATGCAAGGTCACGAGACGGAAAAGTTTGTTGATTATTTATTTCATCTGGATTAAAGTTATTGGGATACATTTCCAGTTATTTTAATTTAAGAGTTTTAAATAATTAAATAGACAATACAAGGAAAAGTTGGAAGATATTTGACAAAGACTTTTGTATTCATTTATTTCAAATATTGTTACAAATTTTATTCGAATGTTGTGAATTTACAATTTACAGTATTTACAGTAATATTTGTTTACAATAAATGAAAAAAACAATATAATAAATCTAAGCCTAAATCTCTTGAGATCTTTGACTTCTACTTCTACCGCTTCCTCTATCATCCAACTGGTACTTACCTGCAAAAGATAGAAAGAAGTTAGTATAAGAATTTTCAAGCAGAAGCAGGTAAAAAGAAAAATCATCATTAAAGTCTGGTGGTCAGAATCAGAAATGCTATGTTCATCATGTTTCATTTTCCTCTCTGCAAATCACAAGAAGATTTCTCTTCTCGATTCACAGAGAGAAAAATAAAATATATAAAATTGCAAGCATACAAGTTATTCAAAATGCAAAGGCACAAGGCTGCACACAAGGCAAACTGTACTACAAACTAAATTCCAAGCTGCATTAGTTAAACTACAATGCAGTAACCAAGCATGTCAAACTAAGTTGCAAGTAAACTAGGTGCAAAAGGCAAAAGTACACAATGCAGGAAATATGGAAAATAGTACACAATGCAAGAGATGAACCAAGTTACAAGCAAGAGCTTGTCCTAGCCCTCATCATGTTCTGGCCAGCAGCTTTTCAGAATAATATAATAAGCAATTAAAAGTGCTTTTGAGGGAGAGAGAAAGAGAGTGAAGTGAGAGTTTGCAGTTTTGGCAAGCTGTAAAAGGAAGTAAGAAAACAAATAGATATAATAGTCTAAGAGTCTAGCAGAGGGGGGGATTGAGCAAAAGATCACAAAACCTGTTTTGAAAACTACAAGCACAAGCCTGTTTCCAAAACCTGAAACCTGCTTGTAAACACAAAAAAACATACAGTCCAGGCCAAACTGCTTCCCGAAACTCAACAAACTGCAAGCTAAAACTTTGAAACCTGAAGCCTGCCTCCCATAACCCACAGCAAAATCTGCTTACCAAAAACTCAACAAACTGCAAGCAAAAAAAACAAAAACACAAGCCTGCCTAAAACTTACCACAAACCTGCTCCCAACCAAAAAAATCCCAAATGTAACAATAAAAAGAAAACCTGTAGCCTGCCTTACCAAAAACTCAACAACCTGCTAAACTATAAACTTCAAAAAAAAACAAAAAGAACCTGCTTCCAAAACTGCAGAATACTTACCAGAACTGCAAACTTCTAAAAAAACACTCAAACCTGCCTGTAACATATCACTGCAAATCCAAAACCCAAAACAAGCAAGTAAACCTGTTTAAATAACAGCCTGCTTACCAAAAGCTTACAAAAACAAGCAAACTTGTTTAAACAACACCCTGCATAACCTCCAAACTGCAAGTCAAAAACCAAAACCACAAACTAGTTCACCAACAAAACAAAACCTGCATCTCAAGCTCAGCAAGGCCAACCATTCAGGCCAAGCCCAAAGCTGCCTGCAAAACTGCAACAAGCATGCTCACACAAAGGCTAACAACAAACAATGACAGTCTCAAAGACTATCAACATCATCAACAAGAGCATTTCAGAAACTGACTAACAACAAACAACAACCAGTATTCAGGTTCATTATCATTAAATTATCAGGGTCCACAAAGAGGAAGAGTTTAGAAGCAACTGAAAATGGTTTCAGAACTACTTCATCATTAACCTCAGTAGCCAAAAGAGAGGAAGAGTTTAGAAGCAAGCAAGTTTCAGAGTTTCATCATCATCAACCAAAACAAAGAACAACAACAATAGCTAATTTTTTCAGAATACATATATTCATCATCAAATAATCAGGGTCAATAAAAGAGAAGAGGAAGAGAAAATCAGAAACAAATATTCAAGTGTTTTCAGAACAACATCATCATCAAACAATCAATATTAAAGCACTCAGAAGCAAGAGTAGTCTCAGAATAGTTTATCATCAACTCAAATCAGAACAACAAACAAAGAGACAATTCTCAGAATAGTTCATCATCAACGAATCATCAGACAAATCAAAAGAATAACAGAAAAGTACCAGAAGCCAGAAGCGTAACCATCACGCTCTCCCTCCGCTTCGGCCACCAAGCCCCTTCCCTCCCTCCATCGTTCTCAGAATCAAGACGTTCAAGGTACGTCTCTCAAACCCTCAAGCTTTTTTACTACATATAAACATAAAAAAAAACCATAAGAGTCAAAACATGCAAGTAATAAAACGTACAAGAATCACAAATGTAAACTGTAAAAAACGTGTGTAGAACCAAAGGAAATGGTACCTTTCAAACCATCTCCTTGGACAGTCGTGGAGAGGAGAGGGTGGAGATAACGCACCGGTAGCTAGGCGTGAGAGAGAAATCCAAAGCTTCGTTTGAGAGAGACGAAGAGAACGAAGAAGATGAGAGGAGGTGTCGTTATGGCCAAAAAACGCACAAACCCTAAATTTTGAGTGCGTGAAACTTCAACCCTAAAACTTGTTCAAACATTCATTCTGGGCTTTTACCCAAACAAAGTGCCTAAAGCCCAAGCACTAACACGCACCCCCCTCCTTTTCCCTTTCTTCCTCCTAATTATTTGTTCTTCTTCATTATTTTTGGGCCATAATTCATAGGTCCATCATCTTTCCCTTTTCAATTTTTAAACTAATATTCTTTCTTTTCTTTACTAATATCATTTTAATTAATTTTCTTTAAACCAATACTTTTATTTTTTAAAAAAAATAATTTGTTTTGTTAATAATAAAGAAAACCAATAATAGATTAAGGTTTGTTTTGATATAATTTTCTCTAAATATTTGTTATATTTAATTAAATACAAAAAGAATACTAGAATTTTTGTTTAACTAATCTTTTTACATAAGTTCCTAAAAAATATAAAACACAATAAATAATAATAATACTTAAAGTCTTTATTAGGTTAATTTTTATTTGTTCATTTGTAAATAAATACACGCATCTCATATTTCTTTTATTTTCATTATCTTATACTTTGTTATAATTTTACATTGAAAATGCGACAGTTCAATTTGGTTGTAATATATACTTGGACATTATTATTCTGATAAGACTCATCCCCATTTGTAAACATTTGTACCCACATCCCCAGATACTGTTTTGTAATAATTTAGACTTTAAATTCCCGTAATTTATCGCTTTCAATATACTGTATAGTAATTAGGGTTTGTATGCGAAAATTCAAAATCAATCGCTAGAGGTCCTAATACAAGATAAATGCATGAAAATAAATACACAATTCACACTTGCACCTCTAGGGTAACCTCGCTTGTTGCCTCGGAAAATGCAATCATGTCCCTCGAGTATGAGACACTCTAGCAAATGCCCCTTCAATAAACAAAGATCGTAGTCCCTCGATGACTCTCAATGTTGCCTTCGATAAAATGATCTCGTCCCTTACAAAATTGCTAGAACGTCTCACAAGTTGCCTTCAATGATTGTATGCGATGACCCGCGCCTGTCCCGTTTAACATCCTAACGCAAGGTTGTTCACCAAATACAATGGTGAAACAACACTATTAAAATGGGTTAAAAACATAAGAAAAATCTTTGAGTAAAATAGGGTAGACAACTCTTAGTTACTTGATCAAAAACTTGCAAAACATCCTTGTCGTTTTTCAAACACACTTCACAACACAATTTCAAAACAACTTTCAAAACATTGAAATATATTTTCAAAAAGACACACACCTTTATATATATTCAAACAAGAATCATTACAAAGGTTGCCTAGACAAGGCATATTTTTCAAAACATTTTCAAAACCACACACACAAAGCACCATTTCAAACAATTGAAAAGCAAAGGCAAGTGATCTAAAACAAGTAACTAAGATCCCATGGATAACCATGGATGAAAAGGGTGCTAGCACCTTCCCTTTTCATAATCTACCCCCCGAACCCAAGAAAACATCTCAATGGTCTTTCCTGTGCTTTTTGACCTTTCCTTAGGATAAAATAAAAAGTCGGTGGCGACTCTTGCTAAACCGTACAAGTGCGAAAACAAAACCCAAAATCCCAAGTCAGTTCTCCCACCGTATCACAGATTGCATGATAAGAATTAAAAACAACACTAGCAAACCTGTGATCGGTGGAAATAGAACTGACTGTTTTTTAATGCTGGTTCGCGAAATGTCGCGGTAAGCAAGAGTCGCCACCGTCTTTTATGTTCTCCAACAAGGAAAGGACAAAAGCACAGCAAAATTCCTTTTCGAGATGTTTCTCGGTTCGGGAGGTAGATTATAGAAAGGGAAGGTGTTAGCACCCTTTCTATCCGTGGTTATCCACGGGCTCTTAGGTACTTGCTCACTATGTTTTCAAAAATGTTTGCTTTTCTTGTGTTTGTGGGTTTTGAAAAAGTTTCGTTTTGAAAACTTCTAGGTAACTCTTGTATCAGTCCTCAAGAGTGTATGAAGTGTTTGTTTGAAAACTTTTGTTTGAAAGTGTGAGTGCGAAAAGTTTGTTTATTTTTGAAAGAGCAAGTACTCAGGAGAAATCTACCTACTCTAAAGAAATTAAGCTATGTAAATGTCCTTTAGACAGTACTATCCCACTATTGAGGAGTAGGTAGCACCGTCATTGGAGTTATTCGAGTCAATTCGATTATATGGGACATGTGTGGTCACCAAAGCAATAGTAGGACACCTTAGCGGTAACCCTAATGTCCTAGATCCTTTTTATCCGAGGCAACCGTTTCGAGGCAACTGGATCTTTAGACAGGAGGGCAACCTCTAAAACACCCTATACTCAATGACCACGTCGAGGCAACCAAGTGAGGCGTACCCTAGGAGTGGCATGTGCGAGTGTGTCAGGATTCAGTTAAATTATCTTTGCACATGTCATGGTGAGCTACGGGTTAATTTTAATTTCATACAAGTCTTGTCATGCATAATTAACAGTTAATAATTTGCGGAAAGGTAAATTACGGAAAGTAAATCTACGCTATTACAAGGCGTCGGGTATTTACATCGCCAAAAACGTAACCCTTGAAAAGTAAATGCGAGAAAATAAAGAAAGCGACAAAAAGGTCCTAATTATGCTATTACATTCTCGGAGCAGTTACATAAATATGATCAAAAATAATAATGCGCGAAAAGAAATTAAGTCGGAGAAGTCTTAGGGTTTTGACCCTTTTTTGAGAAAGAATGAGTTTTTGGTTATTTTGCATTAAATTAAACCTAATTCTAATTAATTAAATAAAAGAAATGTTTTTTAATTTTTTTATGTTTTAATGAAAATAAAATAAAAAGGAAAACATGATTAAAAATTGTCAAAAACTAATTCTACATGGATTTTATTTATTGCAAAAAAAATAGTCAAATTTAACCTAATTAACTAAATTAATTTGTTAGAATTTATTTACAAAAATAATAAATTAAGTTGAAATTAATAAATAATAATAATAATAATAAAAATATTTACATTTTTAGTTTTGCTGAATTTATTATGAAAATAATTATGTTAATTAAATAATAATAATAATAATAATAATAATAATAATAATAATAATAATAATAATAATAATAATAATAATAATAATTAAAGGTAAAATATAAAAGAGAGAAAAAAAATAAGAAACAAAACCCAGGGGGTGTTGGGCCCAGATGGAGGTGAGAAAGCAACTTTCAGGCCCATTCGTTTGCCAGTCCGTTTGACTTTTTTAGATTAGCTGCGTGTTCATTGACTGGGAGTACCATGGTCTTCCAATCATGACCATTGGACTGATGCTTAAGGCCACTTGGCGCGCTGATCACTGGAGGTATATGGTGGAATACGTTGGAAAGCCTGCATTCAATCATATGGAGAAAAATAGAAACAAATATTTGGGGGACCTGGGATTCGAACCCAGGTCCCAATGATCACCAGCCAGCTCATCTTCCACTACACCATGTGCCTGCATTTGTTATTATGATAATGAACAAATATTATATTGGACAACTAATACATATGTTATAAACAACATAAAAACGCGCGCTCATTTGAATGGCCCAACCATACGCTTACACCTCATCATCGTCCTCCTTTGTACCTGTAAAAAACAAATAGATAGCGGGGGTTTTTAACCCCCACAATTTAACATGAGGAATAATAGCGAATAGAACCCTGGTACACATAAATATTTCGCGAGGGTGGCTTTGGATTCGTCTTGTCTCAACGATTTCAACCATAGGTCTCTCCAGGCTTGATTTTTCCTGTACAGCAAAGCCCTAATTTGAACGTTTATGAACCCTAATATTTGTCAATGGTAACTTTTGATTCTGTGCATTATAATCCAATTAATTAATACCATTAGCTTTATATGGATGCAAGCAATACAAAATAAACCATAAATCACATCAAATTCTTATGAATCATGAGTTTCGATTATGAGACAAATATGCAAACCGTGAGTCTGTTCTTGGTAGTTTCTTGAGCTTTAGCGCTTGGTTTTGAGTGCAATACGTTCCTCACACTCCCAGCAACGTGTTTGAATCCACAAAAGTCCTTGAACTGGCCTGGAATATAGAAAACAGTTTTGACTTTTCTTTGAATTTTCTTGAAAGTGGTTATGGCTTTTTCTGCAGCAAATTCACGTCTGTGGCATTAGGATTGGCTTGTGTACTTATAGTAGAATAGAATTAGGTCACAATCTTGCAAAGAAATCCATGGAATTGATGTTTCAATATTTGATTGAAAATCAAATATTTTTGAATCTTTTTGATTGGAAAAACTTGCTAAATTTGGAGATTCTTGTCCCTTTGATTTGCACACGAAATTTCCAGCATATATTGACCACTTTTGCTTCACAAAAAGATTGAAAAATCAAATCTTTGTATTTCCTACAATTTAAATTAATTAAATGAATTAAAATTGATTAAAAATACAATTAATTAATAAAAAATAAGAAAATAAATTTAATTAAGCTTGATGGGTCGTGCATAGGCCTTGGATAAAGTTTCAAGAAGAAATTTGAGGCCCATTAGCAAAAACAAAGTGTTTTGAGCAAAGTTGACTTTTGCAAATTCACAAAAATTTCCCAACTTCTCCAATGCATATCTTGCTCAATTTTGATCATATGAACATGTTCTTGGTTATTTTGGAAAGGTCTTGAAGTCCTCTAACCAATGCCTTTGGTCCCATGTCATTTGGATTTACCAATCTCAAGTTATGGTCTTTGACTTAAAGTGCATTTTTGTGGACTTTTGAAATTGACCTATAATGTAGAAATTGATAACTTTTTATGAGAACATTTCTTGGACTTGGAATGTGAAGATGGATTGTAGGAAATGTCATCCCCTTCAAAATGAGCATTGGATGGGATTTTTCTGATGAACCATGAAAAAGTTATGCCCTGGTCAAGATACAGTTGACTTTTCTGCTGTCCAAAAATAGTAACTTTTGCATCTTTGAGGATTTTTGAGCCATTCTTGTGGAAGCATGATCAAGACTTGATCAAATGATGATTGTGGACTCAAAATAAGATGTTGACTAAAAATTCTGACTTTTGACTGTAAAATGACCATTTTACCCCTACAGTTGACTGTGGATCAAATAGGGCTTTTGACTGTGCAAATTGGCACTGTGAGTCTTGAAACTTGGCACGTAGGTGCTTGAGGATGTATATAGGCATATAAGACTTGATTGAGCCATTGAAAACCCCAAATTCCTTGAAAGAAACAAAACCCTAATTTTGACTGGCTTATGAGGCATTTGGACTGTGCAACCTTTGAGCAATCTTGAACCATTTGAAGATGATTCTTGACAAACCCTGAAGAAATATGGGAGGGAAAATTTTGGGGTACAACCGTTGCCCCTGTTCAATCTTCTTAGACCTGAGGATGTAGATTGGCTTGCGTGCCTTTCGTGATCCGAAGGTGGAAGATGATTGAACACTAGAGTGCCCAGAAATTTGCACTCGCATAGTATGGTATCAGCAATGTGATGTCGGGAATGGGCTTACAGATGCCATTCAGAGAGATGATGGATATGGGAATGGGCATATGGATGCCATTTGGAGATGTGACAGAATCTTGTCGGGAATGGGCTTATAGATGCCATTTGGAAATGTAATGGATAGTTGTGGAGATGGGTTTAAAGATGCCATCCAGGGGTGTCGATCGCGTAATAGATTCCTTAGCGAGAACTTGCATACCTGAGAAGGAAAGATAGTTTTCCTGTCTGGTTTTAGGTATTGGTCTTCAATTTCTTCATGTAGATACTTTCCTGGCTAGATACAGGTATAGATCTACAATCAATCGCTCACAGATATGCCCTGGCTAGATACAGGTATCGAATCTGGAACTTCAAAAGGTTGGTCGAGATAGCTTTCCTGGCTGGATACAAGTGTAGATCTCTGACCCGAGAAATAAAGATGACTTCCTGGCTTGCTACAGGTTTTGATCTTCAATCTCTTCATGCAGATACTTTCCTGGCTAGATACAGGTATAGATCTACAATCAGTCGCTCACAGATATGCCCTGGCTAGATACAGGTATCGAGTCTGGAACTTCAAAAGGTTGGTCGAGATAGATTTCCTGGCTGGATACAGGTGTAGATCTCTGACCCGAGAAATAAAGATGACTTCCTGGCTTGCTACAGGTATTGATCTTCAATCTCTTCATGCAGATACTTTCCTGGCTAGATACAGGTATAGATCTACAATCAGTCGCTCACAGATATGCCCTGGCTAGATACAGGTATCGAATCTGGAACTTCAAAAGGTTGGTCGAGATAGCTTTCCTGGCCGGATACAGGTGTAGACCTCTGACCTGAGAATGAAAGATAATTTCCTGGCCTGTTACAGGTATTGATCTTCAATCTCTTCATGCAGATACTTTCCTGGCTAGATACAGGTATAGATCTACAATCAATCGTCCACAGATATACCCTGGCTAGATACAAGTATCGAATCTGGAACTTTAAAAGGTTGATGGCGATCATCCTTTGATTTGACTTTTTCCTGAAAAGGCAAAACATTAGTTGTATGCAATGTCATGATGTATGAAATGCATGATGTCATGATGTTTCCAGGAATAAATGAGATTGTGTCGTATGCACTTTATCATGTATGTAAATATGAGATATGAAATGAGAAATGTTTATGAATGTATTTTCGTCTGGGAAAATAAATCCTTGACGAATGTCGGGAAGTTAAATCCTGGGCTGATGTTGAAGAGTAGAGTTCTTCATTTCCGTTGGGGATGATGATTGCAAGAATAAACCGGTAGGAGAAGATGACTTCGTTGAGGGATAAACCTGATGGAGAGATTACTCTGCGGGGAATTACTCTGTGGGAAGAGATACTTCGCTGATATTTTAACGATAACTCCACTGGGGATTCCATTGCTGAGCTCTATTGAGGGATTTTGATGATGACTCCGCTGGGGATAGGAAGAACTTCGCTGAGGACGATCTTTCTGTTGTAATTTGCTGAGGATAACCCAGTTAGACTTTGGTGGGGAATAACCTTTGAATATGGCTGGGGAGAGATATTTGTACTCTGTGGGGGACCAGCTTCCAGAATCTACTGGGGATAAGCTTCCAGAATCTACTGGGGATAAGCTTTCAGAATCTACTGGGGATAAGCTTCCAGAATCTACTGGGGGGATGGTTCAACTCTCCTGGGGGAACTTTTTGGACAGTGCTGGGAAATGGTTCCGCTGGGGGTATCTTGTATTCCGCCGGGGAACAATCTTATAATTCTGTCGAGAAATATTAAGACTGCCGAGGATGCTTGTTGAGGAATATCTGTATACTATGCTAGGGAATATTAAGATCTTCTGGGGATACCCAACTTTTCCAGGACTGATGGTAGACCAACTCTGCTCGGGGGAGAGTGCTGCTGATTTACTAGGGATACTGTGCCTTTTTGGGGCTGATGAGAGACCAACTCTGCTCGGGGGAGAGTGTTGCTGATTTGCTAGGGATACTATGCCTTTTTGGGGCTGATGGGAGACCAACTCTGCTTGGGGAGAGTATTGTTGATTTGTCTTACTCCCGGGGAGTGAAGGTATCCTGGTCGTACTCTCCAGCTGAATCTACCTTAGTACCTTGGTGGACAGAGCAGCTTGTACAGTTCGGAGAATTCTTATTGCCCCAGTTTTTGCGGGAAAAGAAGGCCTACGAGGCGCTTGATAACTGCCGATTGACAAATCTTCTTCTGGTAGGAAAGTGACGAGATGACGGGACATAGTCATACGCTTTGATCCCTAACTTTTGCCTGGACCGCCCTTTCGGGTTTTCGGTCCACCGGGATACCCTTTTTTTTACCCAAGCCGCCTTTTCAGGTTTTCGACTTGCCGGGTGTATAGATTTTTTCATTTTCATCCCTTATTTTTGCCCGAACCCTTTTGGTTCGCCGGGAAGCCCTTATTTTTGCCTAGGCCAGTCGACCTAGCGGGTCTTTGATTGTGCGCATTATTTTTTGACTATATCCACGTTCTCAAAGTGCAGGGAGTTGTCACTATCAGTAGTGTTGTGTTGCCATGCTACCAAAAGATGTTTGATCAGGCAAGATTCGTTGATGGAATTCATGTCTAATGCCCCAAGTGATTCAGGCAGAGATTTGCCCCTGGCTATTTGGCATTTGAGAGATTCTCTGAATCTTGACTTAACTGCCCCAGATGATGGACAATGATCATGTATGCCCCTTGGTTGGAGGTGTTTCTTCCACTTGAGATGACCCTTGAGAAGGTTTTTGTTCACTAGATATTCGTCTTGCGAATTTCTCTGCTGTTTGAACAAATAGTAATATGCAAACAATGTTATATTAAAAATGCAAAGCTTATGTCTGTCTTGAAGTTTTTGAAAATACAGTTTTCAATAAAACGAGCGAATTTTTGTAAAATGTGATGTCAACTCAGGATTTTACAGCAAGCCCTACAGGAGTCAGGATGCCTTTTGTAACAGTATGCTTTCGAACTAACCTATGCTTCAGCTAGGACTTTTAAGGGTTATAACGTGGCCTGGTTCACGGTTTAAGAAACAAAGGATAAAGGCTCAAATTTTATTTGTACCCACCCGCTCTTCGTGATGTTCTTCGATCCTAAACTCAGCTAATCGTGCATCAGATCTTGTTTGAATCCTTGCTCTGATATTCTGGTGATGGTTTGGATATTGATAGTTTATTTTGAATAGGCAGTCATTTCCTTTTTGTTGAGGGTTTCTAGGACCTCTTTTCCTTTTGATTTTATTATCCATGTTTCTTGCCTGAACTGTTTCTTTTGTGATTACAGTCAGCGGGATGCCCCAGTTTTGTAAGTCTCCTTCTTAGGTTTTGACTTATTGGGCCTTTATTTTGAAAGATAATGACTGCCTATCCTTATGATTAGACAGAACCATCCCCATCTTTTGTTTTGGAAGGACTCCTTTGATGTTGTTCGTTGTGCATCTGGATCAACTGAGAAAACTACCCTGCCCCAGGTTATGATTAAGGGTTTTAATTTTTGACAAGAAAAACTGACTTCTTTGGCTCAAAGGGGTTGACTAGGGATTATCTTCCTTATAACTCCACTGTTTAGGATTTGAAACAATGCATGTACTTCATCAGCGGGGTCTATTCAAAAGCATATTGTAAAGATCGTGGTATTGTTTTCGTCATCCTCCCTCAAAAGGCTTAGAATTTTTAATCGAGAGTTGAACATCACAAAAAAATGAAAGCAATTTGAATATAGTGAATACAAATGGATTGATTCGAAACAGACATATGCGATGCATTAATGAAATAAAAAAGTTTGCCATGACAATAATTGTTTGAATAAGCAAAGAAAATACAACTTCAGAAATCAAATGAACAAAAGTCTCTTAATTTGAACTAGTCATCTTAGATGGAGAAGTCTCGGCGGAAGATTTTCATCTCACCATCCGGCATGAACTCCAGCACCCTTCCGTCAATCAAGTCTTGGATCTTGTTCTTCAGAGTCCAACAGTTGTCGGTGTCATGTCACGGACCGTCAGAATGGTATGCGCACCTTTCATAGGGATGATAGGTAGGAGCGGAAGTATTTGGGTTCCGGGGAGGAGCCTTTAATGTAATCAGCCATGTCTTCAACATGTGTTGTAGCGCTTGAGTTGGTGACATGTTGATCTTGGTAAATTGCCTCCTGGGCTTGTTTGGCTTGCTCTGATCAACCTGTTGTTCTTGGTGAGGTTGTTGTCGGACCCTTGAGGTAGTAGCAACTTGGAGAGGTCCATTCTTCACCATACCAAACCCTTGCCTTCTTGGAGGCTGATTACTAGTTTGATCCCCAGCCTTGACCGTTTGCTTCATACTATTGTATTTGTCTTGATGAAGCAGGTTGATCATGGTTCTCAACTCTTCTTGCTCCCGAGCTAAGCCTTGGATAAGATCCATTTGCCCCAGCATCTGGGTTTTCATTGCATCTACCTCAGCTTGCAGATGTTTCAGTCGTTCGTCCTTACTGTCTTCAGGACTGTTCCTGACCAAAGTCCCCATGAGGAGCGTTCTCAACTCTTCCTGCCCCTTGGATAGATTTAGGAAGATTTCTCTGAACTGAGTCTCTTGAGTATGGAGATCCTGGTTGTCTTGTTGGAGAGCCATTACTGAAATAAATAGTGAGAATATGAGAGACCTGTAAAGGGTAACCTGTTATGCAACGATATGTATGCATGCAATGTTTTAAAGGATCTCGCGGGGTAAATAAAGAAACTTGTTAGAATTTGAATCCGATAGCTTGATTGAAGGAACTTCCTGTTACTGAGAGTCCTTCTTCAAGAGTCAGGCTCACCATATCGAGTGGGTCATAGCCCCTGACTCAAGTTTTCATGTTTTGATCTCCAAACAACCTTAGCTAGAGGAAAATAAATCCTCTTTGCCCCTTGCTAGACAGTTGGTTCATCATGACCTGCATCACAAACCTTTGAGATCCTTGAAATGGGTTAGTCCTTATGCAGGATGTATGCAATGGTATGATGTTATGATGTGTATGGAGTGATGTAAGTAAACCCTGTTATAAGCCCAGATTAAGGACTGTAAACAAAACCTGCAAGGAACTCATGTTGTCAGATAACAAGAATGTGCAAGTAGTTCAAGTTTGAAGGCACACAAGTCACACAAAAGAGCCCTTAGATTTCAGGTCGGCATGAAGTTTAGGTACTACCCTCTTTCAGTTTTAGTTGGTTAAGACCTGTCCTAGAAAATAGCAACCAGGTTCTAGAGGATCTCAATATCACTGACTACCCTCAATCGGTCATAACTCCAGCTTCGCAATCTTTTCTTGCAGCCAGAACCATCGCGAGAG
Organism: Vicia faba; assembly: GCA_948472305.1. Lineage (NCBI taxonomy): Eukaryota > Viridiplantae > Streptophyta > Magnoliopsida > Fabales > Fabaceae > Vicia > Vicia faba. The sequence continues at coordinate 1,041,755,774 of OX451736.1, forward strand.
TTTAGCCTCAATGAGTGTAGCATACTGCTACTGTTCTATGGCCAAGTTGGGTCAATTTAAGGTTCTAAGGTCAGTTGGTGCTTAACGGCTCCTCAGAATACCCATATTATCCTCGTTCCAACACAACGGATATCGGTGTAGACAAAGGTGTCACACCAACGTAGCTACCGCTTCACCCGTGTCGGTCTACGCCGGACAGGTCCCTCACATCTTATTGCTACCTAAAGGGTATTCCCCAGATCCGGGTTAGGATCTATGAAACTCTGATGCAAGCCCACAAATATAAAAACAAACAAGGCATACAATTGAAAACATAGAATGATCTAATCCTAAGGTACACCTCACTTATAAAATATCCCCAGCAGAGTCGCCAGTTCTGTGATTGGTGGAAATAGAACTGACTGTTTTTTAATGCTGGTTCACGAAATGTCGCGGTAAGCAAGAGTCGCCACCGTCTTTTATGTTCTCCAACAAGGAAAGGACAAAAGCACAGCAAAATTCCTTTTCGAGATGTTTCTCGGTTCGGGAGGTAGATTATAGAAAGGGAAGGTGTTAGCACCCTTTCTATCCATGGTTATCCACGGGCTCTTAGGTACTTGCTCACTATGTTTTCAAAAATGTTTGCTTTTCTTGTGTTTGTGGGTTTTGAAAAAGTTTCATTTTGAAAACTTCTAGGTAACTCTTGTATCAGTCCTCAAGAGTGTATGAAGTGTTTGTTTGAAAACTTTTGTTTGAAAGTGTGAGTGCGAAAAGTTTGTTTTGTTTTTGAAAGAGCAAGTACCCAGGAGAAATCTACCTACTCTAAAGAAATTAAGTTGTGTAAATGTCCTTTAGACAGTACTATCCCACTATTGAGGAGTAGGTAGCATTGTCATTGGAGTTATTCGGGTCAATTCGATTATATGGGACATGTGTGGTCACCAAAGCAATAGTAGGACACCTTAGCGGTAACCCTAATGTCCTAGATCCTTTTTATCCGAGGCAACCGTTTCGAGGCAACTGGATCTTTAGACAGGAGGGAGACCTCTAAAACACCCTATACTCAATGACCACGTCGAGGCAACCAAGTGAGGCGTACCCTAGGAGTGGCATGTGCGAGTGTGTCAGGATTCAGTTAAATTATCTTTGCACATGTCATGGTGAGCTACTGGTTGATTTTAATTTCATACAAGTCTTGTCATGCATAATTAACAGTTAATAATTTGCGGAAAGGTAAATTGCGGAAAGTAAATCTACGCTATTACAAGGCGTCGGGTATTTACATCGCCAAAAACGTAACCCTTGAAAAGTAAATGCGAGAAAATAAAGAAAGCGACAAAAAGATCCTAATTACGCTATTACATTCTCGGAGCAGTTACATAAATATGATCAAAAATAATAATGCGCGAAAAGAAATTAAGTCGGAGAAGTCTTAGGGTTTTGACCCTTTTTTGAGAAAGAATGAGTTTTTGGTTATTTTGCATTAAATTAAACCTAATTCTAATTAATTAAATAAAAGAAATGTTTTTTAAGTTTTTTATGTTTTAATGAAAATAAAATAAAAAGGAAAACATGATTAAAAATTGTCAAAAACTAATTCTACATGGATTTTATTTATTGCAAAAAAAAATAGTCAAATTTAACCTAATTAACTAAATTAATTTGTTAGAATTTATTTACAAAAATAATAAATTAAGGTGAAATTAATAAATAATAATAATAATAAAAATATTTACATTTTTAGTTTTGCTGAATTTATTATGAAAATAATTATGTTAATTAAATAATAATAATAATAATAATAATAATAATAATAATAATAATAATAATAATAATAATAATAATAATAATAATAATAATTAAAGGTAAAATATAAAAGAGAGAAAAAAAATAAGAAACAAAACCCAGGGGGTGTTGGGCCCAGATGGAGGTGAGAAAGCAACTTTCAGGCCCATTCGTTTGCCAGTCCGTTTGACTTTTTTGGATTAGCTGCGTGTTCATTGACTGGGAGTACCATGGTCTTCCAATCATGACCATTTGATTGATGCTTAAGGCCACTTGGCGCGCTGATCACTGGAGGTATATGGTGGAATACGTTGGAAAGCCTGCATGCAATCATATGGAGAAAAAATAGAAACAAATATTTGGGGGACCTGGGATTCGAACCCAGGTCCCAATGATCACCAGCCAGCTCATCTTCCACTACACCATGTGCCTGCATTTGTTATTATGATAATGAACAAATATTATATTGGACAACTAATACATATACTGTAAACAACATAAAAACGCGCGCTCATTTGAATGGCCCAACCATACGCTTACACCTCATCATCGTCCTCCTTTGTACCTGTAAAAAACAAATAGATAGCGGGGGTTTTTAACCCCCACAATTTAACATTAGGAATAATAGCGAATAGAACCCTGGTACACATAAATATTTCGCGAGGGTGGCTTTGGATTCGTCTTGTCTCAACGATTTCAACCATAGGTCTCTCCAGGCTTGATTTTTCTTGTACAGCAAAGCCCTAATTTGAACGTTTATGAACCCTAATATTTATCAATGGTAAATTTCGATTCTGTGCATTATAATCCAATTAATTAATACCATTAGCTTTATATGGATGCAAGCAATACAAAACAAACCATAAATTACATCAAATGCTTATGAATCATGAGTTTCGATTATGAGACAAATATGCAAACCGTGAGTCTGTTCTTGGTAGTTTCTTGAGCTTTAGCGCTTGGTTTTGAGTGCAATACGTTCCTCACACTCCCAGCAACGTGTTTGAATCCACAAAAGTCCTTGAACTGGCCTGGAATATAGAAAACGGTTTTGACTTTTCTTTGAATTTTCTTGAAAGTGGTTATGGCTTTTTCTGCAGCAAATTCACGTCTGTGGCATTAGGATTGGCTTGTGTACTTATAGTAGAATAGAATTAGGTCACAATCTTGCAAAGAAATCCATGGAATTGATGTTTCAATATTTGATTGAAAATCAAATATTTTTGAATCTTTTTTATTGGAAAAACTTGCTAAATTTGGAGATTCTTGTCCCTTTGATTTGCACACGAAATTTCCAGCATATATTGACCACTTTTGCTTCACAAAAAGATTGAAAAATCAAATCTTTGTATTTCCTACAATTTAAATTAATTAAATGAATTAAAATTGATTAAAAATACAATTAATTAATAAAAAATAAGAAAATAAATTTAATTAAGCTTGATGGGTCGTGCATAGGCCTTGGATAAAGTTTCAAGAAGAAATTTGAGGCCCATTAGCAAAAACAAAGTGTTTTGAGCAAAGTTGACTTTTGCAAATTCACAAAAATTTCCCTACTTCTCAAATGCATATCTTGCTCAATTTTGATCATATGAACATGTTCTTGGACATTTTGGAAAGGTCTTGAAGTCCTCTAACCAATGCCTTTGGTCCCATGTCATTTGGATTTACCAATCTCAAGTTATGGTCTTTGACTTAAAGTGCATTTTTGTTGACTTTTGAAATTGACCTATAATGTAGAAATTGATAACTTTTTATGAGAGAATTTCTTGGACTTGGAATGTGAATATGGATTGTAGGAAATGTCATCCCCTTCAAAATGAGCATTGGATGGGATTTTTCTGATGAACCATGAAAAAGTTATGCCCTGGTCAACATACAGTTGACTTTTCTACTATCCAAAAATAGTAACTTTTGCATCTTTGAGGATTTTTGAGCCATTCTTGTGGAATCATGATCAAGACTTTATCAAATGATGATTGTGGACTCAAAATAAGATGTTGACTAAAAATTCTGACTTTTGACTCTAAAATGACCATTTTACCCCTGCAGTTGACTGCGGATCAAATAGGGCTTTTGACTGTGCAAATTGGCACTGTGAGGCTTGAAACTTGGCACGTAGGTGCTTGAGGATGTATATAGGCACATGAGACTTGATTGAGCCATTGAAAACCCCAAATTCCTTGAAAGAAACAAAACCCTAATTTTGACTGGCTTAGGAGGCATTTAGACTGTGCAACCTTTGAGCAATCTTGAACCATTTGAAGATGATTCTTGACAAACCCTGAAGAAATATGGGAGGGCAAATTTTGGGGTACAACAAAACCTAATGCAAAATACAAAAATAATTGAATATAACACACTTGCACATGCGCACCTCTAGGGTACTCTCACTTTGGTTGCCTTCGGAAAAATAGTCACAACTCTCGAAATGTGAAAGATTTTAGTGGCTACCCTCTGGTTTAAAAAGATCATAAGTCCCTCGATGACCCTCTCGATGTTGCCTCGGTAAACAATGATCTTAAAACCCTAGGGTAGTTACTAAGGTTTCTTTCCCAGTTGCCTTCGTGACTATAAAATGTCCCTTTGAATGTCCCTCAAACATCCAACGATAGGGCTACCTACTCACTAATAGTAGGCTAGCCCTATCTAAAGGAAAGGAGGAAAAGAACGAACCTTTCGAGTAGAGTATATAGTTCCTAGATGCTTGCTCAAAAAAAATTCACATGCACACTTTCAAAAACATTTTCAAATGCTTTATCAACACTCTTGAGGACTGATACAAGAGTTATCATAAAGCAAATCACCTTACTATGGCATTTCAAAATACTTTTCAAAAACACACGAAAGCACAAGGAATTTTTCAAATGAGCTAAGCATTTAAGAGCCTGTAGAAAACTATGGATAGAAAGGATGCTGACACCTTCCCTTTCCCTAATCCTTACTCATAAAACTCTCGAAAGGTCTTTTTCTGTTCTTTCCCCAGCAGAGTCGCCAGTTCTGTGATACAGTGGCAGAACCGACTGTTATACTGGTTTTGTGTTTGCTAGGAACACTTATAAAGTGGGGTTACCTTAGAGTTTAGTTCATTTTAAAATTGCTTTCCTTGTATGTTTTGCTTGCTTTACTTTTGTGGGTTTGTTTGAGTTTACTTGTAAAGATTCTACACCCGGATCTGGGGCACATTTTTAGGTAAGAAGCAATAGATAATGGACAATTTACGGCGTAAATGGATATGGTTGAAACGATAGCTGTGTTAGTGTGACACATTTGTTGGTATCGGTATCCCTTGTGTTAAATCAGGGAGAATACGGGGCCGCTGTGTGGTGTCATAAAGCACTAACGGGCCTTAGAACCTTAGTTTAACAAACTTGGCCATTAAAAAGTAGTGAGATAGCCGGTCTCGGTATAAAGTTGAGGATTGGTTGATACTTGATGCTACACTCATTGAGATTGGACTTTCGGGATATTTCGGCCGCGAGAAAAGATCGCCTGAGCTAAAACAATGCCTGATAAAGAAAGGTCAATGATATTGAGGCTCCTTAGAACCCAGTTACTCTTAATAGGACAGGTTGAGCCAACTAAACTTCAAGAGGGTACCTACCTATGCAATCCATGCAAGCCTAAACCTAAATCTACTTGTGTGACTTGTTTTCTTTCATTGTCTAACAACTTGAACTCATTGCAGGGCTTTGTTTGTACTCCTTGCAGGACTTGTAGTCATTATCCAATAACTAGGATTTCCTGCAAGACATACTTGTGTTCATCACCTTACATTCTTTGCTTGATGCACAACATACACATCATAGCATCATACCATAGCATTTCCTTAACCATTTCAAGGATCTCAAGGGCTTGTGATGCAGGTTATGATAAATCAGACATCTAGCAAGGGGCAAGGGGATTTATTTTCCTCTAGCCAATGTCGTCAAAAGAACAAAACACAACAACTTGATTTAGAGGCTATGACCCACTTGATATGGTGAGCTTGATTCTAAAAGAAGGACCTTAAATGATACGAAAGTTCTTCAATCAAAGCTACAGTTGGATTCTAACATTTTCTTGTGTTTACCCTGCGAGATCCTTGAAAACATTGCATGCATGTCATTACACAACAGGTTTTCCAGTACAGGTTTCTCATTTTTCTCGTTGTTTATTTCAGCAAGGAAAATGGCTCTCGAAAAGAGCAACAGAGATCTTCAAACTCAAGATGCTCAGTTCAAGGAATTGTTCCTAAACCTAGCCAAGGGGCAAGAAGAATTGAAAGCATTCCTCGTTGGGAACTTGACCAAGAAAGATCCTGACAACATTAAGGATGACCAGTTGAAACAACTGCAAGATGAGATGGAAAGGATGAGAATCCAGATGGGTAGTCAGATGGCTCTTATCTAAAGTTTAGCTTGGGAACAAGAAGAATTAAGGATTCTCGTCAGTAAACTTCATCAAGATGGATGCAACCGTATGAAGCAAACAGTCGAGAATGGGGATCAAGTTGTTAATCAGCCCCTAATGAGACAAGAAATTGGCTTAGCGGAGAGTAGACCTTTCCAAATTACTGCTACGTCACGAACCCAACAACAACCTTGCCAACAACGACAGGGTAATCAGCATAATCGGGATACATCCAATAGGCAATATACCGAACTCAACATGCCAATGTCGCAAGTCTTGCAACACATGTTAAAGTTGAAAATTGTCACATTGAAGGATCCTCCTCAGAATCCTAATACTTCGGCTCCTATTTACCATCCCAATGAAAAGTGTACATACCACTCCAATAGTTTGGGGCATGATACTGATAGTTGTTGGATGTTTAAATATAAGATTCAAAACCTGGTTGATGAAGGAGTATGGGAATTCGCACAAGATGGTCAACTGGAATTTTTTTGTCATCCCTCAAGGCACATCATCTGAAGTGACAAAGTTTAGGCATAGAAATTTTTGTTCATTCAAATTTTCATTTGTAATTTCTTTGTTTTGTTTAAACACTTATTTTTATGTCAGACTTTGGTTACTTTCATTAATGCATTGCATATGTTTGTCTTGAATGAATCCATGCATTTTCACTATACTTAAATTGGGCTTTTACTTCATGCTTGTGATTTTCAACTCTTGATTAAAATCTATAGGCTTTTAGAGGAAGGATGATGAAAATGATACCATAATCTATACAGTATGCTTTTCGAAAAACCTGGCTGACGATGTACGGGCGTTCTTTCAAATACTAAACATTGGAGTTATAAGGAGGACAATCCCTAGTTTTGATACGGTGGCAGAACTGACTGTTAATACTGGTTTGCGTTTTCTATTCTCACATGTATGATAAGCAAGAGTCGCCGCCGACTTTGCTTTTATCCAACAAAGGAAAGGGTGAAAAGAACAGAAAAATACCTTTTTTGAGATTTTTTTAGTAAGGGGGTAGATTATGGAAAGGGAAGGTGTTAGCACCCTTTCCATTCATGGTTTTCCATGGGCTCTTAGAGGTTTGCTCATTTTCAAAATACTTTTTACTTTGTGTTTGAAAATGTTTTGAAAACGCCTTAGTACGGCAAACTATATAATGTTTCTCAGGATAGTGGAGAAAGTATACAAAGTGTTTTGAAATGTCTTTTGAAAAGTAGTTTTTGTGTAAGTGAAAAATGTTTGAGGAAACTTCTAACAGCTATCTACTTTTATATTCGAAAAGGGCCGTTCTTTTCCTCTTTTCCTTTAGACAGCGCTATGCTACTATTAGTGAGCAGGTAGCCCTATCGTTGGATGTTTGAGGGGCAATCGAAGGGACGTTTACAGTCATAAAGGCAACAGGTAGGGACACTTTAGCAATTTTGTTTAAGGACTAGATCATTTACCGAAAGGCAACTGTAGGGTCATCGAGGGATTATGATCTTTTTACGGGTCTTTGCTAAAGTGTCCCTGTTTTGAGGGACATGACTGTTTTTCTGAAGGCAGCCAAAGTGGGCGTACCTTAGAGGTGTATATGTGCATGTGTGTTATGTTTAGTCTTTTGAATTTAAGTTTCTTAGCGTTTTAATTTTCAGTCTTATCATACACTCCTAATTACTAGCAGTTAATATATATACAGGAATTTAAAGTGCAGAAATGTAAAGTGCGGGAACCTAAATCCTACGCTATTACATGGCTTTATGAGAGGTACATTATAGAAATGTGAAAAGTAAAATCCAAGTTACTATTACAAACTGGGAAGCAGTTACAATAAGATGGAAAAAATGCGAAAATAAATAAATGCGCAAACAAATTGAAATGGACGTCTAAATCCTAAGGAAAAGAAATCTTTTTGTTTGTTTTGTTTTATTTTAAGAAAATATAACCTAAGTCTACTTAATTTTAATTTAAAGAAAAGGTTAAAGTATTTAGTTAATTTATTTACAAAATTAACTTGATTAAAAAAAACTAAACTAACATTTTTTATGATCTTTTTTGATTTAATGTTTGTTTAAAACTAAAAAGGAAACAAAATAAGGAAAAAGGCTAAATAAAAGGACAAAGAGATAAATAAATAAATAAAAAGGGTGCAGTTTGTAGAATGCATGTCTGAATCGAAGGAGAGGCTTAAGTTGCCTTTCGATCCAGTGAAGAAGATTGTCGAAGGTGTATGATGGACTGCATGTTTGGGGGCACTGGATCTGGATTGGTCAGCATCCGGCAGTAGGAGGGTGATGGCGTATGACATACTCCTTCAATCGGGGAACCCTGGATCTACAAGAAATTCGTTAGAAAGATAAAAACAAAATTTCAGATTTGGGTCGAATCTTGGTCTTAGATTCGACAGATTGTGGATGTGTTATCCAAATTCGACTCTCCTGTATCTGAATCGAAAGTTCCCTTGTCCTATAACACCATGAATCCTGAGGTTCGGAAGAAGATATAGATCGTTCCCTAGCAATGGCACGATCTCCTCCCTGCAGTTAAGCTTGTATGTAACACATTGAAACAATCACAAACATCAGCAATAACATGCATATAATAATTAATATAGATTTAAAAAAACGGCATACTTAGCTAGTTTGAGATCGAACATATTACCAAACAGAGGGAGCGTATGAATGATGTTATTGTATGTGTTGGATCTGCCTAGTGCTTGGAAACGTCTCCTGGTGAAGATTTTGAGATTTTGGGGAGCTTCGATGGGCAATCTGTATATGTGTGATGCAACACGTGTGATCTCTCATCTTTTTAGTCCCCCTGACATTGTGTCCTTGACCTTGTATTTATAGGAGTATGATGGTGCATAGTAATGGCAAGAGACAGCCATTTAACTAGGCTTTTAAAGCTACGAGACAAGAATCAGACATATTAAAAGATTTCCTTTTTGAAATATTCATGCCCCTTTTGAAATCTTGGATCAACCTTGACATTTGACTCCTTAGAATGCCCTCCAGCGTTGCTCTTCGATTGGCCTATTGTTACTTCCTTCGAATGGCTTTTTTTCAACTCAAACCAACCGAAACATCAACTCTCCCTTTTAACTGGTCAAAGGTTGCTTCAACTCTCTATCAATCGAAGGCTTTGAACTTGATTCGAATGGCTCATATTCTCAACATCAGAGTTTCTTCGATTAGCCCCTGAAAATTATTCTTCTTGATGGTGCTGCTCCTGATTCGAATTGCTCAAGGCTCCCTTCAGAAGAGATTATTCTCTTGAGCCATGGTTTGTATGGATTTGAATGGCCCATCATCAGAATTTCTGGAAACCTCTCAGTTCTTGCTCTTTTGATCTCATTTTCTCTAACTTGGACAATCAGAATATCGCCCTATTGATATGCCAATTGAAACATCACTTGGTTAAGATGCATGTTGAAAGGTAATTTGTACGCTCTAATAAAAAACAACCTTAGTTAAGATGCCTATCAAAGCTGCCTTGTTGGAGATGCCTATCAAAAGGCCCTATACCAATCGAAAGACCTTTTGCAGATGCTAATCGAAGGACCTTTTGCAGATGCCAATCGAAGGACCTTTTGCAGATGTCACTCGAAGGACCTTTTCCAAATGCCAATTGAAGGACCTTTTGTAGATGCCAATCGAAGGACCTTTTGCAGATGCCACTCAAAGGACCTTTTGTAGACGCCAATCGAAGGACCTTTTGCAGATTCCAATCGAAGAACCTTTTGCAGATGCCAATCAAAGGGCACTTTGTAGATGCCAATCAAAGGGCACTTTGTAGATTCCAATCGAAGGATACTTAACCATCACTCAAAAAATTTCCTTTTCTTTAGGCAAAGGTTTGTAACCACCTATGCAAGAGGAAATCTTGGAAAAACATGAGAGGGGAAATTTTAGGGTACAACAGCTGCCCTGGTTCAATCTTCTTAAACCTGAGGATGTAGATTAGCTTGCCTGCCTTTCATAATCTGAAGGTGGAAGATGGTTGAACACTAGAGTGTCCAGAAATTTTTACCATTCTAGAGAACACCCATTTTTACAATGAGTGTAGTATGGTGATCCCAAATTCTCACCATTTTCCTAATATGTTCTCAAGATCACCCATACAAACACATTTTTACAAAGCATTTCAAAGTGAGCTAGTGTTTTACCCCAAAATTTGCCCTCCCATATTTCTCAAAACATTGCAAGAAAAATCTCCAAGTTGCTCAAGGTTGCTCAAGGGTTGGTCAGACAAGCTATCTCCTAAGACAATCTACCCCAAATTAGGGTTTTGTGTTGCATCAAGATCCTTGAGTCCAAATGACCTCAAGTGCTCCCTAATGTCCTAATATGTTCTCAAGATCATCCACGTCAAATTTCAAGCCTTGCATAGAAAGTTTGCTCAGTCAATTTCTCAAAAGTCCAAAAATCGACTGTGCTAGGGCAAAAGTCAATTGTGACCTACATACAGTCAAACTTCAAGATTTATTGTCAACATTCTCATTTTGAAGTATTATTCATCATTTGATCAAGGGTTGATCATGATTCATCAAGGATTGCTCAAAATTCATCAAGATCCAAAAGTTGCTAAATTAGGGTTTTGTAGGAAAAGTGAACTCAACTTTGACCAAGCATAACTTTCTCATACTTTATTTGAAATGACTCATCCAAATCTAACTTTTAATAGGATGCAATCACATATAATCCATCTTCATACTCCAAGTCCAAAAAATGCACTCACAAGAAGTTATGAATTTGGACATTATAGCTCATTTTTGAAAGTCAACAAAAACACCTTTTTTGTCAAAGCTTATAACTTGATCATGTAATATAAAAATGAAATGAGACCAAAAGGGTTAGTTAGAGGACATCTCAAGCTTTCTAAAAAGTCAAGGAAAACCTCCAAAAGTTCAAAATTGAAGAAGTTATGCATTATTGAAGTTGGACTTTTTTGCAAAATTGTCAAAAGTCAACTATCCCCAAAACTTCAAATTTTGCCAAATGGGCCCATTATTTTTCACTTTATTTGAGTTTGCATTATTGCCCACGTGCCCTAGCTTCATCCATGTGGCAATATCTCATTTTTATTATTTAATTTGATTTTTATTTGAATTTATTCATTTTAAATCAAATAAAATCATATAAAATCCAAGGCATTGATAACCCATGATTTTTTGGTTGCTTTAGGCTTTGAATACAGTTATTATGTGAATCAAATTCGTATCAAAGGCATTGGTTACAAGAAGATATGATTTAGGTTTTCATGGAGAATCAAATCAAATATGCAATCATCATTGGAGCAAGATTTGAACCAAATTTGTTACCCTAATCCAATGTGCATTACATAAGCAAGCTAAACACACGAAAATAAGGGTTGAAAATCGTTGGAAGAGGAAGAACCACTTTGCAAAAATTCACAAAAAAGTTGGAGATCAAAGTCCAGGTTAGAGGCAGTTTCAGGACGCGAGAGTTGTCTCAATCGATTCCTGGCCATTCACACAAGCTACCTGGATCCAAACCAAGCATTATCAAGCCTCCATATGCGATGTAAGTCTCACGCAACTCATCCATGTTCTTGATTTTGATTTGAGTTATTCTGGAATCTATTGAACAAACTAATAGCATATTTGTAACCCTCATATCATTTGCAAACTGATGGTAATAGCCAATTTCATTTATGTGCTCTGTATGGAAAATCACCATAGCTAGGGTTCCTTGTTCGTGTTTAGGGCTTTCTGTTTCAGGTACGATTGGCCCATAAGAAGAACATGGTTGTAATCAAGAGATTGTGACGAACTCAACCATAGCCTTGAGAATCATTTTTATGGCCTGAGGACGATTTTGGAACGAAGTTATGGTTTTAGCTGCGGATAAAAATCCGCAGGTAAAATTTACAAGATTTTGATGAAGATGATGATGCGTTGTCACCCTTTCGTTGGTCCGTTTGAATTCCGCGCCAAATTCTATTAACGTGTTTGTTTTTATTATATTATCAATTATTTGCATTATGCTAACAACTAAAACAGCCTAGCGTAGTGGCAAGCAAGCGTTTGATGTACCTTCAGAACCTGGGTTCGAATCCCAGGTCCCCCACTTTCTCAATGATTTTTGTTTTCAGGTGATTGCATGCGTACTCAGGCTTGATCCATACCATACGCCCTCATCATCCAAGCGCCAGATGGCCAATGGCCAGATCTGGTGGCCAAACGTTGAAGGTCCACCAAAGCGCTGGTCAATGCGTGTGTACCAGATCCAAAAAGTCAAAAGGGCCAGCTTCTATTGGGCCTACCAAATTGCTCATCACACCCTTAAATCAGGCCCATTACCTCCTTTCTCTTATATCTTTATATATTTTTATTTAATTTTTTTATTTTATTTAATTAATTTTTTAACCAATCAAAATTCTTTTTTATCAAATAAAATCACAAAAACATTTTTATTTCAATCAAATTTTAAAACTTTTATTTTTCTTAATAAACTTATTAATTGATTAGGTTTTTAATTAGAAAACTTTAATTCATTTTTGTAAATAATTAAAACTAATTGGACTTAATTAGGTTTTTTAAATACTAATTTAATTAATTTTATTTTCTTTCTTAAAATAACAAAAAAAACCAAAAATATGTCATAATTAATTTGTTCATTAATTAATTTATTAACTTAATTTAGGCATTTAATTTAGGTTTAATTTCTTTTCCTTAAATAAAAACAACAAAAAAAAGCAATCTTCTTTCAAAAGGGTCAAAACCCTAAAATTCGCACTCAATTTAATTTCCCGCGCGTTGTATTTATTTTTATCCAATAATGTACCTGCTTCCGGATTGTAATAGTTAAATAGGATATTTAATTATTTTTACCGCTTTACTTTATTTTTCAAAGGGTTTGTCTTTGCCGGTGTAAATACCCGACGCCTTGTAATTTAAATTCCGCATTTTATTTCCGCAAATTATAACTGTTAGATGTTTGATAATAGGGTTTGCATGACAAGACTGAATGTTAATCTTAAAATCATATTAGACCATCTTTAACATGTACAAAGACAAAAATAACTGAAAACGACACACTCGCACATGCGCACTCTTATGGTACACCCCACTTGGTTGCCTTCGTACACGGTCATTGAGTATAGGTCGTTTTAGAGGTCGCCCTCTTGTCTAAAAGATCATATTCGCCTCGAAACGATTGCCTCGGGTATCATTTCCTCAAACAAATGATCTAAGACATTAGGGTTATCGCTAAGGCGTCCTAACATTGCTTTGGTGACCGTATGTCCCTGATTCGAATTGACCCTTAAACTCCAACGACGGTGCTACCTACTCATCGATAGTGGGATAGCATTGTCTAAAGGAAAATAACATAGAACGATTCCTTTTTCGAGTAGGTAGATAGCTCTTAGATACTTGCTCATCCAAAAAACAAAACTTTTTTCACACTTACACTCCTTTTCAAACAAAGTTTTCAAAACACTTCATTACACTCTTGAGGACAGAAGCAAGAGTTAAATCGAAGTTTAAAACAAAAACTTTTCAAAACCCACAAGCACAAAGAAAACATTTTGAAAATGATGAGCAAGTACCTAAGAGCCCGTAGATAACTACGGATAGAAAGGGTGCTAATACCTTCCCTTTCTATAATCTACCCCCCCGTACTCAAAGATAATCTCGAAAAAGGAATTTTTGCTGTGCTTTCTTCCTTTCCTTGTTGGATAAAATAAAAGTCGGTGGCGACTCTTGCTTACCGCGACATTTTGCAAAAACAAACACAAAACGCAAAACCAGCATTCCAAAAACAGTCAGTTCTTCCCACCGTATCACAAAACTGGCGACTCTGCTGGGGAGTTAATAAGTGGGGTGTACCTTAGGAATAGTTCATCATAATGTTTTCAATTGCTTGATTTGTATGCTTTATCTTTGTGGGTTGAATCGGAGTTACTATAGATCATAACCTGGATCTGGGGGATACCCTTTAGGTAAGTAGCAATAAACTGTGAGGGAACTGTACGGCGTAGACCGATACGGTTGAAGCAGTAGCTATGTTGGTGTGGCACTTTAGTTTGTACTGATATCCCTTGTGGCGCAACGAGGAGAATATGGGTCTTCTAAGGGGTCATTAAGCACCAACTGACCTTAGCACCTATAATTGACCAACTTGGCCATAGAACAGTAGCAGTATGCTACACTCATTGAGACTAAACTCTCACGATGATTCCGGCCGCAAAAAAAGGTTACCAAACTGGAATTATGACCGATCGAGGGTAGTCAGTGATATTGAGATCCTATAGAACCCGGTTACTATTTTTAGGACAGGTTTGAACCAACTGAACTGAAAGAAGGTAATACCTAAACTCCTTGCGAGCCTAAAATCTAAGGGCTATCTGTGTGACTTGTGTGCCCTTACCATGTTTGCTATTTGTAGATACTTGTGGTGTGTTTTCTATCATGACATCATGCATCATGACATTGCATGCATCTTGCATTGGACTAACCCATTTCAAAGACAGATGGGATCATCTTTGTTCTGTTTTGTAGGTCATGGCACCCATGCGTAGAAACACTATTCGGATCAACTTTGTCCAGATTCCCACTCAGCTTAAGGAATTGGTTGCAAAGGTTCCAGATACTTCCTCCTTTATTAGAAGACATGGGCACCTCCTTGGTTTAGTCACCTCCAAGATGGATGAACAGATGATGAGTGTCTTAGTCCAGTTCTTTGATCCACTTTACCATTGCTTTACTTTTCCAGACTACCAGTTGGTCCCTACCTTGGAAGAGTTCTCTGATCTACTTGGTATCTCCATTCTAGAACAGACCCCGTTTACAGGTTGGGAAAAAGTCCTTAGGCCGGAAGAGATTGCTTCAGCCCTCCATCTTACAAAGGCTGAGGTAATGTAAAACTGGGAGACTAGAAGTGGGACAAAAGGCTTCTTGGCCAAATTCTTGGTTGATCGGGCTAATCAGTTTTGGGACAGCTTAGACTTTCAGGCGTTTGAAGACATTCTGGCTCTTCTCATATATGGTTTGGTGTTGTTTCCTAACTCAGATTCTTTCGTCAACGTGAATGCAGTGAAGATTTTCATGTCCGGTAATCTTGTGCCCACTCTCTTAGGTAACATTTTGCACTCTCTTTATGCATGTACTGCTCGGAAACGGGGAACCTTTATGTGCTGTGCACCATTGCTGGCGAGGTAGTTTATTTCTCACCTCCCCAAATCAGTTTTGAAGAACAAGGAAGGCATGGGTTGGGCCTACAGGATTATGTCTCTCTCTCATAATGACATCATTTGGACTATCAAGGGCATGGAAGACGTGGCTATTATTGATCATTGTGGGGAATACCCCAATGTCCCACTTCTAGGAATCAATGGGGGGATCACTTATAATCCGTGTTTGGCCTTACGTCAATTTGGGCGAGCTAGGAGGGAAGGACCTCATGAGTTGCTGATGCCAAGCATTGTCTTTGACTTTCAAGGGGATAGTGACGAGCATCGCCGCAGATTCATACGAGCCTGGGATAGGGTGCACAGGTCTGATCCGCATGAGTTAGGTGTAAATACTTCTCTTCCGATGGAACCATATCTCTGATGGGTCCGTATACGTGCCCAAAAGCTGGGAATGTCGTACGAAGCTGTCTTGCCTGTGATTGTTGAGGTTGTTGATGAAGAAGGGGTTCCACCTACCATCCTCCACTTGTACATGCCTACTGACATTGGGGCATTAAAGAGGTCCTGGATGCAGCTAAGGGAAGAGCGGGATACTTATAGAGAAAAGTATCACGAACAAGAGCGGAATATCCTGAAGTTGACAAGGCAATTGGAGAATGAGTAGATCCTCAACGACTATGTCAGCACCAAAGGCAAACGACCATGGGAGCGCTGATGTCTTTTGATTATTTCTAGTTTTGATTTACTTTTCAGTATTTCTTTCTTGTAACGCCTTAAAGGCATTTATAATACATTGTTTCAAGTTTATCTAATAAAAGTGTGCTTCATTTTGGTTTACGAATTTGAATCTCTCGACGTCTTTGAAATCATATCATACGCATTTCATTCCATGCACCTCATAACAGGTACCCTTACAGGTTTTCTCATCTTCTTCGTTGTTTAGTTCAGCATATCATGTCTGCTGAAACATCAACTGATCAAGCTATCAAGGCTCTACAAGCTCAAAACGCTCAATTCCAGGAAATGTTCATGAACTTGGCTAAGGGTCAGCAAGATCTGAAGACCCTTATCCTGAAGGATAAGAAGAAGAAGAAGAAGAAGAAGAAGAAGAATGCAGTCCTCCTGAACATGGGTCATAGGTTTGGGAACAGGCTGCGAGACGAGGTTGATTTATCCCACTCATCTGGAGGGGGAGAAAACCAAGAAGAAAGAAAGGTTCCTAGCCCTGTGGTATCTGACCACGAGACTGACTTTGACGAAGACCAGTATCCTCCTGCTGAGGATAGATATAAACAGCTTGAAGACCGGTTAAGTTCGATGGAGATTCAGAAGGTCCCTGGGTTGGACTTCGGTGATTTTGGTTTGTCATCTGGGGTGGTGATTCCCCACAAGTTTAAAGCACCAGCCTTTGCTAAATACGACGGGGTTTCTTGTCCAAAGTTGCACCTCTATTCGTATGTTAGAAAAATCCATCCATACACCGCTGACAAGAACCTCTGGATCCACTTCTTTCAAGACAGTCTCTCAGGGACTCAGCTTGAATGGTTTTACCAGCTGGAAGGAGCTAGTATCCGTAATTGGGAATATTTGGCTACTGCTTTCTACAAGCAGTACCAATATAATGTCGACCTCGCTCCCACGTGTACCCAACTCCAGGGTATGTCCATGGGTGCGGGCGAAGGTTTCAAAGACTTCGCTCAGAAGTGGAGGGACCTTGCTGGAAGAGTGCAACCACCCTTGGCTGATAGGGAGCTAGTGGATATGTTTCTAGGGACCTTGTCTGGTCCGTATTTCAACCATCTGATTGGAAGTTCATCATCTGAATTCACAGAGCAGATTATGACCGGGGAAAGAATTGAGGCCGGTATCAAGAGCGGTAAAATACAGAAGGGTGCTTCGTCAGGCACCGAGAAGAAGCCTTTTAAGAAGGAGTCCAATGCTGTTTACAGTTCAAAAAACCATAATAGACCTGAACACCGCCAAGAAGTTAATGTGGTGGTTATATCAAGACCTGCTGTTACTCCTCAGCATAACAATCAGCCAAGGGCCGAGAGGCTGCGAAGACAACTCACTCAGCTCAACATGAATTTGTCTTAGATTTTGCCACAGTTATTGAAGACCAACTTGGTGATTCTGAAGGAAGCCCCGAAGAATCCCAATACAACATCACCGATGTACAATCTGAACGCTCGTTGTGCTTTTCATTCTGATAGCCCGGGGCACGATACGAATGATTGCTGGGTCCTGAAGAATAAAGTACAGGATTTAATTAATGCTAAGGAGATTGAGTTTGAAGCACCTAAAAGACCTAATGTTGTGACTGCTCATATGCCCAAGCATGGAGCGAATGCTATAGATGAAGACTCGTTTGTGGTTTTTGTGAAAGACATTGTTACTCCATTGATGACTGTAAAGAAGAACCTTCTACTAGCCGGTTTATTTCCAGGCTATGATGAAGGTTGTCGTATGTGTGTCGTCCTACCTACTGGTTTCCATCTTTTGAAGTCAGGTGTCCAACGCCTGATGGATAATAAAGAAATTATGTTTGAGAATACTTTTGTTCCTTTGGTTCCTACTGAAGAAGTTGTTATAATCACCATTTTCGATAATCCTTCCAAGGCTTCCTCGATAAAGCCTGTTAGAATTACATTTGTTAAGAGAATCGCTCCCTTGATCATTACTGTTCCTGGACCTATGCCTTATACATCAGATAAAGATGTCCCATGGCACTACGGGGCTGACGTATATCATCACGGAGTTAAACAAGATTTGAATGCTGAAGAGGCTGATACTGGCATCAACAATATTGTTGGATCTAGTAAAGTCACCCGCAGCAGAAGGCTTTTCTCCCCTGAGATCTCTCCGCCAGTTGTTCGGACGCCTGTTGTCATTACGCCTGCTAGTGCACCTTCTACTATCCCTGTTCAAGTTCCCATTCTTACCCCTGTTGCCGAGTCATCTGATACTCGGGGCAAAGGGACCACTGATGAGCCTGCCCGGACGGAGGCACCAAAGAGGATTACTGTTGAAGCCTCTAGACAAGAGATGGAAGAAATTTTGAAGATCATCACAAAGAGTGACTACAATGTAGTCGAGCAGCTGGGGAAAACCCCATCCAAAATATCTATGTTGTCTCTGTTGCTATGCTCAGAAGCCCATGCCAAGGCTCTGATTGCTTTCTTGAAAACTGTGCACGTGCCGCAGGAGAAATCAGCTGATCAGTTTAAAGATTGCG
The DNA here is from genome assembly GCA_948472305.1 of Vicia faba. Lineage (NCBI taxonomy): Eukaryota > Viridiplantae > Streptophyta > Magnoliopsida > Fabales > Fabaceae > Vicia > Vicia faba. The sequence goes on from OX451736.1 coordinate 1,041,774,315, forward strand.
TGGCTAGTCTGACTACTGATAACAGGTTGGGTTTCTCCGATGCAGACTTGCCTGCTAAGGGGAGGAATCACAATGATGCCCTGCATGTCTCCATTAAATGCAGGGGCACTACTCTAGCTCATGTATTGGTGGATACGGGGTCTTCGTTGAACGTTTTGCCTAAGAAAGCTTTGGACCGGTTAGACTGTGAGGGGTTGGAGCTGAAGCCAAGTAACATTGTTGTTAGGGCCTTTGACGGGTCCAAGAGAATGGTACATGGAGAAGTGGATATTCCAGTGAAGGTTGGTTCTCAGATTTTCACGTCTACTTTTTATGTGATGGACATTTGGCCATCTTATTCTTGTTTGCTAGGTCGCCCGTGGATCCACAAAGTTGGGGCAGTGACCTCTACGCTTCACCAGATGCTGAAATACCCAATCAAGGGGAAAATTGTTACAGTACGAGGAGAGGAGGAATACATGGTGATCCACCTCAACTCTTTTCGGTATGTGGAGATGGATGGGGAGTTCATTGAGACCCCATTTCAACATTTTGAAGAGGTTCCCCAGACGCTGGCATCAACTGAAACTGTTGTTGAAGATCCTCCAATGAATATGGCATCCTTCAAGGATGCCCGGGCTGTTGTTGAGAAAGGTGGGTGTGCGAATTGGGGCCAGCTCCCTGATTTTGCACATAAGACTAATAAATTTGGTTTGGGTTTGACTGCATAAGCTCAAAGGGTTTTCGGAGTGCACGGATCGGAAGACCTCCCCTGTTTATCAGCAATTCAGGAGTGAATGCCATTGAAGACGATGTTGAAGAATCTGAGTTTGACAGTTGGATCTATCCTACTACTGATGATGGACTGAGCAACTGGACAGCAAAGGACTTCATCCCAATTTCTTTTGTTACCCAGTAATGAGACTTTTGTTTTTTATTTATAACAGACAATTTTTTAAACTTTACGGCCCGGTGTCTTACCTGGGGCACTGTGGTTTTGTTTGTGAGGGCTTTATGTGTGTCATCTTCATATATCATAAATAAAAGCATTGGACGTTTCTTGCATTTCAAACTTTGTGCTCCTTGTTTTTCTTTTATTTACATATTGAAAAACAACTATTTTACACACACTCACATATACAGGTCTACATCCACTCTGGATTCTACTGGTAACGACTCTGCTACTGCCAGTTATGACTTCAAAAGTCCGATCAACTTAGCCGAAGACGAAGGTGAAGATGATTGCGAAGGGCCTGGTGAACTTGCTAGACTGTTACTTCAGGAAGAAAGGGCCATACAGCCACATGAAGAGCCGGTGGAATCAGTAAATCTGGGTACAGAGGTAGACAAGAAAGAGGTCAAGATTGGTGCAAATCTGGAAGCTAGTGTTAAGCAACGATTGATTCAGATGCTGCGTGACTATGTTGAGATCTTTTCCTGGTCTTATGAAGATATGCCTGGGTTGGATACCGATATTGTGGTTCACCGACTGCCTACCAAGGAAGACTGTCCTCCAGTGAAACAGAAAGTTTGTCGAATGCGCCCGGAGATGTTTGAGAAAATCAAGGCTGAAGTTATGAAACAGGTTGACGTCGATTTTCTAGCAGTTACTTCTTACCCACAGTGGGTGGCCAACGTGGTTCCAGTACCGAAGAAGGATGGTAAGGTTCGAATGTGTGTTGATTATAGGGATCTGAACACGGCAAGCCCCAAGGATGATTTCCCTCTACCTCATATTGACGTTCTGGTTGACAACACCGCACAGCATAAGGTCTTCTCCTTTATGGATGGTTTCTCTGGTTATAATCAGATTAAGATGGCTCCCGAAGACATGGAGAAGACAACATTTGTTACTCAATGGGGTACCTTTTGCTACAAGGTTATGCCTTTTGGATTGAAGAATGCTGGAGCAACGTATCAGCGCGCCATAGTCGCCTTGTTCCACGACATGATCCATTATGAGATTGAGGTATACGTCGACGATATGATTGCAAGATCTCAGACTGAAGAAGAACATCTTGACCACCTTCAGAAGTTATTTGACAGGTTGAAGTTATACAAGCTGAGGTTAAACCCGAACAAGTGCACCTTCGGGGTGAGATCTGGTAAGCTACTGGGCTTCGACGTAAGTGATAAAGGTATTCAAGTGGATCCTGCCAAGGTGAAGGCTATACAGGAAATGCCAGCTCCCCGAACTGAAAAAGAAGTCAGAGGCTTTCTGGGACGATTGAACTATATTACCCGATTCATCTTACATCTGACTGCTACTTGTGAGCCAATCTTCAAGCTACTGAAGAAAGATTAAGTGGTAAAATTGAACGATGAATGTCAGGCCGCTTTCGAAAGGATTAAAGAGTATCTCCAAAAGCCACCTATTCTGATGCCGCCAGTTGAAGGGAGACCTCTGATCTTATACTTGATAGTTCTCGACAATTCAATGGGGTGTGTGCTGGGTCAGCATGACGAGTCTGGCCGAAAAGAGCATGCTATTTACTACCTTAGCAAAAAGTTTACCGACTGCGATACCCGATACTCGTTGCTCGAGAAAAATTGATGCGCTTTGGCATGGGCTGCTCGCCGGCTGAGACAGTATATGCTGACTTACACTACTCTATTGATATCAAAGATGGATCCAATCAAGTATACCTTCGAGAAGTCTGCATTGTCCAGAAGAATAGCAAGATGGCAGATGATCTTGACTGTGTATGACATCCAATATACGACCCAAAAAGCAATCAAGGGAAGTGTGTTGGCAGATCATTTGGCACATCAGGAAGTAGATGATTACCAGTCTATGAACTTTGAATTTTCGGATGAGAATATCATGATAGTAACCGACTGTGAAGAACCTGGACCGGATGAAGGACATGAGGAAGGATCCTGATGGTCTATGTACTTTGATGGAGCTTCAAACGCTTTGGGTAATGGCATTGGCGTCGTGATCATATCTCCTAAAGGCTCTCATACTCCATTTACCGCCCGACTATGTTTCAACTGCACCAACAATATGGCGGAGTATGAAGCGTGCATCATGGGTCTTCGAGCAGCTATTGACCTAAGGATTAAGTTCTTAAGTGTTTTCAGAGATTCCGCTCTCGTGATCAGTCAGATCAAAGTCGAGTGGTATACGAAACACCCTAATCTCATTCCTTACAAGGAGTATGTGTTGACATTGCTTCCTCACTTCGAGGAGATAAACTTTGAACACTTCCCTAGAGAGGAGAATCAGTTGCCGGACGCGTTAGCTACGATGTCTTATATGTTCAAAGTCAATTGGGACAACGAAACTCCCCGGATTACCATTGAGAGGTTGGATGAACCCGCATATTGCTGTGACATTGAGACTGAAGAGGTAGCAGATAAACCCTGGTTCCATGAGGTAAAGAGGTATCTTGAGGCTCAGGAATACCCCGAGGGTGCATCTGTTAATGATAAGAAATTTATGAGGAGGTTCGCGGCGAAGTTTTTCATCAGCAATGGCATTCTTTACAAGCGCAACCATGATTCGACCTTACTGCGTTGTGTGGATAAGAATGAAGCAGAAAGGATCACGACAGAGTTACATGAAGGTACTTTCGGAACTCATTCCAGTGGACACACCATGGCAAAGAAAATCCTTCGGGCAGGATATTTTTGGTCCACAATGGAAGCCGACTGTTATCATCATTCTCAGACCTGTCACAAGTGCCAAGTCTATGCTGATAAGGTGCACATACCTCCAGTACCTCTGAACGTCTTGACAGCTCCTTGGCCTTTTGCAATGTGGGGCATTGACATGATCGGCGAGATCAAACCTACGGCATCCAACGGGCATCGTTTCATCCTGGTAGCAATTGATTACTTTACAAAATGGGTTGAAGCAGCTTCCTTTGCTACTATAACCAAGAACGTTGTGGCACGGTTCATTCGGCACAACCTGATCTATCGGTATTGTGTACCAGAGAGAATTATTATAAACAATGGTACAAATCTCAACAATAAGATGATTACCGAGCTCTGCAAGCAGTTCAAGATACAACATCACAACTCTTCCCCTTCCCGGCCGAAGATGAATGGGTTTGTAGAAGTGGCTAATAAGAACATTAAGAAGATTGTGTAGAAGATGACGGTGACGTACAAAGACTGGCACGAGATGTTACCATTTGCTCTTCATGGGTACCGTACCTCAGCGCGGACGTCAACGAGGGCAACACCCTATTCCTTGGTATATGGTATGGAGGCAGTCTTGCCCATTGAAGTTCAGATACCCTCTCTTCAGATTATGAAGGATGCAGGTTTGAGCGAAGATGACTGGATTCAGACCCGGCTTGATCAACTGAATTTAATCGATGAGAAGAGACTTACTGCTATTTGTCATGGTCAGACGTATCAAAAACGGATGATCAAGGCATTTACAAGAAAGTTAGACGACAAGATTATCAAGTTGGGGACCTGGTTATCAAGCGCATCATACTGCCACAAGGTGATCCCAGGGGCAAATGGACCCCTACTTACGAAGGTCCATTTGTGGTTAAGAACATTTTCTCAGGAGGAGCCATGATTCTAACCACCATGGATGGTGACGACCTTCCTCACCCCGTCAATGCAGACATAGTGAAAAGATACTACGCATAATCAAAGACCCGCTAGGTTGACTGGCCTAGGCAAAAATAAGGGCTTCCCAGCGAACCAAAAGGGTTCGGACAAAAATAAGGGATGAAATGAAAAAATTTGTACACCCGGCAAGTCGAAAACCTGAAAGGGAGGCTTGGGCAAAAAAGGGTATCCTGGTGAACTGAAAACCCGGAAGGGCGGTCCAGGCAAAAATTAGGGATCCAAGCGTAACACTATTCCTCATTGGATCACCTCGCAGCCAGACTTCAGTATCGACTATCAAGCTCGGACGGCACTAAACAATCTGATCTACCTTCAACCAAGTAGCAAAGTGATGAGATGCTCGAGGACATAAGGGCAATAACAGAGTTGTAACCCAGTGGGATTATTCACATAGTTGTTTTTCTTTGTTGTCACAAATTTTATAAATTCTATTTGTTCGGCGGCGTTCTCTTACTAGGACGTCAGCCTCTTGTACAAAAACGCCTATTTACAGGCCAAACTTCAAAAATCAATACAATTCATTTTCAGAGAAATTTCAAACTGTTTTTCCTTTTTCTGTTATGTTTTGCAAAGAACGTCCAATGTTCATTTTTGATATATGCATTTGACATTAATTGCTGCTCATGAATATTTACATGCAAAACAAAAGACGATTACTCGTAATATCAGAAACAGGGGCAATAAGATTTGTCCAAGCTTTACGGTTGCTCTATCCACCAGGTACAAAGGTAGATTCAGCTGAAGAATATGACTAGGTGCATTCACTCCCTGCAGAGTAAGGAAAGATAGTAATGTTAACTCTCCCCAACTGAGACTTGCAACTGTAAATGAATCGGTAATATTCTCCCCAAGCATAGTTTATCTACCATCAGCACTGAAAGGTCTTAATATTCCCCAACGGAGTATAAGAATATTCCCCGGTAGAGTACAAGATATCCCCAGTGGAGTCTGAAATTTTTCCCAGCGCAGTCTGCAAAAGCTTCCCCAATGGAGTTTGGAGAATCATCCCCAGTAGACTTTGGAAGATTGTCCCCAGCAGGGCTCAAAGGACTATCCCCATTAGAGTCTAAAAGGTTACCCCAGTGAAGTCGCAACTGGAAAATCATCCTCAGCGGAGTTCTTTCCTTTCACAAGCAAGAAATTCAATCCCCAATAGGATTCATTATCACCAGCAACGGTAATTCATCCCCAGTGGAGTTTATCAGTGGAATCCTCAATAGAACATCTCTTCCCCACAGAGTAATCTCCTCATCAGTATTCCCCAGTTGATTTATCCTCTCCCGCAGGTTTATTCTCACAGTCATCTTCATTCGCCATTTCCAGCGGAAATGAAGAATTCAACTCTCTTCTCCAGCAGCTATCCGGGATTTATTTTCCCCAGCTAAAAACATTACATACATCATGACACATGCATATACGCATCGTACAACACAATCTCATTTATTTTAAGAACATCATTGCTTGATACATATCATGCATTGCATATAGCTAACCTTTACCTTTCAGGAAGGATGCGGTTAAATTCTCATAAAATTCAAAGCTATGAAGCTTTTATCCAAGTCGAACTACTGACCAGTTCTTAAATCTCAACAGAATTATCCTCAGTTGAATTACAGATAAGGTCATAAATCTCGACAAGTTCCTCCGTCGAATTACAGACAGTTCCTAAATCTCAGCAGAGTTTTCTCAGTTGAATTACGGGCAAGTTCTTAAATCTTGATGAAGATGTTTCCCTCAGTCGAATTACTGACCAGTTCTTAAATCTCAACAGAATTATCCTCAGTTGAATTACAAATAAGGTCCTAAATCTCGACAAGTTCCTCCGTCGAATTACAGACAGTTCCTAAATCTCAGCAGAGTTTTCTCAGTTGAATTACGGGAAAGTTCTTAAATCTTGATGAAGATGTTTCCCTCAGTAGAATTACCGACCAGTTCTTAAATCTCAACAGAATTATCCTCAGTTGAATTACAGATAAGGTCCTAAATCTCGACAAGCTCCTCCATCGAATTACTGGCAGTTCCTAAATTTCGGCAGAGAAGTTTTCTCGGTCGAATTACGGGCGAGTTCTTAAATCTCGATGAAGATCTTTCCCCCCAGTTGAATTACAGACAAGTTCTTAAAACTCAGCAGAGATGTTCTCTCAGTTGAAGTACAGGCAAGTTCCTAAATCTCAACAAAGATCAGACTTCCCCAGCAGAATCTTCCACAACAACAGGTATACAAGCTCTCGCTAAGGAATCACTTATGCAATCGACACTCCTTTAGATGGCATCTTTAAGCCCATCCCCCCGTCGGCAATCTCCAAATGGCATATGTAAGCCCATTCCCGACATCACAAGGCTGATACCACTTCATGCGAGTGCAAATTTCTGGGCACTCTAGTGTTCAATCATCTTCCACCTTCGGATCACGAAAGGCATGAAAGCCAATCTACATCCTCAGATTTTTAAGAAGATTGAACAAGGGAATCTGTTGTACCCCAAAATTTTCCCTCCCATATTTCTAAAAACATTGCAAGAAAAATCTCCAAGTTGCTCAAGGTTGCTCAAGGGTTGGTCAGACAAGCTATCTCCTAAGGCAGTCTACCCCAAATTAGGGTTTTGTGTTGCATAAAGATCCTTGAGTCAAAATGACCTCAAGTGCTCCATAATTTCCTAATATGTTCTCAAGATCATCCATGTCAAATTTCAAGCCTTGCAGAGAAAGTTTGCTCAGTCAATTGCTCAAAAGTCCAAAAATCGATTGTATTAGGGCAAAAGTAAACTGTGACCTACATACAGTCAAACTTCAAGATTTTTTGTCAACATTCTCATTTTGAAGTATATTTCATCATTTTATCAAGGGTTGATCATGATTCATCAAGGATTGCTCAAAATTCATCAAGATCCAAAAGTTGCTAAATTAGGGTTTTGTAGGAAAAGTCAACTCAACTTTGACCAAGCATAACTTTCTCATAATTTATTTTAAATGACCCATACAAAGCTCATTTTGAAAAGGATTCAATCCCCTACAATCCATCTTCATACCCCAAGTCCAAAAAATGCACTCACAAGAAGTTATGAATTTGGACATTATAGGTCATTTTTGAAAATCAACAAAAACACTTTTTTTGTCAAAGCTTATAACTTGATAATGTAATATAAAAATAAAATGAGACCAAAAGGGTTGGTTATAGGACATCTCAAGATTTCTAAAAAGTCCAAGAACACCTCCAAAAGTTCAAAATTGAAGAAGTTATGCATTGTTGAAGTTGGACTTTTTTGCAAAATTGCCAAAAGTCAACTATCCCCAAAACTTCAAATTTTGCCAAATGGGCCCATTCTTTTTCACTTGATTTGAGTTTGCATTATTTCCCACGTGCCCTAGATTCATCCATGTGCCTATATCTCATTTTTATTATTTAATTTGATTTTTATTTAAATTTATTCATTTTAAATCAAATAAAATCATATAAAATCCAAGGCATTGATAACCCATGATTTTTTGGTTGCTTTAGGCTTTGAATACAGCTATTATGTGAATCAAATTCGTATCAAAGGCATTGGTTACAAGAAGATATGATTTAGGCCAAGTTTGGAAAGGTTTTCATGGAGAATCAAATCAAATATGCAATCATCATTGGAGCAAGATTTGAACCAAATTTGTTACCCTAATCCAATGTGCATTACATAAGCAAGCTAAACACACGAAAATAAGGGTTGAAAATCGTTGGAAGAGGCAGAACCACTTTGCAAAAATTCACAAAAAAGTTGGAGATCAAAGTCCAGGTTAGAGGCAGTTTCAGGACGCGAGAGTTGTCTCAATCGGTTCCTGGCCATTCACACAAGTTACCTGGATCCAAACCAAGCATTGTCAAGCCTCCATACGTATTGTAAGTCTCACGCAACTCATCCATGTTCTTGATTTCGATTTGAGTTATTCTGGCATCTATTGAATAAACTAATAGCATATTTGTAACCCTCATATCATTTGCAAACTGATGGTAATAGCCAATTTCATTTATGTGCTCTGTATGGAAAATCACCATAGCTAGGGTTCCTTGTTCGTGTTTAAGGCTTTATGTTTCAGGTACGATTGGCCCATAAGAAGAACATGGTTGTAATCAAGAGATCGTGACGAACTCAACCCTAGCCTTGAGAATCATTTTTATGGCCTGAGGACAATTTTGGAACGAAGCTATGGTTTTAGCTGCAGATAAAAATCCGCAGGTAAAATTTATAGGATTTTGATGAAGATGATGATGCGTTGTCACCCTTTCGTTGGTTCGTTTAAATTTCGCGCCAAATTCCATTAACGTGTTTGTTTTTATTATATTATCAATTCTTTGCATTATCCTAACATCTAAAACAGCCTGGCGTAGTGGCAAGCAAGCGTTTGATGTACCTTCAGGACCTGGGTTCGAATCCCAGGTCCCCTACTTTCTCAATGATTTTTGTTTTCAGGTGATTGCATGCGTACTCAGGCTTGATCCATACCATACGCCCTCATCCATCCAAGCGCCAGATGGCCAATGGCCAGATCTGGTGGTCAAGCGTTGAAGGTCCACCAAAGCACTGGTCAATGCGTGTGTACCAGATCCAAAAAGTCAAAAGGGCCAGCTTCTATTGGGCCTACCAAATTGCTCCTCACACCCTTAAATCAGGCCCGTTACCTCCTTTCTCTTATATCTTTATATATTTTTATTTAATTGTTTTATTTTATTTAATTAATTTTTTAACCAATCAAAATTCTTTTTTATCAAATAAAATCACAAAAACATTTTTATTTCAATCAAATTTTAAAACTTTTATTTTTCTTAATAAACTTATTAATTGATTAGGTTTTTAATTATAAAACATTAATTCATTTTTGTAAATAATTAAAATTAATTGGACTTAATTAGGTTTTTTTAAATACTAATTTAATTAATTTTATTTTCTTTCTTAAAATAACAAAAAAACCCAAAAATATGTCATAATTAATTTTTTCATTAATTAATTTATTAACTTAATTTAGGCATTTAATTTAGGTTTAATTTCTTTTCCTTAAATAAAAACAACAAAAAAAAGCAATCTTCTTTCAAAAGGGTCAAAACCCTAAAATTCGCACTCGGTTTAATTTCCCGCGCGTTGTATTTATTTTTATCCAATAATGTACCTGCTTCCGGATTGTAATAGTTAAATAGGACATTTAATTATTTTTACCGCTTTACTTTATTTTTCAAAGGGTTTGTCTTTGGCGATGTAAATATCCGACGCCTTGTAATTTAAATTCCATATTTTATTTCCGCAAATTATAACTGTTAGATGTTTGATACTAGGGTTTGCATGACAAGACTGAATGTTAATCTTAAAATCAAATTAGACCATCTTTAACATGTACAAAGATAAAAATAACTGAAAACGACACACTCGTACATGCGCACTCTTAGGGTACACCCCACTTGGTTGCCTTCGTACACGGTCATTGAGTATAGGTCGTTTTAGAGGTCACCCTCTTGTATAAAAGATCATAGTCGCCTCTAAACGGTTGCCTCAGATATGATTGCCTCAAACAAATGATCTAAGACATTAGGGTTATCGCTAAGGCGTCCTAACATTGCTTTGGTGACCGTATGTCCCTGATTCGAATTGACCCTTGAACTCCAACGACGGTGCTACCTACTCATCGATAGTGGGATAGCATTGTCTAAAGGAAAATAACATAGAACGATTCCTTTTTCGAGTAGGTAGATAGCTCTTAGATACTTGCTCATCCAAAAAACAAAAAAAAATCACACTTACACTCCTTTTCAAACAAAGTTTTCAAAACACTTCATTACACTCTTGAGGACAGAAGCAAGAGTTAAATTGAAGTTTAAAACAAAAACTTTTCAAAACCCACAAGCACAAAGAAAACATTTTGAAAATGATGAGCAAGTACCTAAGAGCCTGTAGATAACTACGGATAGAAAGGGTGCTAATACCTTCCCTTTCTATAATCTACCCCCCGTACTCAGAGATAATCTTGAAAAAGGAATTTTTCTGTGCTTTCTTCCTTTCCTTGTTGGATAAAATAAAAGTCGGTGGCGACTCTTGCTTACCGCGACATTTTGCAAAAACAAACGCAAAACGCAAAACCAGCATTCCAAAAACAGTCAGTTCTTTCCACCATATCACAACCAAATTCTGAGGTAATCTTTCAGATATTTGATTTTGTTGGATGGTTGGCCATAAGTAAAAATTTCTTTTGAAATCTTTGTTAGGTCAGAGCTTTTGTCAGCCATATCGCTACAATGAATACTGCCACCGTCGTGACCTATCAGTTACCCAATGAGATATTCAGAGATGATTATTTTCTTTCCCATCACGAAGGAAGTGACCTGATGATTTGAAGTTGTAGCGTGAATCCAGAATTATTTAACAAGTCTTGGAAAAACTGGACCCAGCAGGCGATCAAAGTACTTGTTCAATCCTTGGAACTCAACATCAGGGGTTAGATCATATCCATTTTCCTTCATGCTGACAAAGTCTATAATGAGCTCACACATAACTTCCAGTGAATCAATGGGAGTAAGTAGAGTTCTTGAGGGTTCTTCGTACCTTTCTGCTGTTGAAGAAGAAGAGCTGGGAATTGATCAGTGCATTTTGATGCACGTCCTTCCATGATTGTACTAATGCATTTCTTTAGTTTATTCTGTTTATTTTTATGTTTTAATATGTTTTTCTAATTTATTTTATTTTTGCATTTAATTAATTTTCGTATTTTATTTTCAGCAACTGCAGCTTTCACGGAAAAATTCATAACTAATTCTACAAAAATTAGATCGAGTTGTTTGACCATGTGATGGAAAGCTAAGAAAATGGCCTACAACTTTATAGTTTTGGCAAGAAGCTGAATCGAAGTGCAGAAAGGTTGAAAAAGTTGTTGAAGTTGCAGCTTTAGACTTTTAAGTTTTGGGTTAGTAGTTTTGGGCCTGGGTTATGTTTTCAACCCAGTTGGTTTGTAAACCGAATGGATTGTTCCTCTTTAACCGGGGGGCAGCCGCATAACGGGGGATTTGATCACGTTTTTTACTATAGACAAAGGGAGAAAACAATTTTGACGAATGGGAATGGAGAACTAATTCGTTAGAGTTGATCTGCTGTAACTTGGTTTCCAAAACTTGAGGTTAATATAATTTACAATTCAATTTCTATTCATATCAATTTTGCCTTTTATATTCGTTTGCTTAATTTGAATTATCTTAAAGTAATCTTGTTGGTTCGATTGAATTATGTTTCCCAATTATAATTGCGTTATATCGTATGCTTAATTCGTTATTTCATTTGTTGATTAACCGTTTGCTTAATTCGGTGAAAAGGGAACATAATTCTTATTTTTTTTCATTCTCGCTTGTTGGATGAAATTGTGATCGAATTTGAATAGGAATCTGCTTAGGGAAGTTAAATTGTATTAATCGATGATACTAGGAACCCGAAACAGTAGATTGACTTATTTCATAATCACTTATTTTAAGCGCTTATTTTCTGTTTTTTTATAAATCGTCCTTAAAACCAAACCCCCCCAATTCGATTTCTGTTGTTTAATAAAATCAAGAATCCTTGTGAGAACGATATCTGAGTTACAGTTGTCGTTAAATACTACAGTTTTGAAAAATACTCGTTTTGATTCGCGCACGACAGCGGATCAAATTGGCGTCGTTGCCAGAGATTCTTGATATTATTAGTTGTTTTTAGAATCATAGGGTCAATTTCTTTGAGTTTAGGCGTTAGTTTCATCGCGATTTCGTCCAATTCGCGTTGTAGAGTCGAAATAGTAAAAAAAATCGGTTTTTGGGTAAATCGCATCCGATTAGAATTCTGCCTTGACCATCCCTTGCGAAAAATTCTCCGCTCATTTATCCCTTACTACAAAAAGTTACGGGACTTTGGTCTCAATTTCCCAAATTCATCATTTTCCTATTTTTTATGATTTATTTACTGTTTTCATAGAGTCGGAAAAAATCAAAAAAATTATCAAAATTCTATTTTTCGCCCATTAGAAGAATTTCGTGTTCAGTTTATTTTTTTGAAAAAAATTTAATCGTTTTCTTTCTTTGTGTTTGTTTTTGCTTTTAGGGACATTGTTGGTATTTTGGGCTTTGTTACCATTGCTGCGTTTTAGTCCTGGCTACTAGGTCCTGCTGTCCTGAGCTTGTTGCTTTTGATCCTGAAGTAGAAAGAACATTGCACACACAACGTAGGAGAGTCCAAGTTAACACTAGTCCACCACCCACAATTGAGTTTGAGTCTGAGGCTAATTCTGATTACTTGCACTATTTGTTTGATTCTGATTCTGATGTTGTTATTGATATGGCTGACCAAAGAACCTTAAGGAAATTGGCTGCCCCTGATATAAATTATAATGGCATGTGTATTGATTATGATGATGTTGCTGCTCCTTTTGAATTAAAATCGGGTTTAATACACTTGTTGCCCAAGTTTAGTGGTCTTGCAGGTGAGGATCCACACAAACATTTGAAAGAGTTTCAGGTTGTATGCTCTACACCACCGAAGCCTGAAGGGATCACTGAAGATCACATCAAACTTCGAGCTTTTCCTTTTTCATTGCAGGGTGCAGCAAAGGATTGGTTGTACTACCTCGAGCCAAATTCAATTGCAAGCTGGAATGCGCTGAAAAAGGTGTTTTTGGAGTGATATTTTCCTGCCTCTAGAGTTGCCTCAATAAGAAAGGAAATTTGCGGTATCAGACAAGGTAATGAGTCACTCACTGAGTATTAGGAGAGGTTCAAGCACTTGGTATCCAGCTATCCTCAACATCAGATCATCGAGCAATTACTCATCCAGTACTTTTATGAGGGGTTGATACCGATGGACCGAAACATTCTTGATGCTGCTAGTGGTGGAGCACTTGTTGATAAAACTCCAGCTGCTGCCAAAGCTCTAATAGAGAATATGTCTCTTAATTCTCAGCAATTTACCACTAGAGACAATTCTGCACAAAGCAAAGGAGTGAATCAAATTCAAGCTTCTTCTTCCAACAAAGCTTTAGAGATCAGAATTGATGAACTCACGGCATTAGTCAAACAACTAGCAGTAGCAAAAACTCAAACATCAACTTTGTGTGGTATTTGTACTTCCCCTGAGCACCTGACTGATACATGTCCCATTCTAAGAGATAAATCTATCACTGAGCTGCCCCAAGCTTATGCAGCCAACCTTTACAACCAAAACAGGTACAACAAAATTCCTGACCTGTCCACCAACAAATATCATCCAAATTGGAGGAATCATCCCAACCTTTGATATGGAAATCCACAAACCAGCCAGCAACAGAACTCACCTCAACCAGCTTCCCATGCACCTTCCGGACCGTCCTTAGAGGATCTTGTTAAACAAATGGCCATCAACAACCTTCAGTTCCAACAAAGGACCAATTCTAGCATTCAAACCTTGTACACACAGATGGGACAACTTGCTACTCAAATGAACGCAATGCAATCCCAAGGGTCGAACCAACTTCCAGCCCAAACTGTTTCCAATCCGAATGGTGGTCCTAATGCCAATGTTAGCGCAATCTCTTTGCGATCTGGAAAGTTAGCAGGAACAGCCCCTGAGAAAAATATTGAGGTAACATCTGAACCTTCTACTTCTTCACCTTCTGAATCTGTTTCATCTGAACCTTCTCCACCTTCTCCTATTGCGGTGGAAACTGAAAGAATTACAGAAAGAGACTATGTGCCACCAGTTCCTTTCCCATATAGAATTCTGAAAAATAAAAGAATTGAGGAAGGAGAGAAAGAAAAAGAGATTTTGGATGTTTTCCGAAAAGTTGCAGTAAATATTCCACTCCTTGATGTGATTAAACAGGTTCTGAAGTATGTGAAGTTTTTGAAGGATTTGTGTACCAATAAGAGAAGGATTAAGGGAAGTGAAAGAGTTAACTTGGGCCGAAATATTTCTGCTTTTATTCAGCCTAAACCTTCATCCGAAAAAGTTATGGGTGAGCAAAATGTTTCAGCCCTCACCACCACTCAGGTTCTACCACAGAAGCAGAAGGATCCAGGAACATTTTCTATTCCTTGCACCATCGGGAACAATAAAGTCGATAATTGCATACTTGATTTGGGAGCGGGCATTAATGTTATGCCCACTTCTGTTTATAATAACATTTGTCTCGGTCCTCTGCAGCATACATGTTTAATCATTCAATTGGCAAATAGGAGCAATGCCCGCCCCACCGGCATAGTCGAAGACGTCCTTGTTCAAGTTAACGATTTGATTTTTCCTGCAGATTCCTACATTCTAGACATGGAAGGAGAAACAAAGTCCAGCCAAGCTCCCATCATTTTAGGCAGACCATTCATGAAAATGGCAAAAACAAAGATTGATGTTGACGATGGAACCATGTCCATGGAATTTGGTGACATTGTCGCGAAATTCAACATTTTTGATGCCATGAAACATCCTTCGGAGGAGCATTCAGTTTTTCACATCGAATTAATTTTGGAATTGGTCGATGACACTTGTTCTGTTTTATTTTCCATTGATTTTCCTTCTCTATTTGGATTTGATGATGTTTACTTTTGTTCTGATTGTACTGACAATAACTTGTGTGTTGTGTGTGCTGAAATAGAGACTGCCTTGTAGGATGATGTGTTTCCCACCAGTGAAGTTGTTGCTAATGAAGTTGTTTTTACAGTTGATACCCTTGACATCCCGGATGCCCCAAATTCTCCATCCATAGAGCATCTCCCGTCCTTAGAGCTGAAACAACTTCCGGAAAATCTGAAATATGTTTATTTGGAGAATAACGAAAAACTTCTGTTTATTATATCTTCTAACCTTGATCTCGATCAAGAAAATAAACTCTTGCAGGTTCTGAAAAAGCACAAGAAGGCAATTGGATGGACATTAGTCGACCTTCCTGGTATTAGTCCGTCCATGTGCATGCACAGGATTTTACTTGAGGAGGGAGCGATAACAGTAAGGCAGCCCCAAAGGAGGCTTAATCGTTTGATCCTCGATGTTATGAAGAAAGAGGTAACCAAACTCTTACAAGCAGGTATCATTTATCCTATCTCTGACAGCAAATGGGTAAGTCCAGTGCAGGTTGTACCTAAGAAATTT
Source organism: Vicia faba (assembly GCA_948472305.1). Classification (NCBI taxonomy): domain Eukaryota; kingdom Viridiplantae; phylum Streptophyta; class Magnoliopsida; order Fabales; family Fabaceae; genus Vicia; species Vicia faba. The sequence goes on from OX451736.1 coordinate 1,041,789,981, forward strand.
GGGATCACATGGTGAAAAATGAAAAGAACGAACTTGTTCCCACTAGAGTTTAGAACAGTTGGAGAGTTTGTATTGATTACAGGAGATTGAACCAAGCGACTAGAAAGGACCATTTTCCTTTGCCGTTCATTGACCAGATGCTTGAACGGTTAGCTGGTAAATCACATTATTGTTTTCTTGATGGTTTTTCAGGTTATTTTCAGATTCATATTGCACCGGAAGATCAAGAGAAGACCACTTTTACTTGTCCCTTCGGTACTTTTGCATATCGGAAGATGCCTTTTGGTCTTTGCAACACTCCTGGCACTTTCCAACGATGCATGATTAGCATTTTCTCTGATTTCATTGAAAATTACATGGAATTTTTCATGGATGACTTCACTGTTTATGGTTCCTCTTTTGATGCATGTTTGATTAGCTTGAATATGGTTTGGGAAAGATGCACTAAGACTAATCTTGTGTTAAATTACGAAAATGTCATTTTATGGTTAAGCAAGGAATTGTTCTCGGTCACATAATTTATGAGGAAGGTATTTCTGTTGACCCTGCTAAAATTAATGTGATTTCTACATTGCCTTGCCCTTCTTGCGTTCGCGAGATTCATTCTTTTCTTGGTCATGCAGGTTTTTATAGGCGCTTCATCAAGGATTTTAGCAAGATAGCTCTTCCGCTGTCAAACCTGTTGAAGAATGATGTTACTTTCAACTTTGATGACAAATGCAAGCAAGTGTTTGACTTCTTGAAGAAAGCATTGACCTCCACTCCGATAATCCAACCTCCTGACTGGACCCTCCCTTTCGAGCTTATGTGTGATGCTTCTAATTATGCTGTGGGGGCTGTTCTTGCACAAAGAGTTGACAAGGCTGCCCATGTTATTTACTATGCTTCTAGGACTTTAGATTCTGCACAGTCAAATTACACTACCACTGAAAAGGAACTTCTAGCTATTGTTTTTGCTCTCGATAAATTCAGATCATATTTGATAGGTTCCAAGGTTGTCGTTTTTACTGACCATGCAGCTTTGAAGTATTTGTTGAAAAAGCCGGATGCAAAACCAAGATTGATTCGGTGGATGTTGTTGCTCCAAGAGTTTAATGTAGAGATTAAAGACAAGAGTGGTGCTGAAAACTTAGTGGCTGATCATTTGAGCAGGATAGAAAGAGATAAAGATCCTTTCCCCATTCAAGATGACTTTCCTGATGAGCAGCTTTTACTTTTGCATGGGGTAACTCTTTGGTTTGCTGACATTGTTAATTATCTTGTTGCTGGTGTTTTTCCTACAGGTGCATCCCAGTCACAAATCCACAAACTCAAGAGTGATGCCAAATATTATGTCTGGGATGATCCATATCTTTGGAAGTTTGGTAGTTAGGTAATCAGGAGATGTGTCCCTGACTATGAGATTGAATCTATTTTGAATTTTGCTCATTCATCTCATGTTGGAGGACACTTTGGCCCGCAAATAACTGCTAGAAAAGTCTTAGATTTCGGATTCTACTGGCCCACCATCTTTAAGGACGCTTTTGAGACTTACCGCACATGTAAAGAGTGCCAGATAGCAGGTGCAAACATCACTCGCAGGAGTGAAATGCCTCAGCAGCCTATGCTTTTCTGTGAGGTATTTGATGTATGGGGAATTGATTTCATGGGTCCCTTTCCTATATCATTTAGTTTCCTTTATATTTTACTTGTTGTTGACTATGTTTCAAAGTGGGTGGAAGCTATCCCCACTAGGACTAATGATTCTAGAGTTGTTGCAGATTTTGTCAGGTCTAATATCTTTTGCAAGTTTGGAATACCGCGAGCTATCATAAGTGACCAAGGCACTCATTTCTGCAACCGCACCATGGAAGCTTTGCTGAGGAAGTATGGAGTTGTTCATAGAGTGTCTATTGCATATCACCCACAGAGTAATGGGCAGGCTGAGATTTCAAATAGGGAGATCAAGCAGGTTTTAGAGAAAAATGTGCAACCAAACAGGAAAGATTAGAGTCGTCGTCTAGAAGGCGCACTTTGGGCTCAAAGAACGGCTTTCAAGACTCCCATTGGGATGTCTCCCTTTTGACTTGTTTTTGGTAAGGCATGTCATCTTCCTGTTGAGTTAGAACACCGTGCTTATTGGGCGGTGAAAAGTTGTAATTTGGAGATGCAACAAGCAGGTATTGAAAGAAAACTCCAATTGCAACAGCTTGAAGAGCTGAGACTAGAGGCTTATGAGAGCTCTAGGATTTATAAATAGAAACCAAAACACTTCCATGACAAAATGATTTATAGGAAGGAATTTTTTGTGGGCCAACAGGTTTTATTGTTTAACTCCCGCCTTAAGCTTATGGCTGGGAAACTCCGATCCAAATGGATTGGCCCTTTTGTTGTTACTAATGCTTTCCCTCATGGTGCAGTAGAAATTAAAAGTGCAGGTACCAACAAAGTTTTTAAGGTCAATGGGCAGCGTCTAAAGCTATTTCATGAAAGTGTAGTAGCTGAAGATGCAACCACAGAAGATCTTTCTTTGGAGGCACCAAACTACCCTGCAACTTGACCAGGGAGTTTTTCTTTCCTTCTCTCTATTTTAAATAGTTATGTCCTTTCATTGAGGACAATGTCTGTTTTAAGTGTGGGGGAGGGATTCCTTTATTTTATTTTTGTTTTATTTTGTTTTGGGTTAATAAAAAAATGCATCTATTTGAAAGTTTTGGGTTGCAGACTAATTTGAGGTTATGTTTGTGGAGACTTGGGAAAAGCTCACAAGATGGGTATCGTCTTAAAACTGTAAGTCTCCTGCATATGGAAATTGATTTGAATTCTTATTATATATTAGCCTTGAATTATCACTCTTTAATAGCTCTTGAGTAGTTTATTTCAGCAGTCAGCACCATCTCACACACTCTACGTAAGGAAGCCGGTGAATATAAGTGAGTGTTCCGAAAAGAAAAAAAAGTGTTTTAAAAAGAAAAAGAAAAAAAGGAATGCACCTTCTAAGTTTGATGGCCCTCACCCGGTCACTTAACCCAACAGTCGTAGTGCCTACAAAAAAAATTGAGAATAAGACTCGTTGTTAGTTGGTTCAGCGGTTTCTGGTGCTGAACTTGGTAGGGCGGATTACGGTCCGATCCCCCGCAACTACAACTGAGTAAGCAAAGGGTTATGCCATGCAAGTACCAGAACCCCGTGCAAAAAAGGATCAGAGTCACTAACTGGTCGCTTTGCTATGAGTGTGTGGAGATAACGGGCTTAATGTGATTGCGCCGAAATGAAAAAGAAAAAATGAGGATGAGTAAGTTAGGCTTTTGCATAATAATATGATTCATATTGGTTTGTATATTCAGGAGGCAAGACTAGTGTTCCTACGATATCCTTAGTGTACGAGACTAGTACCTGTTGATGCAATCTTGATCAAAGATGAATTTGTAGCCTAGGATGAGTAATTGATGACGCTTTTACGTTTCTTTTGATTGCATTTTGCTCGGAGTGTAAAAGTTCAAGTGTGGGGGAATTTGATCAGTGAATTTTGATGCACATCCTTCCACGATTGTACTAATACATTTCTTTAGTTTATTGTGTTTATTTTTATGTTTTAATATGTTTTTCTAATTTATTTTATTTTTGCATTTAATTAATTTTTCGTATTTTATTTTCAGCAACTGCAGCTTTCACGGAAAAATTCATAACTAATTCTACAAAAATCGGGTCGAGGCGTTTGACTATGAGTTGGAAAGCTAAGAAAATGGCCTACAACTTTCTAGTTTTGGCCAGAAGCTGATTCGAAGTGAAGAAAGGTTCAAAAAGTCGTTGAAGTTGCAGCTTTAGACTTTTAAGTTTTGGGTTAGTAGTTTTGGGCCTGGGTTATATTTCCAATCCAGTTGGTTTGTAAAGCGAATGGATTGTTCCTCTTTAACCGGGGGGCAGCCGCATAACGGGGGATTTGATCATGTTTTCACTGTAGACAAAGGGAGAAAACAATTTTGACGAATGGGAATGGAGAACTAATCCGTTAGAGTTGATCTGCTGTAACTTGGTTTCCAAAACTTGAGGTTAACATAATTTACAATTCAATTTCTATTCATATCAATTTTGCCTTTTATATTCATTTGCTTAATTCGAATTATCTTAGAGTAATCTTGTTGGTTCGATTGAATTATGTTTCCCAATTATAAGTGCGTTATATCGTATGCTTAATTCGTTATTTCGTTTGTTGATTAATTGTTTGCTTAATTCGGTGAAAAGGGAACATAATTCTTATTTTTTTTCATTCTCGCTTGTTGGATGAAATTGTGATCGAATTTGAATAGGAATCCGCTTAGGGAAGTTAAATTATATTAATTGATGATAGTAGGAACCCGAAACAGTAGATCAACTTATTTCATAATCACTTATTTTAAGCGCTTATTTTCTGTTTTTTTATAAATTGTCCTTAAAACCAACCCCCCCCCCCCAATTCGATTTCTGTGGTTTAATAAAATCAAGAATCCTTGTGAGAACGATATCCGAGTTACAGTTGTCGTTAAATACTACAGTTTTGAAAAATACTCGTTTTGATTCGCGCGCGACAGCGGATCAGGAATGCTTTAAGAGCTTTGAGAAAGTTGTTGGGAGGAATCCATTGTTCACACGGACTTTTAGGGTTTTTGAAAGATTAAAAAAATTAAGAGAGAAAAACGAATTGAAAGTGGAAAAGTGATAGTGAAAGTGAGCAACGTATATATAGGAAAATATGAGACTTAATTAACAAGAAAAGGGTTTAAAGAGAATGATTACTAGCATTAATGATTCTTGAGAAAGAGGGATAGCATAAAGATATGAAACAGTTATTGATATAACATGATTCTCAATGCATCCAATCAATGTTTCAGTCTCTTCAGAATTTGAACACGTGTTCAGCCTTAGAGGAAAACCTTACGTTGAGTTGACAAATCTTGATTTTGTAAAGTGCAAGCTATCTTTGAAATGAATCGTTTGGAGAATGTTCAGATCTTCTTAGATAAATCCTTATACAACTTTCCTTCTTACTTCTGAATAATTATTGATCAGATGTTCACACAAAAAATAAAGGCATAAAGTTCTGAGGGTTAACGTATACATAAACAAAACTATCATTATAGGCATAGTTTCATGCTGAGATGTTTTAGAATGAAATTAAACATATCTTTAGAAAGGGGTTTAGTGAAAACATCAGCCCATTGATGGTTTGTGTCTATGAATTTTAATGAAAGAATTCCTTTCTGAATATAGTCCCTAAAAATGATGTTTAATTTCTATATGCTTAACCCTAGAATGTAAAATGGGATTTTTTGAAAGGCATATAGTAGAAATATTGTCACCGAGAATAGGAATGTTACTCTCATATATGTTGAAGTCTTCGAGTTGGCTTTTCATCCAGAGCATTTGTGTGCTGCATCCAGCTGTTGCTACGTATTCAGCTTCCGCAGTTTATAATGCAATGGTGGATTGCCTCTTGCTGGACCACGAGATTAGATTGTCTCCCAAAAATTGGCAGCTTCCAGAAGTACTTTTCCTTTCTATTCTATCTCCAGCGAAGTCAGCATCACAGCATCCTACTAATTTGTATTCTTTGGTTTTTATATAACAAAGACCAAGATTAGTAGTACCTTTCAGATACTTGAAAATTTGCTTAACAGCTGTTAAGTGAGATTCTCTAAGATCTGATTGGAATCTAGCTCACAGACAGAATATCAGGTCTTAAAGTTGTTAAATATAGAAGAGAACCAATCATACCTCTGTAGATCTTCTATTCTACCTTCTTACTTACCTCTTCCTTTTCCAGAATTCATGTGGGATGCATAGGAGTTTTGGATAGCTTACATTCTGACAGGTCAAATTTCTTCAGAAGTTCTTTGACATACTTGCTTTGATGTATGTAGGTTCCTTATGGAGTTTGATTGATTTGGATACCCAGAAATAACTTGAGTTCTCCCATCAAACTCATTTCAAATTCTGCCTGTATAGATTTAGCAAATTCTCTTCCTAGAGAGGCTTTAGTAGATCCGAAAATGATATCTATGTAAATTTGACAAACCAGAATGTCATTTTTAAATAGTTTACAGAATAAAGTGGTGTCCACTTTCCCTCTGGTAAAATTATTTTCTAAGAGAAAGTTACTTAGTCTTTCATACCAAGCTCTGGGAGCTTATTTCAGACCATATAACGATTTCTTAAGTTTATAGACATAATCTGGATGTTTTGAATTTTCAAAACCAGGGGGTCGGTGCACATAAACTTCTTCATCAATGTAACCATTTAAAAGCTCACTTTTAACATCCATCTAATAAAGAGTGATGCCATTATTTACTACAAAAGAAATTAAAATTCTGATAGATTCTAACCTGGAGACTGGAGCAAAGGTTTATGTATAGTTTATCCCCTTTTGCTGACTATAACCTTGTGCCACCAGTTGTGCTATGTTTCTGACTACGTCTCCTTGTTTTTTTAGTTTGTTTCTGAATACCCATTTGGTTACAATGATGTTAAACCCTTTTATTTTAGGAACAAGATCCCACACATCGTTTCTGGTGAACTGGTTTAATTCTTCCTATATTGCAAGTATCCAGACATTGTTCAGAAGGGCTTAGTCAATGGAATTTGGCTCAATCAGATACACTAATCCCATGAGAGATTCTTCAGAATTTCTGAATGTAGATCTTGTTCTGATTGGATCTTCTTTCTTTCCCTGAATCTTGGTTTTCGGATGAGCTAAATTGCTTCTGGATTGTCTTTTCTGGAGAGGCTCTTCAGATGTTGTTGTAATGTTTTGACAGCTTCTTCTGGAGTTGACTGTGATTCTTTGTGAGCAACTTATGATGTAGTGTCTTCAGTACCTGTAAGTTGAACTTCTATATCTCAAAAAAAATTATCCTGCTTTGACTTTTGAGAGCCAAGCTTATCATCAAATCTGACACTAATAGACTCTTCCACAATCCGTGTTTCAGAGTTATATACTCTATAACCTCTTGAACATTTAGAGTATCCTAACATGAGACACTTTTGTGCTTTAGAGTCAAACTTGTTCAGATGTTCTTTAGTGTTTAGAATGAAACAAGTACATCTGAATGGATGAAAATAAGAAATGTTGGGCTTTCTATTCTTCCACAGTTCATATGGAGTCTTATCCAGAATAGGTCTTATGGAGATTCTATTCTGAATATAACACGTTGTGTTAATTGCTTCTTCCTAGAAGTTCTTAGCGATGTTAGTCTCGTTGATCATGGTTCTGGCCATTTCTTGTAAATTTCTATTCTTTTGTTCTACAACTCCGTTTTTTTTTAGGAGTTCTAGGACAAGAGAAATCATGAGAGATGCCATTCTCATTAAAGAATAATTCAATTTTTTTGTTTTCAAATTCCCCACCATGATCACTTTTGACTTTAACAATTCTAAGATCTTTTTCATTTTGGAGTTGGTTACAGAAAGCAAAGAACACAGAATATGACTCGTCCTTATGTCTTAAGAACTTCACCCATGTCCATTTGCTATAGTCATCTACGATCACTAATCCATACTTCTTTCCACTAATGGATGCAATTTTCACTGGTCCAAATATATCTATATGCAGAAGTTCTAATGGTCTAGAGGTAGAAACAACATTTTTTATTTTGAAAGAAGGTTTTGTAAACTTGCCTTTTTGACATGCTTCACACAGAGCATCTGAGCTGAACTTCAGGTTAGGAAGTCCTCTGACCAGATTGAGTTTGTTAATCTAAGATATCTTTCTCATACTAACACGCCCTAATATTTTGTGCCAGACCCATTTTTCATCGTTAACGGACAATAGGCATTTTACATTCTGATTTTTTAGTTCAGAAAGTTTTATTTTGTAAATGTTGTTCTTTCTCTTTCCATTAAAGAGGACAAATCCATCTTTCTGACTAACTGCTTTACATGAATTTTGATTGAATATTATATCATAACCGTTATCACTTAATTGACTTATGGATAACAGGTTATGCATTAATCCATCTACTAACAGAATATTAGTTATACAAGGAAGTGTACTGTTACCAATAGTTCCATAGCAAATAATCGTTCCTTTTTGATTGCCTCTGAAACCTACGTAGCCTCCAGATTTAAGCTCCAGGCTTTGGAACACATGCTTTCTTCATGTCATGTGTCGTGAGCATCCAGAGTCTAGGTACCACGGTTGGTGTTTCAATGTTGTTGTTAAAGACATCTGCAACATAGATAATTTTGTCCTTAGGTACCCATATCTTTTTGGGTCCTTGTTTGTTAGAGTTACCAAAGTTCTGTTTGAATTTTGGTTTAGCAGAAAAAGCATCACTAGTATACTTTATGTCATGTGTGTGCCCATAGGTGAAGTGAAAATAAAGAGGTGTGTGTTTTATGACCATATCCTTAAATTTATTAGGTTGATATACTTTACCCTTGTATCCTATTCCTTTCCTCCCATTTTTGTTAACTCCATAGATCATTGAAGCCATCTTGCTTCTATCTATGTTTTTAGCAAGAAATTTTTGAAAGCTATGATCATATTCCTTTATGATCTTATCACAGTTACTAGGTACTTCTGAGACAGTTTATTTCTGAGCCTTTTGTGATTTATTTTCTAGTTTAGAAATTGTTTCTTTAAGCTTAGAGTTTTCTGATCTGAGTTTCTTAGTTTCTTCAGAGTCAGAAACTAGATCCTTTTTTAGGTTCTTATTTATGACTCGAAGTTTCTGATATCTTTTAAGAATTTCAGACAGACTTTCTTCTAATTGAGATCTAGAAAAGTTAGAGATTACCTCTTATGCCTCTGAGTCTGATTCTGATCCAGATGATCCAGTGTCATCTAATACATTGGCCATTAGGGCTATGTTGGCTCTTTCATCTTCTGATTCTGTTTCAGCTTCAGAAGAATCTGAGTCGTCCCATGTTTCCATGAGGCTTTTCTTCTTTTCCTTAAAGAGCTTCTTCTTAGGTTTCTCTTTTTGATGATTTGGATGGTCACTCTTGTAGTGCCTTTGTTCATTGCATTCGTAGCATACAATGTCTCTGTTACTTAATTTTATGTATCCAGAAGATGGTTTAGAATGATTTATCGTTCTTCTAGAAGTTCTGAACTTCCTCTGCCTGTGCTTCCATAGCTGATTGACTCTTCTTGAGAGAAGAGACAGTTCGTCTTCTTCTGATGAGGATCCACTAGATTTTTCTTCTTTTGCCTGCAAAACTTTTGGTTCCTATTTTTTGTTAGATTTAAGAGCTAAAGATTTACCTTGCTTCTGGGGCTCATCTTCTTCTAACTCTATCTCATGACTTCTCAGGGAGCTGACAAGTTCTTCGAGAGAGATTTTGTTCAGATCTTTGGCTAGTTTAAGAGTTGTGACCATGGGTCTCCATTTCCTAGGTAAACTTATAATGATTTTCTTTACATGATTTGCAGTTGAGTACCCTTTATCCATAACTTTTAGCCCAACAACCAGAATTTGAAATCTTGAGAACATTGTTTGAATGGTTTCATCTTCTTCCATTTTGAAGGCTTCATACTTCTGAATGAGAGCTAGAGCTTTGGTTTCTTTGACTTGCGTGTTGCTTTCATGCATCATTCTCAAGGAGTCAAACATGTGTCTTGTTAATTCTCTGTTTATGATTTTCTCATACTCTGTGTACGAGATAGCACTCAAGAGAATTGTTCTGGCCTTGTGATGATTTCTGAATTCCCTCATTTGATGATTCGTCATTCTTTTTTTGTCAATATTCTGACCGCTTTCGTTAACTTGATGATTCGTCATTCATTTCCAGTAATCGAAGTTTTCACCATCAAAGATTGGAGTTTTGTTACTGATTATGTCTTTCTCATAATGATAATCATTGAAGATATTCTGACTTGGTCCCAGCATAGTGTTTTTCTTGCTTGGATCTTTTTCTGACACGGTTAAATGTTTGTACTCAGAACCAGGTGCTCTGATGTCAATTGGAGAATGGAAAAACACAAGAAGAGGGGGTTTGAATTGGGGTTTTTAAAACTCAAAGTAGAAGACACATTGGTTATCCTGGTTCGTTTGAACTCAAACTACTCCAGTCCACCTACCAAAGTAATTTCGCCTTTCTCAACGAGGTCTTAATCCACTAATCAAACTTGATTACACAGATACAATGACAATCGTCAACGTCTTCTTGAGTTTAAACCACAACTCAGTTTTCTCAAAGTATTACACAATACAATATTTGAAAGAGTGTACAATATGTGTTTTCTAATAAAACAGTATCACACAAGTGATGTTTTACACAAATGAAATTTTGTAACATGAAGGTGATGAAACTTTTTCGTTTGTTGTGTGCAGCCAAATCATAAACGATTTCTCCTTCAAGTCTTGTATATATAGGCAACGCAAGTTAGGAGCTTTTGGAATGTTGATAAATAGTAATTAAAGAACTTTCCAAACATAGAGATTCTTGTCCTCTTTCAGTCGTTACTTTTGAATAGCCATAAATGAATTGTAACGCTTCAGAACATGCTTGCTTCAAAACACTTCAGAAGATGTATGCTACCGTTGGGACTCATTTACTTCTTTCCAGAACTATATGAATCAGAATAATGGAGGTCTTGTTCGCAACATTTAATGCACTCAGAAGTTGTAGCTTGAGAACTTCTCTATATAAACGTGTTATGCAGATCGCTTTATATATAAGATATGTTGAATCAGAGTTTAAACAACGATCTAACTCATCTTTTGTGCTTCTTCCATCAGAACTTCTCTGCAAAACAAAATACTTATTTAGGGAGCATAATTGTTCTTTGAGTGTTTGTTATCATCAAAACTCTTACAAGGGTTATAGAATCAAACTATGTTCTAACATGATGAGCCCTTGACATCCCATTTAGGGGGAAGAAGAAACGGGAGGAGAAGTCCCGAGACTCCAAAGACTATTGGGGCCCACCTGGTCGTTTTCACGACTACACCCCCCTCAACGCCTCTCGTGAACGTATTCTGATAGAATGCGCTAATTCAAAATTCAAGCAAGTTGGGGTACGCTTTCCCCGCCAAACATCGACCAAGCCTGGGATGCATAAAAGAAAACATTACAGGTTCCAGAAGAGCCACAGGCACAACACTGACGAAGAGGCTCAAGCAATACAAGAAGAAGGAAAACACTCACGAAGAGGCTCAAGAAGCCAAAAATGTAGAATAAGGGAATGAGTCCCCTGACACAAGTCTCATCTCGCTCGTTATGAGCATCACAAGACCGGAGGATTTCTACTTTCTCGACATAGAAGAGGTTCCACTGTATTTCTCTTCGTATAGTCCTTGAGAATCTTTCCCGACGGAAATGGTCATATCCGGTGGGGGATTCAACAAACACACAGTGGGTTCAGTGAAGAAGAGGTCCGACCAGTTGATAAAGGCTAACTCTAACATGGGCGCCACCCTCGACAAATTCAGAACAGGTTCCCATCCCCTTGCATTCTAGCAGGAAGAGCTGCTAGGTGGGGCCCCCAACTCAAGCACCCCACTCCTCGTATGGGAACGCATGAAAAACTTTGATGTCTGACGCATCTTGGTGGACCAAGGAAGCTCGGTGGACATAATATACACCCAACTATTCAGCACTCTGCAGCTGAATGAGACTCATCTGACCCCGTACATGGGCTCATATCTCCAAAGATTCAATGGTTCTGTCACCAAACCTTGGGGATACGTCGAGCTGATTGTTACCTTCGGGACATGTGTAACGGTTAGGGCCATAAGGACCTAATTTCTGGTGATGGACTGCATGTCACTCTACCAGTGCATCTTTGGAAGATGTACTTTAGTCGAGCTAATTGGGTGCCCTCCACCGTATATCTAAAGATGAAGTAATACATTATTGGAGGCTTGGTCACCACCCTTCACGAGGATGTCCATGCCGCAAGAAGGTGTTTTGAAACATTGACCAAGGGCCTAAGTTCCATCAACGCCCAACCTCGAACGACCAGCAGATTCGCTCTTCCCTCTAGCTCCGAGGAACCCATATCACTGCCACAGGTCAACACCATCGACCTAGACAACTACTTCTTGAAAGAATACCTCACAGAGAGGAAGAGAAAAGGGAAAGAGCCCATGAGCAACAGAGAGAGCTCATTCTGAGCAGCAAATAGTGATAAGCCATTACATCCCATGCGACCAATCCCAGACGAGGATTTCGAGATCGTCCCCCTCGGGAGCGACCCTTCCAGAGGAGTGAAGATTGGTGTCGACCTCCCCAACCTGGTGAAGAGACAATTGGAAGCATGCCTGGAGGATAATGCTAATTTATTCCCTTGGAGAGCAGCAAAAATGCCCAGACTGGATCCAGAAATAGCTTATCATCATGTGATAGTAGACCCTTCCCTTAAGGCGGTTGCTCAGTGTAGGCGAAAGCAGTCTCTAGAAAAAATGAAGGTTGCTAAGCAGGCTGTAAAAGACCTCTTAAAGGAAAATTTTATTTTTGAAGCCCAGTACACAACCCGGCTCTAAAATGTAGTCCTTGTTAAAAAATCTAATGGAAAGTGGCGTATGTGTATTGATTATACCGATCTTAACCGGGCTTGCGCGAAAGATGATTATCCCCTCCCTAACATTGACAAACTAGTTGATAATTCTGCAGGTTTTAAATTATTGTCTTTCATGGATGCGTACTCTGAATACAACCAGATCCCCATGGAAAAAGCGGACAAAAAATACACAACATTTATGACCGAATTGGGAAACTATTACTACAACATAATACCCTTCAATCTGAAAACGTGGGTGCTACCTATCAGTACATGATGAACAAAGTTTTCCGAGTAGAAATCAGAGACATGCTCGAAGTATATATGGATGACATGACTATCAAATCCTGAGAGGAAATCGACCGTTCACTCCACCTCAGAAAATTTTTCGAACAAGCAAGAAAATTCAGAATGCGGTTTAACCTGGAAAAATGCACCTTCGGCGTACAGGCAGGAAAATTCCTTGGTTTCTACCTAACAGAACAAGGAATCAAAGCCTACCCCAATAAATGTTGGGCTTTTTCTGAGTTTCCAACACCCAACTCAAAGAAATCCATTTAGATCCTGAATGGCATGCTCACCTTACTCTCTCGTTTCATGGAAAAATCTACCTAACACACACTCCCCCTCTTCAAACTTCTCCACAAATAGGTTTCCTTAGAATGGATAGAAGAGTGAGAGCACGCCCTCGTCCACCTGAAGCAGGCACTGTCACAACTACTGGTCGGTTCTCGACCAGAAAAGGAAGAAGCCCTCTACCTCTATCTGGTTGTTGTGTCCGAAGTCGTGAGCGCTGCCATCATCTGAGAAACCCCTGAGGGGCAGAAGCCCATCTACTTCACGAGAAAAGCCTTACAAGACCCCGAAGTGAGATACCAACATATTGATAAAGTAGCCTTAGTGCTTATCAATGCAGCAAGGAGGTTGAGACACTATTTCTTGGCCCACACTATTGTCGTCTGGACAAAGCAACCAATAAAGCGGTTGCTCGGACTACCGGGCATGGAGGGCAGAATGCTCAAGTGGGCATTAAGTATGACAGCAGAAAAGCCCTTAAGGCCCAGCTACTAGCCAAATTCGTGGCCAAAATGACTTCACCCGTACCCCTGGATGGGACACGCAGGTAGACCATCTTCGTCGACAAAGCCTTCAGTTTGACAAGTAGCGGCACAAGTGTCATTTTGGAGAACAAAGAGGGAATTATGATCGAAGTCTCCCTCATATTGTCCTTCTCGTCCTTAAACAACCAAGCCAAATACGAAGCATTTTAGTAGGGTTGCGCCTGGCCGAAGACCTGGGGGCTGAGAAGGTGAAAATCTTCACAGACTCCCAGCTTATGTCATCTCAGATAAGAGGAGAGTATCAGGTCAAAAATAAGCATCTCACCGAGTATTAGACTATGGTCCAAGAAATAATGAAGAAATTCTAGTCTATAGACGTAGAACACGTTCCCCGCGAACATAACACCTGGGCAGACATTCTGTCAAAATTGGCTAGCACAAAGAAGAAAGGGGGAAACAAATCTATTATACATGAAATTCTTCCTCATCTGAGCATTCAAAAACCCTCCTCAACTCTCAATGTATACTCCATATGAGATAATTCATGTTGGATGACCCTTGTGTATAACTACCTCACAAAAGAAAAGTTACCAATTGATCAGAAAGAAGATAGCATATTAAGGCGAAGAGAATGCTCCTACGTTCTGGTTGAAGGAATGCTATATAAAAGAGGAATTACATCCCTCTCCTCAAATTTGTCGATCAGCACAAAGCAGCCGACGTATTACATGAAATCCACGAAGCAATCAACGACCAATACTTGGGCGGGAGATCCCTTGCTAGAAAAGTGTTACGAGCAGGATACTACTGGCCCACCATGCAACATGACGCTAAAGAGCACGTGAAGCAATAATACAAATGCCAACACCATGGAGATATGCACCTAGCACCTCTAAGCGAGCTCAAATCTCTCTCTTCCCCCCTGGCCATTCGCCTGGTGGGGCTTAGACCTCCTTGGACCGTTTGTGGTGAGAACGAACCAGAATAAATATTTGGTAGTGGCTGTCGACTACTTCACCAAGTGGATAGAGGCAGAAGAACTAGTCAGAATCACCATGCAAAACATTCTCTGTTTCTACAAAAGATACATCCTTGCTCGTTTCAGCATTCCACAAGTGATTGTCACTAACAAGGGCGCAATTTGTAGACAAAAACTTCCAGTAATTTGTTGCCAAGTTGGGAACCATCCAACACTATGCCCCCGTCAGATACCCCCAAACAAATAGGCAAGTCGAGTCTACAAACAGGGTGATGCTACAAGGCTTTAGGCAAAGACTAGACAAAACCAAGAAACGATGGATCGAGGAGATACACAGTGTGCTCTGAGCCTATCGGACAACAGCTCACTTTTCAACCAGAGAGACCCCTTCCGACTAGCACATGGAGCCGAGGTCGTCATCCCCATGGAAATCAGGGAGCCTTCTAGACGGACCGAAGCCCCTCTTGACGAGGAGATGAACAACGTGTAATTAAGGGAGAAGCTCGACCTTGTCGGGGAAATCCGAACAGGGGAGGCCTTACGAGAAGCCTCTCTCAAACAAAAAATCACCATAAGATATGATTCCAAAGTCATACAGCATGAATTTGAAGTCGATAGCCTAGTCCTAAAGAGAAATCACAAAGAATCTTGTGAAGGCAAACTCTCTGCAAACTGGGAAGGCCCTTACCGCGTTCATGCAAAAACGGGGAACAGAGCCTACTACCTAGAAAACCTACAGGGGGGACAACTTGCTTGACCTTGGAACACCAAAAAACTGAGGCAATATTATAGTTAAGATACTAAACAGTCAGGGTGTCTCGTCGATACAATGAACATATATCTGCCTGACCACACATGCATGCCTAGGTACAAGCATGGCACTCGAAATTAAATGAAGAGGCAAGTTTCCACTCTTTTGACGAGCAGATTCTTAGCCTGACGTGGCTAACTCAAACGAGCTCCACCGTCATCGTACTACGATAGAAGAACACCCAGCTCACGATGGGAAGTTCACACCGTCGAGCTCGGGCCCTTAAACGAGCCCTGAGTTCTGGCTCGTTCCCGAAAACATCCTTGGTCATTTGACCAGTTTCCCCATATTGGCAAACTCAAAAACTACGAGCAAACCCCCACCAACTATTTATCAATATACTAACGTCTCAAGCGGACGATCATACAAAGACATGCAAACACTCAGCAAAAATAATCCTGCACAAGCCAAAGTCAAAAACACTTAAACAATGCAGGTTAAAACAAAACGACCACCACAGTAGGATTTGAAAAGACGACCACCAAAGTCGCAATTGTACAAAGTATTATAAAAGGGAGGCCCAAGGCCCCCACTTAAAAAGACGAACTTGTGGCTACAAGGACCACAATTGTTTGAAACTTACATCAACGCCATGATTCAGAACCTGGAGCTGCGCCACCGCATTATCAAAGCTCCCTGTAGCATTGACCATACAATCCTCTAAGGCTAGTTGGAGACAAGTAACCAAGTCGGCCCAGGTCTTCAGGGTTCTAAACTCGACTGGCTCGTCCTTGGCAAGAGCCAACTCAACCCTAAGGGAAGCCACCAGCTCCTCGGAAGCTTTCTTCTCGAGCAGAAGGGCATCGCGCTCCTCGATCATCTTCGCCAAACTCTCAACTGCCTTCTTTCGGGGCAGCCTCCCTGGTAGCGTATTCCTTCTCATAAGTCCCCAACTTAGCATGTAATTTCCTCATCTCAACATCCTGGGAAGTACCTCTCTCGGTATACGCAACATCCATCTATAGAACCCTCATAACGACACCAGCATCCTGAGCCAACGTCACTCTCTTGCTCGAACGATCCAGATCCTCAAACAGAAGTGACTCAGCTCTGGAAAGGTGTAGGGTAGCTCCCTCGAAGAAGGCCCAATTATGCCAACAACGAGGCAGATTGAACCGCCCCATATCCTTCTCGCCCGTCAGATATAATGTATGATCCTGGCGTTGCCTTTTAAATCTCGAAGACACCTGCTGAGGAGAGAGAGCCCCAACCACGGGACCAGTTGATGACGTGCCTGAACCCAATTGTGGAGTTGTCCCCGTATCACTTGGCGAGGGTCTGGCAGACTTTTGCACCTTCTTCGAGCACAAGAGAGCGTTTCTAGCCATGCGCTCAAAAGCAGGATTCATTCTTTCTACAAAAAATAGTAAATTAAGTTCAGTAAACAGGAACAATAAGTCGTGCATATAAATTTAATCTAAATACAAGATAACTACCCAGATATGCTACAGGATCCTCGCACTCGAGGAGTTCCTTAACACCTATAAAACTGGGCTCGTAGATCTCTTTCCCATCCTTGTCGACAACCATCTCCCCCCTCTGCCCACACGCTGGACTGAGGGGATGCTCGTGACAAAGGCGGACAAACTCTTATGACTATCCTGATCCTTGGGACCAAGCTGACCCTTCTTCTAGATGTAGAAGTTGGTCCCCTTATCATAATGCTTCCTCGTCCATTGAAAGTGGAACTTGCGCACCAGCTTCATCATCTTATCCCCTTTTTGTATTCAGGACGTAACCTCGTCCTCATCGAGCACTGGGGAATTCCTGAAAACATTCAGAAACACCCTCTCTGACATGGGTTGGATCACAATATACTTATCTTTGAAAAGTTGGACAGACTTCAAGTATGCCTTGAACAGTTTCCCATTCGCATGCTTCAAGGAACCCAGCCGAACTGAGTACTAAATGTGCTTCTTTGAAGATGGAATCAGTAGAAGAACAAGGAAATTGTCATCCCTACCTTCAAATAATCGCACACGATCTCGAAATCTCGTATGAAGGCAATGGAGTTGGGATGCAGTTGCGCGAAGGTGACGGAGAACGGCCACCTGAAGATCAATAAAAGGGAGCCGAAAACCCATCTCTCAGAATGAGATGTCATGAATGGGAATCTGTCGAGCATCAAATTTCGAGCAAATACGATCATCTGGCTCGGGAATGTATAACTTCCACTCCCTTTTAACACCATTGAGCTCCATCCTGTTGTGCCCCAATTTTTGCCCCTAAGATTCGCCTATCATATCATGTCAACTTGATCATAACACAATCACATTAGGGTTGGTTCTTCCTCTTTTTTTCTATCTCCTATCTCTAAGTTTGCTCTTGAGGAATCTCCAATCACCTTAGTTGTATATTTTGTATATGCGTTGATAATTAACCTCTAACCAAAATACAAAAAAATATTTATCTTTGTCTTTGCAAAATTGTGTTTTGTAGGTATCGAGTCAAAGCATCCGACAAATAAGGTTTTCTGGTATTATTTCCCTAAAATCCCTATTTGCAACAAAAAAATTAAAAATTTTCATTTTTGTTTTCCTGTACAATCGATTGCTCCCATAGTGCAATTGATTGCTCCGATAGTGCAATCGATTGCACAGTGTATTGTGCATAATCTTTGAGAAAAGTGTATTTTTAGCCTTCAAAAATAATTTCTTTTTAGTATGTATCGACACATACATGTTATGTGTCGACTCATGCAAAATGATTAATTATGTATTGAGTCGAAAAGGCAGCTTGTATCGATCCATAGAGGCTTGTGTCGACTCATCCTATTTTGTATAACTAGCATGTGTTGGCACATACATGTTATGTGTCGACTCATGCAAAGTGATTAATTCTGTATTGAGTTAAAAAGACAGCTTGTATTGATCCGTAGAGGCTTGTGTCGACTCATCCTGTTTTGTATAACTAACATGTGTCGACACATACATGTTATGTGTCGACTCATGCAAATTGATTGATTATGTATTGTGTTGAGATAGCAGCTTGTATCGATCCATAGAAGCTTGCGTCGACTCATGATGTGTTATACAACTAGAATGTGTCGATGCATACGAATCTTGTGTCGACTCATAGCAGCAAAACACACGTGATTTTTGAAAAAGGCCAGCCATTTCAAAATTGTCATCTTTTTTGCTCCAATTTTTCTACATAATTTGAAAATTATATCATTAATTCAATTTTTGGCTCCAAGAATCAATTACCAAATTACCACTAATCCAAATCCTAAACTCTATAAATATATCCCTCATCTCATTCAAATTATAAAAAAAAGCTTTTAATAGCCAAAATCACTTTGCTAAAAAATCTCTCAATTCTCTCCATCTACCAAATTCACTCAAAGCTCCATTTTCAAAAAGTTAGTAAGCTTTGCATTGAAGCTTACTAATCTTTGATCTAAACCTTCATCCAAACACTTTTTCTTCATCAATTCTCTACATCCAAGCTTGGCAATTGATTCTTGTGGTTGAATTGAAGCAAATTCTTGAAGTTGGTTTGATAATTCTCCAGACCTACCTTTGGTAAGTTGGATAATTCATCTTTCACAATGTGATCTCTTGGTGATCTTTGGGATTGATTCATTGAGCATTATTTTGTGATTCCAATGGTGTTATTTTCTCATAATTTGATGGAATTTTTATGCTCAATTGGATCCATGATCATAAGGTGTTTGATGGAAAGTTTGAACAAGAAATTGACCTTTTAAAATATTGTTTTGCAGCCTGTAACAGTGTGCAATCGATTGCAGTAACTTTGCAATCGATTGCACAAAACAAATTTTGCATAAATTTTTGAAAATTGTACTGTGTAAATTGATTTACACAGTAGTGCAGTCGATTTACACAGGGACAAAATGCTTTTTTTTGCCTTGTTTTGGGGCAGCTTTGATCCAAAATGCTTTTTCTACTCACTCCTTTGATTGTTGGTTTGGATTGCAATTTTAAATGTCCAATTTGTCTTTAAACTCAATGGACTTTGTGATGTAGATGAATTTGAATAAATTTTCATCAATTCAAATCTACCTAAGAGTGAATTATTTAATTCATTTTTAATGCTTTGGATTAATGATATGTTTAGTGCTTTAATCCATCTAGAGAGTGGTTGAATTTAAAGATGAAAGAATTTTGTGATGGTAATCCAAATTAGCTTATCATTCCCCTCCATCTTCATCTTATCCCTTTCTTTTTTAATTATGCTACATTTTAAGGGATGGTGATCTCTATATCATTTATCCAAACATGAAGTACATAGATTGCTATTGATCGGCCTCAAAATAGGTGTGACTTCTACATAAGTCCACTTACGATTGCTTAACATAGTGCTAAATTTTGTCCTGATTCGAATAAATGATCATTCGTGGCCCAAACTTATGATTGCAAGCCCAAGTATATTAATTTGATCTCTTTGATCCAATAACCTTGAGATTCATTGTGTGGAGGCTTTGGTTCTACCAATCCTCTAATGGATCTACAACACCTTTGGTCAACGCGGATCACTTAAACATCGTTGATCATTAAATGTTACTTTTGAGGATTCCAAAATAGATGATATACTTGACAAAAAGCAAATGCAACTTGTTGTGTGGAGGCTTTGGTTCTACCAATCCTATAATGAGTTGCAAATACAAGTTTCAAGATGGTCATCCAACTAACCACTAATTTCTAACAATTGACTTTACTTTATGCTTTTATTTTTTATGCTTTATGTACCATTTAATTTAAGCATTTACATTTCATGCCATTTTTTATTTTGCTCACTTGAGCATTTATTCTTATGCCATTTTTATTTTTGCTCACTTGAGCATTTACTTTTATGTCATTTTTATTTTGCTCACTTGAGTTTTTCTTTTCCTTTTAAAGACACCTAATAATAAACATGAACCATAAAAATCTTTAATGATACTTGGACTACTTGGTTACTATCCTTGGCATTATGGAGTATTGGACTTCTTGGACTTAGGATTAGAAACTTTGGCCTATCTTGGAGACCTTGTAATCTCACTTGATTATTTTGTCTGGAGTTCTTGAGGTTTACCTCAATACATTGGGTTGTTTGTTTGTTTTATGTACAGGTTATTGTGATTACATATTTTGTTTGTAATCTGGAATTCACCCGTATACAGCCGTTACTCTGCCCAATTTTTACGAAGATTTAATACACTTTAAGTTTGGTTCTCTCAAGAGGTCTAGTATCTTTGCTTGCTTGGTTTCAATCTGAAGAATGGGAATTCTATATTGACTCATAATATCAAGTATTGGCTTCTTGTTGGTTAGATGGTTCTTATCCCTAGCTTTTACCTTATGCTTTAGGATAGTCTCTTCATCTCCTCCCATCTTCTTTAATTTCAAAAATCTTCTCCCTCCTTTTAAAAACTCTTCTTATTTCTAAACTTGAAACACTTTCATAATAAACTTGGACTTAGGTCCATGCATTTTCAAAATATTTTCATAAATAAATTTCAATCAATTTAATAATACCTTGACATTTTTGTGAGAAGACTAAAAGTCAATTAATCTCATTTCCAACCATTTTTGCCACTTTGGCCTTTTATTTTAAAACTTTTCTTAAAAGATTAGACTCTTGTCAATCCTTGTAGTGATGTAAACAACTATACTTCTACAATATGTAGTAAAGAGAGATATTTTCCACTTGGGTGTTGAGTGAGGCATTGTTGATTTTAAAAATCTAAGCCATATCCTCCACTTTGAGATGATGCAAATTCTCCTTTCTCATGATTGTAGGTAGTAAGTATGTTTTCCACACGGACAATGACGATGATGTCTTATCTCATAAAATTAACCAAAATACTTGTGTTTCAAATTTTTAAAAGAGGAACTACGTGTACCCTGATCCCCTATTGCACGAAAGGTGGTACATAGGCACTAAAGGTTCGCAACCGCGGCGGGTGCAAAAATCATAAAAATATTTCTTTTCTCACCTCCACCATCCATTTTATATACAACACATTTTTATAGCCAAAATATACAGATTTTTCAAAGAGATTCCTGCGGAGTACCGTAGATGTTTAGGGTGCTAATACCTTCCCTTTGTATAACCAACCCCCTTACCTTGAATCTTTCCCCCCTTTTTTGGGTTATTCGCTCTTTTCCCATTCCTTTGGAAACAATAAAGCGTGGTGGCGATTTTTATTTTGATTTGTATAAAGTCTAGTCAATCCAATGGCTTAGTCTTGAACATTTCTACCGCTACAGAAAAATGGCGACTTCACTGGGGAAAGATTGACCTCTTACTGGTTCATACCTAAGTGGGTTGAGCCTATCTTTGTTTATATTTGTATATGTGCTATTGTGTTTATGTCTTATATTTTGTATATATGTTTGCCTGGATTTTCCTGGTTTACAGGGTGCTTGCTGATTACTCATAAGTCCTATACCCGGACTTGGGAAAACTTTAAGATAGGACGGGAGGTATAGTCATGTTAACTTTGAGGGAGTAATCCCAAAAAAGGAGGCATGAGATCCCCCACTCAGTGGAGCCCCCTTTGACTGTAGTGTCGTTTACCGAGTAATCGAGAAGACGTACTGCTTTCGACCTGGGAGCCTGCTGAAGCTGAGGACCGTAGATTACCTAACCCATCTTGGCCTTTTAGGTGTAGTGCGGAAGATATGACGGAGTAATCCGGAAATAGTTGTCATGTGATACTACGCTCGGACGAGTCTTTCTTGAGAATATTACTAATTACCAAGTTAATCGGGAAGTTGGTAATATCCGAAGGAAGCATGTAGACTCTGGGAACCTCTTAGAACCTTGTTCGGCAGGTGATAACTTTTTAGACCAATACCTTATGGGTAGTACCTTCGACCTCATGCTCGTGACGTTGAACCTATGAACCCTATATGTGTGATCTTGTGTGTGATTGTTGCATCATGCATCCATGCACTCATAAGCATCTTTTGAAGAAAACAATATTTCAATGGATTTAAAGGTTGACTATTTGTGAATATCTCAGGTACTTTTAAACCATGGATTCTGGAAAGAGAAAGACCGGGAAATACAGTTTCAAGGATCCTAAGATAGATGAGTTGATCAGTCTAATTCCCAAGATCGAGTGTTCTGCAGACTTTCGGAAGAAGTATGGGTCCATTATTCCTCTCATGAAGCTGAAGATGAAGGAGGGTATTCTCTCAACTTTCGTCCAGTTCTATGATCCGGTGTATCACTGCTTTACTTTTCCCGATTATCAGTTGATGCCAACACTAGAAGAGTATTCCTATCTACTGAATTTACCTGTTACCGATCGTGTTCCTTTTACTGGTTTGGAGGGTGAGCCAAAAGCACATGAGATTGCTGCTTTGATTCATCTGGGGAAGTCTGAGGTGGAAGCCCATATGACTACCAAAGGAGGGATTAGAGGATTACCAGCTCAGTTCTTATTGGAGAAAGCTCGTTACTTTGCCAGGATGAAGAGTACAGTTGATTTTGAGGCCATCTTTGCTTTACTCGCCTATGGATTATTCTTATGTCCTAATGTGGACAAGTTTGACGACATTAACGCTATCAGGATTTTCATGATTGGAAACCCGATTCCTACACTGTTGGGTGATGCTTATTACTCTGTTCATCTTTGGAGTTCCTATCATGGGGGAATAATTATCGGTTGCACGCCTTTGTTGTACCGGTGGTTTATCTCTCATTTGCCTCAGTCTGATGCTTTTTTGGATGTCAAGAAGGAACCCCATTGGGCTCCTAAGATCATGGCACTTACTCACTCGAATATTGATTGGTATCATCGAGCTTACCAGGATGTGGAGGTTATTGACAGTTGTGGTAGTTTCCCCAATGTGCCTCTTCTTGGTACAAAGGGAGGAAATAACTATAACCTTGTTCTTGCACGGCGACATCTTGGTTACCTGATGAGGGATAAACCGAATAGTATTCATTTGAGTAGTTTCTTTTTGAAGGAAGGAGAAGACCACAGGGAAGCTAGGGAGCAGATTGAGAAGGTCTGGCGTCACATTCATAAGAAAAGTAGGAAGGATTTGGTACCTAGAGGTGCTGTTTCTTTGGAGCCATATCTTCAGTGGGTCCGATCGAGAGCCATTCAGTTGAAGATGTCGTATACTCGGGAGACACCCATGTCTGATTTGTTTGCGAAGACCACTTCTCCCTTTTTAGATGATCTAGAAGAGCTGCAGCTTGGTTAGGATGCAACAGGAAAGGGATGCTTGGAAGAACAAGTTCCAGACTTTAGAAAGTTCCTATAGAGTAGACCTGAAGGAGAAAGATGATTTGATCGAGATCCTTGAGATTCGAGCGGTGGAGTCTATGGAGAGGCAAGGGGATTTATTTTCTCCTAAGCCTAAAATAGGTGTTGATTACTCACTTCCTGCTTCATATGATTGGAAGGAGGTTGCCATCAGACATGTGGAAGAAAACGAGAGGTTGAGGGCTCAGATTGTCAGGCTCACAGGGAAGCGCCAGCGTACATATTGATCTCCATTAGTTCCTCTTCTCAGGATTTTAGATTGTATTTTCATCTTGTGCTTGGGATCATTGAAACTTGTAATCCATTTTGAAGTTATTATAATAAGAAAATTTTAGTATTTCAAAAGCTTTATTACTTCGATGTTTGCAATATGTCTATAAACCATAAATCCCTTGAAATATTAAATGATAAAGTAAAAATAATCATATGCATTGCATATCATGCATCATATTGCACATATTTCTTGCATTTTTTATGCATATCCAGGTGTCTTACCCAGCTTCTTTACTTCACTCAACAAGCTGACTCATCACTACAACACTCAGGCTAACTTCAAAAAGAAGATGGACAACTTAGAACAGGAGAATCGCGAGTTGCGCGAAGAAGTTTCCGCTTTGAAGGCTGGCTTGGCCAACTTGACTACTCTGATGGAAGCTCTGGTGGTTGCTCAGAATCAGCCACCGAGTGTTCAACCTCAACCAACAAGGGCAAATGATGAAGTTCCTACTGTTCCTATATCCGTTACTCCGGCTGTTGTTCAAAACCGTATGCCTCAGGGTTATTCATGGGGAATGCCAGAGAATTTTGCACCTGAAGGTTTCAATCTTGGCCCTCAAGATGCTCCAGTGGTTCAAAATGTTGTTACTCCTGCACCTCTTGTGGTTCATACTGTTTCGGCTACACCTCCTTCGGTGAATTTGGTTTCATTTGTTAATGAAGATATGTGTCGTCCTTTCCCTCTGCCGAGTGAAGACTTGGATGTTTATGACATAATGGATGATTTCCAAGAACAGTTTGATAGAATGCAAAGAGAGATGAAGGCTCTTAGGGGAAAAGAGCTATTTGGGAAGAATGTGAATGAGCTGTGTTTGGTCCCGAATGTTAAAGTGCCTGCTAAGTTCAAGGTCCCGGAATTTGAGAAGTACAAGGGAAACACTTGCCCTCGTGCTCATTTGGTTATGTATGTAAGAAGAATGTCTACCCACACCGATGATCAGCGTCTGCTGATTCACTTTTTCCAGGATAGTTTGACCGGCGCAGCATTGAAATGGTACATGAGTTTAGACAGCGCCAACATCCATACTTTTAATGATTTGGGAGAAGCATTCATTAAACAATACAAGTACAAAATGGACATGGTGCATGACCTTGACCAGCTTAGGGCCATGGTTCAGAAAGACAGAGAACCGTTCAAAGAGTATGCACAGAGATGGCGTGAAGTGGCTGCACAAGTGATTCCTCCTATGGAAGAGAAAGAAATGACTAAGATTTTTCTGAAGACGCTAGGCGCTTTCTACTACGAAAGAATGGTAGCAAGTGTCCCAAGTGATTTTATAGAGATGGTAGGAATGGGTGTCCGCCTAGAAGAGGCAGTAAGAGAACGCCGTTTGACAAAGGGTGAAGGATCCGGAGGGGTGAAAAAGACAGCTTATGGGTTTACAAAGAAGAAAGAGGGGGATACAAATGCTGTTATGCAAGAGAGAAAGGTAAAATCTCCTAGAAAGAATTATCAGCTTCATCAGTAAGTCGCCTCAATTACTCCTGTTATGAATGTTGCTCCGACTACCGTTGCTTATCAGAGACCGTTCCAGCAGGGGAATCAAGGGTATAATTAGAGAAGGGAGAACTATGATCCTATTCCTATGAGCTATGCAGAGCTACTACCAGCATTGATTCGGAAGAAGTTGGTCCAGACACGACCATCTCCTGCCATACTATCACCATTGCCTTGGTATTACAAAGCAGACCAGACGTGTGCCTTTCATCAGGGAGCACCAGGGCATAGTGTTGAGAATTGTTATCCTTTGAGGACTGAAGTGCAAAGGTTGGTGAAGTCTGGAATTTTATCTTTCAAAGACGTGGGACCTAATGTGAAAGACAATCTGTAAGTTCAGATGCGCCTAAGAGGGGGGGTGAATTAGGTTCTTTAAAACTTTTTCTGAATTGTATGAATATTTTTGCACGAGTTTCTTTTCTTTCTTTTTCTGATAAGTGATGAAAACAGTAAATGCGGAAAGTAAAGAACACAGAGATGTATCTTGGTTCCTCTCACAGTCCGAGAGTACTCCAGTCCCCTTTCAACATGAAAGAGATTTCCTTATTGTTGGTAATTTGTACAAAGACTACCTAACAAGCCAAGAACAATCCTCTTGGACCAAGAACAATCCTCTTGGATTTTCACTAAGACCACAAAGAGAACAATCCTCCCTAAGTGTCTTTCTTGTTTCCAACAATCTTGAAAACAAGTATACAATAGTTTGTTTGATTTGTATAATAGTTTGAATGATGAAAGAGCAATGTCAATCACTTGATTGATCTTTTCTATTCAATATGAAATTTAAGATGGAATACTCTTCTAAGTGCTCAAGAATAATTTTCAGAATGCATATGAAAATGATGAACAAAAAATCCTGAGTAGAGAGTATGATCAAAAGAATAGAAAGTTGTTAGTGATTGTTGTAATGATTTTCTTTGATTGATTTTTTGATAGATTTTCAAAATTCTAAATGAAAATAATTTATAGTGTAATAATACCTCTTCAATGAAACATAGCAATGTTTAAACCATTTTTACTAAAACAATGTATATGAAAAGATACAAGGATTGCCATGAAAAGGTGTTACCAAAGGTTGCTGGAAAAATAAAAAATTTCAAAATTTAAGGCACAACAACCGATTGCACCAAAGCAGCAATCGATTGCAGCACAGCAACGTTTAAAAATTTTGTAAAATATAACTAGGACAACCGATTGTCATTGAGGAGTAATCGGTTACTCTAAAGCTAACGTTCAAAAAATTTGAAAATAAAACACATGATAATCGATTGCTGCTAGACGACAACCGATTGTATGTCAAACAGAAGCAAAAGTTTCTTGGATGCAACCGATTATCGTTGTATGACAATCGATTGCTTGTGTATAAAAATTGAAAAAAATATTATTTTCAAAGATTTTAAACAATTTAAAATATCCTTCTTTAATCATACATAGTATATACTCAAAATATTATTTTAATAAAGTAAATGCATGATTAAAAATAGTTTTGAGCACTAAGAGCATAAGATCAAAAATTTCATATACCTTAAGCCATAAGTCTTGAAATGTTGATCTTGATCAATGAATCTTGCTTGAAATGAATCTTCTATCTTGATCCATTCATTTTTGCATGCTAGCTTGTCTTCATCAAAACATTTGGAAATCTTGATTTCACAGTCTCCCCCTTTTTGATGATGACAACCATTGCTTGAAGTTTGGAGTGCATCTTGGGTTTCTCTAATCAAGTTATTTAAAAACTCCCCCTAAGTCAAAGACTCCCTCTTGATCTATTGCATGAGAGTTTTTAAGATTGCTTGCTTGCTGCAATTTGGGTTAGAGAAACACAAAAAGAAACTACAAAGTCTTCTCCCCCTTTGTCATTAGCAAAAAGGAATGGGAAAGAAGAGCATAAAAATTTTGCACATAGAAACAATATAGCATAAATAAAGTTTGCATACATAGATAAAACAAAAACAAAGTGCACAAAATGAAACGGATCACAATACACGAAGTGTCTTAAACGAAACTAGAAAAATGACATAAAACATAAGAACATAAAGTACTAAAAACATAAGAACATAAAGTACTAAGAAATATAATAGCTTAAAAACTTAATCATCCATGCCTTCAACAAGGTCTTCATCATCTTGATCTTCACCATCATTTCCTTCATTGGTTTGAGGTTGAATGAAAGGGTAATGATAGGGTTGAGCTTCATAAGGAGGGACATTGGTATGGGCATAGAGATGAGCAAATTGATTGTTCATGTTGTTGTTCATGTATTGAACATAGTCAAAAACTTGATTGTAAGAGTTTTCCATTGGTTGTGGAGGTTGGTTTTGAAGTGGTTGTTCTTGTGGAGGTTGGTTTTATGGAGGAGTATGAAAGTATGTGATGGTTCTTTTAATCGGATCAAATTTGACGCCGGTTTTGGTATTACATACTTTCTTCGGAGTGATTTCATGTTTGGGGTTAGTCATAGGCACCATGTGTTCACCAGACAAGGGAACATTGAACTTCTCAAAAACAAGGGTAAGCCAGGAGCCATAGGGAAGAGCAGAAGCATTTTCATTATGTAGTGTCATATGATGTAAAATCACATAAGACCAGTTGATTTGAATCCCATTCTTCATCGCATACAAAATCTGCATCTCACAATCATTGACATTGGAAATATTTGAGAACTTTGGCATAACCACATACGACAAAAAGTAGTGGATCAAATGATCATCAATAGTGAGAATTCCTGCATACCAAGAGTTCCTCTCCGGAGTTCCACCAATGAGTATTTGCCTTTTCTGAATAAAATCACGCTCGGGAATTCTTGCAATTCCATAGTAGAAGTCTCTTTTGTTGTAGTCGGGCAGATTTGCATTTGAGAGAAGTTTAATGAAAGCACCATCATTTGGAATACCCAAAGCTTCACCAAAATTCTGCATTGTGAGTTCTATAGGAACCCCTTTGACATTTGAAATCATGCAACCTTTAGAAATGGTTAGATTGCTGTAGAAAATTCTAACCAAAGTGGGGTAAATGGGTCCATTAACACCAATCAACTTGTACATCCCTTGAGATCTAAATAATGCTGGAAAACTAAAGCATTCGGAATAAAAGTTGTCAAGATTACCGAACCTTGGTAAAAGAACTGTCATCCTCTGAAAATGAGACACAAATCTTTCCCTGTGGCTTCTTGATGGAATGAGTCTTGAGATATCATCACCTTGAGATGAGTAAGAAGCTTTTCCCTTGCCTTTCTTTGATGTTGACATGGTGAGGGATGAGAGAATTGGAAGGGGAAAGGGTATTTGGTGTTTGTAGGGTTTCTTGAGACAAGAGAGGATATATGAAGTTTTGGTTTTGGTTGAGCTTTTATAGATAGATAGGCATTCAATGGTTAGGTAAGGCATTCAATGGTTAGTCAAAACAATAAAGCCTTGTAGCATAGAGATTCTTGAGTGTGTAAGTATCCAAAAAAAATTGTCATAGGAAAGGATTATGCATTTAAAAGTTGTTGACCAAATACTTAAAACATTCAAAAAGAGAATAAGAATCTTTGTACAAAATAAATAATAGTAATGGTAATGGAAGAGAAGGAATAAAAAGGAGTGTAACTGAAAAAAATAAAAAAAATTCAAAAATTTGAATTGTGCAATCGATTGTCGTTTGATGACAACCGATTGCATCTTTTGTAAAATGCAGACATGGGAGAAAATAAAGAAGAAGTAACCGGTTGTCGTGGAGTGACAACCGATTGTCATGAAGACAGAATCTAAAATTTTTAAGATACAACCGATTGTCACTCTATGACAACCGATTGTCATTAGTGAAAAAGTGAAAAATACTTAATTTTTGTGCATTTCATGGTCATATATCATAACTTTAGTAATAAAAACATGGATTGAGACATATTACCATAAAGTTAAGATTAAAATCATAGCCATGTACCTTAATTAGATAATGTCATTTTCGTCCAAGATACCTAGCTCTCTTCGGATCTTGAAAAATGATTCTCTTGCCAATGGTTTAGTGAAAATATCTGCTAGTTGATTATGCGTATCCACGAAGGTGACTTCGACATCTCCTTGAAGTACATGATCACAAAGAAAGTGATGTTGAATATCGATATGCTTTGTTCTAGAATGCATCACAAGATTTTTTGTAATGTTGATTGCACTTGTGTTGTCGCATCAGAGTGGAATGCATCCAAGGTTGAGTCCGTAGTCACGAAGTTGTTGCTTGAGCCATAGAATTTGCGCACAGCAACTACCCGCTGCAATGTATTCCGCCTCGGCCGTACTAAGAGCCACACAAGCTTGTTTCTTGCATGCCCAAGAGACTAATGCATTTCCCAAAATGTGACAAGTGCCACTTGTGCTTTTTCTATTTGTTTTACATCCTGCATAATCAGCGTCAGAATAACCAATTAAATTGCATATATTACCTTTTGGGTACCATAGGCCAACATTGGTTGTTCCTTTGAGATATTTCATGATTCTTTTTACCGCCATAAGGTGAGATTCCTTCGAGTTTGCTTAAAATCGTGCACACAGACCTACACTTAACATGATATCAGGACGACTTGCCGTCAAGTATAACAGTGAGCCAATCATGCCTCGATATTTAGTAATATCAATGGAAATGCCGGATTCATCTTGATCAACATAAGTACCGGATCCCATTAGCGTGTGCATTTATTTGCAATTATCCATATCAAACTTTTTCAAAAGTTCCTTGCAATATTTTGATTGATTGATGAAGATACCATCTTTCAGTTGCTTAATTTGCAATCCAAGGAAATAGTTCATCTTGCCCATCATAGACATCTCAAACTCTCCTTGCATCATCAACGAGAATTCTTCACACAAATCTTGGTTAGTTGAACCAAATATAATATCATCGACATAGACTTGTACTAATAAAGTGTTACCTTTGATCTTCTTTATGAACAAGGTCTTATCCACTTTACCTTTCTCGAAACCTTTTTCGCATAAGAATGTACTGAGTCTGTCATACCATGCTCTAGGTGCTTGTTTTAATCCATAAAGAGCTTTTCTCAACTTAAAGACATGTGAAGGATTCTTAAAGTCTTCAAAGCCCGGGGGTTGTTTGACATAGACTTCTTCATTGATGTAGCCATTTAAGAATGCGCTTTTGACGTCCATTTGGTAAAGCTGAAAATTCAATGAACAAGCGTAAGCAAGTAAAACACGGATAGCTTCTAACCTTGCAACCGGAGCGAAAGTTTCTTCAAAGTCAATTACCTCTTCTGGGTTGTACCCTTGGGCTACCAATCTTGCTTTGTTTCGGATAATTATACCGTTCTCATCAAGCTTGTTTTTGAACACCCATCTTGTACCTATGATGTGTTTGTCACTTGGTTTAGGAACAAGTTCCTAAACTTGATTTCTCTCGAACTGATTTAATTCTTCTTGCATAACAATCATCCATTGGTCGTCTCCTAATGCGTCGTCGACTTTGGAAGGTTCGATTTGAGAAACGAACACCATGTTCAAGCAAGCATCTTTGAGGTTCAATCTTGTTGAAACGCCTTGACTGATGTCACCGATGATTTTATCAATAGGGTGATCTCTATGGGTTCTCCATTCCTTAGGTAGATCATTGACATTTGATTCTTCCGGAATTTGTTTTTCTTGTTGTTTCAATTGATTCTCATTGTTGGTCTTAGAGCCATCTTCTTGAGGAATATCTAGAATCTCATCATCATTATTTAAACCAATAGTATCCTCCTCGGAGGGGTTAGATTCATCAAATGATACATGCATAGATTCCTCAATAGTTAAAGTTCTTTTATTGTATATACGATAAGCTTTACTAGATAAGGAGTAACCAAGAAAAATACCTTCATCTGATTTTCCATCAAACTTACCAAGGTTGTCTTTGTCGTTGTTAAGGACAAAACATTTGCAGCCAAAGACATGAAAGAATGAAATATTTGGTTTCCTTCCTCGAAAGAGTTCATACGGAGTCTTCTTCAAGATAGGTCGAATATTAACTCTATTGCTTACAAAGCATGCCGTGCTTACAGCATCCGCCCAAAAGTATTTTGGAAGGTTTGAATCACTAAGCATTGTCCTTGCAAGTTCAATAAGAGACCTATTCTTCCTTTCTACAACTTCATTCTGTTGAGGAGTCCTTGGTGCAGAGAAATTATGTGATATTCCATGTTCTTCACAGAAATCTTCAAAGGAGGAATTCTGGAATTCTCCACCATGGTCTCTTTTTATGGAGGCAATAGGTAGTGACTTCTCATTTTGAATTTGCTTTGCATATTTCTTGAACGCCTTGAATGCATCATTTTTTTGCACTAAAAAAAGTGTCCAAGTATATCTAGAAAAGTCATCAACAATAACTAGAGCGTATACATTACCTCCGAAGCTTCTTGTTCTTGAACGGCCAAACAAGTCCATATGAAGCAATTGTAGTGGCCTAGTAGTGGACACCACATTCTTGGATTTGAAAGTTGATTTTGTTTGCTTTCCCTTTTGACATGCATCGCAAAGTCTATCTTTGATGAACTTTATCTTAGGCAGTCCAACAACAAGGTCATGCTTAATCAATTTGTTTAAATGCTCCATATGAATATGAGCGATTCTTTTGTGCCATAGCCATGAGTCGTTGTTGTTTGCCATGAGACATTTAACCTTCAAAGACAAATCGTTAAGGGAAATCATAAAAATATTATTTACTCTTTTACCTTTAAGTTTAGCCTCATGTGTGACTTCGTCTTCTATCAAACATTCATCTTTAGTGAACTTGATCTTGAAGCCTTTGTCACATAGTTGGCTAATGCTTAGAAGATTGTGCTTTAGTCCTTCGACATAAAGAACATCTTCAATTGATGTGAAAGGTGGACCACCAAGTGCGCTTTGAAGGAGGTTTATTGCCTTTTTATCATACAAGACTTTTTTCTTATCATCATCATCCCATGTAGTTTTAGGCTTTGATGAACCAACGTTGTTTACTACAGTTACCGGAACAAAAGGACCATTTTGGACAGCATCCCATATTTCTTCTCCTTGTGCTTCTATATGAGCCTTCATATGGATCTTCCAGAAATCAAAATATTCACCATAGAATAGAGGAGGCTTTTTGCTACTGCCATCGTCTCTGAACATAGAATTGTTGTTTGCGGAAGCCATTCTGGATCTAGTAGGAACAGGTTACCTATAACCTGCTCTGATGCCAATTGTAAGTTCAGATGCGCCTAAGAGGGGGGTGAATTAGGTTCTTTAAAACTTTTTCTGAATTGTATGAATATTTTTGCACGAGTTTCTTTTCTTTCTTTTTCTGATAAGTGATGAAAACAGTAAATGCGGAAAGTAAAGAACACAGAGATGTATCCTGGTTCCCCTCACAGTCCGAGAGTACTCCAGTCCCCTTTCAACATGAAAGAGATTTCCTTATTGTTGGTAATTTGTACAAAGACTACCTAACAAGCCAAGAACAATCCTCTAGGACCAAGAACAATCCTCTTGGATTTTCACTAAGACCACAAAGAGAACAATCCTCCCTAAGTGTCTTTCTTGTTTCCAACAATCCTGAAAACAAGTATACAATAGTTTGTTTGATTTGTATAATAGTTTGAATGATGAAAGAGCCATGTCAATCACTTGATTGATCTTTTCTATTCAATATGAAATTTAAGATGGAATACTCTTCTAAGTGCTCAAGAATAATTTTCAGAATGCATATGAAAATGATGAACAAAAAATCTTGAGTAGAGAGTATGATCAAAAGAATAGAAAGTTGTTAGTGATTGTTGTAATGATTTTCTTTGATTGATTTTTTGATAGATTTTCAAAATTCTAAATGAAAATAATTTATAGTGTAATAATACCTCTTCAATGAAACATAGCAATGTTTAAACCATTTTTACTAAAACAATGTATATGAAAAGATACAAGAATTGCCATGAAAAGGTGTTACCAAAGGTTGCTGGAAAAATAATTTTTTTTAAAATGTAAGGAACAACAACCGATTGCACCAAAACAACAATCGATTGCAGCACAGCAACGTTTAAAAAATTTGTAAAATATAACTAGGACAACCGATTATCATTGAGGAGCAATCGGTTGCTCTAAAGCCAACGTTCAAAAAATTTGAAAATAAAACACATGACAATTGATTGCTGCTAGACGACAACTGATTGTATGTCAAACAGAAGCAAAAGTTTCTTGGATGCAACCGATTGTCGTTGTATGACAACCGATTGCTTGTGTACAAAAATTGAAAAAAATATTATTTTCAAAGATTTTAAACAATTTAAAATATCCTTCTTTAATCATACATAGTATATACTTAAAATATTATTTTAATAAAGTAAATGCATGATTAAAAATAGTTTTGAGCACTAAGAGCATAAGATCAAAAAATTTATATACCTTAAGCCATAAGTCTTGAAATGTTGATCTTGATCAATGAATCTTGCTTGAAATTAATCTTCTATCTTGATCCATTCATTTTTGTATGCTAGCTTGTCTTCATCAAAACATTTGGAAAGCTTGATTTCACACAATCCTCTACCCAAGCACGGGGGAGTGAATGTTGTAAATATGGTGGTCGATTGTCCAGACAACTTTCGAATTTTTGACATTAATATGGTTAGAGGAGATTTGGTGAAGATGCACGCAGACCTCTGTGAATTCAGTTATTGTACGCATGACCGTGCCGGTTGTGCTATTTGCATTACAAATATACAGGGTTACGAGAAGATAAAGGCTGATTTATAGGAGATGATGGATGAAGGTTTAATCCATATAATCAGGCCTAGAGCAGAATATGAAGAGGAAGTGAATATGGTTTCTGGATGTCCGGGTGAATTCATAATTTTTGATGTGGATCATTTGAATGAGGATCTCGTGCAGTTGCATGCTACCTTCTACCGTACTGCTGGTCAGGTGGAACACCAATATAGATCTTGCATAGTTTGTTGTCGAAACCCCCGAGGATGTTCTATTGTGAGAGAAGGTGTTCAGTTGCTGTTATACAATGGAACTATCAAGATCACAGGTCAGAGAGATGATTATCACAAGATTGATATGGTTGAAGTTTGTTTGATAGAAGAAGAGTCAGAAGAAGAGTATGCCTCCGCAGATGAGTATTTCTCTTCATACAAAGATTTGTTTTCCGAAAATGACTTTTTGATGGATGATTGTGTTGAGGAAGGGGTAAACATCATTGTACCTTGTTTTGGTGCACCCACTCATCTTGAGGTGGAGTACCGTAGCAGACTAGTTGTTACCCCATTGGTAATTAGTCTGCCAGGTCCTGTTCCCTATGAATCAGACAAGGTTGTGCTTTACAAATACAACGCTACAATCTTAGAAGACGGGGTAGAGATTCCCATCCAGCCAATGCCAGATGTTGGAAATATAGTTGATAATAGCAGGGTGACCCGTAGAGGTCTTGTGTTTGCGCCGGTTATTCGAAGAGATTTGTTGCTGGAAAGAAAATTGCTGAGAACGATGAGCCTAAGAAGGCTACAGGAGAGACTAGTAGAGCTACAATAGAGAAAGAAGTGGATGATATTTTGAAGATAATTAAGATGAGTGGCTACAAAATTGTAGATCAGCTATTGCAGACTCTTTCCAAGATATTTATCCTAGCTTTATTAATGAATTCCTCTGCTCATAGAGAATCAATGATGAGAGTACTAGACCAAGCTTTTATGGAGAATGACATGCCATTAGATCAATTCAGCAGCGTAATTGGAAACATTACGTCATGTAACAATTTGAGTTTCTACGATGATGAGTTACCAGATGAAGGGAGGAATCACAACCTGGCCCTCCACATATCTATGAACTACAAGAATAATTCGCTGTCCAATGTGCTAATTGATAATGGATCTGCGCTGAATGTTATACCGAGGAGTACCCTCATGAAGTTAAAGTATCAAGGAGCACCTATGCGCCCGAGTGGCATCATTGTGAAGGCTTTTGATGGGTCGAGGAAATCTGTCATCGGTGAAGTGGACTTGCCCATCCATATAGAACCACATTTGTTCTTGATAACCTTCCAGGTCATGGACATTATTCCCGCATATAGTTATTTGCTAGGACGGCCATGGATACACGAAGCAGGGGCTGTCACTTCAACTCTGCATCAGAAGTTAAAGTTTGTGCGCGAAGGGAATGTGTTGATCATAAATGGGGAGCAGGCGTTGTTGATATCCCATCTATCCTCTTTCAGTATTGTAGAAGCGGATGAGGCTGCTGTTGGAACCCAGTTCCAAGCCCTATCTATTGACAACATAAGAAGGAATGAGAATTATGTGGTTTCGCTGGAGGACGCGCAGTAGGTTGTGCACAATGGTCATAATGCAGTTTGGGGACAACTTGTGGATCCACCCGTGAACAAAAATAGAACTGGTATGGGTTTCTCTTCGAAGAATGGCAAAGGCGAAAGTTTGAAGTCAAAGTCTTCTGTGAACAGTTATCATGATGTTTTCCGCAGCGGAGGCTACCTCCATCCAATTGGTTCTGGAATTAATGTTGTTGAAGAGGATGAAGCAGAGCAGAAAGTACTGAATTATGTGACGCATGGAGTTCGAGTTCAGAACTGGGTCACCATTGATGTTCCTTCTTGCATACATATTTCAAAGTAATTTGTTTTGTTAATTTGTTTCTTTCTTTTGAAAAGCTTTCACTCTGTCCAAGGTGAAAGTATTGTATGGGCTTATCTGTTTACTTTGATTTTTAAGATCATTAATAAAAGTTGTCTTTGCTTCCAAAAATGTGTCTCTATTTTCTGCTTTTTCTTGGGAAATGGTAATAAAAAAAAGAACCCTTTTCAAAATAAATAATAACTGAAAATTAATTTGCATGATCACTTGTTATATGTGTCAGTCTCTAAAAGCAATCATAAATCACATGTGCAGATTAATTAAAAAACCCGTTGAATATAATGACCCTGCACCCTCTCCCAACTTTGATTGTCCTGTGTTTGGGGCTGAAGAAGAAGATTATGATGAGATTCCATAAGAGGTCTCACGGTTGCTTGAGCACGAGGAAAATACCATTCATCCATATAAGGAGCCTTTGGAAGTGATTAATGTTGGTTCAGAAGAAGATCCTAAGGAAGTTAAGATTGGAGCATCATTGCATCCTGATGTAAAAAGCGGGTTGATTGAGTTGTTGAAAGAGTATGTGGATATTTTTGCTTGGTCTTATCAAGATATGTCTGGTCTAGATACAGACATTGTCGAGCATCGTTTGCCGTTGAAGCCAGAGTGTCCGCAAGTTAAACAAAAGTTGAGAAGAACCCACCCAGATATGGCAGTAAAGATCAAAGAGGAGGTCCTAAAACAGATTAATGCTGGTTTTCTTATGATGTCAGTGTATCCTCAATGGATTTCCAATATTGTCCCAGTACCGAAAAAAGACGGAAAAATCCGCATGTGCGTAGATTACAGAGATCTAAATAAAGCTAGTCCGAAAGATGATTTTCCATTGCCTCACATTGACATGTTAGTAGACAGCACAACAAAATTCAAGGTATTCTCGTTCATGGACGGATTTTCCGGGTATAATCAAATAAGAATGGCTCCAGAGGACATGGAAAAAACAATGTTTATCACACCCTGGGGAACATTTTGTTACAGAGTGATGCCCTTCGGGTTGAAGAACGTTGGTGCAACGTACCAGAGGGCTATGACAACCCTATTCCATGATCTGATGCACAAGGAAATTGAAGTATATGTTGATGATATGATTGCAAAATCCCAAACTGAAGAAGGGCATATAAAAGATTTGTTGAAGTTGTTTCAGCGTTTGAGGAAGTATCGTCTCCGCTTGAATCCAAATAAATGCACCTTCGAAGTTAGATCGGGGAAATTGTTGGGTTTTATCGTTAGCCAGAAAGGAATTGAAGTTGACCCTGATAAAGTCAAAGCAATTCAAGAAATGCCAGCACCAAGAACTGAAAATCAAATCAGGGGTTTCCTCGGGCATTTGAATTATATTTCCAGATTCATTTCCCACATGACTGCAAAGTGTGAACCGATCTTTAAGTTGTTAAAGAAAGATCAAGGTTGTGTGTGGACGGATGACTGCCAAAGGGCATTTGAGAGTATTAAAGAGTATCTGCTTGAACCTCCTATCTTTCTCCCTCCCGTAGAAGGAAGACCGTTGATTATGTACCTAACAGTGTTAGATAAATCCATGGGTTGTATTCTGGGACAATAGGATGAAACAGGGAAGAAAGAGTTCGCCATTTATCATCTCAGCAAAAAGTTCACTGATTGTGAGTCGCGGTATTCCATGCTAGAAAAAACGTGTTGTGCTTTGGTCTGGGCGACAAAGCGTTTGCGACAGTATATGTTGAATCATACCACTTGGTTGATCTCCAAAATGGATCCAATCAAGTATATTTTTGAGAAGTCTGCTCTTACTGGGAGAATTGCCCGCTGGCAGATGTTGTTATTTGAATATGATATTGAGTACCGCACTCAAAAAGCTATCAAAAGTAGTGTGTTGGCAGATTACCTTGCTCACCAGCCGGTGGAAGATCATCAATTTGCAGAATATGAATTCCCCGATGAGGATGTGATGTTCCTAAAAGTGAAAGATTGTGATGAACCATTGCCTGAGGAAGGCCCCGACCCTGAATCTCGTTGGAGTATGATATTTGATGGAGCGGTGAATGCTTATGGTAAAGGAATTGGTGATGTGATCGTCACTCCTCATGGATCACACATTCCTTTTACTGCAAGGTTAACATTTGATTGCACTAATAATATGGCAGAATATGAGGCTTGCATCATGGGTCTTGAGGAAGCTATTGATCTCAGAATCAAAATTCTAGATGTGTATGGTGATTCAGCTTTGGTAATAAATCAGATTAAAGGAGAATGGGATACTCGTCACCCTGGCTTGATCCCTTACAAAGATTATGCTAGAAGATTACTACCCTTCTTCAATAAAGCTGAATTCCATCACATTTCTAAAGATGAAAATCAAATGGCGGATGCTCTGGCAACTCTGGCTTCCATGTACCAAGTGAATAATTAGAATGATATACCTCGTATTACAGTTCGACGGATGGATAGGCCCGCTCATGTGTTTACGACAGAGGAGGTAGCTGATGAAAAACCTTGGTATTATGACATCCAGCATTTTCTTCAGACTCAGGAATACCCGATTGGTGCGTCGAGGAAAGATAGAAAGACACTGAGAAGATTGGCAGGCAGTTTCTTCCTCAGTGAAAATGTGTTATACAAGATAAATTATGACATGGTCTTGCTCAGATGCATGGATAGACACGAAGCAGACATGTTGATGCATGAGATTTATGAAGGTTCATTTGGCACTCATGCTAATGGGCATTCGGTGGCTAAAAAGATGCTAAGGGTAGGTTACTATTGGTTGACAATGGAATCTGATTGTTACAAATTTTCGAAGAAGTTCCATAAATGCCAGGTTTATGCGGACAAGGTCCATGTGCCTCCGACACTTCTCAAGGTGATTTCCTCCCCATGGTCTTTCTCTATGTGGGGTATAGACATGATCGAGATGATAGAACCCAAAGCTTCGAATGGACACCGTTTCATCTTGGTAGCAATTGACTACTTTACCAAATGGGTAGAGGCTGCTTCTTATGCCAATGTTACCAAACAGGTGGTTGTGCGTTTCATCAAAAACAATCTTATATGTCAGTATGGTGTGCCGAGTAGAATCATCACTGACAATGGCTCGAATTTGAACAACAAGATGATGACAGAACTGTGTGAAGAATTCAAGATTGTCCATCACAATTCGTCTCCATACAGGCCAAAGACGAATGGGGCTGTTGAAGCTGCTAATAAGAATATCAAGAGAATTATCCAGATAATGGTTGTTACTTATAAGGATTGGCATGAAATGTTCCCTTTTGCTCTGCATGGATATCGAACATTTGTCCACACTTCAACAGGAGCAAACCCGTTCTCCTTGGTATATGGAATGGAAGTTATACTCCCGGTTAAGGTAGATATTCCCTCGTTGCGTGTGATAATGGAAGTCAAGTTGACAGAGGCTGAATGGGTCCAGAACAGGTTTGACCAATTGAATTTGATTGAAGATAAGAGAATGACAGCTTTGTGTCATGGGCAATTATATCAGAAAAGAATGAAGAAAGCATTTGATAAAAAGGTCAAACCTCGTGAATTCAGAGAAGGCGACCTCGTGCTCAGGAAGATCATGTCTTTTAACACTAATTCTAGGGGAAAGTGGACTCCCAATTTTGAAGGCCCGTATGTTGTCAAGAAAGCCTTCTCTGGTGGTGCATTAATTCTTGAAACTATGGATGGCGAGGAGTTCCCATGTCCCAT
The DNA here is from genome assembly GCA_948472305.1 of Vicia faba. Lineage (NCBI taxonomy): Eukaryota > Viridiplantae > Streptophyta > Magnoliopsida > Fabales > Fabaceae > Vicia > Vicia faba. The sequence goes on from OX451736.1 coordinate 1,041,829,607, forward strand.
GAATGTTGACGCAGTCAAGAAATACTTTACCTAAAGAAATAAAAGAATAACTCGCTAAGTTGAAAACCCGAAAGGGCGGCTTAGGCAAAAAGGAGCGTCTCGGTAGGCTGAAAACCCGAAAGGGCGGTCTAGGCAAAAATTAGAGACATAAACAGAATAAATTTCCCGCTAAGTTGAAAACCCGCAAGGGCATCTTAGGCAAAAGTTAGGGATTTTTCTTGGCAAGTAACTACGTCAGACAAGACTTGATCGTTGAAGCAACAATCTTCTTGGATCCTTACCATACTTCAACAAAAGCTGTTGCTCAGGATTTCAAAAGTTGTTAGGGGGAATGGTGGTCATTGTATCTCAATGTATCTTTTCCATTATATATTACCATTTCCCAAACTTTGTAATCATCCATAGAGTCTCGCCATTCGCAGACTACCATTCTATTAATGAAATTCGAGCTTTTGCCCAATTCTTTGTGTTCTTATTTTTATTTAGCTTGCAAAGACTCCATTTATTACTGATAATAATTTTTAAAGCAAAAAGATTAAAAAGCAAAATTGACTTTTCAAAAAAAAGGGAGATCTTCACAATTCAATTTACTTTGGGATTTGTGATGAAACAATGACAACAAAAATGGCGATCCCAAGAATGAACAAACTCCGGTTGTTTTAAGAAGATTTACTTCCTTCATGAAGGTTTTTCTCAGGTCATCTTGTTGGTATGTGCGCAATCTTTGTGTGTTTCTCAGATAGTTAAAGACGATACCAGTGGGTGCAAGGTACGGTATTAGGTTTGTGATCCCATTATCCCCCGGCCAAGTCTTGGTTCGCTTTTGATTTTGGGTTTGCATGGTCAGAAGCCTCCGTCCCAGATTCCCCAGCGAAGTTTTCCCTCATATGATGAAAGGTTTTATTCCCTTGGTGTGCTAAGATATCGCTATTTTTGCAGTATTGGCATTAGTGTTGACTTCTTGATTTCCCGGGAAGGCTATCCCAGGGCATCTTTTGTCGGAATAGGTTTTCATGATGTAAAGTTTCAATCTGGATCTTTCCCCAGGGGGGTAGGCTTGAATTCCCCAGTGAGGTTTGATTGTCTCGGTGTCAGTCTGCTTTATTTGAGGATGGTCTTGCAATCTCCAGTAGGTATGTTGCTTTTGAAAAACTGGTTTCTCCAATGAAACCGGAAGAAAGATGTTATATCCCAGTATCTGTTTGATTTAGCTACATCCGGATTATGTTTCTCCTCAGTGAAGTTAGGACAGGCAATAGGTTTGGTTTCCGCAGTTGCTTTTACCTTTCTTGGATTGATCTTTCTGGTTGAAGTTTAGCCCAATGTTGTTGGTACCTGAGGCGGTTTTGTTTGTTTGTACTGATTATGTATCCTTTTACCAGCATATGCATGATATCACTCATACATTCATACATGCATCATGCATTGCTACAAATCATTTTTTATTGACATTGTGTTCTAACCTTCCAGCAACACTCCTTTCTTAGGTGGATTTGGTTTTCCCTCTTGAGTTTATTTCTCAAAGGATGTATCTTCGTTAGCCGTCTTGCTCCAGTTTGTTTCTAATTGGATTCGTGGTTGCATGACGATATTATTTACTTTGGATTTCCGAGAACTTTGAGTTTTGGTTTGTGCATTTATTTTGCACGAGAAGACTTTATCTCCTCAGCAGGAATAATGTGGCATTTCCCCAGGAAGTCATATCTCTTTCCCCAGGAAGTCATATCTCGTTCCCCAGGAAGTCATATCTCTTTCCCCATGAAGCCATATTTCTATCCCCAGAAAGTCATTTCTCTTTGCAATTCCCCTTGACAATGAGTGGAAGTCTCTTTATTTGAGATAAGCTTACATATTACCCTTTCCAGGCAGAGTGCCTTGGTTAAAGAATAAGTTGAGACTCGTTCTAGGTAAAACACCAGAATTTTGGGGAAAACTTGATATATTTTCTCTTTCTACCTTCAATGAATGTTGGTAGGACATCGGCAGTGAACGTCGGTGTTTCTTATCTTTTTGCTATCTTCAGTGAACGTTGATAATTCATCGTCAGTGAACGGAGATGGTATGATATATTTTATCTTTCTACCTTCAGTGAATGTTGGTAGTACATCGGCAGTGAACGTCGGTGTTTCTTATCTTTTTGCTATCTTCAGTGAACGTTGATAGTTCATCGTCAGTGAACGGCGATGGTATGATATATTTTCTCTTTCTACCTTCAGTGAACGTTGGTAGTACATCGGCATTGAACGTTGGTGTTTCTTATCTTTTTGCTATCTTCAGTAAACATTGATAGTTCATCGTCAGTGAACGGCGATGGTATGATATATTTTCTCTTTCTACCTTCAGTGAACGTTGGCAGTACATCGACAGTGAACGTCGGTGTTTGCTTATCTTTTTGCTATCTTCAGTGAACGTTGATAGTTCATCGTCAGTGAACGGCGGTGGTATGATATTTTCTCTTTCTACCTTCAGTGAATGTTGGTAGGACATCGGCAGTGAACATCGGTGTTTGTTATCTTTTTTCTATCTTCAGTGAACGTTGATAGTTCATCGTCAGTGAACGGCGGTGGTATGATATTTTCTCTTTCTACCTTCAGTGAACGTTGATAGGACATCAGCAGTGAACGTCGGTGTTTGTTATCTTTTTGCTATCTTCTATGAATGTTGATAGTTCATCGTCAGTGAACGGCGGTAGTATGATATTTTCTCTTTCTACCTTCAGTGAACGTTGGTAGTACATCGGCAGTGAACGTCGGTGTTTGTTATCTTTTTGCTATCTTCAGTGAACGTTGATAGTTCATCGTCAATGAACGGTGGTGGTATGATATTTTCTCTTTCTACCTTCAGTGAATGTTGGTAGTACGTTGGCAGTGAACGTTGGTGTTTGTTATCTTTTGCTATCTTCAGTGAACGTTGATAGTTCATCGTCAGTGAACGGTGGTGGTATGATATTTTCTCTCTACCTTCAGTGAACGTTGGTAGACATCGACAGTGAACGTCGATGCTTTTTATCCTCCTCTCTGATTCAATTCTTTTGGTCCACCAGTGATTTATTTTCCTGGTGGGGTTGCTCCTTTGTTTCTTCATTTTTGTGGCATCCTCAGTGATACTTTGCGTCTCTTTTGTTCTGTTCATATGCATTCATAATCATAAGCATTGCATGGCATCTTAGAGACAAAAATAGGGCTTGTTTTATATTTAAGTATCTTCAATCGCGTCGACACGAAGATTTTTAACCTTTGTATCTCCGGATAGAAGACACTTAAATAAGGGCAACTGTTGTACCCCAATTTTTCCCCCTAAGATTCCCCTATCATATCATGTTAACTTGATCATAACAAAATCACATTAGGGTTGGTTCTTCCTCTTTTTTTCTATCTCATATCTTTAAGTTTGCTCTTGAGGAATCTCCAAGCACCTTAGTTGTGTATTTTGTATATGCGTTGATAATTAACCTCTAACCAAAATACAAAAAAATATTTGTCTTTGTCTTTGCAAAATTGTGTTTTGTAGGTACCGAGTCAAAGCATCCGACAAATAAGGTTTTCCGGCATTATTTCCCTAAAATCTCTATTTACAACAAAAAAAAAATTAAAATTTTTCATTTTTGTTTTCCTGTACAATCGATTGCTCCCATAGTGCAATCGATTGCACAGTGTATTGTGCACAATCTTTGAGAAAAGTGTATTTTTAGCCTTCAAAAATAATTTCTTTTTAGTATGTATCGACACATACATGTTATGTGTCGACTCATGCAAAGTGATTAATTCTATATTGAGTCGAAAAGGCAGCTTGTATCGATCCATAGAGGCTTGTGTCGACTCATCCTATTTTGTATAACTAGCATGTGTCGACACATACATGTTATGTGTCGACTCATGCAAAGTGATTAATTCTGTATTGAGTTAAAAAGGCAGCTTGTATCGATCCATAGAGGCTTGTGTCGACTCATCCTGTTTTGTATAACTAACATGTGTCGACACATACATGTTATGTGTCGACTCATGCAAATTGATTGATTATGTATTGTGTTGAGATAGCAGCTTGTATCGATCCATAGAAGCTTGCGTCGACTCATGTTGTGTTATACAACTAGAATGTGTCGATTCATACGACTCTTGTGTCGACTCATAGCAGCAAAAACACACGTGATTTTTGAAAAAAGCTAGCAATTTCAAAATTGTCATCTTTTTTGCTCCAATTTTTCTGCATAATTTGAAAATTATATCATTAATTCAATTTTTGGCTCCAAGAATCAATTACCAAATTACCACTAATCTCAATCCTAAACTCTATAAATAGAGCCCTCATCTCATTCAAATTTAAAAAAAAAAGCTTTTGATAGCCAAAATCACTTTGCTAAAAAGTCTCTCAATTCTCTCCATCTACCAAATTCACTCAAAGCTCCATTTTCAAAAAGTTAGTAAGCTTTGCATTGAAGCTTACTAATCTTTAAGCTAAACTTTTATCCAAACACTTTTTCTTCATCAATTCTCTACATCCAAGCTTGGCAATTGATTCTTGTGGTTGAATTGAAGCAAATTATTGAAGTTGTTTTGATAATTCTCTAGATCTACCTTTGGTAAGTTGGATAATTCATCTTTCACAATGTGATCTCTTGGTGATATTTGGGATTGATTCATTGAGCATTATTTTGTGATTCCAATGGTGTTATTTTCTCATAATTTGATGGAATTTTCGTTCTCAATTGGATCCATGATCATAAGGTGTTTGATGGAAAGTTTGAACAAGAAATTGGTCTTTTAAAATGTTGTTTTGCTGCCTGTAACAGTGTGCAATCGATTGCAGTAACTGTGCAATCGATTGCACATAAGCAATTTTGCATAAATTTTTGAAAACTGTACTGTGTAAATCGATTTACACAGTAGTGCAATCGATTTACACAGGGACAAAATGCATTTTTTTTGTCTTGTTTTGGGGCAGCTTTGACCCAAAATGCTTTTTCTACTCACTCCTATGATTGTTGGTTGGATTGTAATTTTAAATGTCCAATTTGTCTTTAAACTCAATGGACTTTGTGATGCAGATGAAGTTGGATAAATGTTCATCAATTCAAATCTACCTAAGAGTGGATTATTTAATTCATTTTTGGTGCTTTGGATTAATGATATATTTAGTGCTTTAATCCATCTAGAGGAGTGGTTGAATTTAAAGATGAAAGAATTTTGAGATGGTAATCCAAATTAGCTTATCATTTCCCTCCCTCTTCATCTTATGCCTTTATTTTTTAATTGTGCTACATGTTAAGGGATGGTGATCTCTATATCATTTATCCAAATATGAAGTACATAGATTGCTATTGATCGGCCTCAAAATAGGAGAGACTTCTACATAAGTTCGCTTACAATTGCTTAACATAGCGCTAAATTTTGTCCTGATTTGAATAAATGATCATTCGTGGCCCAAACTTATGATTGCAAGCCCAAGTATGTTAATTTGATCTCTTTGATCCAATAACCTTGAGATTCATTGTGTGGAGGCTTTGGTTCTACCAATCCTCTAATGGATCTACAACATCTTTGGTTAATGCGGATTACTTAAACATTGTTGATCATTAAATGTTACTTTTGAGGATTCCAAAATGGATGATATACTTGACAAAAAGCAAATGCAACTTGTTGTATGGAGGCTTTGGTTCTACCAATTCTCTAATGAGTTCCAAATGCAAGTTTCAAGATGGTCATCCAACTAACCATTAATTTCTAACAATTGACTTTACTTTATGCTTTTATTTTTTATGCTTTATGTACCATTTAATTTAAGCATTTACATTTCATGCCATTTTTTATTTTGCTCACTTGAGCATTTATTCTTATGCCATTTTTATTTTTGCTCACTTGAGCATTTACTTTTATATCATTTTTATTTTGCTCACTTGACTTTTCTTTTCCTTTTAAATACACCTAATAATCAACATGAACCATAAAAATCTTTAATGATACTTGGACTATTTGGTTACTATCATTGGCATTATGGAGTATTGGACTTCTTGGACTTAGGATTAGAAACCTTGGCCTATCTTAGAGACCTTGTGATCTCACTTGATTATTTTGTCTGGAGTTCTTGAGGTTTACCTCAAGACATTGGGTTGTTTGTTTGTTTTGTGTACATATTATTGTGATTACATACTTTGTTTGTAATCTGGAATTGACCCGTATACAGCCGTTACTCTGCCCAATTTTTGCGAAGATTTAATACACTTGAAGTTTGGTTCTCTCAAGAGGTCTAGTATCTTTGCTTGCTTGGTTTCAATCCGAAGAATGAGAATTCTATATTGACTCATAATGTCAAGTATTGGCTTCTTGTTGATTAGATGGTTCTTATCCCTAGCTTTTACCTTATGCTTTAGGATAGTCTCTTCATCTCCTCCCATCTTCTTTAATTTCAAAAATCTTCTCCCTCCTTTTAAAAACTCTTCTTATTTCTAAACTTGAAACACTTTCATAATAAACTTGAACTTAGGTCCATGCATTTTCAAAACATTTTCATAAATAAATTTCGATCAATTTAATAATACCTTGACATTTTTGTGAGAAGATTAAAAGTCAATCAATCTCATTTCAAACCATTTTTGTCACTTTGGCCTTTTATTTTAAAACTTTTCTTAAAAGATTAGACTCTTGTCAATTCTTGTAGTGATGCAAACAACTATACTTCTACAATATGTAGTAAGGAGAGATATTTTCCACTTGGGTGTTGAGTGAGGCATTGTTGATTTTAAAAATCCAAGTCATATCCTCCACTTTGAGATGATGCAAATTCTCCTTTCTCATGATTGTGGGTAGTAAGTATGTTTTCCACACGGACAATGACGATGATGTCTTATCTCATAAAATTAACCAACACACATGTGTTTCAAATTTTTAAAAGAGGAACTACGTGTACCCTGATCCCCTATTGCACGAAAGGTGGTACGTAGGCACTAAAGATTCGCAACCGCGGCGGGTGCAAAAATCATAAAAATATTTCTTTTCTCACCTCCACCATCCATTTTATATACAACAAATTTTTATAGCCAAAATATACAGATTTTTCAAAGAGGTTCCTGCGGAGTATCGTAGATGTTTAGGATGCTAATACCTTCCCTTTGCATAACCAACACCCTTACCTTGAATCTTTCCCCCTTTTTTGGGTTATTCGCTCTTTTTCCATTCCTTTAGAAACA